>CM060108.1:36552755-37152755 GCA_030522415.1 Channallabes apus
ATGAATGTTTAATGATGAATAAAAAGTTGCAAGGAATAATTTAAATCTGAGACACAAATAAATAATAGATGTGAATATATGACTTTATTGGGTTTCTAGAGGTGTGTACAATATCCCTCAAATTCGGAAATGACTTTGTACCCATAGGTACAATAAACAACGATATGGTCTTTCCTGTGCTCTAGCATGGAAATATATTTGAAGGTTAAGACACTGATGGAGGATAGTCGTTCATACACATCACTGAGATGTGAGACACAGACTGTAATTCTACAAATCTGACTACACTCTCAGAAATAAAGGTACCTTTCAAGGGCACAGAATTGCACCCTAATATAGAGAAACAAATTTGTACCAATTATGTCTGTACCATTAAAGACATTATTTGTATCATGGTCAACCAAAATGTTTCTTTTGTTTTATAAACTTGTTGGTACATTATTGTACCTTAATCAAAGGTACATATATTGTCCTTGAAGGTACCAACCCAGTGACGAGCCCTTTTTTTACCTTAATGGTGTCAAATGTGTTCTTTTTTTTTTTTTTTTTTAAGTAATTTTCCTATTGAATAAGACATTCAATCAATTTATTCAGTGACTATAAAAATATATCAAATGCATATGTTTGAACACTGCCTTAGATTACAGTAAAATATTCTGTAAAAATACATCTTTCAGGTTTACAACAATTAAATATTTTAAAACACCTCTATTAGCTAAAAGATCAGTCAGAAAATAGAATCACACTAAAATGGTACAGTATATAAAATACAGTTCTTAAGAATATAGCCATGGTTGTGTTTTGTGGTCTCAATCTTCTTCCTGGGGTCCGTTCTTCGTACGTCGCTTGACACATCCGAGATGAATTGACACATCTAAGATGAGATCATCGTGCTAATTACGCTCCAGCTAAGTCGGTTCTTCGAGCACACCTGTTGTTGATGATTAGTATAGCTGGATTGAGTTGTCTAGGATTATTAGGCGTTCGTGCGTTGGTTTAAAAGGCGATATGCATCGACAGTAGAAACACTGATCACAACCACTTTGATTGGTTGACGAAATGACAAAAGAGTGAGCTCAATTTTTTTTGTAACACGTGTTATGCGCTGAAATGCTCCCCAGCCATGGACCCCCCCCCCCCACCACACACGCATAATCGCTATCAAATATTATATTAGAACATAATATGCGCATTCCTTGCACATATGGTTTACAAATCACAAGAGACAATAAAATAAAATAAGCAATATGAAAATAAATATGTTGTATATGTATATGTAGGGCCAGGGGTAGCTCAGTGGTTAAGGCATTGGACTACGGTTCGGAAGATCCCAGGTTCAAACCCCACAACCACCAAGTTGCCACTGTTGGGCCCTTGAGCAAGGCCCTTAACCCTCAACTGCTCAGATGTGTAATGAGATAAAAATGTAAGTCGCTCTGGATAAGAGCGTCTGCCAAATGCCTAAATGTATATGGAAAATTATTATATTTTTTTCAAAAACATGTATACTTTTATATTGTTTATTTTATAAAAAAATTAGTTTCGTCCAATTTTTCCGTATAAAAAATATTTATTTTTATTATATATAAATATTTATTTGCACATTCATGATGAACCCCTGAAAAATAAATGTTACAAAATAAACATTATACTGTACAACAATTTGTATTAATGGTCTTGACGGCTGTCTCGTGCCTAGGCTTCACTATAATAGTAATATCATATTTTATAATAATAAACCTGTGAATTTATGTTCTAATATAATATTTGATAGCGATTATGTGGAGGGGGCAACCCATGGCAGGGGGGCATATATATATGCAGGATATTTTTCTTTTCCCACGTGAGTCAGTCTGCATCAGTCGTGCTCTTTAACCAATCAGATGTGACCTCACCATTTCAACCAATCATAACCCGGCAGGAGCGCAGCCTAAATCCTGTTTACATGAAATAAAGCTGCTACTGAGCAGGTTCAAGCTTACGGACATGTTGCTATGACAACAAATGCGAGAAGCGCACGAAGAACTAAACAATCCAAGATCAGGACAAATACACAACAATCAAATCCAGCTAACTGAGTTAGCGACGTACGACGAACGGACCCAGTGGCAGTTTTAGGGTAGGGCGAAGTGGGCAGCCGCCCAGGGCGGCATTTTTTTATGTCACGTGGGGGGTGGCACACGAACCTGGAGTAAAAAATAATAATCTATGATAATAATAAATAATAATAATAATAATAAAAAACACACCAGTAATTTGCACTTTTTTTCATTTATTTTAATTTTGTGAAATGGCAAAAAAAAAATAGATAATAAAAACGATTATGATGTGGAGGTGCATTTGTTTAGTCTTGACTTCTGGTCGTGAGTGACAGCGTTGGGGGAAATCTGTTGATTGTCGAATAGTCGATAGTAACAGCGATGGAGAGAAAAAGGCCAAAGCTGTCAGGGGCCCAATAAAAAAGAAAAGAAGATGAGGAGAAACGGGGAAAAGATAAAGGTATATAACAATGTGTTCTCTGTATGATTAAGTTATTCATGTCATCATGTTAATTAGTGGTATAACGTTAACTCTTAGGTTTGTTAGCCTTCTTGCTTATGATGCTTGCTATGCTTACCTTGCTAAAAAACACACACACAATAAAAGCCTAATTTACAAACCATCACAGAAATTCTAATGGTTTCTATATCACAAAATGTAACCACAAAATTATGCTTTGCAGCAAGACTGTTGCAAGTACAGTTATTTATTTCCATTGTTTATTATGTTAATGTTGGCTATAGCCAATATATTTACGATTGTTATGATTCTGATGTGCTAGTTGTCTGTCAGATTTCTCTCTCTGCTCCTGTGTTGGACTTGTCTGTTTTAGGTGGGTGTGGCCTGTTAATCAGCTGGAGCTCCGGATTGGTCCTACTCTACATCATATCCTGATATAAGGACCACCCCAAACACTCAGCCTGGGCCCATTTTTGAGCCTCGTTGATTTTGACCTGTCGTGTGCTTGTAGTTTCGAAATTCTGATTGACTGTCATTTGTTTTTGAGTGTTGTGCCAGAGAGAAAGAGTTTGTGTTGTCTTTGTTAAACTCCGTATTGACTGACTCTCCTGTTTATCTGAACCTTTGCCTGTTTTGACTATGATATGGATTCCGATTTGGCTGCATGTAAGTTTTTTGTAAATAGTTTGTAAATAATTTAACTCTTTTCATACGGGAAGTAGGGGGTTAGACGCCGTTTCTTTTTGTATATATTTTTCACTCTGTTTATTGTTTAGGGAGACAGGTAAGCTAATTTGTATTTTGTTTTTTCATTCAAATTCAGGTTATTTAGGTTTAAAACAAAGTCTGTTTTGTTTGTTTTGGCCTGGTCTTCCCCTGAAGATAAATCCTGTGCAAAGAAAAATTGAAAATAAACAAATTAAACATCTCTCTGGTGTAAGCTCATTTAGTTCTCTCTTTCTGTTGCGGCTAACCCCTAGTGGTCGTAACAACGATATATTTACAGTATACTGTAAATAGCCAGTTTAATTTACATGTGTAGATAGTTTAAGATATTTTCCATTTGCTATAACTCTGTTACGTGACAAAGCATTTAATTTGAGGCAGTAAATTAACCAAGGAGCTAATTGTTCCTCCCTTAGATTAGATTATATTAGATTAATAAAGTGTCTAATGACTGCCATCAAAAACCATGAGCCTCTTTGAGCTTATCACTTTTATGCTCGATAAGGATCTATCTGAGATCTACCCCAACTTTTGGACTGCTCTCAGGATTGCACTTACATTGCCAGTGACTGTAGCTCAAGCAGAGAGGAGCTTTTCCAAACTCAGGTTAATCAAGACATACCTGAGGTCAACCATGTCTCAGGAACGGCTCACTGGCCTTGCTGTCATAAGCATAAATCATGCAATAGGGGAGCAGATCTCATATGATGCCATTATTGATGACTTTGCATCTAGAAAGGCCAGAAAAGTCAGATTTTAGTTTCAGTTTGTGGTTTCTGTTCTGCAGTGAAGTAAATGTATAAAAAAAAATTTATAAACCCTTAGGTCTTGTTTCCAACGGCATTTCCTGTTTATCGTGGCAGTGACTTCAATCCATTTCACTAACCAATGAGAGGAGTTGTGGGAGGAACGTTGCGTTGAGTCATTAATTTACTTACAATCAATGAGAAACCATGTGGGAGGGACGACGCGTGCAGCCCCGCCCCAGATTCAGCCCCGCCCCGATCTGCAGGCTGCAGACAGGGGCTTCTCAAGATTTAACCGATTAATCCCTCATGACATTTTGTAAACTGTATTTATGAGAAAGGACTGCTCTGATGCAGATATAACAATTTATCGAAAAACACACACCTTGCCTTAATCCTCCCACTGTGATGGTGAATTGAAGACCGCGCTGAAAGACGGGAGCCGAAGTCTGCCGAGACTTTCATGTGAAATTTAATGGGGACGATGGGCGATCACCAATTTGTGTGAAGTTTATGGAGAATTTTTAGGGGGGCTGAGTACAAATGTTAGGGGGGCCGCGCTAGAAAAAAAAAAAAAAAAAAAAAAAAGTGTAAAAAAAACGGTCAAATGACTGTCAGCAACGGCTGCCAAACAAAAACCGTAAAATTAAGGTAAAATACTCTATTCAATTCAATTTTATTTGTATAGCGCTTTTAACAATTGACATTGTCTCAAAACAGCTTTACACAATCAAAAGAATTATTTGAGTTTGTATGGAATGTGAATGTGTATGAATCAAAATGGTCAGATAGTCCCTGGTGAGCAAGCCGAGGGCGACAGTGGCAAGGAAAAACTCCCTGAGATGGTAATAGGAAGAAACCTTGAGAGGAACCAGACTCAACAGGGAACCCATCCTCATCTCGATGAAACAGATAGCAGGAAATGATCTGCATTTATACAGTGTTAGGTGGCAGGCAGTTCAGCTATAATAGTTGATGTTAATTGATGTTAAAATGGAGTCCAGTAGTTATTGGAGACTCAGATAGACTTGTAGAAAGTTCCAGTCCTGAACTATCAAATTGTCAAGTCCTCAGAGAAACAGCTGACCACACCAGTCGAGGCCAGAACCATCTTCTAAGTAGAGAGAATCATCCCCAGACACCAGACGCATGCCAAAGAGACACACGGGGCATCCATGCGACGAGACCTCCAACCAGAAACGGGGCACCAGGATGGATCAGACAGGTCCGGAGGGCAGAGGGAGTCTGGATCACTGGCAGCTCAGGAATGACATGTGTAGCTCGACAGAGAGAGAGAGAGAAAGAGTGAAAGGGGGAGACAGGGGAGGGAGAGGAAGAGGAGAGACGGCAGTTAGGTATGATCACAGTCAAATAATGTATAATGTGAATGCATATTTACTGTAGAGTGCAAGCAGGGACTCCGGCAGGACTAACTATGACAGCATAACTAAAAGGGAGAGCCAGAAGGAAACACAAACATGAGGGCTCCCTGAGATGTAAAGCAAACAATCACCTCACCGTCAACAAACCTGAGTGATCAAATGAGAGTGAGGAAGACAGCATCTAAACATACCAGTTCACCATAATACTCTACGTCCATGAGTCCTCTAGATCTGCTCCTTTACCTAAGACAAATCTATTTATAAAAATGCTTGGCTAAATAAATAGGTTTTTAGCCTAGACTTAAACACTGAGACTGTGTCTGAGTCACGAACACTATTTGGAAGACTATTCCATAATTTTGGGGCTTTGTAAGAAAAAGCTCTGCCCCCAGCTGTAGTTTTCATAATACGCGGTACTGACAAGCAGACTGCATCCTTTGATCGAAGTAGGCGTGGCGGATCGTAAGACACTAGCAGTTCGCTCAGATACTGCGGCGCAAGACCATTTAATGCTTTATAGGTCAAGAGAAGTATTTTAAAATCAATGCGAAATTTCACGGGGAGCCAATGTAGTGAAGATAGGATAGGGGTGATGTGCTCATATCTTCTGGTTCTAGTGCGGACTCTCGCTGCTGCATTCTGGACTAGCTGAAGCTTGTTTATGCACCTAACAGAACAACCAGACAGTAAGGCATTACAATAGTCCAACCTAGAAGTGATAAAAGCATGAACTAGTTTTTCTGCATCGTTTAGCAACAATATATTTCTTATCTTGGCAATATTTCTGAGGTGAAAGAATGCTATCCTGGTGATATTATCTACATGAGCTTCAAATGAAAGGCTGGAATCTATAATCACGCCGAGGTCTTTTACTGTTGCACTTGATGGAACAGAAAGGCCATCTAAAGTTACGGTGTGATCTAAGATTTTACTTCTAGCTGAATGCGGTCCTATGACTAGAACTTCTGTCTTATCCGGATTAAGCAGGAAGAAGGAAGTTAATTAGCATCCAATTTCTTATGTTCTGCACACATTGCTCAACTTGAGTAAGATGGTTTTTCTCATCAGGTTTTGCTGAGACGTATAACTGTGTGTCGTCAGCATAACAATGAAAACTAATACCATGCTTACGGATTATGTTGCCCAGAGGAAGCATGTAAAGGGAAAAAAGCAGTGGGCCTAAAACTGAAACCTGCGGAACGCCAAACTCCACTAGAGAACATGCAGAATAATCACCATTTAAGTCTACATACTGATAACGATCGGTCAAATAGGATCTGAGCCAGGAGAGGGCTGTACCCTTAATTCCTACTACATTTTCTTTTTTTTTTTTCTTTTTTTATTATATTTATTAATTTTACATTATTAACAAAAACACAAATACACATTTACTACACACAGCACCTGAAATATAACAAAGGATAAAAGAAAAAAAAACACCAAAACTAACAATTAAATGATTGAGCACATACACTTAAAAATAAATAAATAAATAAAACTTAAAAAATAAATAACTAAGCTGCCAGGTGGGTACAATAAATGTACAACATGCATCAGTAAATTATAAATTGTTAAATATGAACAGTATTCCTGTCTTTGTCCTTATCCAAATAGGCAAGAAACGGACCCCAAATATCTAAAAACTTATCCAAGGATTTGGATCGCGTGTACCTTAATTTTTCCATCCGGATAATAGACGCCATTTCCAAAATCCACCTTTGAAAAGATGGCGGAGAGTGAGATTTCCAGTCTGTTAAAATTAGCCTTTTGGCGGTGTTCATACCAAGCATCAAAGATTTCTGTAAGGCTTTAGGTAGGTGCAGCGTTGATTCTGTACAACCAAAGATTGCTAGTTCAGCATGAGGACTAATATCTTTGCCATATGCTTTGGAAAACCAAGAAAAAATGTCTGACCAATATCCTGTAAGTGCATGACAATGCCAGAAAGTGTGTGACAAGGTACCCTCTGAAATTTTACACCTGTCACATTGAGCTGAAACAGATTGATAAATCTTGTGCATTTTAGACTTAGAGTAGTGAAGACGGTGTACGACTTTAAACTGAATTAAATGGTGTCTACTGTTAATAGAACAAGAATGTATTCTGGCCATGATTTCAATCCACAAGGATTCAGACAGGTTGATGCCCAACTCGCTACTCCATGCCTTTCGTAGATGATCAGTAGGTGTTTTAATTTGACTGATGAAAACAGACACAAACAATGAGACCAACTGTCTGGAGTCAGGAGGCCGCACCAAGACGTCAATGAAAGGATGTTGGATTGGTATATTTTCAAAGTTTTTTATTTTATCTCTGACATAATGCCTTACTTGTAAATAGCGGAAAAAATGTGAATTGGGAAGCTGGAATTTCTCCCTTATCTGATCAAAGGAGGCAAATTTACCATTAACATAAAGATCTTGGATGGTAGTTAGTCCACTCCTACTCCAGGCATTGTAGCATTTGTCTGACCATGGTGGCAGGAAAGAATGATTAAAACAGATAGGGGTTCTTACTGACGTATCTGGGATATTGAGCACCTTCTTCATCTGGTTGAGAATTCTGATAGAGTTTCTTGTTGTATAATTTAGATTAGCAAGAGAGTTAGGTTTACCCAGCTTAGAAAACAGCAAGGCCTGTAAGGAAGAGTCACCAACTGAGTTAGCTTCCATTTTTACCCATAAAGGGGAATCAGGGGCATGATCCATTGTGCTGCAGGTGTTCCAATACATTAATGCTCTTGCATTAGCAGCCCAATAATACTGTCTAAACACTGGAAGGCCAAGCCCACCCTGAGATTTGGGCTTTTGCAGGTGAGCTTTGGATATCCTGGGAGTTTTATAATTCCAGATATAAGAAAGAATAACTGAATCCAAGTTTTTGAAAAATGCAGATGTGAGAAAGATAGGTAAATTTTGACACAAATAAAGAAATCTGGGGAGGGACACCATTTTAATGGAGTTAATACGGCCAATCATAGACAAAGGGAGAATTTTCCAGCAATCTATATTCTGCTTTAACCTAGATGTGAACTCTAAAAAATTTAGTTTAAATATTAATTCAGGATTTTTGGGAATTCTTAAGCCCAGGTAAGTGATCTGGTCGCTTACTATCTTAAATGATATATTTTCAAGGAAACCTGGGCTATAGATACCCGACAGTGGCATGAGATCACTTTTTGTCCAGTTGATGGTATAACCTGACAGTCCACCGAATGAATGAATTAATTCCAACAAATTAGGAACTGATTTTTCTACATTTTGCATAAATAACAGTATGTCATCAGCATATAAACTAATCAGTGTTTCAGTGTCACCCACTGTTAGGCCTTCAATATCAGGGTGACCTCTGATTTTTAAGCCAAGCGGCTCCAGTGCAATAGCAAAAAGAGCAGGTGAAAGAGGGCAACCTTGTTGAACCGAACGATGTAGAGGAAATGAAACTGACTTATCACCGTTGGTTATAATTGAGCATACTGGACTTTTATAAATTATTTTTACCCAAGAGATGAATAATTCACCAATGCCAAAACGCCGCAACGACTCAAGCATATATGGCCATTCTATCTGGTCGAAAGCCTTCTGTGCATCTAGGGATACAATAGCTGTTTGATTAGTCATGCCATGACCTGCGTATATTGTATTAAGTAGTCGTCTGACATTAAAGAAGGAAAACCTTCCTGGAATAAACCCAGTCTGATCAGGATGAATAATAGATGTAAGATATTTACTCAATCTGTTTGCTAGCACCTTTGTGATAACTTTTCAGTCAACGTTTTGAAGAGCAATTGGCCTATAATTGGCGGGGTCACTGTCTTCCTTTCCTTTTTTCAGTAAGAGACAGACATTAGCCTCGTACAAGGTTTTGGGTAATTTCTTCTCTTTTGCGGAATGACAAATCATTCTGAGTAATAATGGAGTTAGTAAGTCTGAAAATGCTTTATAATATTCACTAGAAAACCCATCAGGTCCCGCAGCCTTCCCGGAAGGAAATGATTTAATCACCGAAAGTAGTTCTTCCTTGGTAAAATCAGAGTCCAATTCTTCCCTAGCCAAATCGCTCAGCCTTGGATTATCCAGAGAGTCAAAAAAGATATCTAGGTCAGATTGTGTGACATTACATTTAGAGGAATAGATGTCACTATAGAACTCTCTAAACCTGTTGTTGATGTCCTTAGGATTGGTAAGCAAAACTCCTGAATTTGATTTAATTCTATAAATTGACCGAGTAGCTTGAGAACCTTTAAGTTGCTGAGCTAACAGTTTCTGCGGCTTGTCTCCTAATTCAAATTGCTTTTGTTTCAGTTTAAGAAGTGATTTAATAACCTGACATCCTAGAATGCAGTTATATTCGTATTTAAACGTCACAATTTCGTTAAAGTCTAATGGGGATTTTGAAATTTGGTATGCTGATTCAAGCATGGGAAGGATGCTTTCAATTTCTGTTAGACGCTTGTCCCTTTCCTTTCTAACAGAAGATTCATAAGAAATTATATGACCACGCATTACCACCTTAAGTGTTTCCCAGAGAGTTGAATCTGAGACCTCCCCCGTGTCGTTTGTTTCAATAAACTCACTTATCTTCACTGCCATGATTTCACGAAATTTATTGTCAGCTAATAACAAGGGGTTGAAACGCCATGAGTAGTGTTGTTTGGGAAGGTTAAAATCAATGGTCATTAGAAGGGGACTATGATCAGAGATAAGTATGCTGTGATATTTGGTGTTATTCACACTTTTAATTAAATTAGAATCCACCAGGAAGTAGTCGATTCTACTGTAGGATCTATGAACGTGAGAATAGTAGGAGTAATCTTTATCTGTGGGATGTTGAAGTCTCCAGATGTCAACAAGATTCCTAGATTTGATTAAATTATTTAAAGTTTGAGGTGAAGCAATATTGGGTGGGGGACAAGAGGATAATCTATCTAAATAGGGATCCACAACACAAAGTCCCCTCCAATTATAATGTTTGTTTTATTGTCATCTGAAAGCAGATTAAAAACCTTTTTAAAAAATAATGGGTCATCAAAATTTGGACCGTATATGTTGAGGAAAGTAACAGGGATTGAGTTGATACTGCCAGAAATAATAATATATCTTCCATTTGGGTCTGTGCGCA
Organism: Channallabes apus; assembly: GCA_030522415.1. Taxonomy (NCBI): domain Eukaryota; kingdom Metazoa; phylum Chordata; class Actinopteri; order Siluriformes; family Clariidae; genus Channallabes; species Channallabes apus. Next base: position 36,563,230 of record CM060108.1, read on the forward strand.
AATTAGTAAGCTGAAAGGGAACATTTTTACGAAAGAGAATGGCAACGCCTCGGGCTTTGGAAGTAAAGGGTGATTGGTAAACCTGTGAAATCCAGTTACATCTTAATCTTCGTTGTTCTGTGGTTTTAATATGGGTTTCTTGGAGAAAAATTATATCTGCTGAAAGGGACTTAAGGTGTTTAAAAACCTTGCCCCTCTTAATAACATGACCCAATCCCCTGACGTTCTAGGAAACCAAAGTGAGATGATGACTACCCACCCTAACACCCTGTTGAAACCTGTGCATTTAGGCATAGACAGGACATTACATTAATTGCATGCTTACAATAAGAATGATGGTGAATACCTGGCAGCATCATGCAACTAAAGAAAGAAGGTAAATGAAAATAAAATAAAAATAAAAACTCTAAGACAAAGACAACATATATCCACAATAACAAAAGCCTACAAAGGCAAAGCACGACTCTTTTCATCAGAACAGAAGGAGCTGCTGGGCGATTGGCTACTGAGCTACTTAAGAACAATAACTGCAAAAACTACCTTAAACACCTACAGTATAGAAACAGAACCTCTCGATGAAGATGAAAAGAAACTATATACATACCAGTATAAAATAACTGAAGATAATGGGAGTGTAGTGTAGTACTCAACTTTAGTAAGATGGTTTTTCTCATCAGGTTTTGTTGAGACGTATAGCTGTGTGTCGTCAGCATAACAATGAAAACTAATACCATGCTTACGGATTATGTTGCCCAGAGGAAGCATGTAAAGGGAAAAAAGCAGTGGGCCTAAAACTGAACCCTGCGGAACGCCAAACTCCACTAGAGAACATGCAGAATAATCACCATTTAAGTCTACATACTGATAACGATCGGTCAAATAGGATCTGAGCCAGGAGAGGGTTGTACCCTTAATTCCTACTAAATTTTCTAATCTGTGAAGAAGAATAGCATGATCAATAGTGTCAAAAGCTGCACTGAGGTCGAGTAATACAAGCATAGTTACACAACCCTGATCAGAGGCCAATAGGAGGTCATTTACTACTTTAACGAGTGCTGTTTCTGTGCTGTGATGAGGCCTAAATCCTGACTGATACAGTTCATGTATGCCATTTCTATGTAGATTTGAGCATAGCTGCTCCGCTACTATCTTTTCCAGAATCTTAGAGATAAAGGGGAGGTTTGATATTGGCCTGTAATTGGACAGCTGACAGGGGTCGAGGTCAGGTTTCTTAATTATTGGTTTAATAACTGCTACTTTAAAAGATTTTGGAACATAACCAATGCTGAGTGAGGAATTAATTATTCTCAACATCGGTTCTGTTATTACTGGTACTGTGACACACTTGAATGGAGACAAGATAGTGATCTGAGATAATTTCAGACAGTGGAATTGTGAATACATTTCTTATAATTAATCCGAAGAATATTACTAAATCTAAAGTGTGACCTGCTTTATGAGTGGGTCCTACTACACACTGATTTACACCTACGGAGTCCAGTATGGATATAAATGCTGTTCTCAGAGGGTCTTCTGGATTCTCAAAATTAATGTTAAAATCTCCAGCAATTAACACTTTGTCTACAGAAATGACCAAGTCTGAGATGAAATCTGCAAATTCACTAAGAAATTCAGAATACGGCCCTGGAGGTCTGTAAATTATAATTAGTGGAATCGACTGAGCTGATTTAATATACTTAAATACACTTATGTTACTATAGAGAATTTCAAATGAGTTAAATTTGTGTCCGTGTTTTTGTACGATAGACAGATTATCATTATGAATAACTGCGACGCCTCCTCCTCTACCAGTTAACCGAGGCTGGTGTATGTAGCTGTACCCAGGAGGACTAGCTTCATTTAGAGCTACATACTCGTCCTGTTTAACCCATGTTTCAGTTAAACAGAGTATATCAAACGCCTGATCTGTGATAATTTCATTAACAATAACTGCTTTTGATGTGAGAGATCTAATATTTAACAATCCTAGCTTCAGATCAGAGGTGCCGGCTGCGCATTCAGTATGATCCGAGTTTGTGGTCTTTATGTTAATTAAATTATTGAAACAGACTTTCTGGGTCTTTCTACATTTTTGCTTAGATCGGGGAACAGACACAGTCTCAATATGGTGAACCCTGAGTGACGACTCTATGCAGCTAGCAGACGGTTGGTTTAGCCTGTCTGTCTGCTCCCTGGCCTGGGCTCTGGATTGTCACCGATTAACTAGACCTCTACTGAGACTATGAGCTATACTACAGGAAATGAGAGCAGCACCTTCCCGAGTGGGATGGACACCGTCCCGCCCTAACAGGCCAGCTTTGCCCTCAAAGGTCTTCCAATTGTCTATGAAGCCCACATTATTTTTGGAGCACCACCTGGACATCCAGCGGTTCAGCGACCATAACCTGCTGTAAGCTATGTCGCCACGTCTCATTGGGATGGGACCAGAGCATACTACTTCATCGGACATCGCCTTCGCTAATTTAAACACCTCTGTAAAGTTATTCTTACTAACCTCTGACTGACGAAGGCGTATATCATTAGCTCCAGCATGTACCACTATCTTAGAGAACCTATGCTGTCCTAGAGCCCTAAGATTACCTGCTATGTCCGGTGCTCTGGCTCCCGGGATACACCTAACCACTGCCGCTGGCGCCCCTAAAGGTCTAGCTAATGTCACGTGCCTCAGTATAGAGTCTCCTATAACCAGAGCTCTTTCAGGTTTCTCAGCGGGTGCAGCACTGAGGAGAGCAAACCTGTTGGACACGTGAGGCGCAGAGGAGGTGTGCTCCGGTGGGCTAGCCTTAGCGTTAGCTTTGGCTGAACGAGTATGCCGCCGAGTCGTCACCCACTCGCCCCGCTGTGAGGGCTCTAATGCCGGAGTCGGGGGCTGTTTATCTCCGCCTGTGGCACCCAGACTGTCCGCTACAGGAATAACGCTGCTCTCACACTGTCTAACCCTCTCTAAAGTCTGGATGCGCTCCTCTAATGCTGATATCTTCTCCGTCAGAGTGCTCACTAACACACACCTATCACAAATAAAGTTATCACTAATGACGGAGGAAGAATGTCTAAACATCCTGCACTCTACACACTGAACAAGCTGAACGGTAGACATTATAACGTACCCTCTGTGTCGGAGTTTTAGTTGTTTGGAGATGAATTCCGTTTGTTGTTTTTAGACGAGGAAACTCGCGCGTTGCGAAACTTTCGCGGCAACAATACGAAAAAAAGGTTCACCATATTGAGACCAACTCAGGGTTCACCATATTGAGACTGTGTCTGTTCCCCGATCTAAGCAAAAATGTAAAATGTAAAGTCTGTTTCAATAATCTAATTAACATAAAGTTCACAAACTCCGATCACACTGATCGAACCTCTGGTCTGAAGCTACTTTAGGACTGTTAAATATTAGATCTCCCGCATCAAAAGCGGTTATTGTTAATGAAATTATCACAGATCAGGCGTTTGATATACTCTGTTTAACTGAAACATGGGTTAAACAGGATGAGTATGTAGCTCTAAATGAAGCTAGTCCTCCTGGGTACAGCTACATACACCAGCCTCGGTTAACTGGTAGAGGAGGAGGCGTCGCAGTTATTCATAATGATAATCTGTCTATCGTACAAAAACACGGACACAAAATTAACTCATTTGAAATTCTTTATAGTAACATAAGTGTATTTAAGTATATTAAGTCAGCTCAGTCGATTCCACTAATTATAATTTACAGACCTCCAGGGCCGTATTCTGAATTTCTTAGTGAATTTGCGGATTTCATCTCAGACCTGGTCGTTTCTGTAGTTAATTGCCGGAGATTTTAACATTCATTTTGAGAATACAGAAGACCCTCTGAGAACAGCATTTATGTCCATACTGGACTCAGTAGGCGTAAATCAGTGTGTAGTAGGACCCACTCATAAAGCAGGTCACACTTTAGATTTAGTAATATTCTTCGGATTAAGTATATGAAATGTATTCACAATTCCACTGTCTGAAATTATCTCAGATCACTATCTTGTCTCCATTCAAGTGTGTCACAGTGATAATGTACGCACAGCACCGCGCTACCGTATTAAACGTACATTCACATCAACTACCACACAGAGTTTTATCAGTAATCTCCCAGAGTTACCAACTTAATAATCAGGCGACTGAATATTTAGAGTCGACATTTCGTTGTACCTTAGATAATGTAGCTCCAGCTAAAAGAAAAATTATTAGAGATAAGAAACTCGCTCCCTGGTATAACGATCACACGTGCACTTTAAAACAGACTGCTCGGAAATTAGAGCGTAAATGGCATCAAACTAAATTGTTAGTATTTCAAATAGCATGGAAAGAGAGCATCCTGAACTATAGGAAAGCTCTTAGTGTAGCTAGATCAACGTATCTCTCCACTCTTATAGAAGAAAATAAAAATAATCCTAGATTTTTATTTAATACCGTAGCCAAATTAACCAGAAATAAGACCACTACAGAAATCTCCACAACAACATCATGCAATAGTGAGGACTTCATGAACTTTTTAAATAATAAAATTGTAAATATCAGGCATAAAATTGAGGCTTTGAAACCGAACAATGTAATTGATACAGATGTTTACATTTACATTTACATTTAGGCATTTGGCAGACGCTCTTATCCAGAGCGACTTACAAAAAGTGCTTTAAAGTTAACATCACTGGATACATACTTACACTGGGTTAACTAGGTTTATAACTAAGTGCCATTAGTAGAACACAACTGGGAAGAGAGTTTTTTTTTTTTTTTTTTTTTTGCGGGGGGGGTTAGTCCAAGTACTGGAGAAACAGATGCGTCTTGAGTCGTCGTTTAAAGATAGTCAAAGTCTCTGCTGTACGGACATCTAGAGGAAGTTCGTTCCACCACTTAGGTGCCAGAACAGAAAAGAGCCTGGATGAATGTCGCCCTCGATCCCTGAGAGATGGTGGGATGAGGCGAGCAGTGCTGGAGGATCGGAGGGAACGTGGTGCAGTGCGTGGTGTGATTAGAGCAGAGAGGTAAGTGGGTGCAGGGCCATTTTTAGCTTTGTAGGCAAGCATCAGCGTTTTGAATTTGATGCGGGCAGCTACAGGAAGCCAGTGCAGGGAGCGGAGGAGTGGGGTGGTGTGGGAGAACTTGGGGAGGTTAAAAACGAGACGTGCTGCTGCATTCTGGATCAGTTGCAGAGGACAAATCGTGGACAGAGGCAGACCTGCCAGGAGTGAGTTGCAGTAGTCCAGTCTTGAAATAACAAGGGACTGAACAAGCACCTGAGTAGCCTGTGAAGAAAGAAATGGGCGAATTCTTCTGATATTGTAAAGAAGAAATCTACAAGAGCGAGTAAGGTTAGCGATGTGTGGGGAAAATGACAGATGGTTGTCCACGGTTACCCCAAGATTGCGGGCAGTGGCTGAAGGAGTGATTTGGTTGTTGTCCAGGGATATCACAAGGTCTTGACCTGGGGATGAGTCACAAGGGATGAACAACAGTTCAGTTTTACTCAGATTGAGCTTTAGCTGATGTGCAGTCATCCAGGATGAGATGTCTGCCAGACATGCTGAGATCTGGGTGGAAACCTGAGTGTCAGAGGGAGGAAAGGAGAGAGTAAGTTGGGTGTCATCTGCATAACAATGGTATGAAAATCCATGCAATGATATGACTTTACCAAGAGACTGGGTATAGAGGGAGAACAGAAGAGGACCAAGTACTGAGCCCTGTGGGACACCAGTAGAGAGTCTATGTGGAGCAGATGTAGATCCCCTCCATGTTACCTCATATGACCTATCTTCTAGGTAAGAAGCAAACCATTGCCACGCTGTTCCACAAATTCCAAGGCTTGTAAGAATAGATAATAGAATCTTGTGGTTCACCGTGTCAAATGCAGCTGACATGTCCAGGAGGATGAGAACAGATGACAGTTTAGCAGATCTAGCAGCATGGAGCTTCTCAGTGACTGACAGAAGGGCAGTCTCTGTGGAATGTGCCACTTTGAATCCAGATTGGTTGGGATCATTAAGGTTGTTCTGTGAGAGATAAAGAGACATTTGGTTATAAACAGTTCTTTCAAGAATTTTGGAAATAAAAGAGAGAAGTGATACCGGGCGATAGTTGTTAACTTCTGATGGGTCCAGGCAGGGTTTCTTGAGGATGGGAATAACCCTTGCCTTCTTAAAAGCAGCAGGAACATGACCAGATGATATGGAATGGTTGATGATGGTTGTGGTGAAGGGAAGGAGGTCTTGTGAGATTGCCTGGAGCATTGTGGAGGGGATTGGGTCTAATGAACAGGTGGTGGGGTTAGATGACGAGATGATCTGCTGAATCTCATCAGATGACAAGTTGGAGAATTCTGCTAAAGGAGGGAAGGGAAGGTCCTGTGGTTCTGCTGTAGGAGTTTGGTTGGGAGCGAAGGACTGGCGGATTGCTGCAATTTTCCCATCGTAGAATGTGGCAAAATCGTCAGCAGTCAGAGAGGAAGGGGCAGGAGGAGTTGGTGGGTTGAGTAGTGAGGAGAAGATGTTGTGGAGTTTGCCAGGATCATGTGCAGCGGTTAACCTAGCCATGTCAGATTCAAACCTAGAATACTTTACTCCTCTTGAAGAGAATGAACTAATTTCACTCATCTCTTCTGCAAATTCATCAACCTGTATATTAGATCCTATACCGACACATTTTCTTAAACAGATAGTACCAGTAATAACAGAACCGCTGTTGAGAATAATTAATTCCTCACTCAGAATTGGTTATGTTCCAAAATCTTTTAAATTAGCAGTTATTAAACCAATAATTAAGAAACCTGACCTCGACCCCTGTCAGCTGTCCAATTACAGGCCAATATCAAACCTCCTCTTTATCTCTAAGATTCTGGAAAAGATAGTAGCGGAGCACCTATGCTCATATCTACATAGAAATGGCATACATGAACTGTATCAGTCAGGATTTAGGCCTCATCACAGCACAGAAACAGCACTCGTTAAAGTAGTAAATGACCTCCTATTGGCCTCTGATCAGGGTTGTGTAACTATGCTTGTATTACTCGACCTCAGTGCAGCTTTTGACACCATTGGTCATGCTATTCTTCTTCACAGATTAGAAAATGTAGTAGGGGGGCGCTAGTGTGCGAGTGTATGGAGTAGACGTGTGTTAACACAGCTCCTCTTCGTGATATTAATAATTTAGGATTACATACCAGATATAAAAAAAATTCGAGGCCAGTCAACCAGTTTTACCTCTCTGAATCTCTGATTGACATAAATAATTCGTAAGGTTAGTCATGTCGAAGGCAATTCAGTCTAAACTTACTGCTAGCCATAAAACTAAAGAGGCTAATGTTAGCTCTCCGTCTGTGGCTAGCAAACTAACCCGCTCGGAGTCTTCTCACTCAGCGGAGATGTCACTGGCCATGTTAAAAGAGCTTTGTAAAGAGATGTCAGAGGCCATTCTTCGTGGCATTAACGAACATTTCGACGCATTTGAGGTAAAATTTCAGTCTCTTTTGAAGTCTCAAGCCGACCTGGAGTCTCGGGTAGTCACTCAGGAGCAAGCTGTCAGTGACCATGAAACCCAGATTCAACTTCTGGAAAAGAAATGTTCCGAACTGACCAGCGCTAACAAGCAACTGCAAACTAAAGTTTTTGACTTGGAGGCACGTTCCCGCAGAAACAACATTAAAATTGTAGGCATTCCAGAAGGAGAAGAAAGCGGCAAACCCACAGAATTTGTCTCCAAGTTGATTTCCAAACTGTTCTCTGCGGAACATTTCCCAAAGCCTGTGTCTATTGACCGTGCCCACCGCTCGCTCCAACCAAAGCCGGCACCGGGCGCCAGTCCGCGCACTATCATGGCGCGTGTTTATCATTATCAACAGAGGGAACTGATCATTCGCCTTGGTAGACAACAACCTCTGGAATATAACAGGAAGAGAATCTTCATCTTCCCGGACTACACAAATGAGGTATTGACGCAGCGCCGCGCTTTTCGTGATGTGCTGCGAGTCCTTCGAGACACAGGTGTCAAACACAGCCTACGTTACCCGGCCAAGTTACACATCCATCATCCAAACGGAGCACCCACCATCTTTTCAGATCCAAAAGAGGCAACACGGTTTGTGGAAGAGAATTATTCTCGTTCAGAGGTTGTCAAATAATAAGTTTTTTTTTTAATTCGTGGCAAGTAACTGGTTGTGCCAAGTGAATTCTTGAACTGGTTGAACTGGTCCAATTCATGTTAAAGATGGGAGTCTTAAGTTGAGTCCAACGTAATAATTATAGGCTTTACACTGATGTTTCACAATCTTTAGCTTCATAATTTGTGTACATCACTGAAGAAGCATCAATATATGTACATGTATATATGTGTATTTCTTTTGTCATAATGTTTTATATCAATATAATTGTTTTCTTTCAGCCAGTAACTTATACTACACTCCCATTATCTTCAGTTATTTTATACTGGTATGTATATAGTTTCTTTTCATCTTCATCGAGAGGTTCTGTTTCTATACTGTAGGTGTTTAAGGTAGTTTTTGCAGTTATTGTTCTTAAGTACTGTAGCTCAGTAGCCAATCGCCCAGCAGCTCCTTCTGTTCTGATGAAAAGAGTCGTGCTTTGCCTTTGTAGGCTTTTGTTATTGTGGATATATGTTGTCTTTGTCTTAGAGTTTTTATTTTTATTTTATTTTCATTTACCTTCTTTCTTTAGTTGCATGATGCTGCCAGGTATTCACCATCATTCTTATTGTAAGCATGCAATTAATGTAATGTCCTGTCTATGCCTAAATGCACAGGTTTCAACAGGGTGTTAGGGTGGGTAGTCATCATCTCACTTTGGTTTCCTAGAACGTCAGGGGATTGGGTCATGTTATTAAGAGGGGCAAGGTTTTTAAACACCTTAAGTCCCTTTCAGCAGATATAATTTTTCTCCAAGAAACCCATATTAAAACCACAGAACAACGAAGATTAAGATGTAACTGGATTTCACAGGTTTACCAATCACCCTTTACTTCCAAAGCCCGAGGCGTTGCCATTCTCTTTCGTAAAAATGTTCCCTTTCAGCTTACTAATTTGCGCACAGACCCAAATGGAAGATATATTATTATTTCTGGCAGTATCAACTCAATCCCTGTTACTTTCCTCAACATATACGGTCCAAATTTTGATGACCCATTATTTTTTAAAAAGGTTTTTAATCTGCTTTCAGATGACAATAAAACAAACATTATAATTGGAGGGGACTTTGTGTTGTGGATCCCTATTTAGATAGATTATCCTCTTGTCCCCCACCCAATATTGCTTCACCTCAAACTTTAAATAATTTAATCAAATCTAGGAATCTTGTTGACATCTGGAGACTTCAACATCCCACAGATAAAGATTACTCCTACTATTCTCACGTTCATAGATCCTACAGTAGAATCGACTACTTCCTGGTGGATTCTAATTTAATTAAAAGTGTGAATAACACCAAATATCACAGCATACTTATCTCTGATCATAGTCCCCTTCTAATGACCATTGATTTTAACCTTCCCAAACAACACTACTCATGGCGTTTCAACCCCTTGTTATTAGCTGACAATAAATTTCGTGAAATCATGGCAGTGAAGATAAGTGAGTTTATTGAAACAAACGACACGGGGGAGGTCTCAGATTCAACTCTCAGGGAAACACTTAAGGTGGTAATGCGTGGTCATATAATTTCTTATGAATCTTCTGTTAGAAAGGAAAGGGACAAGCGTCTAACAGAAATTGAAAGCATCCTTCCCATGCTTGAATCAGCATACCAAATTTCAAAATCCCCATTAGACTTTAACGAAATTGTGACGTTTAAATACGAATATAACTGCATTCTAGGATGTCAGGTTATTAAATCACTTCTTAAACTGAAACAAAAGCAATTTGAATTAGGAGACAAGCCGCAGAAACTGTTAGCTCAGCAACTTAAAGGTTCTCAAGCTACTCGGTCAATTTATAGAATTAAATCAAATTCAGGAGTTTTGCTTACCAATCCTAAGGACATCAACAACAGGTTTAGAGAGTTCTATAGTGACATCTATTCCTCTAAATGTAATGTCACACAATCTGACCTAGATATCTTTTTTGACTCTCTGGATAATCCAAGGCTGAGCGATTTGGCTAGGGAAGAATTGGACTCTGATTTTACCAAGGAAGAACTACTTTCGGTGATTAAATCATTTCCTTCCGGGAAGGCTGCGGGACCTGATGGGTTTTCTAGTGAATATTATAAAGCATTTTCAGACTTACTAACTCCATTATTACTCAGAATGATTTGTCATTCCGCAAAAGAGAAGAAATTACCCAAAACCTTGTACGAGGCTAATGTCTGTCTCTTACTGAAAAAAGGAAAGGAAGACAGTGACCCCGCCAATTATAGGCCAATTGCTCTTCAAAACGTTGACTGAAAAGTTATCACAAAGGTGCTAGCAAACAGATTGAGTAAATATCTTACATCTATTATTCATCCTGATCAGACTGGGTTTATTCCAGGAAGGTTTTCCTTCTTTAATGTCAGACGACTACTTAATACAATATACGCAGATCATGGCATGACTAATCAAACAGCTATTGTATCCCTAGATGCACAGAAGGCTTTCGACCAGATAGAATGGCCATATATGCTTGAGTCGTTGCGGCGTTTTGGCATTGGTGAATTATTCATCTCTTGGGTAAAAATAATTTATAAAAGTCCAGTATGCTCAATTATAACCAACGGTGATAAGTCAGTTTCATTTCCTCTTCATCGTTCGGTTCAACAAGGTTGCCCTCTTTCACCTGCTCTTTTTGCTATTGCACTGGAGCCGCTTGGCTTAAAAATCAGAGGTCACCCTGATATTGAAGGCCTAACAGTGGGTGACACTGAAACACTGATTAGTTTATATGCTGATGACATACTGTTATTTATGCAAAATGTAGAAAAATCAGTTCCTAATTTGTTGGAATTAATTCATTCATTCGGTGGACTGTCAGGTTATACCATCAACTGGACAAAAAGTGATCTCATGCCACTGTCGGGTATCTATAGCCCAGGTTTCCTTGAAAATATATCATTTAAGATAGTAAGCGACCAGATCACTTACCTGGGCTTAAGAATTCCCAAAAATCCTGAATTAATATTTAAACTAAATTTTTTAGAGTTCACATCTAGGTTAAAGCAGAATATAGATTGCTGGAAAATTCTCCCTTTGTCTATGATTGGCCGTATTAACTCCATTAAAATGGTGTCCCTCCCCAGATTTCTTTATTTGTGTCAAAATTTACCTATCTTTCTCACATCTGCATTTTTCAAAAACTTGGATTCAGTTATTCTTTCTTATATCTGGAATTATAAAACTCCCAGGATATCCAAAGCTCACCTGCAAAAGCCCAAATCTCAGGGTGGGCTTGGCCTTCCAGTGTTTAGACAGTATTATTGGGCTGCTAATGCAAGAGCATTAATGTATTGGAACACCTGCAGCACAATGGATCATGCCCCTGATTCCCCTTTATGGGTAAAAATGGAAGCTAACTCAGTTGGTGACTCTTCCTTACAGGCCTTGCTGTTTTCTAAGCTGGGTAAACCTAACTCTCTTGCTAATCTAAATTATACAACAAGAAACTCTATCAGAATTCTCAACCAGATATCCCAGATACGTCAGTAAGAACCCCTATCTGTTTTAATCATTCTTTCCTGCCACCATGGTCAGACAAATGCTACAATGCCTGGAGTAGGAGTGGACTAACTACCATCCAAGATCTTTATGTTAATGGTAAATTTGCCTCCTTTGATCAGATAAGGGAGAAATTCCAGCTTCCCAATTCACATTTTTTCCGCTATTTACAAGTAAGGCATTATGTCAGAGATAAAATAAAAAACTTTGAAAATATACCAATCCAACATCCTTTCATTGACGTCTTGGTGCGGCCTCCTGACTCCAGACAGTTGGTCTCATTGTTTGTGTCTGTTTTCATCAGTCAAATTAAAACACCTACTGATCATCTACGAAAGGCATGGAGTAGCGAGTTGGGCATCAACCTGTCTGAATCCTTGTGGATTGAAATCATGGCCAGAATACATTCTTGTTCTATTAACAGTAGACACCATTTAATTCAGTTTAAAGTCGTACACCGTCTTCACTACTCTAAGTCTAAAATGCACAAGATTTATCAATCTGTTTCAGCTCAATGTGACAGGTGTAAAATTTCAGAGGGTACCTTGTCACACACTTTCTGGCATTGTCATGCACTTACAGGATATTGGTCAGACATTTTTTCTTGGTTTTCCAAAGCATATGGCAAAGATATTAGTCCTCATGCTGAACTAGCAATCTTTGGTTGTACAGAATCAACGCTGCACCTACCTAAAGCCTTACAGAAATCTTTGATGCTTGGTATGAACACCGCCAAAAGGCTAATTTTAACAGACTGGAAATCTCACTCTCCGCCATCTTTTCAAAGGTGGATTTTGGAAATGGCGTCTATTATCCGGATGGAAAAATTAAGGTACACGCGATCCAAATCCTTGGATAAGTTTTTAGATATTTGGGGTCCGTTTCTTGCCTATTTGGATAAGGACAAAGACAGGAATACTGTTCATATTTAACAATTTATAATTTACTGATGCATGTTGTACATTTATTGTACCCACCTGGCAGCTTAGTTATTTATTTTTTAAGTTTTATTTATTTATTTATTTTTAAGTGTATGTGCTCAATCATTTAATTGTTAGTTTTGGTGTTTTTTTTTCTTTTATCCTTTGTTATATTTCAGGTGCTGTGTGTAGTAAATGTGTATTTGTGTTTTTGTTAATAATGTAAAATTAATAAATATAATAAAAAAAGAAAAAAAAAAAAGAAAATGTAGTAGGAATTAAGGGTACAGCCCTCTCCTGGCTCAGATCCTATTTGACCGATCGTTATCAGTATGTAGACTTAAATGGTGATTATTCTGCATGTTCTCTAGTGGAGTTTGGCGTTCCGCAGGTTTCAGTTTTAGGCCCACTGCTTTTTTCCCTTTACATGCTTCCTCTGGGCAACATAATCCGTAAACATGGTATTAGTTTTCATTGTTATGCTGACGACACACAGTTATACGTCTCAGCAAAACCTGATGAGAAAAACCATCTTACTAAAGTTGAGCAATGTGTTCAGGACATAAGAAATTGGATGCTAATTAACTTCCTTCTGCTTAATCCGGATAAGACAGAAGTTCTAGTCATAGGACCGCATACAGCTAGGAGTAAAATCTTAGATCACACCGTAACTTTAGATGGCCTTTCTGTTCCGTCAAGTGCAACAGTAAAAGACCTCGGCGTGATTATAGATTCCAGCCTTTCATTTGAAGCTCATGTAGATAATATCACCAGGATAGCATTCTTTCACCTTAGAAATATCGCCAAAATAAGAAATATATTGTCGCTAAATGATGCAGAAAAACTAGTTCATGCTTTTATCACTTCTAGGTTGGACTATTGTAATGCCTTACTGTCTGGTTGTTCAGTTAGGTGCATAAACAAGCTTCAGCTAGTCCAAAATGCAGCAGCGAGAGTCCTCACTAGAACCAGAAGATATGAGCACATCACCCCTATCCTATCTTCACTGCATTGGCTCCCTGTGAAATTTCGCATTGATTTTAAAATACTACTCTTGACATATAAGGCATTAAATGGTCTCGCGCCGCAGTATCTGAGCGAACTGCTAGTGTCTTACGATCCGCCACGCCTACTTCGGTCAAAGGATGCAGGCTGCTTATCAGTACCGTGTATTATGAAAACTACAGCTGGGGGCAGAGCTTTTTCTTACAAAGCCCCAAAATTATGGAATAGTCTTCCAAATAGTGTTCGGGACTCAGACACAGTCTCAGTGTTTAAGTCTAGGCTCAAAACCTATTTATTTAACCAAGCATTTTATAAATAGACTTGCCATAAGGTAAAGGAGCAGATCTGGGGGACTCATGGACGTAGAGTATTATGGTGAACTGGTATGTTTAGATGCTGTCTTCCTCAGTCTCATTTGATCACTCAGGTTTGTTGACGCTGAGGTGATTGTTTGCTTTACATCTCAGGGAGCCCTCATGTTTGTGTTTCCTTCTGGCTCTCCCTTTTAGTTATGCTGTCATAGTTAGTCCTGCCGGAATCTCTGCTTGCACTCTACAGTAAATATACATTCACATTAGACATTGTGACTGTGACCATACCTAATTGCAATCTCTCCTCCTCTTCTCTTCCTCCCCCTCTTTCTCTTTCCTCTCTCCCCCTGTCTCCCCCTTTCACTCTTTCTCTCTCTCTCTCTGTCGAGCTACACATGTGGTTCCTGAGCTGCCAGTGATCCAGACTCCCTCTGCCCTCCGGACCTGTCTGATCCATCCTGGTGCCCGGTTTCTGGTTGGAGGTCTCATCGCATGGATGCCCCGTGTGTCTGGTGTCTGGGGATGATTCTCTATACTTAGAAGATGGTTCTGGCCTCGACTGGTGTGGTCAGCTGTTTCTCTGAGGACTTGACAATTCGATAGTTCAGGACTGGAACTTTCTACAAGTCTATCTGAGTCTCTAATAACTACTGGACTCCATTTTACATCAAGTATTATAACATCAATTAACATCAACTATTATAGCTGAACCTAACACTTAACACTGTATAAATGCAGATCATTTCCTGCTATCTGTTTCACCCAGATGAGGATGGGTTCCCTGTCGAGTCTGGTTCCTCTCAAGGTTTCTTCCTATTACCGTCTCAGGGAGTTTTTCCTTGCCACTGTCGCCCTCGGGCTTGCTCGCCAGGGAATATCTGAACATTTTGATTCATTCACATTCCATACAAACTTAAATAATTCTTTTGATTGTGTAAAGCTGTTTTGAGACAATGTCAATTGTTAAAAGCGCTATACAAATAAAACTGAATTGAATTGAATTGAATTGAGTGACGACTCTATGCAGCTAGCAGACGGTTGGTTTAGCCTGTCTGTCTGCTCCCTGGCCTGGGCTCTGGATTGTCACCGATTAACTAGACCTCTACTGAGACTATGAGCTATACTACAGGAAATGAGAGCAGCACCTTCCCGAGTGGGATGGACACCGTCCCGCCCTAACAGGCTAACTTTGCCCTCAAAGGTCTTCCAATTGTCTATAAAGCCCACATTATTTTCGGAGCACCACCTGGACATCCAGCGGTTCAGTGACCATAACCTGCTGTAAGCTATGTCGCCACGTCTCATTAGGATGGGACCAGAGCATACTACTTCATCGGATATCGACTTCACTAATTTAAACACCTCTGTAAAGTTACTCTTACTAACCTCTGACTGACGAAGGGGTATATCATTAGCTCCAGCATGTACCACTATCTTAGAGAAACCTGTGCCGAATAGTATGAAGATGTAAAAGCTAGTTGCTATTAATATTGTTATTGTATAATGCTATGTAATTTACACGCTGATACAAACGCGAAACTTTCGCGGCAACGATACAAAAACAGGAAGCTACGTCACCAACAGGAAGTCGCAGAGTCGCTTTTTCACAGCACGAAAATTCATTAATATTCATTAATTTAACATAATTCATTAATAAAACTCTAGTTCATATTATGCTCAAAAACATGAAATTTACAGAAATTATTTTATCTTTTGCAGAGAAACACTGTTATTTTATAGAGTTTTCCTAAATTTATACGATTAAACACCTAAACGATCAGCACTAGAAGCTTAGCAGTGAAACACCATTATTTTACAGATTTTTGTTAAATTTATACGATTGAAGTCCTCCAATAAAGCAACAGCACTATCTTTTTAGCAGTGAAACACCATTATTTTATAGATTTTCTCCAAAATTTATACGATTTAACACATTCATTAAAATAGCACTAGACGTGTAGCAGCAAAATGTTTTTATTTTACATTTTTTCCCAAAATTATTACAATCAAGCATTAGGCATTTAGCAGGGAAACACTGTTATTTACAGATTTTTCCTAAATTGAAGATCAAACACCTTCAAATAAAGCAATAACACAAAAACCCTGATATTTTAACAGTTTTTTTCATTAATTCCTATGAACACACATGTTCAATAAAGTGTTAACACAAACTCAAGATTACAATATTTGTAAAATAGCCTGTATAACTGTGACACAGTATAGTACAGGTATGATGCAAAATACAATAAAAAGAAGTTCAGTTTTATAGCATTACAGTAAAATCCTAAAATGAAAAACAAAATTAAATATTTAGACTATTGTGCTATAACAGTGGAACATTCTCTCTTACAAAATTAAACATTGCTGTGAAATATCCTTGACTAAAAACCTATGAAGAAATGAACAATTTCAAACAAGGTTTCCAATATTCCAATTAAAGTTGGATTGGAAACTTTATTACAAATAAAGTACAATGTGGTTCCTTTTTTTACTCTATAGTTCTTATATAATGTACTGTATGTGTATGTGTCTCTTGAGCTTCAGGTATTTTTTCTCCCACTGAAGTCTCCTGGGATAGGCTCCAGGTCCCCGCGACCCTAATACAGGATAAAGCGGTATAGAAGATGAATGAATGAATGAATGAATGAAACACGATGTGACATTTCACAGTCTTCTCCTCTGTCCCACAGAGACTGCTTTTCTTCTCACCTGTAGCTCAGCAGCCTGTCTTCACTCCTCTGAATTTACACAGACAACCGTTTACCGGCTGCAGACAGTGTTGCCAATTATTTCCAATGAAAAGTAGCTAAAGTCACAGACTAATTTGCATGTCAGTGACGTCATAACGTAATATCTGACAAGCGTAAGCCCGTCATGTCCCTACTCTCTGAGGTGCCGTGTATTATATTATATTAAAACATTACATCCAGATGCACAATAAATAGGTTCTTATTAACATATTACTTTGTGTGATGACGTCATTCCGTAATCGCAACTCAAAACTACATCTTTATGTAGTGAATGTAGTGGGTTTAGGTGGGTGACAGTGGTGTTGGCCTATCAGAGCAAAGCACCTCCCTATTTAAGTGCTGATTGGCTGTTGCCTGGGTTGCGTCACGCCCGGCTTCCCCTTTGTTGTCCTTGTTTGTAGAAGCGGCAGTTAAGCGCATTGTTTAAACATGGCTGTTGGAAATTGGTTTCATGTGTGTGTAACTTAAAAGGATTGTTGTTAATTTTTATAGCGTGTTTTCCGGTGCTGCAGTTGCTGATGTAGCTGTGAGCATTCGCCTTGCAGGTATGTTTGGTTAACCTTGTTTGGTTCAGGAGCTTCCAAAGGAATTAACAATTTCCCTGCATATTGATTAGGCTTCCTTGTACCCTGTGGTGCTATGATGGGATACAGTTCTGACTAAACCCGTGCCTGTATGTGCTTTCGCTACGGAACCCTGAATGGTAAGTGGTTTAACTTGCCTTTCACTGAGAGTCAGTGGTAAATAGATTATTAATGTTTCCTGTCTCTCGTGTTTGTCATAGGAAACTCCCTTTCGTTGCTGATGTGTTGGCTGTTGCTACTCAAGTGGTGCCGCTAATGGTGTCAATTTATATGGCTGTGAAGATACGGCTGCTAACAGTGTGGAAGCTAAGGCTGCTAATCGCTGATCGTGAAGACGCTGCCAGTAACCTCATGCCAGTGTTGCCGTGACCAGTATCAAAAGGGAACTGTTTGTGTCGGGTGTTGTGCTGCTTTGTTGCCCCGCATTGGATGTATGGTTTATTTATTTTTTGTTTTCATTCTTCTTTTGAGTTCAGTACGCCAAGTTCTCTTGCTGAAGTGCATTTGGCTTACTCCGATTTTTTTGGTTATTTTGATGTTATGATTGTTTTCATTCTTTTAATTTGAATGAATGTATTTCTTGATGGCCAAACTGTAATAGACTATTCAGTACATTCAGTGTCTTATGACCCTTTATGTACTTCTGTCTGCTCCTGACACCCATTGTAGTCAGAAGATGTCTCATTAAGTGGTGGCTGTAATATTGTTGGAGCTTTTCGTTTTTCTTTCTGGTTGTTTTGCAGGAGCTGAGGTTCGGTGACCGAGTGTCTTCTTCGCTGTGGTGGTGGTTCTTCCCGATTGTGTGCAGTGTTACACTTGGAGTGTTTGAGCACGTGATCATTGTGTACAGTGGTGTGTGTGGAAGTGTGTTCCGGTAAAAAGACCACGCTACTTGGTCTGGCCCTTGTGAACCTCAGCTCTCAGCATTTTGTTTATTTGATTTTATCCAAGAATATATACATTTCAGGCCGGGCTTTCCATTTAGTTCTTTCTTTTTCTGTATTTTGTGTTTACCTGTTTGACCTGGGGTTTCTTGTTTTTAGTGTGTTTTAAATAATTGTATTAATAAAATTCCATTTTTTTTTCTCATCCATGTCTCCTGCCTGCTGTGAAGTAGATAAACTTGTGTGCTTGATCTCTAAATTGAGTGTTTTAAATCTTTTTGTCCCTGGGGTGAGTCCCAGGGTGGTGTAATCGGATCTTTAGTGCTAACCTTAACACTTAGTTGCCCTCGGAGAAGCGAGCGAGCATGCCGCCGCCCCGCCACATATACAAAATAATTAATGTTTTCTCAAGTTGACTGGCCATCTCAGCAAAAACTTTATTTGAAATATGTGACATGCCTGGCTATTTAGACATTATGTAGCCCCACCCCCGCACTCTACTGAGTGAAGACTGCAGCCACTGCTCTTTTGAGTCACTTTTAAAAATTGCTAAAAGTAACCAAATTAATGTTAAATTGCTAAATTTGTTGCTAGGTGCTTTTTGAAAAAAAAAAAAAGTTCCTAGGTTAGTATGAAAAGTTGCTAAATCTAGCAACAAAATTGCTAAGTTGGCAACACTGGCTGCAGAGTCAGACCACCTCTGCGCGCGCTAAACATTTGAAGGAAGCCTGTTTCCCATTGGCTGGTTCATATCACGTTATGCCTGTGTCTGATACCTGACCAATAAGGTCCCGCCCTCACTCACGCGCTTATTTAAAAGCTCTAATAATAAAGCGGTAATTAGAATATCTCCGCCTCTGGCTTCTGATCAGCCAATCAGAAACAAGATTAGAATGGTCTCGCCTCCAGCTTCTAATTGGCTGTGACAGTTAACAGAGTTGGTGGAGTTTTCGCTAATGTTTTTGGTACAAAAATAACACTACTGTAGTTCCCCTCATACAAGCAAAATATCAAAATGTAACTTAAAGCGCTGCTTTAAAACAGCTACACAGCAAATGCATTATACTTGTGTCGGAATATGCAGGCATGCATTAAGAAAGCTGATGGCTAGGTTGCCATGGTGATATTTCAGAACAAATGTCATCAAACTATATATTTTTTGATAAGTATCAGTCAACTAAATTCTCTTCACATTCTTTGAAGGCATGAAGCAGATACATTATCACTTACATGTAGGCTATAGTAAGAATAATCTTTTAAAAAGTCATGAAAAATGCTAAACATGCATCTAGAACTTAAATGTCAAAGTATTATAAAACTAATATGATTTACCTCAAAATTACAAAGTATGGACATTAACCTTTATCTAATCAGTTTTGTATTTAATTACAATTTATTATTGTAATTTTACATAAAGTTATACGTAATTTACAAAAACAGAAAAAACAGTTGTGACGAGCAGGGGGTTGTGGGTAATGGAGTTCGAATGGGAACTAGTACTCCGGTGATGGCTCCCTCTGGTGGTGATCGGAGGGAGTCACCGAGGCTGAGTTCATGACAGAGGCCCCCCCTGCGAGCGGCTCCTGACGCGAGGAGGTGCACGGCGACGAGGCCTTCCACGACGTCTCGGGGCTGGCCAACCCGGGTGGGAGTTGTGGAAGTCGCTCACCAGACTAGGGTCAAGGATGTCCTCAGCGTTGACCCATGAGCGTTCCTCTGGTCCAGATCCCTCCCAGTCCACCAGGTACTGGAGGCCTCGGGCCCGGCGACGTGAATCCAGGATTTTGTGGACCTGGTAGACCTCCTCGCCCTCGACAATGAGAGGGGGGTTACTCTGGTAACCTCTGTTACTCGCCTCCTCTGGATCCTCCGCTCCTCTCGACCTACCAGCGGGCTTGAGCAGAGAGACATGAAAAGTGGGTGAGATACGGTAATTTCGGGGTAGAGCCAACCTAAATAAAACCGGAGTTATTTCTCTAAGTATTCTAAATGGACCCACGTACCTGGGACTGAGCTTCTTGCATGGGAGTTGAAGGCGGAGATCTCGGGTAGATGGCCAAACCCACTGACCCGGATGATAGGCGGGGTTTGGGCATCTCCGATGATCAGCCTGTTCCCTGGTTGTGCTTGATTCCACGTCTCCTCGCTTCGACGGATCCAGGAGTCGCCGGACCATGGAAAGAGTGGTGGTTGAAATCCCAGGATGCATTGAAATGGTGTGAGATTGGTTGAGGGCTTCCGGAGAGAGTTCTGAGCATATTCGACCCAAAGGAGATAACGACTCCAGTCTGTTTGATTCTGTCGGCAATACGATCTGAGGAAGCGAGTAAGCTCTTGGTTTAGTCTTTCAGCCTGGCCGTTGGACTGTGGATGATACCCTGATGTGAGGCTGACATTAATGTTTAGTAGTTTAAAGAATGATGCCCACACTCAGGACGTGAATTGGGGCCCACGGTCAGAGAGGATGTCCTCGGGGAGACCGTAGAACCGAAATACCTGGTTGCATAACGCCTCGGCTGTCTCGAGAGCCGAAGGTCAAATTCAAATTCAAATTTTATTAGTCACATACACAATCATACACAGTATAATATGCAGTGAAATGCTTTTATACGACCGCCAGTGACCTTAAAAAAAAAAAAAAAAAAAAAATCTTGTACGTAAAATAAATAATCAATAAAAAGGAAATACTAAAGAAATAATTTTAACTAGTAAAATTTGTAAAATTAACTGTGCATAAGGGCATAATAAAATATTGCAAAAATATAGAAATATGGTATTAAAGTGTCAATGGTTGTGCAAATATGCATGAAAGGTGACATGTGCAATTGTCCAGATGTATGAGTATTTAGTGCAAGTGTGTATGAATGTGTCCATGATTGTCCAGTCAGTGTTGTGAGCTTAAAAGATGTTATTAGTCCTGTGTGGAGGTGTGATTGAGAGACCTTATCGCCTGCGGGAAGAAGCTCCTCCTCAGTCTCTCTGTGTTGGCCTTTAGGGAGCGGAATCTCTTCCCAGACCGCAACAAAGAGAACAGTCCATTACTGGGGTGACTGAGGTCCTTCATGATCTTCCTGGCCTTAGTCCAGCACCGCTTGCTGTAGATGGAGTGCAGGTCAGGGAGCTCAGTGCGGATGATGCGCTCGGCTGATCGCACCACCCTCTGTAGAGCTCGTCTGTCCTGCATGGTGCTGTTCCCGAACCAGGTCGTGATGTTTCCCGTCAGGATGCTCTCTATGGTGCAGGAGTAGAAGTTCCTGAGCACCTTGGAGGGCAGTCTAAAGTCTCTCAAGCGTCTGAGGTGGTAGAGACGCTGCCGGGCTTTTTTCACCACGGTGTTGATGTGACAGGACCATGATAGGTCCTGCGTGATGTGAACACCGAGGTATCTGAAGCTGTCCACTCTCTCCACTGGGCTCCTGTTGATGACGGGGGTCTGGTAGTTCCTCTCCTGCTTTGTACTAAAGTCCACTATCAGCTCCTTTGTCTTACTGACGTTCAGGAGGAGATTGTTCCTCTGGCACCAGTTCTCCAGATTTCCAATCTCCTCTAGGTAGTCCGACTCATCATTGTTGGTGATCAGTCCGACCACGACGGTGTCGTCAGCAAACTTGATGATGGAGGTGGAGTTGGTAGTGGCCACGCAGTCGTGGGTGTACAAAGAGTACAGCAGGGGGCTCAGAACACAACCCTGGGGGGCTCCAGTGCTGAGAGTGAGTGTAGCTGAGACATGTCCGCCCATCCTTACTGCCTGTGGTCTGCCAGTCAGAAAATTGGAGATCCACTGACATATAGATGAGCTCAGTCCCAGGTGCTCCAGCTTGGTGGTGAGTGTGGAAGGAATTATTGTGTTAAAAGCAGAGCTGTAGTCGATGAAGAGCATTTTAACATAATTCCCTTTCCTAGTGTCCAGGTGAGTGAGTGATGTGTGGAGGAGATGAGAGATTGCATCGTCTGTGGAGCGGTTCTGACGGTATGCAAACTGTAGTGGGTCCAGTGTGTCGGGTAGTGAAGAAATGATGAAGTCTCTGATAAGGCGTTCAAAGCACTTCATCACTACTGAGGTGAGGGCCACAGGGCGATAGTCATTGAGAGAAGCAGGATGTGGTTTCTTTGGAACAGGAACAATAATGGACTCTTTGAAGCATGTGGGGATCACCGACTGAGATAAAGAGATGTTGAATATCTCAGTGAACACAGGTGCTAGCTGGTCTGCGCAGGCTCTGAGAATACGACCTGAGATGCCGTCTGGTCCTGCTGCTTTCCTGGTGTTCACTCTCTTGAAGGCTCTCCTCACGTCGTGCTCGGAGATGATGAGCGCGTTCCCGGTGCTGACTGTGTCTTCCTGTCTGCAGCCGTTAGCGCCGCTAGCATTAGCGCCGTTAGCATTAGCGCCGTTAGCATTAGCATTGCTAGCGTCTATAGCTGCAGCCTCGAAGCGAGCGTAAAATGTGTTCAGCTCGTCTGCCAGAGTCGCGTCCGCGTTCGTCATACCGGATGTTGGTGCTTTGTAGTCCGTTATTGTTCTCAGTCCCTGCCACAGGCTCCTAGAGTCACTCTGTTGAAGCTGTGACTCTAGTTTTCTCCCGTAGCGCTGCTTCGCCTCTTTCACCGCCTTCCGGACGTTATATGACGCAGCCTTGTACGGTTCCATGTCCCCCGACGCAAGTCCCGTGTTGTAGGCAGCGGTGCGAGATCTCAGAGCGTCGCGGATGGTTTTATCCACCCACGGCTTCTGGTTGGGAAACGTTCTGATAGTCTTTTTCTCCACCGTATCGTCCACTAGCTTCCCAATAAATCCCACAACCGCTTCGGTAAACACGCTGACGTCATCATCGGAGCTGTTTCTGAACATGTCCCAGTCTGCGTCATCGAGTGCGTCCTGTAACGCGGCCACCGATTGGTCCGTCCAGCGCGCGACCTCCCTCTGAGCCGGCACTTCCTGTTTCAGCCTTTGTTTATATTTTGGCATGAGGAAAATGGCGGCGTGGTCGGATTTACCAAACGCTGGACGAGATTGTGCCTTGTAACCGTCTTTGACCGTGGTATAACAGTGGTCCAGTGTCCTTTCGCCCCTGGTGGGGCAGGTGATGTGCTGATAAAAGTTCGGCGCTGCGCGTTTGAGGTTGGCACTATTAAAATCCCCCGCCACAATGAGCGCAGCGTCCCGGTGTTGTGTCTGGTGCTGTGTGAGCGCCTCATGCAGCTCGCATAAGGCAGTTTCAGTGTCCGCTTGTGGAGGTATGTAAACGGCGCTGATTATGACCGATGTGAACTCCCGTGGAAGATAAAATGGACGACACATGATGGACAGTAGTTCCAGGTTTGGTGTGCAGGAGCGTGTAAGAGGAACAACGCTCGCGCTGTTGCACCAGCTGTTGTTCACCATTAAGCACACGCCGCCTCCCCTTGACTTCCCCGAGTCCCGCGTCCTGTCCATGCGGTGAACCGAGAAGAACTCGGCCGGCTGTATGGCGTGGTCTGGCACCGCTGGGTTCAGCCATGTCTCGGTGAAGCAGAGGAGATTGCAGTCCCGAATGTCTCTCTGGAACTTTATCCTGGCCCTGAGGTCATCCAGTTTGTTCTCCAGTGACTGGACGTTGGCGAGCAGGATGCTAGGCAGAGGTGCGCGGTGTGCACGGGCTCGGAGCCGGTTCCTCACGCCAGCTCGTTTCCCTCGGGTCCGTCGCTTCGCGTCGCGTCCATTGTTCTCCCTCAGGATCTCACTCGGCCAGCTCGGATCCGGAGTTAAAACCGTCGAATTGTGAGTACATTGTATACCAATAGAAACAAGAGTGTCTCTATCATACCTAATGTACTCAATGGTGGTGATTTTGCCGATTTTAAAACACTGAAAACTAACTTAAAAAACAAAAACAAAGAAAAGGTGGTCGGAGCAGTCGTGACGGCAGCCGACCTCACCGGCGCCATCTTGATAATTTCGGTAGAGGGATGAAGCCTTTGAGAAACGATCAATGACGGTGAGAATGGGGGTGTACCCTGATGAAGGTGGTAGGTCCGTGACAAAGTCGATGGCGATGTGAGACCAGGGGCGTTGAGGTATGGGCAGCGGTTGGAGGAGCCCGGCAGGAAGTTGGTGATTGGTTTTGGAGGTATTTCAAGTAGTGCAGTCCCTGACAAAGGAGATGGTGTCTGTTTGAAGTGACGGCCACCAGTACTGGTTTGTGAGGAGTTGGGTGGTTGCCGTGATGCCAGGGTGACCTGAACTGGGTGTGGAATGAACTAGCTGAAGTAGACGGTATCTCCGTGTTTCCGGTACATAGGTGCGGTCAGGGGGGCATTCTGCTGGTGGTGGATCCGTGAGATGGGCCTCGGAAATCTCCGTTGTGATGTCCCACTGCACGGAAGCCACGATGAGTCTGGGCGGGAGAATGGGTTCGTTGGTAGAAGGCGATGCTTGTGGGTGGTGAAGACGTGATAGGGCATCGGCTTTAGTGTTCTGAGACCCTGGGCGATAGGTGACTGAAAAGTGGAACCGGGTGAAGAACAGAGCCCACCTGGCTTCGGAGATGGGCCTCGGAAATCTCCGTTGTGATGTCCCACTGCACGGAAGCCACGATGAGTCTGGGCGGGAGAATGGGTTCGTTGGTAGAAGGCGATGCTTGTGGGTGGTGAAGACGTGATAGGGCATCGGCTTTAGTGTTCTGAGACCCTGGGCGATAGGTGACTGAAAAGTGGAACCGGGTGAAGAACAGAGCCCACCTGGCTTCGGAGATGGGCCTCGGAAATCTCCGTTGTGATGTCCCACTGCACGGAAGCCACGATGAGTCTGGGCGGGAGAATGGGTTCGTTGGTAGAAGGCGATGCTTGTGGGTGGTGAAGACGTGATAGGGCATCGGCTTTAGTGTTCTGAGACCCTGGGCGATAGGTGACTGAAAAGTGGAACCGGGTGAAGAACAGAGCCCACCTGGCTTCGTTTGGCGTTTGGCGGATCTGAGATATTCTAGGTTGCGGTGATCCGTGAGAACGGTGAACGGATGCTTTGCCCCCTCCAGCCAGTGGCGCCACTCGTCAAAGGCGGCCTTCATGGCGAGGTTATGATCCATATGCAACTTTAATAACAATAACACTCAAACATGCAGATCAGGGTCAAGTAGGAGCAAACCGAGCAATATAGGTAATCCAGAGGCAGGGTCAAAAGTCCAGTCAGAAGAGTCAGGGCAGACGGCTATCCAATAGAATAAATCCAGTAAGCAAAGCAAGGGTCAAGAGGCAGGCAAATATGTAGTAAAAATACTAAATATGTAGTAAAAATAGGTGATTTTTCCTCATCGACTTCCTCATTTCCCTGTGGACTTCCACAAGGCTCTGTGCTGGCTCCCACTCTATTTTCACTGTACATGCTACCTCTGGGCTCCATTTTTAGGAAACATGGGGTATCTTTCCACTTTTACGCAGACGATACGCAAATTTACTTACCTTTTAAGAAAAATGATGGTCTGGCCATGACTACTTTGCTATCCTGTTTAGAGGAAGTTAAATCTTGGTTATCTCATAACTTTTTATCCCTTAATGAAAAGAAAACTGAGGTGATAGTCTTTGGCCCATCGGAACACATGAAGACCCCTGATCTTGATCTGGGTCCTCTATCAGCTTTTAGATCCTCTCAGGTTCGGAATTTAGGCTTCCTGTTAGATGAAAAACTAAAACTTGAGAAACAAATCTCTACCGTGATTGGATCTAGCTTTTATCAGCTCCGTACGCTCGCTAAAATGAAACCTTTTCTCACTGATAAGACTCTAGAGATGGCCATTCATGCCTTCATTACAACCCGGCTTGACTATTGCAACTCTCTTTATTATGGTGTTTCTAAAGCTCAAATCGCCCGTCTTCAACTGGTTCAGAACGCTGCTGCTAAATTTCTTCTGAAAAAGAAAAAAAGGGATCATGTGACTCCGCTTCTGAAAGCCCTTCATTGGCTGCCTGTTCAATTCAGAATTCATTTTAAAATTTTACTATTTGTTTTTAAATCGTTACACCAGCAAGCACCCATCTATTTATCTGAATTGCTGCACCATCATACCCCCCTGAGAAGATTGAGATCCTGCGACCAGAACCTCCTCTTAATCCCACACTCCAGACTTAAGCGTAGAGGTGACCGTGCTTTCTCGGTTATTGGCCCTCGTCTCTGGAATGACTTGCCATTTTATATTCGAACGGCTCCCAGTTTGACCATTTTTAAATCCCTTTTAAAAACCCATTTGTTTTCCCTGGCCTACTAGGCGCTACTGTGCCTATTTCGTTGTTGTATGTACAGTATAGTGCATTTTTAGCCTATTACATTTTTGTGTGTATAATGTATTTTTAGCCTTTTTATGATATTATGATGTGGATGTACAGCACTTTGGTCAGTCTCACGGCTGTTATAAATGTGCTTTATAAATAAACTAAACCTAAACCTAAACCAGGCAGATAGGAATAAACAGAAAATCGGGGTCAGCAACAGGAAATCAAAACAGGGTTAAACGCTCAGAAATGTTCACAACAGCAAAACAAGACTTTGCGCTGTGGTTCTTCTTCTTCTTCTTCTTCTTTGTTGTTTTATGGCGGCTGGCAGCCAACTTATAGGTGCATTACCGCCACCTGCTGGGCTGGAGTGTGGATCATTAGATTGGGAGAAAAAAAAAAATTTATTATTTTTTTTTTTTTAATTTTTTCTTTTTTTTTTCTCTTTTTTACTTTATTAAATTCTCTTAGATTCTATTGACTAGACCAGTTTCATTTAGGTACTTAAACAGACTTTTATATATTTTCCAGTTCATCTTCCCTAGTATGTTTTCTATTGTTGTTTCTACTCCTTCCTCCTGCATGGTTTCTCTGAGTTCCTGTCTTTCTTTGTCGTATCTTTTACAGTTTGTTAGTATGTGTGTTACTGTTTCTACTTGTCCACAGTATTCACATTTACCAGTTGGGTGTTTGCCTATTACCTTAAGACTTTGGTTTAGTCCTGTGTGTCCTATTCTTAGCCTAGTTATGATGATCTCCTCTCTTCTGTTTCTGCCCCATACTTTCCCTCTTTTGATCTTTTTTTGGATTTGATGCATGTGTCTACCTGTTTCTCCTTCATCCCATCTTTCTTGCCATATTTTGTTTGTGTGTTCTTTAATTATTTTCTTAACTTCTGCTCTGCTTATTGGGATTTTTATTTGGACATTTTTACTTTTGAGTGCTTGTTTGGCGAGTTTATCTGCTTGTTCGTTTCCTTTTACACCTACGTGTGCTGGTACCCATAGAACAGTAATCCTCACATCTTTATGGTATAATTCTGTTACTAATTGTAATATATTATGTAGGATGTCCTGTCTGCATGAGTTTCCTGTTTCTAGACTGGTTATGGCCGACATGTTGTCAGATGCTATTATTGTCTCTCCTTGGTGATTCTTTTCCACCCATTTAAGTGCCATTTGTATTCCTATTAGTTCGGAGGTGTATACTGATAGTTGATCTGTTATTCTTTTTTTTTCTGATATTTTGTGTTGCGGGATGTAGAACGCTGCCCCTGTTCGTCCCGTACCTGGGTCTTTGGAACCATCCGTGTATATTATTAATTTCTTTTTTCCTATTGTTTTAATATGATTTTGCACTATTAGCCAGCATGGAATGTGTGTTGGGTTGTTCTTAATTTTTTGTTTTAAGCTTACATCTACTGGTGGGGTTATCAGTTTCCATGGTGGGGTTTTGTGAAGTGGTACTGTGGGACTGATGTTAAGTTTATGGAGTCTTAGGCCTTTTGCTCTAGTGTCTCCTATCCATCCGAAGCTGTATATGTTCATTTTGCTGTGTTCCCAGCATTCTTTAAGAATATTCTTTGTTGGATGTTCTTTATTATGCCCTTGTAGGTTAACCCAGTATGCCAACAGTAGTTTTATTCTTCTTATTCTTATCGGCATTACTTCCATTTCTACTTGCATAGCTGATACTGGGGATGTTTTGAAGGCCCCACAACAAACTCTTAAGGCTTGAGCTTGCATAGTGTCTAACTGTTTTAGGTTGGATTCTGCTGCTGACATGTATGCTAAGCACCCATAGTCTATAGTAGCTCTCATGAATGCATTGTATATGCTTACTAACGAGGCTCTGTTAGCTCCCCATGACTGTCCTGTAAGGCACCGCATTACATTTATGATTTTATTGCATTTTTCTTTTATTTTCTTTATGTGTGTTTTCCAGGTTAGCTTTTCGTCAAAGTACATTCCTAGGTATTTGATTGTCTGTACTTGTTTTAGTTCTTGTTTGTATAGTTTTAGAGAGATATTCTTATGTCTCTTTGTAAAGCATATACTGTGTGTCTTTGTTAGAGATATCTTAAATCCCCATTTATTTGCCCATTTTTCTACCTCTTTTATTGCTTTCTGCATCTTGGTGTTAATGTATTCTATGTTCCTGCCTCTGATCCACAGTGCTCCGTCATCTGCATATAGTGATTTTCCTATTGTTTCTTCTACTCCATCAAATATGTCGTTTATCATGATGCTGAATAATATTGGGCTACACACGCTTCCTTGCGGGGTGCCGTTTTCTACTGTGTATTTTTTTGAGTATTCAGTACCCACTCTGACTTCTATTGTTCTATTTTCTAAAAAGTTCTTTATCCAATCATGCATTTTGCCTCTTATTCCTAATTTGTTTAGTTTGCATAGTAGACCTTCTTTCCAGAGCATATCATATGCCTTTTCAATATCAAAGAAGACTGCAATTACCTTCTCCTTATTTGTTTGTGCTTTTCTTATTTCAGATTCTAGATTTAATATTGCGTCCATAGTACTTCTTCCTTTTCTAAACCCATTTTGGAATGGCGATAGAAGTTTGTTTATTTCTAAGTAGTGTGTTAGTCTTTCTGTTACCATTCTTTCCATTGTCTTTCCTATTTGCGATGTGAGTGCAATTGGCCTGTAGTTAGTAGGGTCTGAGGCTTCTTTACCTGGTTTTAGTACTGGTATTATAGTGGCTAGTTTCCAGTCTTTGGGGATATTGCCTGTTTCCCATATTAAGTTGAAGAGTCTTAATATCTGTTGAATTGATTTCTCAGTCATGTTCATAAGCATTTTGTAGCAGATGTTATCTCTTCCTGGTGTTGTTTGCCGTGCCCTTGTTGTTGCTTTTTTAAACTCATATATTGAGAATGGGAGGTCTAGTTCTTCTGTGTTGCTTTCCTTTCTTCTTATTTCCTTGTGTTGAATTATTGTGTTTTTCATATTCTCTCTTATATCGCTGGGTATGTTTTCTGAACTGTGTATGTTGACAAATGTCATGGCTAATGCCTCTGCTTTTTCTTTATTACTTATTGCAGTTTCTTTATTATACTGTAGCACTGGAATTTCATTTTTAGTATTTAAACCGTTCATTTTCCTTATCATTCTCCAGATGTTTGTTAGTTGTGTCTCTCTTCCTATTGTGTTGCAGTACTGTCTCCAGTGTGTGCGTTTTGCTGTTCTTATGTTTTTCCTGACTATCGCCTGTGCTTTCTTATATTGGATTAGTTTTTCTAGTGTATGTTGTTTTTTAAGTTGCTTGAATGCTTTATTTCTATTTTTGATTGCCTTGCTACAGTCTTCATTCCACCATGGTACGTATTTTCCTTTTCTTACGCCTTTGTTTTTTGGAATAGTTTTACATGCTGTTTGGTTAATAATATTAGTTATTCTGTTTTTAAGTTCTTCTATTTCTGTTATACTTTTAAGTGATTCTTCCTCATATCTCGTGTCTATATTTGCTTTAAATTTCTCACACTTAGCTTTCCCCAGTATCCATCTCTGTATTTTATTTTCCTGCTCTTGTCTGTTGCTTACTCCTATTTTAATTAATATTGGATAATGGTCACTTCCCATTGTATTGTACTTTTGGGTTTTCCAAGTACATATTCCTGCAATTTCCTTTGACACTATTGTTAAGTCTATTGCACTCTCTGTGTTATGTGTGCTGTTGTATCTGGTTCCCTCGCTATTGTTTATACATACTAGACCTTTATTTATTAAGAATTCCTCTACTACCTCCCCATTTGTGTCTGTTTCTCTGCTTCCCCAGAGTGTGTTGTGCGCATTAAAGTCACCACACCATATAATGTGTTCTTCCCATTTTCCTATTATTTCTTCCAGTATATTGTTATTTAATTTTTTACATGGATTGTAGTAGTTTACTATTGTTATGTTGTTTTCCTCTGTCCATACTTTGACTGTTATTGTTTCATGTTCATTTTTAGTTTCCACTATTTTATATTTAGTTCCTTCTTCTATTAGTATTGCTACTCCTCCTCCATTCCCTTTTTCTCTATCTTTCCTAATTGTTGTATAACCCAGTATCTTGAATTCCCATTTAGTTTTTAGCCATGTTTCTTGTATACATATAATTTGTGGTTTTTCTGGTTCATCTGCTATGAATTTTTTGAGTTCTTGTCCGTTAGCTATTAAGCTTCTTGCATTCCATTGTATTATCTTTATTTCTGGTTTATATATTGATTGCACTCTCATTTAATTTTTCATTGACTTTTTCCCAGCTTAGTCCATCTATCCCCAGGTGTTTTTTGGCTGCGTTCACTATGATCTTTATTTTCTCTGTTTTCTTGCTTGTCTGTGCGGTGCAGTTGATTATGTCTACCATGAAGAGCACAAAGTTGTTTTGGTTTACAATCAGGGTGTTTTCTTTAATTTGGCTACATCTAGTGTGTACCTCTTCTCTCTTTTCCCCGACCTTATCATTTTTTCTTGTTTCTCTTTCCTTGTTTGTAACTTTTAGTGCCTCTGCATATGTTATTCCTTGTTCTGTTCTAGTCTTCTGTACTTCCGCTGCTTTTTTGCTAGCTTCACATCCCCTGTATGCTGCACTGTGTTCCCCTCCGCAATTACAGCATTTGAGTTTGGTTCCTGTTTCGCATTTTCCATATTCGTGTTCTCCTGCACATCTCCCACACCTTTGTTTTCCTCTGCATACCGCTGCAATATGCCCATATCTTTGGCATTTATAACATCTTAGTGGGGGCGGAATGTAGGGCTTAACCTCATAGCTCATGTACCCCACAAATACTCTATATGGTAGTTTACTTTCCTCAAATATTATTAATACTGACAGGCTATCACATCTCATCCCGTTTCTTGTGGTTTTTAATCTTTTAATTTCATTTATTTTCCCTCCTGATATGTTTTCCTTTATTTCTTCAATTGTTACTGTTGTTGGTATCCCCGTGATCACTCCCCGTGTCCTTCTTGCTTCTATTTGTACACTTTTGACTCTTTTCCCCTTAATTTCATTAATTTTATTTGCTTTTGCTTGCTGAGCTTTGTTCTTGCACATTATTAGTAGGGAGCCATTTCTTAATATTTTGCCGCTTTTAATATCTCCTATTAGTGTTGTTATTGTTTGTGTTATTTGTATTGGGTTCCAGTCTCTAAATGACGCTCCTTCCTGTGTTAGTTTCAGGATTACTTTATATTCTTCTTTTTGTCCTACATTTCCTGTTTTCCCTTGTCCTGCATCAGTTTCGTCCGAGTTAGACACCTCACTTATCTGTTGTTTTGGATTTTTGCGTTTTATTCCTTTCCTGTTTCTTTGTACTGTTTTCCACTCTTCCTCCTTCTCTTGTCCTTCCTCACTCTCTTCCATTTCACTTCCTGTATAATTCCTACCTTCTGCCATCTTTTGTCCATTCACAGCCCAGTTGCTGCCCGCCGCCTCCCAAACCTAGAGCCTTGCGCTGTGGTTAGTGTGAGTGTGCTCTTTTAAGGTCTCTGGATAATGGCTGACACCTGTGTTGGTGATCAGCCCCGAGCAGGGGATTGTGGGTAATGGAGTTCGAATGGGAACTAGTACTCCGGTGATGGCTCCCTCTAGTGGTGATCGGAGGGAGTCACCGAGGCTGAGTTCGTGACAACAGTAAAAATAATATGGTCTTTTTACTGTTAAACTAAATTTTTCAGTATTGAAGTAATACTTAAAAAACAGTCGACTTAGTAATTTACAGATAATGTCTGTAATTTTTGCAGAGATTTGTATGTAGTTTTTAAAAAAAAGGAAAACTACTATAAAATTTGTTATTTTTTGTAAAATTAGGACTTTTTTTTTTTTAACAGTGTAGTGACGCCCATGAAAGTGCCTGTTCGGGTTTTCTATATTCCTGTCTGTGGAGTCTGTCGTTCCGTAACAGTGAGACCATCAATTACGACAAAGTTGCTAATTTTAAGGTTAATTTATTAACCTGTGCATCCATCTATTTCACCTTAAGCAGTACTTTTTTCACAGTCTATACAGTTTATATTTATATACAGATACTTCATACAGATGTTTACAAATATTTATACAGTATATATGTTTACGCAAAGCTTTTTGCATTAACAGACTATTTCCATTTACAATCATTACCACAGCTGAATTTTATTTATGTTATTCTATTGTATTTTGTACTTGCACTGATTTTTTTAAAACAACTACTGTGTGTGTCTTATCGTGACCAATGGGGATGCATTAAGGTTTTTTATGCAATTGAATTGAAAAAGGGGGTTTTCATACAGGATTCGAGAGTTGGGTTCAACAACTGTTCAAATGCACGACTTGTAATGGAGACCATGTTGAGTCATAATTTTGTATGAGGAAGAGTCAGTCAGTAATAAAAGTCACTTTTCATTACTTTAGATACAGCTCTTTAAGTATTACTACTATGAAAAGGCGTTTCCATCATAGCCAGTCTGGTCCAGAACTTCAAAACTATCACAGTATACCTGTCACCATAGAACATTTATGACACCCTTGTAGAGACACATATGCATTTCTCCTGCTGCCCTAGTGAGGACCTTTAACTAAAATAAATACTAATTCAGCTAATTAATGCCCAAATCTAACCATAATCTTAGCCGGAATAAATTATTATGTTTTTAAAGAAAACACATATATACTTGTGAGGACTTTAAATCTGTGAGATATTCTTATCCTTGCGGGGACACATGTTCCTTACCAATATAAAAAACTTGCCCCCAACCCCACCCCAACACACACACACATACACACCATGTGCCAAATTTAAATTCAGTCTAACAGGTGTAGTCTGAGCTGAGGAAGGAAAACTAAGAGGAGCAAAAGAAAAAAGAAAGTCTGCTATGTTTCACATACTGTAACACTGTGACTACCTAGTAGTATTTTTTTGTATTATTTAAAGTCTTCATAAAATGCTATAAAACACACACACGTGGTAATAATTTTAACCATTTTATAATAGATTACCAGTATTTAAAATGAAAAATAAATAAATAAATAAAATTAGTTTGTGATTCTTGAAGTGTGCTACTTAACGCTTATGGTTGAGTGTAAAAAAAAAAGTATACAGTATACTGTATATATTTTTTATTATTATTCATAGTACAATTTGAATATGTGGTAGTTCCTAAAGTTGTCCAGCAGGGGGCAGAGCGAGCGCCTGAGTGTTCATTATTATGAAGATGGGGGGGGGGGAGAGCGCTTTTCCTGGTTGACTCTGTGTGTGTGTGTGAGATTCCCAACCCGAGTAGCCCGTGCAGAAGGCCGGGGGTTGGACCGAGCAAATGGAGCAACGCAAATGAATCTCGGGGAAAAAAACCAGCAGAGAATCAGAAACACCGCGGCGCTTCGGGAATGTAGATCCTCCTGTCTTCTGTTATTCCTCTCGTCCCTCCTCATTTCCTTAATGTCTTCTCGCCGGAGTGAAGGTAAGATCCTTCGTTTCTCTCCGTTTATATATTTATATATTTATTTCGCACTTGGTCGAGCTGTATTTTCCGGCTCCTTTGTTGTCCCTGTCTGTTTCCGCGCAGCGCGTTTTCTCTCCGCGTTTCTCCCCGAATCTCCACATTTCAGCTGCACGTGAACGTCCTTTTGTTGTGCGCGTGAGATGAGAGCGTTAGCAGTCGGTGTCTTTAACGCGGTTTCTGGGCTGGAAAACCGAAACGTGGCTGTTCAAAACCCTCCGAGAAGATTCACTACATATTCATAACCACTCCGGTCATATCTGTAGAATCTACATAATCTCACCAGTAATAACCTGAAACATAATAACACATGATGTAACTGTCAGACCTGGTGTTGGTTTAATAAAAGATTAATTTCTAAATGTCCAACAAGACATCAGTGGTGTTTAATTCACGATTTAAATGAGGAAATCAAACCATTGTATTCTCCTGTAGACAGATTATTACTATGTTATAATAGGAGCTCATTAATGTTTGAGGTTGAAAATGCTGTAATTAAGTAATTAATACATATCTAAAGCTGATACTGTTTATTATTATTATTTTTACACTGAGATTGTATTTCAATTAAATTAAATATTTTGAAAACATCAGCTTTTTTTATTTTTTTTCCACCAGGTCAGGCGATATAGTCATGGACGACGGTGTGAAGCGGCGAGGAAGACTATCTGCAGGAAGCAATCAAGTCTACTTAATGCAAGGAAAGTGGTTTTGACATCACGCCAGTCTACGCCACCGGGACATCCGAGTCGACGCCTGGCTCTGACAGACGTACACATGGGTTACACACTCTATATGTGACCAGGATATTTTTGAAAAATTAAATAAAAGGCTTGTCCAGAACCAGCACACACCCGGACTGAGCTTTGATACAGAAATCACTGGCAGTCATGTCTCTCTCTGTAAGTGTTTTTATGTGTTTGTTTGTTTGTTGTTGTTGTTGTTTTTTTTTAAATCAAAAGCCCATAATCTAACATGCTGACTTTGGTATTTACCATTCACCGCTGTTAAATCTCACCCTGTTGGGACCAATCGTTTGAAATCCCTCTGGGAGAGAGGAGCAGAAGTGATCGGGGCTCAGCTTGTCCCATAGTAGTTCAACCCCCCAAGGGAGAGAGCAGGAGAAAGACAGTGAAAATGAAAGAGGTAAAGCCTGAGCGGATGACAAAAGGACCCCTAAAACCGGGGGACAGATGTGGAACCCCTTCCCCCGCTCATTCCTCTCGTCATCATCTGTTCCCTTTCTCTCTCTCTCATCTACGTATCGACTCTATTGTGCTTTAATAAAAGCACCCAGGAAAGTCACACTTACCATATGTATAGGGTTAGTAACCAGTTGTCAGTCTGTCAGTCAGTGGAGCCAGTACTGATCTTTCAGTGGCTCTAGTAAAGTGTGCTGATGAGTAAAAGTCATCCCTAACAACCTGCAACCTCAGAGTAGCTCATTTGACTCGATGACTCTATTTGCATAGACTATTCTGCATAACCCTAATGCTGCAGATCTAATGGAGAGTCGCCCGACACACACCTGCATTGTTCGACTGCAAAACCTTAGTATCGGTACGCTCGGAAGATACACGCAAAAAGCATGAAGGCATCATATCTTTCCCAGAAATACACTTAACAACTGTTTCTACAATTAGAAGTAATGGAAAGGGAGAATTGTTTTTTATATGTGACCTCCATCAGACTTTTTCCAGCTTCTGTCGGTTTCTGTTTGTCAAGCAAGCAGAAAAACAAGGTCATTTTATCTCGTGGGCAGTTGTTTGTGTAATCTGCTGAACTCATGTAAACTGTAGTGTTATTCTGTATAATAGGCCTAATGTTTGGCTTGCCTTGCTGTTTGTCTTCTTGGTTAAGTCCTGTTCTGCCAGTAGAACTTGTGCAAGTCTAACCGGTGCAGTATTTAGTTGAGGTGGATCTCTGCAAAGTGAGCTTGGCTAAACTGACTTAAGACTTTTTAAACCCGAACACATTGGCTTTACTTCGCCAAATTGTGTTATGCGTGGCATTTCTGGTATGCTGGTGTGGTGTGATACGGCTGACTGTCCCTGCATATGCACTGAATGTCCACATGTACAACCAAGGCCTGTCTTCCTTTTAAAACTTTTAATGCAGCCAATTTCTTCAAACTTTTCGTTGTACTTTACACTAAATAACTGAAGTTTTAGGTTTCTCTGATTTATTTGAGTGATTGCATACATTTTCTCTCACTTTATCGACTTTAATTTCAATTTGAACTTTTATTTTACTTCTGTAGTCTTTCCAATGTAGTTTTGTCATCCCTTTTCTTTCTCACTCATTGCTAGTAAATGCAATGTACAACACACCCCCTTTTGCTTTTTGTCACTCTGTTCCATGTCTAGATTTGTATCAGTATTTTTCATGACTGTTTTGTCTGTTTCTATACAACCAATTTTGTGCCAATCTAATTCTATCTTTCATTCTTTGTTCCATTTTTTTCTCAGACGGTGCTAGCAAAGGCGTTATATGATAATTTGGCTGAGAGTCCGGAGGAGCTGGCGTTCCGGAAAGGTGACATCTTGATGGTGCTGGAGCAGGAGCAAGATGGTGGGCCGGGCTGGTGGCTTTGCTCTCTCCACGGGCGCCAAGGCATCGCCCCTGCTAACCGCTTACGACTCCTCCAGACAGCACCGGATGCCCGCCGTGCCCCCAGTGTGGACTCAGTTTATCTCTCACCAGTTCAGCAGGGACACGTTAATGGGCATCGCCTGGAAGATGGGGACGGAGTGTATCTCTCTCCTCCAAGCCTAGCTGAAGGGGTGTACCAGAGTCCTGCAGGGGCATCAGGATCTGGTAGTCGTCCACGCTCCCACTCCAGCTCTGGTGCTAGGCCACGGCCAGAATGGGCAGATATAGGAGTTGAAGGACGTCCACGCTCACCTTCACTTAGAGGACGGACAGGAGAAGCGGGTTCGGTATATCAGACTCCTGCCACAACAGCACCACTAGGGGCACCTTACAGATCGCAGGGTGCCTCTGATTCAGTGTACCTGTCACCCAGTGCTGTGCCCAAATCTACCGTTGAAACAGGAAGCGAGGCTGCTTATCTGAGCCCCAGAGATTCAAGCATCACGGGCCATTCAGATGCCTGTTATTTGGTTCCTCGGCCAACTGTGGCAGCTTTACCAAATGAGGATTTTTATCAAACTCCGGTTAACATGGCTCCAGTGCCAGTGCTTCAAGACGGAGTAACCAGTCAAGTAAAAACAGGTCAGGAACTTCCAGGAATGTACCAGACCCCGAGTGCACCAGGGACAGCCATAAGTAGGACTCCACAAGCCGAGCGCAAGCTATCTGCTGGATCTGTTGTGGTATCGGTTGCCTCGGGACAAAATGTAAACACACCCCCAACAAGCAGGTCATCTGCCAGAGCACAGGGTCAGTGTGCCACTCCCCCGGTGGGTCGTGGAAAAACATCACAGGTTTCTGTAAAAGGATCCCCTCTTCTTGTGAGAACTGCGAAATCCGGGCTGCCAGGGTCTCCCAATTTTGGACGTAAACCTCCTCCACCAGCACCGCCGGTAAGAAGTGTGACCCGGAAGGATTTACCTCAGGCACCATCACCGGCTGCAAAAACCACTATGCAGGCACTTCCTCCTACGGAGACTGCTAAGGAGGAGAAACAACGACAGATGAGTAAAGATGGTGGGAAGAAGAAGGACATAAAGATGATGAAGACGGAGTGCACACTTTCTGATGATGGAACACATGGTGATCAGGTAAAAACAACGATGAAATGATGGAGGAAACTGTATTGTTTTACACTTATTCCATGCTGTTTCAGTGTCACACCATATTTAAATGTAAATAGGTAAATAGAACTTACTTATTCTAAAGATGTTTGTATTTGTAGATTACAATGGACGTCTGCTGTTCTAGTGAATGTTAATATTGTTAAACCAGACTCACCTTGTTAGAATTATTTGATGCTGTCTTGATATTCATCAATAAATTTGAGTTTGGTTGAGTTTATCTAGGTGAACTAGATAATGGATCTTTTAGCATTGCATACCTTGGAAGTGTACCAAGATGAATGGTTGTTGTTTTTATCTCTTCTGAAGTGAAACTGATAGTCATATGTAGCTCACAGTTACCAAAAAACAAACTAACTAGCTAACTGTTTGCTAGCTATTTGTACCAAAGCTTGTTTAAAATCAAATCACATTGACTATGGAGCATCAATAATTGTGATAAAGAGTATGATCTTTTAAAAGAGTGAATCAGAAATTGATTTGTCTTTTCACATTTGGACCCCATGATCGTTTCTGAGAGCACTTGATCTCAAAGTCTGGTATATTTTGATTAGTGAAAACACAATCGTCTGCTGCAAAAAGTGATCTCAAGAACGATACAGCATACTTGGGCACAGATTGAATTAGATATGGAAGCCAATCATACATGAACACAAAAGTAGATCACTGTTTAGACGCGATGTCATCAGTGCCCCCTTTCTCCTCCGAAGTCTGCATGTGCATGTAGCATGCCTCAATCCCATCTCTCATGACCTACACAGCCATGTCTGATAAAGTAAGAAGGCACGCGAGAGCGTTGCTCTAGTGGTCCAAAAATATCAATAATATCAGGCACAGCGTGAAGCTGAACTTCCATGTTCTCTCTTTTTTTTGTTGTTGTTTAATGTCGGCTCACAAACCAAGTAGTTTGCTGCCACATATTCTGTATCAAAGAGTGTAAATACGCAAGTGTACCTGAGAACAGAAAACAAAAAAAATGTGAACGCTGGCCAGTTGTATAGAGGGGGGGCAATCATTCCTGGGCACGGTACAAATCACTCGTGTCTTGTGTGAAAAAAGTTTTGTGTGAAAAAACCTCAATTGTTTGACTAAATAAGTGACAAATTTTTGCTGTTCAGCTTTTACAAGAGCTGGATTAGTCCTCATGTTCTTTTTTCCTTTGCACAGGTGTATGACACTCCTCCTACAAACAGATGGCAGCAGCCAGTCCCCGCACTATCTGCTGAGGAAAGCGAGAGCATCTATAACACCCCTCGTGCTGTCCCTTTACACAATGAACACGGATCAGAGGTAAACGTGCGACATCACACAGTTTCCATATAAAGTGTTCTTAATTTTTCGGCATTTCAAATAGTTAATTGTTCATATAATCACTTCCCAACAGCAGTTATGCCTCTCTCACAAGCAAAGAGTCATTCCTCCATTTCAGGGCCACACCTGTTTTTCACTGCTCTGAGCTAATCCCTTCTGTCTGTCGCCTTCCTCTCGTTCAGCTGGTCACACCCGTCTGTCTTAAGAGGACTTGCTGGTGTGACACTCGTGTACGCGATTGCAGCTACCACAGTTATGCCTGAAAAGTTACCCCTTTTTATCCATCACTAACAGAAGTATCATTACATCTATAAATAAGTAATTACTGCTTACAGAAGTTTAATGACACACCCTGTTAATCCAGAGATTCTTTTTTTTTCCTTTAATAAGGCAGTGGAAAGTACAGCCTCCATGTACGTGCTCTTATTCAGGGCCAACATTAAGCCACAAGAGCTCCCAACAAGGCTGCTCAGAGCCTGCGTCATTGCAGGGAGAGCACATAGAGCCAGCTGTCTGTTTGGAAATTACAATAGTGAAGAAATGGAGCACAGTTTAGCCTTTATACACAGACCCCAGTGTTAGGAAGATGGGGAAAGTTCAGCTTTAAAACAGTGACTTTGTGAAAAAGGCGATTGTTTTCGACATAGTGGTAGCTATGATTGACAGATGGCTATGGGGGTATAATAAGAGCAGTTTTCTAGTTCTTGTGAATAACATCCTCTCTCTCCTTCTCTTGTTCCCTCGCTCTCTACTTCCTTCTTTACACTTTATTATGTGCTAGATTTATGATGTCCCCACCCATGCCATGAAGCCACCCTCAGACCTTGAGCAGGAGACCTACAATGTCCCGGCATCACTTTCACTAAATGAAGACATAGAAGAAGAAGACGTTTACAGTGTCCCCAGTCTTCCAGGGCTGCCTTTAGACTCTGGTGAAATGCCTGGATCTGTAATGGAAGCAAGGGGAAACGCTGAGGTTTACTCTATTCCAAGTCCTGGAAAGTCGGAACTGGCACCCGAGGATGTCTCTGAAACCGATGGAGGCATTTATGACATGCCCGCTATCACAGTGGACATTCCTGCGTGCCGTCTTTCTGCATCCAGCACCGGGTCGGGTGACATCCAGTGGAAAAACCCTCTCTCGTCTCTCGTACAGTCAGCTCTAAGCTCCGCCTCAGTCGCCGCCACACCTTCACGGGACCTGGCCGCATCGCTGGTCGAGATCTTGTCAGTATGGAAAGCAGGTCACTCTGGCGACGTCCCGCCTTCTCTTCAGCAGGCATGGTCTCGTCTTGCAGACCTCCTTCCTGCCCTGTCGGTGTGTGGTGCATCCCCTCCGGCTGACAGTCTGCTCACAATGGTCCGCCGAGCTCTTGAGGACTCCTCCACCCTTTTGCAGAGCCAAACAAGACCACGTCTGCCCTCTCAGGAGTCTCTCTCACGGAGGCCACTTCCCGCGTTGCCGGTTGCAGAGGTGAAGCCCATGTCAGGAGGAATGGGGTCTCGCAAGGGTAGCTGGATCCAGGAGCGCCCACTCCCTCCTCCTCCTCCTCCTGCATTTCCGTTGCCTCCAGCACCCGCATCACTTCCCCTCGCTGGAGAGATGAGTGAGGACGAGCAAGGGAACGAGTATGCAGGGATCGGGCTAACTCCTGCACCTCCAGTGTACCCTGCAGGAGACAGCGTAGGATACGTCAAGCTGCAGGTTAGGGCATGGCTTTATTGTGTCACTTTCATGTCACATTCCAGAACGCTTTGTCATTGTATAGTTCCTGCTATCTATTTTCTTATTGATGGAAATCCTGTTTTGTCTCCTTCCTGAATAGGGGTGTTATCGTTTGAAATTTCATAGTATGATTTCACAATATCATGTGATAAAATCACCCATTTACAAACACGCAATCTGGTGGTGAATTGTCTTTGTACCAAAGTCACTTTGCACGTCCTCTTATGAATAACAAAAAACAAAAGTCTCCTAACTGTTCTTCCTTATCTTCCTTAGTTGGATTGTATAAAAGTTTATAAAAAATGAAAATCAATGTGGCTGCAAGGAAAGTCAGTATACTGACTATATATATATATATATATATAAAAAAAAAAAAAGATCTGCCTAGTGTGTTGGTGCGTGGCGCTCCTTAGCATGAACTAGACTGTTGTTTTGTTTATTTGTGGTCATTAATGGCACATTTATTTTTTGGTGCGCTTGATAGAAGTAGTGAATGATAAAGTCATGCTAGTAGCGACAGCAGAGGTAACGATGTAATATGTTTACAGCAGTAGCAGCTCACAGAAAGTAGAGCTTGCTGTAGTCTGGGTCCGGAGGGGGTTGAGAAATTTTGAGGGAGTTGCAGCTGGAAACCAAACATTAACCACTAAAGTAAGAAGTAGGAAAAAAACAGACAAACAGTAATAGATGGAATTGCATTTTAAACAGAATTTTGACAAAGTACGCAGTGAGCTAACTGTAAAGTCTGGAGTTTGTCTCCTTGACAGACCGTCACAGTGTGTCTTGTGTCACTTTTTTTGACGAGACACTGTGATACACTGAGACACACCTACAGCTATTCATACAGATTTTTAATAAAACTTATATAAGTTTTAGATTTCGTTTCTTTTCCCCTTAAATTATCTCTGAAAGCAGGAGAATTTATGTGAGATTGTCGAGTGTTGACATCATTTCCCATGTGACATTAGCAGTAGATGTTTCCCCAGCTTCAAGGCCTTTTACTTGACATCTAATGATGTGTTTTTCATTATATTTGACAAGCAAAATATCTTGTTCAGACTGCAGGCAAATCCGAGATGTTTCACAGATCTGACCTTTAGGACTGACTGTCCACACTGTTATTTGAAAGTGATCTGATCGGATTTAGCTCTGTTCAGACTTGCAGCTCAAATCTGACACGTTGGCAGGCTACCTGCATTGGTTGCTGCGGTAACGATGCCAGAGGCGTGGATACACTGTAGCATGTGTGATGTTTGACGTCAAATACTGGTGATTTATAACAGCAGACGGATAACACAAAAGTCAATATCATAGTCTATTTGTGGTCCATTTCGTCCATTGCCTTCCTGCCTGTTGTTCAACCATTGAGCTATGTCCATACTACATGATTGCGTGAACTCAAACTTCTGCATCACCTTGCGAGTGACATAACGAACAGTATGAACTCTGGTGTCAGTGAGTAGAGCATCCAGACTGAGACACATCTTTAGGAATTCAATTTGAGACCACCATTGGATGTGGTTTATATATATGAATTGTTTTTATCAAATCACAATACATGGTGAGAAGGTTTCCATGTGGGTTTTGCCAAATACATATTATAGATGTGTTTCTGCTGGATTAAAAGATGATCATGATGAGATGTATGTTGCTAAATATGGAATAGAGTGGATTGTACTGTTGTTTGTCACGCTGCAGTTGAGTAGTTTGTGTTACGTTAACTAAGCTTTGATTCTGTGTCCTAATCCAGGGAAAGCCTGAGCCGCCTCCTGACTCACAGGCTGAAACTGGCACTTCGCAGGTCATCTCTACAAATGAAACGAGAGTGAGCAGCAACACATACAGAAATTCACAAACATATCCTTACTGGAAGTTTTGTGTTGCGCAACCCAGATCTGTCGTCAGTGATTTACAATGACTCTTTATCCCCTCTTAGTTTCCTCTGGTTTCCTCTTACGTTATGAAATGTTAGATGAGGATTATTCATTTCATGCGCCATCATAATTAACAATTTAATTGCCTGTATTATGGATTGCATATCACTTATTATTTAATTGTATTACAAAACAGTGTATATCGCTACACATGATCGTTATTATTCATCAGCATCATCTTAACTGGCTACTGAAAATTATAGTCAAACAACTAATCGTGGAATCGGTCTTTAGTTTCCTGAGTCAATCGTGAATAGATGATTATAGCCTCCTTTTTTCTCTGTAGTTGAGCCCCTCTCCTCCTCTTCCCGTCTCTCTGTCTCTCGAGGACTCTGAGCTGCTGGCCTTCTACTCGTCCCAAAGCCTGTCGCACCTCTCCTGCCTGGCTGACGCCATCGACTCCCTGTTCGGTAGCGTGCAGGGGAACCAGCCGCCGCGGATCTTTGTTTCCAGAGGAAAGAGTCTCATTGTGACGGCGCATAAGCTTGTTTTCATCGGAGACACGCTCGCTCGTCTTCTCAGCTCCACTGACCTCAGGGCAAAGGTGGGCCTGCATGTAGAGTCACAGTATCGAGGCAGCTTAATGCCAGATTTCAGAAGTGTTCATGAATTTTATTATTTATTTTAGCTGCAAAAGTATTAAATATCTGCTTGTTAACTAGTAGTTGGGTTTTGGGTAGGCAGTATTATTGTAAGGAGGGGCAGCGTTACTTGATGGATTATGGCCAAAGCATGACTGACTCCAACCATCTGTGAATAGTTTTGGGTGTATGTGTGTGCGCCCACAAGACTTGAGTAAGCAGACTAATGCTTTTCTTAAAGAAGTAGCTCAGCCAAAAATAAATCTCTATCCATTTTTTTCTATCCCAGTTCTATTCAGTCAGCAAGTTTTTGTGATTTTTAGGGATTAAACTGTTAATGTAAAAAATTATACGGCTAAGACAATTAATCTCTTCAGAGGCAAATCTGTGATCACTTAGCCCTTCAGTTTGTACCGTGCCAAACTGGAGGCTGTAATATGGTGACTCGTAAACCAAGAAACACACAACAGCAAATTTGGAAACACATCAGCATTATTGAACACCACATGTGGGTGACACAGATAAAGGATTGTACCTTTTTCAGTCTGTTCTCTATTTCTTCTTTGTCTTTCGGCTGTTCCCTTTCAGGGGTCGCCACAGCGAACCATCTGCCTCCATCTAACCCTATCCTCTGCATCCTCTTCTCTCACAACAACTAACTTCATGTCCTCTCTCACTGCATCCATGAATCTCCTCTTTGGTCTTCCTCTAGACCTCCTGCCTGGCAGTTCCAACCTCAGCATCCTTCTACCGATATATTCACAATCTCTCCTCTGAACATGTCCAAACCACCTCAATCTGGCCTCTCTGACTTTATCTCCAAAACATCTCACATGGGTTGTCCCTCTGGTGAACTCATTCTTGATCCTATCCATCCTTGTCACTCCCAAAGAGAACCTCAACATCTTCAGCTCTGCTACCTCTAGCTCTGCCTCCTGTCTTTTTTAGTCTGTTCTCTATTTAGTTCAGTTTAAACATATTCATGTCGCTCTTTCAACAATGGACAAATACACATTTTTTTTTAGCTTTATCAGCTTGTCCCTAGTGAGCAAGCAAGACGCAATGATGAAAA
Source organism: Channallabes apus (assembly GCA_030522415.1). NCBI lineage: Eukaryota > Metazoa > Chordata > Actinopteri > Siluriformes > Clariidae > Channallabes > Channallabes apus. Next base: position 36,607,476 of record CM060108.1, read on the forward strand.
GCTCCCCGAGAGGACATGAGGAAGAAACCTTGAGAGGAACTAGACTAATTTGGGTGACACCATAAATAAATTCCCTCTTTACCTTTATTCTGTAAGGTTGAAAGTACAGTTGTAAAAAAGGAAATGGTTTTCGGTTCATATAAAGTACATATTATTGAGGTTACTAACTGTTCACTGATAGAAGTGTGGGTACAAATCTGTTTGTGGTTAGTTTCATTCCTAAAACTATTCAAGTGAGTGCCGGCTCAAGTCATCACAAAGACTGTTTGTTTGTACCAGTGCAGTCCACAGCACTCTTCATGCATATTAAATGGAACCTTCCTCAGTTACCACATCTTTAAGCAGACCACACTGGGCCATTGAGTTTGGCTAGTGAAAACGAGTTAAAGCAAAGTTACGGTACTTATTAGAGTGGTGTGTGCCATTCTCCTAAACAATAACGGGACTTATTTTAGACAGATTTTCAGCATATGCATTCTCATATTAATTCCTCTGCAGCAAATCAAAAATAGCCCCTGATAAAAATAAACATTGATAAAAATATCAGGTTACTTCTTCATCTTTCCAATTTCCTGCCATTTTCTTCCCCCTTTCTTTTCTGGTAGCCATTTAGAAACATGCATGTGAAGGTCAGTAAGGATCTGATATTGACGTGTTTCAGGATTTACTGTCGTGTTTTTGCACCTTTTGTTTTGTTGTCATGCATTCCCATTTGCTCCTGCGTCCTTGGTTTTGTAACATGTTTTGCAATTAGGCGACTCTCTACTCTGAGCTTCCATTACAGAAAACAAACCTCAAACACCACCTATGACTCTGCAGATCTACCCAACAACTCACACTCACTCTATCTGCTGTCTCTCCAGGTCACCACTTCCAGTGGACGTCTGTGTCAGGCCCTGAAGTCCGTAGTAGTTGCCACCAAAGATGCAGCTCAGAATTACCCCTCAGTCCAGGCTACGCAGGAAATGGTGGACAGAGTAGCTGAGCTATCCCAGCATGCCGCTGGCTTCTCTGGGCTCCTTCAACGATTAGCAGAAATATCTTGATGTCTTCTAAATTTTTTTGTATTATTATTATTATTCATGACAATGCCTTTTTTCATGACAATGCCTTATTTGTAGTGCATTATTTTTACTTTTTTTTTGTTTGTATGCAGAAGGGTATCATGATTGTGTCTGATTCATCACACCAGTACTTGGTGAAGTGTTGAACTGTGCCTCGAGAAGGTTGATGTGCGATTGTGTGTGTGTGTGTGGGAGGGGGGGTGTACAATGTGATTCGTTTGTCTTTTTTGTGCCTAGCACAAATCTCTGTGTCTTAATAACTTATTGATGGGTGTTTGTTCTGGTGTGAGGATGTGTGTTGCACGTTTTTGTAGTGGCTTATTTTTTGTATCGGTTTGATTTACTGGGTAACTCTTGGTTATGTCCGGTGCAGATCTTTTCTTTTATACAAGTAAAAAAAAAATCACAAAAGGCTACCAGGGATTTTTTTTCTGTTTTTATATGTAGTCTCAGTTTTTACCGGCTTCAGTTTGTGTCTTAAATCTCATGTGAAATCACACAAGCGCTTTCATAAGTGCTTCATATTGAGTTCTGGCTGGAACGTGAGTTTATGCAGAAAGGCAAGAAGGAACTCAAGCTCAGTTTCAAAGGGAGATGGTGGCAAAAGTGGCCTCCGTGAGAGAGAAGCAAAGATCGTGTTTTTCTGGGATGATTTGTAATTTTGTCCTTTCCCACGAAAGTGACTTAAGTCTGAAACCTGTTCAGCTTGTTTCACTCCTTCTGTCCTGACTATTTCTCACAGCCTTCCGTTTCTTACATTCTTTTAATCCCCATTTTCACTCCTTAAACACCAGTTCTGCATGTAGACAAAAGCATGTCCATGTGAATGCAGTTCTGGAAAAAATACTATCCACTATATGAATCAATAAACCGCAATTTTAAAAAGACAAAAAGTAATTTACTCTATGTGCAAACGTATAATCTTTTCTCACAGGCATGTGTCATGCCTTTATCTGGAATTCAGACAATATACTGTATTATCAATGACTTTTATATTTATAGAAATACTCATGTGTATAACAATCCAGTCAGAAACGATTCATAAGCATGTATGTATTTTACTTAACTTCACATCCACATGTCCAGACACAAGCCTGTTGCTTGTCTGTCCTGCACCCTCATACACACACACATATCCCCTGTGACTGATATACAAGCCACAGTACTAATACATCCTTGCATATCTTCCATCTGTTTTAAACGATCACTTAGTCTTTAAGATTCGATTTTCCCAGCAATGTGATGAAAAACACCCTGTATATTGTTTTCACCACCTTCTCAACGTTATCATTAAACTCATGTACAGACTTGTTGGTTGAGTAAAGCTGCCAACATACTTGTTATTGCCATTGTATTTATTGCAATGTAGTACTCTGCAATAGTAAGGCTTTAAATATGAATATAGACATACAATAGTAATATTTCTGTGCACGACCCAGCTAAAGCAAACACATTGCACTTCAAAAAAGAAGGATGGCAAAGCTAGGGCAAAGCTACAATATAATAGGGGTCCTTTAATCTCTGTACAGGCTGCTTATAATTTCAGCACAGATGAACTGACTAGGTGGCTATACTGTATGTAACCCAATCTAAACATAAATTAAATGTTATATTTAAAACAGAAATTATTTTGTTTACGCCTGTGCACAAGTGTAAAATCACTGTTTTGAGAAAGCAATCGCTGCGTATCTCATATCAACTAGAGATGCATTCCTTCTTTCACTCAGCATGCATTTATTAAGTTTCCTTTGCAATAATAAAATGTTGAATTTGCCCATGAAGATGATTGAATCTGTGTAAAAAAAAAGGGCCCTATTTCCTTTTTTAATGTGAATTACATGGATTAAATTGTACGAGTGCACTATGTAGTGAAAAGATTGTGACTTCACAACTGTGGGAGGAGTCTTCTAGTGGAAATTGTCCATGGGAAAGTTGATAAGTGATTGCTAAAAGCAGTATTGTAATGCAAAGGCAGTCGTAAACACACAAAGGCATACTGTACATACAAAGCACAATTTTTCTCTCACCACCTTCTGTTCTGTCTTACAGCACCACCCAGTGGACCAGATCAGTATTACAGTTTTACTGCACATTCTGGAATGACAGTAACCTCTTGTTTAAAGTTCGATGACTTTACACTTATTTGTTTGATTGTATCTATTCCCACATATTCAAAGTCTTCTATATCAATAATAAATACTTTAAAAAACTATTGAACATTGTGCTTTGCTCAGCTCAAATGGTCTTACAGAAATTATTCTAATCGTATTTATTGTTTCTTTTTTTAATGAAATGTATGCATGACTTTTTTTCTTTCTTCTTTTTAGAAAATATATATATATGCATGTACATGTAATTTAGGGATGTCTCCATCTAACACATTACCAGTTAAAATGTCATTTTAAGAATGTGAAGATTTTGTTTTGCTCTTTTTGTACCAGAATGTATTTTTACACTCATTTCTTTTCTTTCTTTTAAAAAAAAAAAATTACTTTACACCTCCTGGGTGTTTAATGGAGCTTGGCCTCCTCCGGTATAAAATTGTCATTATTCAATTTTATTTCAAATACAGATTTTGTTAAAATGCAGTTGTCTAGAAATGTTTATTGCTTCACGCTTGCATTTGTTGTTAGTGCATCGCGTTTCTTTCTTTTTGTTTAACAGCACCAGCAGTTTTTTCACCACGTAATCAGTAAACATTCAAGTTACTCGGCTAAGGCGATGAGTTGAGCATTTTCCAGTAGCCTGATCGTGACACGAAAGCCGCTAAATATGGAAATAGTTCACCCTGTTTGCATTACAGACCAAGAGTGAACTTTATAAAACTAAAATAAATGTAAATGTTTAGTTCTGGGGACTGTTATAGTGGCGACTTCCTATTTTAAACGGCTCTGGTGATTTTTTTTTTCTGGTTTCATGTTTGATTACAAACTTTAACGCAGCCTATTCAGCCAAATTCCACGCCTGAAACTCGTGCTCTTATTTAGTAAAGGAAAAAAACCACGAAACTGTTTTCCCTTTGTGAATGAATGGCTCGCGGACGCACGCGATTGGCCACGCTGTTGTTGTTTGCACGCTGTTCGGCTCTTTTCGGCAATTTCCGTGCCGTGACGTCAGCACGTTGCCAGCGTCGCGCCGATAGCCCGAAGTTTGAGCGACCGAGCCAAAGGGGGAAGCAAAATGGCGGAACTCGAAGATGTTACGCTAGATGGGAAACCGCTTCATTCGCTTCGTGTGGCGGATTTAAAAGCTGCCTTGGAGCAACGAGGGCTGGCCAAAAGTGGGCAGAAGAATGCGCTCATCAAGCGACTAAAAGGGGTGAGTTTGGACGAAGGCTTTGGCTACAAAAATGTCTGCTACTATCAAGTTCACTCGGAGACGAGAGCTGAGTGGCAGGCCAAGTATCGCCGCTTCGGAAGCGGGAATGCGCATTTAGTGCCTGTGTCGTGTTTAAACCGCCAACGGCGTCGCTACGTTACCCAGAAGATGCTCGTTTACCGTTACGACTCGAGATCTGTTGATTTTTTGCAAGGCCTTTGTGTTTTTGTGGAGGAAACGGCGGTCGGTGGGTCGTGTGTGTGTGTGATCCTAAGGTTTGTGAGTTGAGTTCGTGCCCGCGCCCTCGCTCTCTGTAGTGGGGGGAGGCGCGCGGATCGGGGGCGCGCGCCGCTCTGGGCTGATGGATGAGCGGCTGACATTTGCTCTGGTAAACACCGATCGACCGTGCAAGAGAAGTAATCAGGTTAAGTTTGCGGTTTCAAAACAAAATGGCCAGCAAAGCAAATTCGTTTAGAGGCGCACGCGGAGTTGTCTTGGTGGAGATTAAATCCAGTTTGTCCTCACTAATCCGTGCAGGCTTATGAGACTCTTGTGTCCGAGCTGCGAACTCGCGCATTTGCAGGTAAAATTACAGACATTTGCTCAGTTTTATAAGAATTCTTTTTTTTTTTGTTCAGTTGGTTCAAAAATAATCCACGGTTTGTATTTAGACCGCATTGTTTAAATAATTTAAGCACCGTAACACGACGCGTTGCTCCCCGGTTTACCCACTTTGCGTTTCTTTTGCTGTTGAAAAACGTGTTTACTGTCGGAGGACAAAAAAAGCGGAATTCTTTTGTCCTCGGTATCACCAGCGCAACGACCAGTGAATTGTTCACTTCACACACACACACACACACCAGGACTGTGCCGAGTGAAACCTGCATGAATAAACACATGGGCTGGCGCCACACACACACACTGTATAAATACAAACTGAAACCGCTCAGGATGCGCGTTCAGACTAGAGACAGTAACCAGGTTACCGTCAGTATGAGGTTAGTTTCCCCCCCCCCTAACTTAACTAAACTGTAAATAACTGTAAACCATTTTTTATTAGTGTTCACAATACAGGCCGCAGTGATGTTGTTGTAAACTTTGTATTCTGGAGCTCGAAGGTGTGTATTTTATAACGTACTCCACTACACATTATTATATATTGTTTGTTGAAATGGTTTACCAGTGTTTTTGTATTTAGCTGTTTAGTGTTTTGTATTTAGCTGTTTAGTGTTCTGTATTTAGCTATATATATATATATATATATATATATATGTATTCAGCACTATATTAGTGCTGTTTTGTATTTAAAGTTAACTGTTTTTTGGTGGTTAACTGCTTTCTAAATTGGGCAGATTCACGCACAGACCCTTAAAGTGAAACCACCTTGTTTTAGCAGTTCTCAGACTTTATTTCTGTTGCCAGGGTAACGTTAATAAATTCAATGGTTTGCCTTAGTACAGATGCGTTCATGTGCAGAGTAATGTTTTGAATATCTGTTGGAGATTTATATTTTCAGTTGCTGAATTGACCACTAACATAACGTATTAAACTTGTTTTTCAATTAAACATTTTTAATGTTGCTTATTTTGAGTTTTTCTAAGGTTGCTAACTTTTAGGTAATGTATGACAACGCACAAACTTGTATATAGATGAACTGACACAAGGAAAGTTTAAGTGTTCTAGTCTGACAAATTTTTCATAATATTTGAGTAATTGTTTTTGCTAAATGTTTAAGTTTTGCGTTGTAAGTTTTTATTTTTTATTTTTATTTTTTTTACTTTTTTTTGTTCTTCACCTTCATCCTAGCCTGCTCTTTGTTTTTCGTTGTTTATGATGTTTCCTATGATGAGCTCGCCATGCTAATACCGATGCACCAGACTGACTGGGTGTAAATGAGTTCAACTCAACTTCTCACACTCTCCGTGTGCTCTGATGGAAACAGATCAACAATCAGTCTTTTATGAACTTTCCATGTTTTGTTTTTTTGCACTTTTTAAATGTGCAACCTTGCAATGATTGTTGTATGTTTTAATCGGAATCTGTGTGATTGCTGTTTGTAATGAAGGCACTCATGTTGGAGAGCCTGCAGAGAACCTCCACCTCTCATTCGGGCCTGCAGCCCAACTCACAGGTCAGAATAACTTACTCCTGAAAGTATTCTTATCACTTGCTACTTAGATGTAGCACAGAAATGTAGAAGAGTAAGGTGTGAAGACTAAGGTCTGGCTAAATGTGAAACTTTAAGTGAAACTTACACTGCACCAGCTGTTCAGCACCTTTGCATGTTGTTTAACTTACCATTAAAGAAACAGAGATGTCGTGATTGAGTGGTCAAGCATTTGTTTGCAAAGAGCTGTTAAAGCATATAAGGAAATTTGGTTCAAAAACTTTGAGAAAGTAAGATGTGTGGTATCCACCTGACATGCACTGTTTTGTTTGCGCTCTAGATAGGGGAGGAGATGAGCCAGAACAGTTTTATTAAACAGTACCTGGCTAAACAGCAAGAGCTTCTGCGGCAGAGAATGGAGCGAGAGGCACGCGAGGCAGCTGAGGCAGACGGTAAGATGCAAGCTGAGTAACCTGATGGTTAGAAAGACTCTGACAGCAAAACCCAGCAGTGTGGATCTCTTTAATACAAAAATAAATGAGGCTGTATCTGGAGATCACTTGTGTATGATTACACAGCAGTATGGAGAGAGAGCTTTGTTACATATTCATTACACTAGATCTATTTTATTATACTAGATGTGTTCTGTGGTCAAACGTGAGTTGTGCATATATACCAAAAAAAGACACTATAAAGTGACAAAGTGAATTTTTACAGTTATTCTGCAGATTTAGTGTTTTTAAATTCTGATGTACAGTACTGTGCACAAGTATTAAGCGTTTTCAGTGCAAACTTTCTTTGATGGAATTATTTATTTATTTTAGAACAAATACTTTTCCTTTTTAAAAATATTAGTATTCCAACACAAAATGAAATGTTGCAGGAAATGCCTGTATGGCAGAAAAGGAAGCAACATATTATATAAGAAACCACTTTTCAGACAAAAAAAAAAACACAGTGGAAGTCTTGCAGAAAGGAAATCAAAGTCCTTAGGAGAACTGTGGGTGCTTTTGCGGGTGTTCAGTAAACTTGGTACCTAATTTTGGCACAAACTGTACCTAACTGCACACATTTTACCTGATTTTAAATGGTTCTTGGAGTTTTGTCACACCAAGTATGTTTTACATTAAGTTGCCATTACCATTAAGTTAATATACTGAATGTATTTTGTAGTTTCTATTCAAAATGTTTAGTTTTTATCAGTAACAAGTTCTTGTAAGGTTGTGAATTATATTTTACCATTTACATGTGCTGTGCAATTCAGTTAAATTTTTTACAGTTAATTTTATTTTACTGTTAAATAGTGCCTCTACATATTATCAAAATAGATCTCCACAACTGGCTCATTTACGTGGACGTTGGTCATGTTTGCCAGGTTTAAGTATTAGGACTAATTTTTAGCAACATTTAAGTAAAGGCTAAAGGTTTACGGTTTGCATTGTAAGTGGGTCTTCATCCTAGCCTGCTCTTTGTTCCTCATTGTCTGATGTTTCCTATGATGAGTTCGCCATGCTAATACCGACGCACCAGATTTGTCTGGGTGTAAATGAGTTCGACTCAACTTCACACTCTCAGTGTGCTCTGAGGAAACATATCTGCTTCTTTCTTCGGAGCTCTTCTTAATTGAGACTCACCTCGTCATGTGCAGTAGTGACAATCCGTAGTCTTTGGTGTTGATTATTGTGTACTAAATTGAAATATAATTTTTGACTTGCAGTGACCTCCAACCCGTGTTGTATGATTTTTAGATACAGACAGCCCTGCCGGCCCCGAGGAAGACGATCACACAGCTGCCAATGACAGCACCTCCTACCTGCCAGACAAGGTTTGCAAACACATTTTCTAAGCAAACACACCTGTGTCCTTATTGTGTGCATGTCTGCTGTAAAGACACCAGCAGTGCTTGTTTATCTTTCACTTAACAAATTATCAGGAAAGCAGACTTCACCCATTTCTATATTGTACAAAGTTTATTCAAGGTGTTGATCACAAAAGAAAATGGTGACAGACAGACTAAATGATGATTTGAAGCAAACCAGCTTGTTTGTTGTTCAGTTATTGTTGGCCTTTGAGGTTTTTTGTATTGCAGTTAACTACACGATTATAAGGTGTTTGTAAAGGAATTTAAGTCATTCTAACTTGGAACACTTTTATGCACAGGTATGTCACTCGGTATATGAAAACTTCACAATGTCTCTCCTTCAGCAACATTTCATCTCAACGTTCTCATTTATTGTTGAAAGCTATTGTTTTATATAATTTGTGCTATATGGCTTCGCTTTATTGCTGGTAAGATACAGTGTAGGTGTCACTCATTTGCGGCATTACTTAATAAACGAGGTGGCGTTAATGTTTATTTTCACTTAACAACGTTCTCCAAAAAAGTTGTGCAAATTTAGTGAGATTTAATTTAGTGAGAAATAACAATGTGATGTGTAGTAATGAGAAGCAATTGCTTTTAAACAGGTCAGTTAGTTATGGTGTAGAGTATAAGGAGTTTCAAAGAAATGCCAAGTCCGTTTAGGAGGGGGTGAGACTTGCTAATTTTCCAACAAATGCTCCAGCGAATTTAAGGAAAACTGTCTAAAATATTTCTGAATACACATGATCTCCCATCTCTCAGACATTGCTTTCTTAAAAACCGTCATGCTTCTTTGTATGGATATAATGGTGTGGGCTCGGAAACACTTTGGTAAAACTCTGTCCATTAACACCATTTGTTGCTGCATTAACAAATGCAAGCAAATACAAATTCCAAATCCATTTTCTGATTATTTCCTTCTACTTTGTAAAACAATGCTAAAGGTGTCCAAAAACTGCAAACAGATGATTCTTGAGACGTGTCTGTTATTTATGCTCTGTAAAGCCTCCACAATGGCTCAAATCTGAGTTGCTGTTTGTTAATTGGCAATTTTTTAGGCTGGTAACTCTAAATGAACTTCTCCTCTGCAGCAGAGGTAAGTCTTGGTCTTCATGAGAGACAGTTTCATCATGGTGTTTAATGGATTTTGTAAATGCACTTGACAATACTGTTCTTGCACGAACTGTTCAAGAACAGATGACCTCTGTCGTAAAATTAGGGTTGTGTACCGAACACCGGTGCCTCATTTCGGTGCCACTTAAATGCCTGAACTGTCGATTGAAATATTTGTTCTCTAGATTCATATATTTTTGTAGATTAATAGTTTATTAGATTAAATTAAAGAAATTTAAAGCACAAATCATCCGGAAATGAGAGACCATCCGAGATGCGCGTGAATGCAGTAACTAACATTACACTCGCTCTGACGGCAGCAGGCGGTCTACCGATAGCTTAGCATGCTAAAGTAAACAACTCTCGTTAAAATGCCTAAAACTTAACCATCGAAAGTGTGGCTGTATTTCACAAGAAAGGATTCCGACACTGCGACGTGCAGCAAATGTTTCACAGCAGTTGCGTGTAAAGGCGGAAACACGTCAAATCTAATGAAACATTCGAGGGCAGAGAGAATAAAGTTAAAAGCAGAGGGAGGCACCGTGTTTAACAGCTTGCGGACAACAGCTGGTGCTATCGGTGTGGACGACCCTCAGCCCCAGTCACACCAACTGTAGCAAAAATGAGTCACCGATTATGATGACGTCAGCAGCCTTTCCGCAGGTTAGTAGTAGGATAATGTAACGTTAATAGCAAAATACAAATCTTGCATTCATGCTAACAAATAGTCAAACAATTTGTAAAAAACTAATGTAACATGGATTCTGTTTATAATTATGGCTTTCCAGCTAGTACTAGTAGTACTACAACAGTGACCCCATTTACCATTGCAAAGAAGGCTATACATGTCCTGTGCAGAGCAATAAGTCAGGAAAGGAGTCGTATTTTGACAGAAAAGGCAAATATGGTGAAATTTCTGCAAAAGAATTGCTAAAATTTGAAGCTTACATATTCATATATACTTTAAACTTTTAATATATTCAATTTTAAGCATAATTTTTTGTTCAATAAAAATAAATTCTTGAGTCATCCACTATAATTTTGTGGCTTAAAAGTATCGGTTCAGGCACCGTTTTGGCACCGGTACCGTTTTCAAAGTATCGATTTGGCACCGGTATCGAAAAAAACCCAAACGATACCCAACCCTACTTAAAATAACAACTGATTATTGTTGTTATTAATTATGTAATGCCATACATGTTAGTTTTGAAAAATCCAGTGTTTATTACTAAACAAAATACATTAAATTAGAAGGCATGTCCAAACTTTTGACGGATATGTACATGTCCAGTGTTGTCAAAGACTTCTCAGAAATTTGGCAACGAAGACCCTGTACAATTGTACAGCTGAAGACCTGTATAATGGAAGAATGGGGGGAAACTCACACTAGTGTTAACGGAAATGTCAAATTATGTCAAACACTGATAAACCGTCAACTGTCCAAACTGTTTTTGGAGGGTGTTGCAGCCACCAGATTTAAAATGAGTGCACATTTTCAACAATGAATTAAATTTAAAGTAAATTATCAAATAATGTTAGGTTGTAAAGTTTTCAATATAGTACTTTTTTTTGCCAATTTCCATGCTGTTCCAGCTTTTGTTTGTTGATTACGGCCTTTTTGCATAATTAACAGCAAATAAAGCTTAATATAAACACACATTTGGATTTTATTCATTCAGCAACTAGTAAGAATTCCCAACTTCTCTGTTAATAAATATGGTCCTGATAAAGTTAGAGACCGAGCATTAAGTTTCTGTATAAATGTAACTATATAGTTAACTTATTAGCCCAGTTTACTCACTCAGGTTCATAATAATACCCCACACGGAAATAACCTATATAAACATATGTTTTAATATAGGTTTTTAATATATGTGACATATATAAAATTGGCCGTTTTCCTATATTATATGCACATATATGCATACATATATACATGCATACATGTACCTACTGTATATAGGTACATCTATGCACGTATATATGTACGCATATATGTCCACATTACTAAAATATAGGTAAACATAGGTGCATATATGTTTTATATGTGTGCATATGTGCACCTATATGTTTACCTAGATTTTAGTAAAATTATAAAAATCCATATGCTAGACAACAAAGAAAAGCCCAAAATGTAGAAATTAAATTTTTTAATTTTCTTAAGAACAATCACATAGCAAAAGAACAAAAATATATAGTACAAGAACAAAAATAAGAAAAAACTGAGCAGGAAGGGAAAAAAAATTATTTTGAGGACCTTCTCAGCTCCGTGAGCTTTGAATTGATAGATGTGCCTATCTGCCCTCGGGTGGCTGCCGGCCACTTCTTCAATGTTGCATCTAGAGAAGACAAAAATAATGAGACAGTATAATAATAATAAATGATTATTTATTAAAACTTCAGACGACAACAATTAGTGCCACGAGGTTATTTGCAACACTATATGTTCTACAAAATAGATGACTACACACCCTACAGCGCAGTATAATGTGGCTTTAGAAGAGGAAAGGTAGGATTAAGATGTGAGCAAGTGATGAATTAGTATTATAGGTCCCAAGCAGATACAGTAACAATAATGGGTGCCCTACCTTATGCAGTCTCCATTGATGGCTAATACACATTGATACAAGTAGGTTATGGTTAAAGTGGTGAACTTATAAAGTCTGAAATGTTTTGTTTTCCCTTCTCAACGCATTATGCATTTACTCCCCAATAATGGCTACCTTTTTAATTTGGTCAAGTCTCCAAGTCGAAGGTGCCCAGCAGCAGATTCCGTACCATGGCAGTAGCAGAGGTGGCAAGGCGGGCTGCTCTCCACGCTTCTGCCTGGCAAAACACCCCAGAGCCCTTTATAACTTCAATCTGAAAAATAATTTCACATCACAATATTAATTTATTGGCAACTTTTAGAAACTTTTCATGTTTCATACTAGGGCTGCACGATATATCGAAAAAATATCATTATCGCGATAATGGCATGCGCGATAACCATATCGCAAGGAGTTGCGATAAATACTTTATTTGCCAAGCATTTGTGTGTCCAAATTTGACCAATCAGATGGGCCCTTACTATGTTTATACCCGCTTATATCTTTATATATATATATTATTTATATCTTTTATACTTCATTCTGTCGCGAACTAACCCCGGATGATCAGAAGATTTAGCGATTAGCCGTTAGCCGCGATTAGCCGTTAACCCTTTATAGACGGTAAACCCAAACGCGGAAGCAAGCGAGTAGGCAGGATAACCACGTGAATTAGTTTAAGGACTCTCACAGAAGGGGAGCAAGGGAAAAACACATTTAACCCGCGTCCTATAAACACACACTCGAATCTGAACCGACATGGTGAACTCAGTGACTAAGCTGTATGCAGTAGTTTGTTTACTCCTCTTATACTTCCGGGATTGCACCCGCATTACTTCTGGGTCCTAGTGCCGTTCCCGGAGCGTGCGGGCGGGCGGGCGGGCGGGCGGGCGGGCGTGCGCGCGTGTGACAAATAGTCTTTTTTTTGTTAAATTTTTGTTTAATTATATTTATTTTTATTTAAAAGAACAGGCAAGCCAAAGAGAATATTTAGTTTAAAAGATGCTCTTGTTTTAAGACACTATTGATGAGTGTATGGTTCCACTTAAATAAAAAGTTATGTTTGAAAGTAATTCATATTGTGTTGGCAGGTTTATAGTAACAGCAAACCAGATGTCAGAATATCTGCTGAGGGTTTTAAGTCATTCATAGTGTTTTGAAGTCTAAATATTTGCAACTTCCTTGACATATAGTTTCTTTTTAGCCTGAATTAGATTTAATTACATCAGACGAATATCTATTACCTGTTTATTTTAGTATGATCATTACATATAAATAAATAAATAATTAAAAAAATAGGCAATAATAATAATAAAAAAATGCATTTCTCTAGGGAAATGTTATATCGCAAGAAATATCGTTATCGCAGTATTCAACAACAATATCGCATATTTTCCTAATATCGTGCAGCCCTATTTCATACTGATTCTTATGTTTATCTTCCCAATAGTTAATATATATATGCAGGGTAAAACTGCAACAGGAACAGTATAAAATAAAAACTGAAAAAAGACGGACATTCAGAGTAAAACAGTGCAAGATAAAAAAATTTTTAAAAAACTGTACAAAACATACATGCAGGGTAAGCATTGGTGGGAGCAATGTCCAAGCAGTGTAGAGAAATATTTCTGTACGACTTCATTGTTTTGTGCTGTGTAGTATAGTATTGTAATAGATGATCAGAGAGATCGACTCCCCATGTGCTGGTTGTACGCAGTCACAGGACATGGAAATGTCCTACATAAGGCAGTATTTTAGCCACCTGGAACTAGCTTGTTTGTGCTAAATAACATTACTGATAGCAGTGTTATAAGCTAACCAAAATGGAGCGAAATACACATTAGCAACCATAATCTAAAGCTATCCAAAACAAGGTGAATATAAACATCTGTAAACTCCATAAGGCATTAGCTTAGCCACCGGGAAATATCATGTTTGTGCTACATGAGGCAGCATGTTAGCATGATTTACCTAAATTATATAAATGGCATTGAAAGCCAATGTGTCACACAAGCTGACAAGAGCTAGCTGTAGTGAGGAAAATATTTACTAATATTAGTTTAATATTATCAGAATAAGAGTTATATAAGACTTAATAACTTACCCAGTGTAGCATGGGTCTATTCTCTGTTCAAAATGCTCCAGTTCTTCGTCGTTGGAGTCACACAGTCTTCTTCTGAGGTAAATGTAAACTCCTCACACTTTCCAGAACATTCTGAAGAGTTTCCTCGGATGTGTAAGCGCGTGCCATCTTCCAAAACGTGCAGAAAACTCACTGAATATGAGTGTTTTCAAGCCTGTCTCTCTGTGTTCGTTTTTCATGCCGGTGTGCCCGGGGGCGTGGCCTAGTATGTAAATTACCCGGACTGATTTCCGTGTGATTGGCGTGTGGGCGTGTCCTGCCTCGTGTCATTAGCAGATAAGTGCAACAGAAATTCGGTGCCTCTCCTTGGTTTCATACGGATTACATAAACTGAGGATATTTGTTTTCAATGTGACTTGCATAATTTAAAAGTAGACACTTTAAGCTTTCTATAGATATATTTCTCATTTCAGTTAATTTTAGTGACGTGTTTCAAAAAGATTTTCACGGAGACTGAGGTTTCATATATGTGCATATATCCTCATATACTGTATGTGACCAATTAGGATACCAATTTTGGCACACGAGTTTTTTGCATTTTTTTTTTGGTTAGTTCTTAGTTATTGCCTTGATAATAGAAAATATGAGCTAGGCATCATGTATGACAGTTGCCAAAGTGAGATATGAGCTAAAATGACCAGATCCTGCCATAGGAGACGTATCTTGTATGTACATATAGGGCTTATATGTGGATATAAAGAAGCAATACAGGAGACCTATACGGGCTGTATATGCACATATATGCACCTCAATATTGCCTATATGTGGCATATATATGCAGCATACAGTGGTGTGAAAAACTATTTGCCCCCCTCCTGATTTCTTATTCTTTTGCATGTTTGTCACACAAAATGTTTCTGATCATCAAACACATTTAACTATTAGTCAAAGATAACACAAGTAAACACAAAATGCAGTTTTTAAATGAGGGGTTTTATTATTTAGGGAGAAAAAAATTCCAAGCCTACATGGCCCTGTGTGAAAAAGTAATTGCCCCCTGAACCTAATAACTGGTTGGGCCACCCTTAGCAGCAATAACTGCAATCAAGCGTTTGCGATAACTTGCAACGAGTCTTTTACAGCGCTCTGGAGGAATTTTGGCCCACTCATCTTTGCAGAATTGTTGTAATTCACCTTTATTTGAGGGTTTTCTAGCATGAACCGCCTTTTTAAGGTCATGCCACAACATCTCAATAGGATTCAGGTCAGGACTTTGACTAGGCCACTCCAAAGTCTTCATTTTGTTTTACTTCAGCCATTCAGAGGTGGATTTGCTGGTGTGTTTTGGGTCATTGTCCTGCTGCAGCACCCAAGATCGCTTCAGTTTGAGTTGACGAACAGATGGCCGGACATTCTCCTTCAGGATTTTTTGGTAGACAGTAGAATTCATGGTTCCATCTATCACAGCAAGCCTTCCAGGTCCTGAAGCAGCAAAACAACCCCAGACCATCACACTACCACCACCATATTTTACTGTTGGTATGATGTTCTTTTTCTGAAATGCTGTGTTACTTTTACGCCAGATGTAACGGGACACGCACCTTCCAAAAAGTTCAACTTTTGTCTCGTCGGTCCACAAGGTATTTTCCCAAAAGTCTTGGCAATCATTGAGATGTTTTTTTAGCAAAATTGAGACAAGCCTTAATGTTCTTTTTGCTTAAAACTGGTTTGCGCCTTGGAAATCTGCCATGCAGGCCGTTTTTGCCCATTCTCTTTCTTATGGTGGAGTCGTGAACACTGACCTTAATTGAGGCAAGTGAGGCCTGCAGTTCTTTAGATGTTGTCCTGGGGTCTTTTGTGGCCTCTCGGATGAGTTGTCTCTGCGCTCTTGGGGTAATTTCGGTCGGCCGGCCACTCCTGGGAAGGTTCACCACTGTTCCATGTTTTTGCCATTTGTGGATAATGGCTCTCACTGTGGTTCGCTGGAGTCCCAAAGCTTTAGAAATGGCTTTATAACCTTTACCAGACTGATAGATCTCAATTACTTTTGTTCTCATTTGTTCCTGAATTTCTTTGGATCTTGGCATGATGTCTAGCTTTTGAGGTGCTTTTGGTCTACTTCTCTGTGTCAGGTAGCTCCTATTTAAGTGATTTCTTGATTGAAACAGGTGTGGCAGTAATCAGGCCTGGGGGTGACTACAGAAATTGAACTCAGGTGTGATAAACCAAGTTATTTCTTAACAAGGGGGGCAATCACTTTTTCACACAGGGCCAAGTAGATTTGGAGTTTTTTTTTCTCCCTTAATAACGTAAACCTTCATTTAAAAACTGCTTTTTGTGTTCAGTTATGTTATCTTTGACTAATAGTTAACGGTTTTTGATGAGCAGAAACATTTAAGTGTGACAAACATGCAAAAGAATAAGAAATCAGGAAGGGGGCAAATAGTTTTTCACACCACTGTATATGCATATATATACTGCATATAGGTTTCATATATGCGCATATATCCTCATATAGGTTCTTTCCATGTGGGACAGAAGGTTTATGGAAATCAATTTGTAATGGATATTCCTAACTATTTAGGCAAAGTATCTCCATTGTGTGCCTTTAATATTTTATAATTTCTGCCAATTATTTCTGTCTTCTCTTAAGCATCATGTTGTAGCATCTCGGCCCTCTGTGCCAGAGGATGGAGGAGGTGACCAGTTGGGTCCACAGGATCCGGTTGCTCTGGGAGGCCACAGGTTGGACGCAGGTGCTGCTTCAGTATCACATGATCCCCCTGATGTCCCCACAGCCAAGATCTGGCGGCCATCATTCTCTCAGGAGGAGGTCGCCACTCCCTCCCCTCCCCGTGCAGTTGCCTCTCTTTCTGTGCGTGTGGTTGGCCAGCCAGAGCGACAGGGTGTACCTCTGATTGTACCCCGGCCACAACAGAGAGAAGGAACTGCCCCCGTAGAAGCAGGCCCTGCTCATCCGATGCCACATCTCAGCCAATCTGCACGCACACAGGAGGACAGCGATGAGGACGAGGATGATGACGACGATGACAGTGATGAGGACGATGACTGGGGTCCCTCATCTCGTGGGAGAAAGAACGTTCACACGCCTCCAGCACAGCGATCAAGACGCAAGCTTCAGCCTCCTCAACACATTCCACCCCATCATTCTCCATTGCAGCTCCGACAACCCACTCCTCCTCCCTCTCCGCCCCCAGAGCTTTCCTTCCCTCTGCCTGACACCCCCAAACAAAGCCCCCCGGAGCAGGATGAACCTGAAGCCCCGGAAGGGGCCGCTGTGTCCTCTCCAGTTTCTTTGCAGAGGCAAGAATCAAGCTCCAGCTCCAGATCAAGCAGCCCTGAGCCTCCATCCTTGCGCAGGCCTGGGCCACTCAGTCTGCTGGTTCGCAAGATGGAGTCTGAGGGGGCTTTCGATGGTGGGCAAAAGAAAGATGAAGAAGAAGAAGGAGATGCCACTGCAGTGACTGGAGAAGAGGTTGAGCCTGGACCTGGGGTGCTTGTGTTTTCCAGAGGAGCGAATGATGACAATCACACCAGCTGTGATCCTGAAATGCTTCCTGATCATCAAGATTCACCCAAAGAGCAGCTGCCTGAGGGGCCTGAATCTCTACCCCTTATGTCCTCTATCACAGAAAGCAGCCCTCAGGAGTCAGTGGAGATGAAAGAAGCCGAGGATGAACAAGAAGAAAGTTCGCAGCCAGATGAAGAAGAGGAACAAGATGACCAGGAGGAAAGTAGTGAGGAGAAAGAAAAGGAGACCGATGAGAATTTAAATGCCTCATCATGGCAACATGAAAGAGAGACATCACCCTCTCAGGACTCCCAGCGTACCTCACCTCCAACTTCCCCACCTGCTCCTGCAAGGCGAGCACGTGTTTTTTCTGAAGTTCCCCCACCTGAGTGCCTCATTTCTCCTTCCAAACCAGAGCCAGTATCAATCCTCACATCAGGACCAGAGCATGCAGTTGTTGAAATGGAGACCGAAGCTCCCGCTTTACCTCCACAGTCCTCACCTGAAAAGGAGCAAGAAGAGGAAATGGAGGTGGAAGCAGAGAAGAAGGAGCCTGCAGAAGCAGTTGAAGCAACAGAAGACACTCCATCACTTCCTCTATCTCCACCACCTGAAGAAGTAAAAGCAGGGATAGAAACTGAGAAACCAATAGAGAGAGAAAGCGAGGTGCCCGCGGAGGGAGGAAGCGAGGTGCCCGCGGAGGGAGGAAGCGAGGTGCCCGCGGAGGGAGGAAGCGAGGCAGACAGAGAAAGCGAGGTCCCTGCAGCGGAGGAGAGCGAGGTACCCGCAGAAAGAGAAAGCGAGGTGCCCACAGCGGAGGAAAGTGAGGTGCCCGCAGAAAGAGAAAGCGAGGTGCCCACAGCGGAGGAAAGCGAGGTGCCCGCAGAAAGAGAAATCGAGGCAGAAAGAGAAAGCGAGGTGCCCGCAGAAAGAGAAATCGAGGCCGAAAGAGAAAGCGAGGTACCCTCAGTGGAGGAAAGCAAGGTGCTTGAGGAAAGAGAAAGCGAGGTACCCTCAGTGGAGGAAAGCAAGGTGCCCGTGAAAAGAGAAAGCGAGGCGGAAAGAGAAAGTGAGGTACCTGCTGCGGAGGAAAGCAAGGTGCCCGTGAAAAGAGAAAGCGAGGCGGACAGAGAAAGCAAGGTCCCCGCAGCAGAGGAAAGCGAGGTGCCCGCAGATAGACCAAGAGAGAAATCTACAGATAGAGAAAGGGAGATACCATCAGAAAGAGTGAAGGAGAGATCTGCGGAGAGGAGACGGGAGAGATCTGCGGAGAGGAGACGGGAGAGATCTGCGGAGAGGCGAAGGGAGAGATCTGCGGAGAGGCGAAGGGAGAGATCTACGGAGAGGAGAAGAGAAAGATCTGCTGAGAGAAAAAGGAAGCGATCTTCAGAGAGGGGAAGGGAGAGATCTGCGGAGAGGAGAAGGGAAAGATCTGCTGAGAGGAGAAGGGAAAGATCTGCTGAGAGAAAAAGGAGGAGATCTGCGGAGAGAGGAAGGGAGAGATCTGCAGAAAGGAAAAGGAAGAGATCTGCAGAGAGGGGCGGGAGGGAGCGATCTGCAGAAAGAAAAAGGAAAAGATCTGCAGAAAGGGTAAGGGAGCGATCCGAAGAAAGGAGAAGGAAGAGATCCATGGAAAGAGAAAAGGAGAGATCTGTAGAAAGAGAAAAGGAGCAGTCTGTAGAGAGAGGGAGATCCGCAGAAAAAGATAGACGCAGATCCACAGAGAGGGAAAAAGAGACATCCACTGCTGGAGAGAGATCTACAGAGAGAGGAGGTGCAAAATCCACAGAGAGGGAAAAATCACCTGAACAGCCCTCCAGCCAGTCTTCATCCTCCGACTCCGATTCCGAATCCTCTTCCTCCAGTTCCTCAGGCTCCTCCCCACAGCGCAAACCCAGCCCACCCAGGCAGAACCAGGTATGTGATTGTCCAGTGCGTGTTGGTGTTTTAATTGGTGTTAGTTTACCTCAGCTCGTGTTTCCTATGATGAGCTCGCCATGCTAATACCGATGCGCCAGCCTGACTGGGCGTACATGAGTTCAACTCAACTTCTCACACTCAGTGTGCTCTGATGGATACACACAGGAGATGTATTATTAAAAGATTTGATTTCATTCGAGACGTTTGCATTTGTTTGATATAAAGAGCATAGTGCGTTTCCTCACTCTGTATGTAACTCTGTTTATAGTAGACTGATTTTTTTTTTCTGGTTTTGTTCTGCTAGTGTGTTTCTTTGTTTTATTTATGACAGGATGAGAAGAAAGCCAGCAGCCCAGATGATGCATCAGAGGAGAAGGAAGAACATTTGAGGTTAGCTGCTACAACTAGTCACTCACTCATTCTCTCTCTCTCACACACACACACACACACACACACACACACACACACACACACACACACACACACACACTTCAGTGTGTATGGGGCCAGTCAAGCATGAAGTTACGTACTTCTTTGCTCACTCCTGTGAAGAATGTAAGTAAATAAGAGCCACCTGCTCAGTGTTTTTACAGTTAGGAATAATCCTTGGGTAAAAGGATCCTACATACCCCATCAAATCAGTTATTCATTCTATAGATCTTATGCAGTAAATTATCGTTCTTCCGACTCTTGTACATATAACTGGATAACTTTAAGCCTCAACAAAATAACCATATCTGTTATTGTGATGTGATATATTTATTGTTATTAGGGTTACTTTATCACATGCTGATCACTGCAGAGGCAGCACTCTCTTCCTAGCCTGGAGGAAGTTGGAAGTTTTCAATAACAATATTACTTTAAAGGAAATATCTATATTTAGTGTGTTCAGCTCCTCAGCAAGAGGATGGACAGCATGTGCCAGAGCTTCTCCTCAGTAAATGCTCAATTACGGGTCAGTTATAAACAGTGTAAGGCTGCTTTACCTTCTGCATCACTGCATATCATTTAGAACGTGAGGTTGAGGTTGATTTAAGTTACGTTTATTTGTGTGTGGGATTATAAAAATCAACGGCGTGACTGCATTCAAGCAGATGATTGTGAATTATTGAATGAAGAACAGATAATGTCCAGAAAATACAAACTAGAAGGAGATAATTTTCACCCACTGTTTCATTTAAGCCATCAGTTCAGTGCAACTAATACCCATCAGTTCATGTTTATCAGCATTACTGATAATTACTGAACTTCTGTTTCAAAAGCTGGTAGGGTAATCATTGTCAACTAAAATCCATAATCAAATTAGTTGGCAGTTCATTTCCTTGATGTCATTGCGCTTGATTCTCTCGAATCAGACTGTGAATGCTCCGACATGTAGGTGTTAGGCTTACTGGAGTGAAGTGAGTAATAGCATGATGGCAGACACCTTCACAAACAAAAATCTCCTAAATGTGGGAACATTTCACTCTTAACTCGAGCAAAACATCTGCTAGAATCAGAGGGAAAGACTTTGTTCATGGCGTGTAAGTGGGAAAAGATTCACACCTAGATAAGATGCAGATAATTAGTGACTGTGGGTCTGATTTATTGTTTCCAGTTCTCCACAGTGAACCTTTTTAAGTGAAATTCACACACATGCCTTACTGCTGGCTTTTGAGCTCTACATAAGTGTTCTCTCATTCTCACTCACACTCGCTCTCTCTCTCCTTCTCTCACCTGCACACAGAGTTGTTCTACACTTTTTTTTTTTTTTTTTTTTTTTTTTAAGCTCACAGCAACACACACTAATTAGCCATATTTTTTCTCCCGTGTGTGTTTTTTTTTTTTCCCACTTACATCACTCTTGGGCTTTTCGCACTTCACTTCTCTTAAACACCCCCCCCCCTACCTTGATCACATGCCTCCATCTTTGTTTAATTAATAGTTACATTTTATTGCTGCTTCATAGCTTTTCTTTGGTTTTAGATTTTGTTTCATCATATGACATTTTTAATGGTTTTCATCTTTATTATCTTGATGGTTAGTTAATAAATAAATAAATTGCACATGTGCAATTTGTAATCCAATTAATCGTTTAAACAATTGAGAGATTAATTGATTTTCAAAAATAGTCGTTAGTTGCAGCCTTAATACATGGTTGTCAGTGTAACCATAACCTGGGGCAGTAGTTAGAAGTTTACATACACTCACCATGAATATGAACGTCATGGCAATATTGCCAATATTTTGAGCTGGTCTTTTTGAGAACTTTGGTACAACATTAATACATTTTAATATACGAACACAAAACGAGCATCTTCAATGGAGGAAACTCCATGAGTTAAACTTTTCCTTGAGTTTTCTGAAATTTAACGTGAGGCCAAAAATATTGATGGAGCATATCTAATATTTAGTTGAATGCCCTATAGCAAGTTTCACTTTGATCAGATGCTTTTTGTTGCAATCAAAAAACTTCTGGCTGAATTCTGGATATTTGTCCTCTACTTGGTAGAACGGGGTTTAATTAAATTTATTGGTCTTCTGGTATACGCGTAGTCCATCATCACTAACAGGAGATTTTGAGGTTTTGAGCATGGCAAATTTAAGTCATTTCAAGACTTTCAGCAGCACATTAATGACCTTGATATCAGAATACCCAACATGAATTACTTGAATTAACCTTTTTTTCTTTTTCTCTCTCTCAAATTTTAATTTTTTTTTTTTTTTTTTTTTTTTTCTCTATTGAAGATGTATATTAATCCTTCTGCCCCAGGAATATACTACATCAAATATCAGTCAAAGCCCAATATTGTAATTATGAGCACATTTTATGATGAGTGAATGTAAACTTCTGTCCCAGCTGTATTATACACGCAGCTTTGCTTATTCTGATATTTATTGTACAATGGTGAGCAAATGCTCTTGTAAAAGATTTATAAATAAATTCCTTAGTTTGCAGTTTGATAAATGAAACAAGTTGCCAAATGCCACTTCCCAGTTTTTAACATTGATCATATACTACAGATCTTTTCATTGTGTAAACAGCGATATGTTACACTGCATCAGAATTCCACCTTTCCTCTGTATTGAATTCAAATACTGATGCAGGAATTTTAACATCCAGTTGTGTTATATGTACTTGGTCTCCTAAAGCTGAAGAAATGTCACTGGGATTTATAATGGTCATGGACATTGTGATTTGTCCTCAAAACATGCTCTTTGTAATCATTATGCACACCACATATTAGCTCAAATAATGCACTGCAGATCCCTGAGGCTGGCTGCACCATTCATTGTGAGCAGGGAAACAGAAAACGCTGCAAATCAATAGGCAATTTTGTCGTTCATATTGCAGAAAAGATTCTTGTTAGGAGTATAAGGTAAAATATAGAAGACATTGAGACCGGGCCAAGAAATGGGAGGAAAAATCCAGACATACAGGTGTGCAGAATCTGTTTTTCTTTTCTCCTGAGGATTTTAATTATTACTTAACGCAATTATTTCCTCTGTTTTAAAATAATCTTTTGAGCAGCACACAGCTGAAAGTGGCAGTGCATAAACACTTAGAAGGATAAAAGAAAAGAGGAGCTATTGAGTTAAGCACTGACTGACTGATATACCTGGAGAAGAATAGCAGTGCTTCAGAGTTGAATTCTTTTGTGGGTAGAATTTTTTTTTCAAGTTCTGCTTATGTTTCATCATATGGTGCATTTTTGCAAGTAATTATAGTGATAACAGGTGTACGCTGTTGTTTGTGTACTGCTGCTCTGTATTCAAGCTCTTACCCTTGCAGTGTCTGATCACCAAACATATCTTGAGTCATTTGTGTTGTGTAGCTCAAATGTCAGGTAAGAAGAAGAGGGAAGTTGAACGTACAAGTTTCTAAATCAACCATAATTTTTGTTTTTGTGAGTAAGCGAGTGTATGTGCTGCTTTCTATGTATATTTTATAAGTGGTTTAAAAGTTTATTTACAAATATTTGTGCCTTCCTGGTTAGTGAACAAACCAGTGGTGACGGAGTGCAGGATAAATCTCCCTAACTAAGATGAAGCTGGGTGGAACAAAGACTCAGCAGGGGGAGTCCATCCTCCTCCGGCCAGAACTATGAATCATGAGTTATTTTTATGTCAGATAGGCTGTGAATGATAGTTTATGTAACTTAGTGGTTGTTGATGAGAAGAGATGCACGCACTTATTATGTATCCAGTTATGATATCAGTCAGTTTTTAGGGAACAAAAATTTATATATATATATATATATATATATATATATATATATATAAAATATGAAACCATTACGTCATTAAACCGGAGAATAACATTACGTCATTAAACGGCGAAGAAGTCGCTGTTTTAATGACATACAGAACACAACGCCTCAGGAAATCAGGGGGGGTGTTCTTCGTACGTCGCTTGAAACATCCGGGATTAATTGACACATCTAAGATGAGATCATCGTGCTAATTACGTTCTGGCTAAGTCGGTTCTTCGAGCACACCTGTTGTTGATGATTAGTATGGCCGGATTGAGTTGTCTAGGATTATTGCGCGCTCGTGCGTTGGTTTAAAAGGCGATATGCATCGACAGTAGAAACACTGATCACAAGCCCTTTGATTGGTTGACGAAATGACAAAAGAACAAGCTCAATTTTTTTGTAACACCTGTTATGTGCTGAAATACCCCCCCCCCCCCCACGTGTTATGCGCTGAAATGCTTCCCTGAAATGGATCCCCCCCTCCCCACACACACACACACACACACACATAATCGCTATCAAATATTATATTAGAACATAATATGCGCATATGGTTTACAAATTACATGAGGAAAATAAAATAAGAAATATGAAAATAAATATATGGAATAATAGAAATATGAATATTTTTTTCAAAAACATGTATACTTATATATTGTTTACTTTATAATAAAATTAGTTTTGTCCAATTTTTAATTATAAAAAAAATATTTATTTATGTTCTAATATAATATTTGATATCAATTATATATATTATGGCAAGCCGTAGAGATATATATATATATATATATATATATATATATATATATATATATATATATATATACAGTGGTGTGAAAATCTATTTGCCCCCTTCCTGATTTCAATTCAATTCAATTTTATTTATATAGCGCTTTTAACAATGGTCATTGTCTCAAAGCAGCTTCACAAAAATTTTAGAAATTTAACAAAACAAAAAAAAAAATATATATATATATTTATATATTATATATATATATATATAGAATAATTATATATAAAGTAATAAATAAATAAAATTATAATAGAAAATAAATAAATAAAAACAAATAATAATTATAGAAAAGAAAATAATTGGAAGTGTGGATGTGTGAGAGAAATGTGCAGATAATAATGAGATGAATGAATGAAATGTCTCTGATGAGCAAGCCAAGGGTGACGGCGACGGTGGCAAGGAAAAACTCCCTGAGATGGCATTAGGAAGAAACCTTGAGAGGAACCAGACTCAACAGGGAACCCATCCTCATTTGGGCGATAACAGATAGAAATGATATAACATCTTGTGTGTTGTGCAGGTGAAAATTCAATATGACAGAAATTATTTAAATTGTCATGAAGACCAGTTCAGCATAGGGACGAGTCAGTAGGTGCAGAGGGCAGATGAGGTCTGGATCACTGGAAGCACAGGAGCAGCATGTGTAGCTCCATCATAAAGCTGAATCCAGTTGGAGCTGGTCCTTCTCTGGATGCCTCAGGAACCTCGCAGGGTCGGCCTTTGTCTACTGAAGCTGGCAAAATCTCCCGATGCCTCGGGATGGGTAGAGAAATACAGAACAGATGGGGAGAATTAGCGTAGTTGCCATTCGGTATAGGTGTACTGGAGTATGAGTACTGGGATGAGTTATGTGTATGCCAGATTAAAAAGATGCGTCTTGAGTCTACTTTTGAACTGAGAAACCGTGTCTGCTCCCCGAACACTGTCTGGAAGGCTATTCCAAAGCTTTGGAGCTAAATATGAAAAAGCCCTACCCCCTTTTGTAGATTTTGAAATTCTGGGAACTACCAGAAGTCCGGAGTTTTGTGATCTTAAGGCGCGTGGTGGATTGTAGCGTATCAGAAGACTGGTTAGGTATGTGGGAGCTAAACCATTTAAGGCCTTGTATGTAAGTAATACTATTTTGTAATTTATTCTAAACTGAACAGGTAGCCAGTGCAGGGATGATAATATTGGGGTTATATGATCATATTTTCTGGATCTAGTGAGAACCCTGGCAGCTGCATTTTGGATTAACTGAAGCTTGTTTATTGAGGATGCAGGACAACCACCTAGTAATGCATTACAATAGTCCAGTCTGGAGGTCATGAATGCATGAACTAGTTTTTCTGCATCAGATACGGATAAGATGTTCCTAAGTTTAGCAATATTTCGAAGATGGAAAAAGGCTGTTTTTGTGATATTTGAAATGTGATTTTCAAAAGACAAGTTACTGTCTAATATTACTCCCAGATCTTTTACTGCTGAGCTGGTAATAACAGTACATCCTTCTAAGCGCAAGCTGAATTGTGAAAGCTGTTGTGTGCTGGTTTTTGGGCCAATAAGTAATATCTCTGTCTTATCTGAATTTAATAAAAGAAAGTTATTGGTCATCCAATCTTTTATGTCCTGGACACACTCAGTTAATCTAGACAACTTAGGTATTTCGTCTGGTTTAGTTGAGATATATAATTGGGTATCATCAGCATAACAATGGAAACTAATCCCATGTCTTCTAATGATGTTACCCAAGGGAAGCATGTATATTGAGAACAACAGAGGTCCTAAAACTGACCCTTGTGGGACCCCATATTTCACTGGCATTATACCAGACGGTTCTCCATTTAGATCTACAAAATGGTAGCGATCAGACAGGTAAGATCTAAACCATTTTAGTGCCTGTCCCTGAATACCTATATAATTTTGTAAGCGATCTATGAGAATATTATGATCTATAGTGTCGAATGCAGCACTAAGATCGAGCAGGACTAGCAATGAGATGCAGCCTTGGTCTGAAGCTAAAAACAAGTCATTTGTAATCTTAACTAGTGCAGTTTCTGTGCTATGATGGGGCCTGAAACCTGACTGAAATTCTTCAAGGATGTTGTTATCCTGCAAGAATGTGCAAATTTGAGCTGATACTACTTTTTCTAGTATTTTTGATATGAACGGGAGGTTTGAGATCGGTCTGTAATTTTTTATTTCATTCGCGTCCAAATTAGATTTTTTAAGAAGCGGCTTAATAACTGCTAACTTGAAAGGTTTAGGGACGTGACCTAGATGTAATGAAGAATTAATAATGTTTAGGAGTGGCTCTCCAACCGTAAGCATCACTTCTTTTAAAAATCTGGTTGGGATTGGGTCTAACAGGCACGTTGTTGATTTAGCCGAGGTGATGAGTTTATACAGCTCTTCCTGTTCTATACCTGTAAAGCAGTGAAAATCTAAATGTGAAGCTATAGGCTGAACTGGATCGTGAGATACTATTAGAGGTTGAACCTCCATTATTTTCTTCCTGATATTATTGATTTTTTCATTAAAGAAGTCCATAAAGTCTTTACTTCTAAACTGTGATGGGATACTCTCTTCGGGCATCTTAGGTTTTGTTAAGCGAGCCACTGTACTAAATAAGAACCTGGGATTGTTTTGGTTTCTTGCTATCAGTTGGCTAAGATGCTCGGTCCTAGCAGTTTTTAGAGCCTGTCTATAGCTGCACATACTGTCTTTATACGCAATTCGAAAAACTTCTAATTTAGTTTTCCTCCATTTTCGCTCGAGGTTACGGGTTGCTCTCTTTAGGGCGCGAGTATGACTGTTGTACCACGGTGCCAATGTTTTATCTCTGACTTTTTTTAATCTGATGGGAGCAACAGTGTCTAATGTACTGGTAAAAATAGTGCCCATGCTGCTAGTCACTTCATCTAGATCATCTGCATTTAGGGGTCTAATAAGAAATTGGGACAGATCCGGCAGATTACTTGTGAATCTGTCTTTAGTGGTGGGATTCATATTTCTAACAGATTGATAGCGTGGGGAGACACAGCTAATCTGTTCTACGGGTAGAGTATATGTCAGGAGGTGATGATCTGTGATATCATCACTTTGAGGTATGATCTCTATATTAGAGACATCTATACCATGGGATATAATTAAATCTAGCGTATGATTAAAGCGGTGAGTTGCTCCAATTATATTTTGCTTAACCCCAAAGGAATTTAGTAAATCCATAAATGTGAGTGCTAAAGCGTCGTTAGCATCATCTACATGAATGTTAAAGTCTCCTACTATCAATACTTTGTCAGAGTTAACCAATAGGTCTGATAGCAGATGTCCAAATTCTTTAAGAAAATCGCCATATGGCCCCGGGGGTCTGTACACGGTGGCCAAGGTAAAATATAGCAAGGGTTTATTACGTATTTCATTTAGTGCAACATTAATGATAAGCACTTCAAATGAATTAAACCTGGGCCTTATTTTTTGGGTAACAGTGAGTACATCATTGTAGATAGTGGCGACACCACCGCCGCGACCAATTAGACGGGGCTCGTGCTTATAGAAATATCCTGACGGAGTAGACTCATTCAGACCAAAATATTCATTTGGTTTAAACCAGGTTTCAGTGAGACAGAGTGCGTCAAGGCAATAATCTGAGATAATTTCATTAACAATAAGTGCTTTAGGCGCAAGGGATCTAATGTTGAGTAGTCCAAACTTTAGAGGTGGATTTTGACTACTTATTTTGCCTTTTTCTGGTTTTATGGTTATCAGATTGTTTCGGGCAAATTTAACAAATTTATTCTTTTTTCTCAGTATTCGGGGAACAGACACAGTTTCTATAGGACAAGCTATGTGTGTGCGTCTATCACTACGGTGAGTTGTGATGTGGCTAATATGTTTGGAATCTACAGTATGACTTACCGCCAGTCAGATGGTTCGTAGTGTTCTGGAGATGTTGTCAGAGAGGACCGCTGCTCCAGCTCTGCTAGGGTGTAGGCCATCGGTGTGATAGAGCCTAGGACGCTCCCAGAAAACATTCCAGTTATCAACAAAGCGTAATTTCTGTTGTTGACACCAAGATTGTAACCATTCATTAAAAGCAAATAATCTACTGAACTTCTCGATTCCTCGCTGAAATGTGGGAAGCGGTCCAGATACGATGATCATTGTCGTGGGTGATGTGCTGCGGACCTTCTCGACCAGGCTCCTGAAGTCCTTCTTTAGGATCTCCGTCTGCCTCAGCCTGGTGTCGTTCGTGCCGGCATGAAGAACCACAGCTCCAATGTTCCTCCTCAGGGCAGCAGGCACCTGTGCAGCAACATCAAGAACACGTGCACCAGGTAAACAGCGTGTGTGCACCTTACCTTTAGCCGTGGTAGCACGCACGTGACGAACGATGGAGTCTCCGATGACCAGGACGTCGTGTGCCATCTCGCGGAGAGGAGCGAAGCGGTTTTAGGTCGAGATGTCGAAGACGGGTGGTGGTGGTGGAGAGGTCCTCGCCCGGGGCTTGGCGTGCTTCTTCCGCTGCTGCTGTATCCAGGG
This sequence comes from Channallabes apus, assembly GCA_030522415.1. Lineage (NCBI taxonomy): Eukaryota > Metazoa > Chordata > Actinopteri > Siluriformes > Clariidae > Channallabes > Channallabes apus. The sequence goes on from CM060108.1 coordinate 36,636,611, forward strand.
TCCGTGATGTCCCGGCGCCGGGGTGTAGGAACACTGGGCGGGATGCGTCCTTGGTGTGTTGGACCTGGGCAGAGAAACACGCGGGGTTGAGGTTGTAGGAGAATTCTCATGCCGAGAATTTACCTGGGACAGGTGAGTGTCGGTCTGCGTCGATTCCAACGTGGCTTTCCGCTGCTGTAACCGGGCCAGCTTCACCTGTAGCTCACGGATCAGCTTCTCCACGGCCTCCACCTCCAAATCCACCGAGTGCAGCTCCAATGTCTCCTCACCTGCACTCAGAGGCAGAATCACAACCGACATGGTGTCTAAACACGGAAAATAATCGGTGTGAGGAAGCGAAAACAAACTTTAGAAACAAACAAACAAACGTGATAGCCGGGCTAGCGATGCTAATGCTAATTAGCGATGCTAATGCCGGCTAAAAGCGGTGTGCTGCAAAACAATTAAAACTTAACGATATAACACGCGTTTCGAGTAAATATATTATAAGATACTTATCCGTTTTATGTACGCTCTTCGTAAAGGGACGAAAAAGTTTAAAAGTTGGTCAGTATGGTGGAGCTCGGAAAAAAGCAGCTTCTCAGTGTCCTCGTACGGAGGAAGTGACGTCAGCCGAGTATCGTGACGTCAGTATCGATACCAAAGTTCAGTGATTTCTTATTCTTTTGCATGTTTGTCACACTTAAATGTTTCTGCTCATCAAAAACCGTTAACTATTAGTCAAAGATAACATAATTGAACACAAAATGCTGTTTTTAAATGAAGGTTTATGTTATTAAGGGAGAAAAAAAACTCCAAATCTACATAGCCCTGTGTGAAAAAGTGATTGCCCCCCTTGTTAAAAAATAACTTAACTGTGGTTTATCACACCTGAGTTCAATTTCTGTAGTCACCCCCAGGCCTGATTACTGCCACACCTGTTTCAATCAAGAAATCACTTAAATAGGAGCTACCTGACACAGAGAAGTAGACCAAAAGCACCTCAAAAGATAGACATCATGCCAAGATCCAAAGAAATTCAGGAACAAATGAGAACAAAAGTAATTGAGATCTATCTGTCTGGTAAAGGTTATAAAGCCATTTCTAAAGCTTTGGGACTCCAGCGAACCACAGTGAGAGCCATTATCCACAAATGGCAAAAACATGGAACAGTGGTGAACCTTCCCAGGAGTGGCCGGCCGACCAAAATTACCCCAAGAGCGCAGAGACAACTCATCCGAGAGGCCACAAAAGACCCCAGGACAACATCTAAAGAACTGCAGGCCTCACTTGCCTCAATTAAGGTCAGTGTTCACGACTCCACCATAAGAAAGAGACTGGGCAAAAACGGCCTGCATGGCAGATTTCCAAGGCGCAAACCACTTTTAAGCAAAAAGAACATTAAGGCTCGTTTCAATTTTGCTTAAAAAAACATCTCAATGATTGCCAAGACTTTTGGGAAAATACCTCGTGGACCGACGAGACAAAAGTTGAACTTTTTGGAAGGTGCGTGTCCCGTTACATCTGGCGTAAAAGTAACACAGCATTTCAGAAAAAGAACATCATACCAACAGTAAAATATGGTGGTGGTAGTGTGATGGTCTGGGGTTGTTTTGCTGCTTCAGGACCTGGAAGGGTTGCTGTGATAGATGGAACCATGAATTCTACTGTCTACCAAAAAATCCTGAAGGAGAATGTCCGGCCATCTGTTCGTCAACTCAAGCTGAAGCGATCTTGGGTGCTGCAGCAGGACAATGACCCAAAACACACCAGCAAATCCACCTCTGAATGGCTGAAGAAAAACAAACTGAAGACTTTGGAGTGGCCTAGTCAAAGTCCTGACCTGAATCCTATTGAGATGTTGTGGCATGACCTTAAAAAGGCGGTTCATGCTAGAAAACCCTCAAATAAAGCTGAATTACAACAATTCTGCAAAGATGAGTGGGCCAAAATTCTTCCAGAGCGCTGTAAAAGACTCGTTGCAAGTTATCGCAAACGCTTGATTGCAGTTATTGCTGCTAAGGGTGGCCCAACCAGTTATTAGGTTCAGGGGGCAATTACTTTTTCACACAGGGCCATGGAGGTTTGGATTTTTTTTCTCCCTAAATAATAAAACCCCTCATTTAAAAACTGCATTTTGTGTTTACTTGTGTTATCTTTGACTAATAGTTAAATGTGTTTGATGATCAGAAACATTTTGTGTGACAAACATGCAAAAGAATAAGAAATCAGGAGGGGGGGCAAATAGTTTCTCACACCACTGTATATATATATATATGCGCAAGATACTTTTCTTTCCCCACGTGAGTCAGTCCACGTCAGCGCTCTTTAACCAATCAGATGTGACCTCACCATTTCAACCAATCATAACGCGGCAGGAGCGCAGCCTTAATCCTGTTTACATGAAATAAACCTGCTACCGAGCAGGTTCAAGCTTACGGACATGTTGCTATGACAGTAAATGCGAGATGAGCATCGAAGAACGAAACAATCCAAGATCAGGACAAATCCACAACAATCAAATCCAGCTAACTGAGTTAGCGACATACGAAGAACACCCCCCAGATCTGTCTGTTTACACGATAAACATTAGCACATATCTGACTTATATCCGATTTATTTCCACATATGAAGGAGGCCTGAAACAGATCTCGAAATATTGGAATGCATGCGTTTTTTTCCTCTTTACACGGGCAAAGAACATATCCGATATGTGTCACATATGAGCAAAAAAATCGGAATTGGGTCACATTTACCTGACACTGTAAACGTAGCTTTAGAGTAAACTGGCATGTAGGGGAACAACATGAAAAACTAAATTAGGGACGAGATTAAAGAGTTTTATTATAATATTATTGATGCCACAACACCAGAGACGTCGCATATCAGTCAACATGCAGTGCAGAAACTGAGGCAGACAAAGTGGCAGTGCACAGCAGATTACATAATGCATACAATAAAGAGGACAAAACAGTAAATACAACACATGTACATGATGTAACACCACAGTAGTGTAGTGGGAGGTGAGGGGGGATTATCACTACTAATAGAAGTTCAGAGAAATAATGTGACTCTTGTGCTGAAGCAGATATGCAAAGCCATGCAGGAAATAAACAGTTGTTGTAGTATTTTTGTGATCAAGTGTACATTAATACATTATTAATACTTTGTTGGGTTTTCTATTTTTGGTTTGAAATGCCTGGATGTAGACTCTAAAGCATTTTTTATTATTATTTTGCTAAACTGAACCGGTCTTTTAACAACTCAGGATGTCTCTCATATCTCATTTCCACTACGCTGGCGCCAGGTGCCGGTGTTATGCGCTGAAATGCCCCCCTTCCATGTGTTGCCCCCCCCCCCCAACATAATCACTATGAAATATTATAATATAAATTCATAGGTTTATGTTTTAGAAAATTACATAAGGATAAAATAAAATAAGCAATATGAAAATATATATGTTGTATATGAAAAAAAAAGTTTTCATATACAGCATATATATATATATATATAGTATACTTTTATATTGTTTATTTTATAATAATTAGTTTCGTCTAATTTTTCATCACAAACAATATTTTTATTATAGATACTATATATAAATGTTTATTTGCATATTCATGACAAACCCCTGAAAAATAAATGTGCCACAGAATAAACATTATACAAGAATTTGTTTTAATGGTCTTGACGGCTGTCACGTGCCAGGAGTTCATTATAATAGTAATATCATAGTTGATAATAATAAACCTATCAATGTTTTATTATCTTCTAATATAATATTTCATAGTGATTATGTAGGTCGTGATGTTTCCCGTCAGGATGCTCTCTGTGGTGCAGGAGTAGAAGTTCCTGAGCACCTTGGAGGGCAGTCTAAAGATGGCCTCGTGACTCTAGGAGCCTGACTGGCATGGCCGAAGTCAGTTTACTGGTTATTCTCCAAACTATGAAAATGTCGAATAAGCTGCCTTTGGATACCGAAATACGTGTTACAACCACTGAAAGAGATCGACATAACCGAATAAAGCGCTTTTGTTTCGTCCGCACTCCACATTAACAGACTTTGGGTTTCCGCCATTTTTTTTAACGCTCCCTATAACTCCGCCCACCGCTCGTGACGTCACAGGTTCTCGCAACTAGACCAGCAGAGTTTAGGGGCCGGTTCGTTGCTTATTTTAGGGCACCGACACCAATTTTTTTCTGTGGAAAAGCGCGGCACTGGTTCCAAAATTGGGAACCAGCACGGAACCGGCACGGGAACCAGAGCAGTGGAAAAGGGGTATCAGAAGGCCCAGGCTTTTAAACTGAACTATAATTCTGAACTATAAATTTACATTTTGGAATCTTTTGTTTAATTTACTATTAAATTGAAGGTCATATCAAGCTGATTTAAACTAAAGTAGGCATTCAATTACTAATGTGTCATAACGTTAGAAGAACGATCTTCCGGTTATGCGGAAATAAACTGAATGCCCGATTCATCCGTGTTACTATTAATAGCGTTTATATAAATTAGGGATTTGTTTTGTGTGCGCAGATGTCTTTGATGCTATTGATTATATTTATTCAGGAAGAAGAAAAAGCAAATGCTTTTACAGTACATAAAGAAAACAACGCTTGTTTATCCGGAAGCAAGCATTAGTAGGGTTTTTATTTTTTTGCTCAGGCGTTCAGCGCGGCCAGCCTTCGACCGGCGTGCGTGGCTGAGTCGGAAGTGTCGCTCCGCCCTCGCCCTGGCCCCTCCCACTCCCCCGAGCTCTGTTCAACATGGCCGCTAAGTGAGCGCTGCTGCGCGTAGACCGACGCATTGCACAAAACGGCCGTCTCTCCGCGCTCCCACGGTTTCGGGTCGTGCGCACGCGGCCGCGAGCGGCAGATACAGACGCAAGACCGTAGCGCATCGAATTGTAGCCCGTCGACATGCTGTCCGACGGAAATAAAGGAGGGTAAGGGAGAGAGAGAGACAGATAGAGGGGAGAAAGCTGAAATGTCCTAGCGCGGTGTAGCTACACTGTACAGGGCGCTTTTCTCATGTAAACCCGGTCCGGGCGGTTACGGGAAACTGGGCTTCGGTGCGCGGAGAGAGTGATTGTGTGAATGATGAGCGAGTTAGAATCGGCGGAGGGTTTTTATTTATTTTATTTTGTATATGTATGTATATATATGTGTGTGTGTGTGTGTGCTGCGGGAGGGAGAGAGAGAGAGAGAGAGAGGAGCGTGGCCTTCCTCGGCGATGGGGGAAGGGGATTTCTAGCCATTAGCGTCCGGATGATAACGTGAACATCTCTGATGGAGAGAGAGCCGAGTGGCGCGAGGATGTGAATCGGATCGGTGGTAATAATAATAATGTCTGGGTAATTAATATCGTCTTTATCATCGTGGCGCGTCTTATCGTCCTTAATAAACAGCGTGGCTTCCCGGCTTTGTTACTTCTCAACTTTGATATGAAGGAAATCGTGAGACTTTCGGGAATTTTCCTCCTCTTAAGTGGCAAAAGCCTTTCGCACACGATTGCATAATCTTCCCCTCTTTCCAGCTCAAGTCAGATCCGTGATGGACTTGTAAAGCTGGTGACTTTAGATCTTCCTGAGGTATATAATATCAGATTTCCTGGGCTTTTGTTCTTCGATTTTGTCCTTGTCCCCCCTCCTGGGTGTGAAGGAGCAGCTCCCTGACACAGCCCCTCGGTTGTTAAGGAGACGGTGTGGGGGGGTTTGGGGTGCAGCCCCCCAGGGAGAACAGATTAGTTGCTGTCATTCGGTAGCAAATCCCACAAATGTGCGTTCTGCGCCGAGACGGAGCACACAGCCGCGCCGCTTTCTAGGGAAACGTACTTCTGTGACACTATTTATATATACGTGTCATGTTTTACAGATTAGTCTCCGCGTTATGGGAACGGTAGATCCAGCTTTAGTTCAGTGCCGGTGATTAATGATGTCTTATTGATGTGTAAATTTTTTCTGTACTGTGTCCGATTTTACTTCGCAAGACCCCTTTGTTTTCTGTCCACCAGCTAGGAGGACATGCTCGAAGGTCCACTTCTTGGTTGTAAATGCAAAACCAGGTAGTAGGAGGAGACCTCTGTCTTCTTGAGAGTAATCACCGCACTGCCGTGTCTCAGAGGACCAGCACTCGCTTGCACACCTGTTCATAGTTGAGGTGAACGGCAGGAGGTGTGTGTATGTCTGTGTATTTGTGTGTTACAAAGAGTAGCGTAAAAGCATGAGTGGTCATGGCAGAGGCAGCTTAAAGGGGTGATGAATGTGATTACCTTGGCCAGCAGATCTCCAGCTGATAGCGTGACATAATGGCTAAATGAGGTTTGATGTTCTTGCCCTAATGGTGTACGCTACTGTTTATCGATTTGTTCTGTTTGTCTCTGGCATCCACTTCTCTCGAACATCTGTCGTCTGCGTGTGGTGTTTGCTTTCCTGCTCTCATCTGTCTAGTCGTTTACTGGAGTTGGACGTGTTTGATCGTTGGAAGAAGTTTTCATTGCTACAAGGAAGAAAAATGTTCACTCTTACAGTTGTGCGCGTGTGTGTGTGTAATCCTGTCTTTGTGTGTGTGTGTGTTTGACCCTGACATGCCTGGGTGTCATTTAGCTGCTGGGTTATTTATAGTTATAGTAACCCAGATCACTATCCTCAGTCACCTTACCTCTCTCTCTCTCACTTTTCTTGTTTGTTTTTCCATCTTTCACATCTTTTCCATCTCCCCAAATTCTCACTGTTTCACAATGTCAATGAGATCTCAGTGATTAATTTAGCTTGCGCTCCGAGGAAATTGCTGGTCTGTGGAGAGTACTACTCTAGCTTTGTTTCCTACGCCTTTTTTTATTCTGTCTTCTCCTATCTCACACCTTTTCATATTTTCCCTCACACCCTCTGTGATGATATAACACTTGGTGCAGTCATTGTCACATTTCTCTCTCCCTCTTTCTGTACCTTTCTCTCTCTCTCTGTCTATCTCTCTAGGGATGTAAAGCAGGCCACGGTTGCTGAGCCCACAGGTCCCGTCTCCATGGAGCTCCAGGAACAGCCCGAGTCGGAGAGCGCACTGGCTCATCCTGCCTCACAGGAGGTGCCTGAGACCAGCGAGTCTCGTCCTGATGAGGTAATGAGACCCTCTGGAAAGATGCCAAGGAGCAGGGGCAGGGTGTATGGCTACGTTATTCCGACATGTTATCAATTTGGCATTTACGTTCAGCTTCTAATTTATTTTTTCATATAAAGTGATACAGTGCTTGTCAAACATAAATCTGAACTTTATTAGCTGAAGTATTATTGAGGTAAAAATAATAGAGCCAAAATCAATAAATATTTTTATATCTATATATTTTTTTTACAACATTGTAAAAGTAGCTCTCTTGGAGCAAGCTTTCCTCCCTCGCTTTCTTCCTCTCTTTCTGTAGCTGCTATTATATTGTCCGGGGTTGAGGGTGGCTAACAGTGTGTGAAATTAGGTACAGTCTACAGCTCGTCAGTTAGGTGCTGTGAGTGTGATGAGGAAATGTGTGTCGAGAAGAGCTTAAAAGAGCTAGATGCGTTCTTGAAGCAGGCCAGCCTACGTGTGTGAACTCGAGTACATTAGCAGTCACACAGGTATGTGTAATATCTTTTAAACTGACTAAACTTCATTCCTCTCAGAAAAACAAACCTCTTTTAATTAGTTAACCATCTAACTATCATCCCTTTGAAACATTTTGTTTTGGCAGCATGAAACTTACATGGTGTCCTGCTGTAATTTCTTTGCTAAGAAAATCACAGACCAAATAACCTTTTGTTTTTCTTAAATCTCAGTCACGTGATATTTTTTTTCTATGCAGATATTGCCTCAGATTTGGGCACATAAAGATGTTTGACTGCTACTTGTCCCGTTTACTCTACTAGCCAGGACAGCTGTTCTTTCTTAGTGTTTCTTTGACCACTTGGACCCCATGTTGTGAATAGTGATCATGTGATGCAGAAACTCATTCCTCATGTGCTGGTTTTATTGCTAAGAGTTATCACTGGAGAAACTTCATACAGATGTTCCCCTCATCGATATACCAAAGTGTGAACAGCACATTAAGATCAATAACTAAACGTTTGGCCAGGACCATGTATGTTTAGAGTCAGGAACTAAAATGTAAACGGCTAAACAGCTGTCGTTGTGTTCTAGCGTCATCCTGAAGTTGAGCAGTCCGTGTGTGGGTGAGAGAGGGAAAGTGAGTGAGAGAGTGAGTGCTTTAATTGTAATAAGCCCTGATGAAATGTAGCGAGAGAGATAGCCAGACTCTCCTCTACCTCCTTTTCTTTTTTTTTCCTTCCTCCTTTTATTCTCACTCTATCTCTCATTCCTTCTGCTTTATTTTCCTCACATTATGTTTTTCCTGTTGTTCTGTCATTTATTCTGTCACACATTCTCTCTTTCTCTTTGTGCTGCTCTTCTGTCTTAATCGAGTGGTATGAACTGTTGTGTTTTTTAAAAACCCACTGATTGCTTTGTTATGAAGGTGCCCTCCCTTCTTCCATTGCTCATACTGGTACCTGCGTTACTACCTCCACCTCTCCTCCTCTACCTCCATCACGTGCCGAGCTATGAGCTAGCCCCCTCAGGCAGAGTCGCCACCGCACACTTAGCCTTCACCTGATGGAATCCTGGCGGATGATTGGCCACGTTGCTCACTGCGTAAACTGATGTGGCCCCTGATAGGACTGCTTGGGAGAAGGCTAACGAGTCGAACGGGTGGGTCGAGGTGGCAGCCATTTTGACCAGACTGCTCCTCTGGTCCCGCCCTCTGTGATCCACCTACAGATCCAGACTTCACTCATATGCCAGATGGACTTTTCTTCGGAGCTCGATAGGCACAGGGTGGTTTAACGCCTTGGCCGCCTGTGTCAGTCCTGCTCCCTGAACAGCATGTCATGTAATGGACTTTGATGAACATTGAGCCTCGGCTCTGATCAGCCCTCTCGACCATACAGACTGATCCGCACATGACTCTGCTCTGCTAGAACACATGAACAAGCCTCCAGGCTGCTAAGAATTAACCATGGAGTCATCCGGTTCCTGAGAGACTGATAATGCCAGCTGCTGTGACTTACAATGTGAACAGTCTGCCAGAGGGCGCCGAGGTGTTTTGAGGAACAACGCCATGAATGAACTTTCCACAATCCAAGTAACCATCATGAGCTCAAGGTTAATCAAGGAGGTGTCTGGATGTGTCTCATTCTAAAGCCGCAGCTTGCGTATTTTCAGAAAGTCTGTGGCCAGTCCCACTCATCAGCCTGTGACGCAACACTGTCTCAGTGGATTAGTGTCTGCCTGAAGGGAAATAACTAAGGACTTTAATCAGCATCAGCTTGGAGCTTAAAAATGCCCTTCTACCACATGCCACTGTGGTGTACACTGTCTGCCACATGGATTATGGACTAGTTTTGCTTTACTAAAGCAATACTTTTATACTGTAACATTACACTGATTGCTCTCACATGCTGTGTAACGTGAAATGTGAGAGCTGTTTTGTCTGGACACCGCTGATCTCAGAAAGACTATTTACAAGATTGAATGAACGCACCACACCTCTCTAAGACTGTTTCTGATTCATTCAAAATCACGGTCACATCAAAGACTTTGTCTTCATATCAGTCACATTAAAAAAAAAAAAAAAACACACATTGGGGGAGATAAAAAAAAAAAAACACACACTCCCAATAAAAGTTAAAGTCCAAAAGCAGTTCCAAATCAGCCGGCCAATCAGCACGCTCGGTTTTGTGAGCGCTTCTCAACTTCACTCCTCAGCTTCTTCTGATTGGACCTTTGTTGCCTAGATACAGTGCCATGCGGTTGGGCCATAGCCAAGCCAGAGAGGAATCAGGTGTCAATGGTACCAGGAAATACCCTTTTTTTTTTAAAAAAACCCAAGATTTTATAAAGAGATATAATAGTGTCTTTTTGGTTAATATTCAGGGTTTCTCTTAAAACAAAGCTTTTATTTTGTGTGTGAAGGGCAGTAGATTAAATTGGGGGTGTTGAGGATTTATAGTATTATTGACATTAAACAGGGATTGGACTAGAATTTATGGGTCAAGCATGAATTTCATAGCCTACAAGTTCCTTTGCTATGAGGAACTTGGTATTTATTGGACAGACAATGCGGCAGTGTATTAGACCGCCTCAGTCTGTCACAGCATTCATTGATCTCATGCTGGTTTATTGATAGCTTTGTTTGTTCTTTTTTTTTATTTTATTTTTTTTCTATCACCCCTCCCTCTTTCCCACTGTTCCTCCCACCTGGTCTCTGTCTCTCTCTCTCTCTCTCTCTCTCTCGCTCATCCCTACCTGAACCCACTTGGGTCTTTTTTTCTTTCTTTTTTTTTTGTCATCCTCTGTTTTTTCAGAGCACTACTCCAAAAGCATTTGCTGCTCGCAAGATTTCACTCACCAGTGAGTATTATATTATTTTTATTATTGTTGTTAAAAGAATGTCTTGGTCTTCTGTCAAACATTTTTTTCCTATAGACTAAGCTCTCAGAGCTTTTCTTTGCCACCGTTACCCCCAGCTTTCTCATCAGGGACAGTCTGATCATTATAATTTAAGCAGTTTTCCCCACACTTTCCAAACTAATTTCCAAACGTTTTTGATTCTGTAAAGCTACTTTGAGACAGTGACCATTGTTAAAAGCGCTATATAATTAAAGTTGAGTTGAATGACCATCACTAAGTAATGTGTGACATTAATTAATTGTTTAGCACTACTATAGATTGTGTGTGTGATAGATTGATGGATATACTGTGTGTGTATTATAATTATATTTTCAAAAAATAATGTTCGGGAATTTACTTTCCCAGTCCCAGTTTGACTTGAACATTTTTAGCAGTATATTTTTGTCATTGCGCAAACTAGCTCTTGAATTATATTTGAAATATTGAGGAGAGTCTTTGACACTGCAGACACCCTGCATGAGGCCTCAGGTAGAAGCACACTTCAGGGTTTTATCTCCCTGTTTATGCACGCATGTAAAATTTGCTTTGCTCTTTTACACTGTAGCTGCTAAACCAGAAGGAGCGGCAGTGGAGGCGGAGTCTGGAGGCGGAGCCGGTAGGAAGAGGAGGTGGGGCTCCAGTACAGCAGTCACTGCCAAAAAGCCATCAATCAGTATCACCACCGAGTCACTGAAGGTATGAGATTATTCCTTGATTATTGCTACAAACCATCTGAACTTAATCAGCTGCTGTGTTTTTAATTATTTGGCTCAGGATGTTGTCCAAGAATACATGTGATTCTCAGGATATAAATTTGCCACTATATTACAAGCGTAAATTTTTGCGTTAGAATAATTTCTGCTTCAGCTGCATGCGTTTAAGTATGGGGGGGGTTTATTTATTTATTTATTTTTTATTTTTTTAAAGACTAGAGTGATGAGAAGTAATGTGTGCATGTTTGTGTGTGTGTGTGGTCAGTCTCTAATCCCAGACCTTAAGCCCTTGCAAGAGGCAGTGGTGGACCTGCACCCTGATGAAGGTCGTTTCTCTGGGGACGAGGACTCGGCTCAGCAGCCTGAGCGTGATGAGGACCAGGGGCTTCAAATCAGACGTACTGTAACACAGGTACTCTATCCAATCTAATTGACCACAAGCGGTATCCACCATCTGGCAAATGTGTACACATGCACAGTGTGACAAAATGTTTTTTTTTTATATATATATATATATATATAAGAAAATTCAATTTCACAATTTTTGAAATTTGTTTTGTACCTAAGGTGGTTCCAGCTGAAAGTCAAGAGAACGGACAGAAAGAGAAGGACGATGATGAAGATGAGGAGGAAGAAGAGCAGGCAGAAGTAGAAAAGGAGAAACCCCCCAAGAAACAGAGAAGGGAGAGCTCCTCAGAGGTTGCCATGGAAACACAGGAGTGTGACAATAAGAAGGGTGACTATTTTTAGTGTTTCTGTTGTTAATGGCTGTTCCCCAACTTTTTGTTTTTACATGTGCAGTTAATGACATATTAATAGGTTTGTCATCTCGTGTGTATCCGATCCTAATCTCCGTGTCGTTCAGTCTGTACCGAGAGGAAGAGTCGGCCATCTGTTCAGGACTCTGTTTAAAGCTGCCGCTTGCTCCTGAGAAATGATCAAATTAGCACGTTTTCTCGCTTTAATGTTTTTTTTTTTTTTTTTTTTTTCTTTTTTTAGTAACCCTTAACGACTCGGTGTTGCGGCGTTCCATCAGTCAGCAGAAAGTGGCCGTGTCCATCACCATCGATGACCCGGTGCGCACAGGCCGCCAGCTCTCTCCTCCTCGCAGCAAAGCGTCCAACATTATCCACGTCTGCAACCTGGTGAGCGCTTGTCTGACTGTCTCCGGGAGTGATGTGTGGGCTGGGACGCAGTCAGTAATGTGTGTTTAACTTGACAGATGCATACTATTTGTGGACGTGCTGTAGCAGGAAATGAGTGTAATTCAGAACCACGGTTTACACACATTGCTTAGGTTTTCATGCAGACTGAACACTTGCATCTTGTGAATCCACCACTAAGTGGTTGTGTTCACGTTGCTCGTCTGTATGACTGTAAATGTTAATTATGAGATTTGTGAAATCCCAAGAAAAGAGTATTTGTAGTCTTTCTACGAGATTATCTTTGTAATCCTTGAATGAACAGATTTACTTTTGCGATTGATCCCAAACAGGCTCAAGGTCACAGCAAGGTCAGATGTTTTATAGTAGTTTTCCTTCCACGCTATCCATGTTTTTTGGCATAGAGATGTTAATTTGATCGTGTTTAAAAACTCAAGATCCATCTCCTGTCTTTTTACAATTTCTGCAGTCCACCTGTCTCTCTCTGAGATTATTATTATTATTATTAGTATCTCAAGAACGAAATGAACTCATCACTGGAACCGTCAGATGAACTGATTACATTGTGGCGTTGGTTGAAATCAGGATCAAAGTCACAAGTTCAAATGTCTGAAATATTCTTTCCTTCCTTTTGTGGGTGATATTTGTCGTTGAAAATTGTAAGATGAAGGACTAGAATTCTTGAGGGCAGAGACATCTCCTGTACTTCTGCTTGCGTAACAGTTCAGCTTTAATATAGCAAAATATGTAGTGAGAGTCTTCTACAAGCAGTCGACTACACATTCAGCTACACCATGTGGATATAATTGCTCATAAAAAGATGAGCAAGATTCACTTGTTTTGGGTAAAAAATCAAAATTCAAACGCTGATATTAAGTCATGGGGATTCTGACAAATGTATGCATTATGGTTCAGTGTGCTAAAATACCTCGTTATGGAAATTAGCAGGCTTTAAAACACTTATGACCTTGATCTCATTTCTGACTCTTCTGTGTATTTGTGCACAGGTTCGTCCCTTTACTTTGGGCCAGTTGAAGGAGCTGTTGAATCGGACCGGCGCAGTGGTGGAAGACGGCTTCTGGATCGATAAGATCAAATCCCACTGCTATGTCACTGTGAGTCTGAGTTCTCTCATTCTCTCAACGTTTACTCTGATCTGACCATCACGCTGATTTGCTTTTAAAGTCTTACGGTTGTTTATGAATGTTGTATGAGGTTGCTTCTGTGTGCGAAGCTAAGCTGATTTTTTTTTAAGTATTTCTAAAACTACAAATTAAATTGTAACTCTTGTTAAAATGAAACTCTTTTCAAAGTAATTTCTGGTCCAAGATGTATGACTGGACTGTTTTCCACTTTTTTTTTCTTTGTTTTATATAAATATAAATAAATAAATATAAATAAAATAGAACCAAACAAGTTTTAGATAAATAAACGCCTCATGATCGTGCAGGAAGTCGAGGTAGATATCAATCCATTTATAGTCAATAGGAGAGACGATAAATCCTGCCTTCCAACAAACATCTAGAATCTATAAGCTTATTATCCTTCTAGCATCGCCTGTCTCCAGAACGTGACGCGTTTGTGCTCCTACGTGTTCTCCAGGATATGGCGTGTAATAATTTAAATAACAAGTAACAAGTTTTTTAATGTGCTTGTGTATACTTCCTTAAAATTGCTCAAAAAGCTGACAGCAGTGTGAGAACTGTGATGTTTGTTTTTGTCGTTTGAAATTTTTTCAAACTGCTTAGCTTTATTAGTTTGAATCTGATGCACGTTCTGATGTCTGCATTTAGTACTCCAGCACAGAGGAGGCTGTTGCGACACGCGAAGCTCTCCACGGTGTGAAATGGCCCTCTAGCAACCCCAAAGTGCTCCGAGTGGACTTCTGTGAACAGAAAGAGGTACAGACGAGAAGTGAAATTCTCCTGTTTAATAAAGTCAGGTTGACGGTGTTTTGTCTTTTTGTTCGCACTATTTTATAACGTGCCATTTTAATCAAACATCCCTGTCATTCTTCAGCTGGACTTCCATAAAGGGCTGCTGACTGAAGATCCACGAGCCGCTGTTGCCCCAAACCGCCCTGCTGCACCTCCGCCACTCATGCCCCCGGCCCGGGAGAAGGAGCGAGAGAAGGACCGGGAGAAAGACGGAGGGGCGCCGAACGTGAGGGACCAGTGGGCCGAGAGGGAGCGGGAGATGGAGCGCAGAGAAAGGACGCGCTCTGAGAGGGAGTGGGACAGGGACAAAGTGCGAGACTTCCCCAGGGATGAGCGGGAAGCGGCCCGGAGATCACGATCGCGAGACCGGGACAGGAGACGCAAGGAGCGAGGAAAGAGCAAAGAGAGGAAGGCAGAGAAAAAAGGTAGGGTTGAAATTAATTAATTCTTGTGAATGAAGCGTAGATTTGATCAATGCTACCATCAGCATATGTAGTTTAAATTGTTCTTAAAATTTAAGCCAGTGGTTCTTTTACAGACTTCTAAAGAAAAACTGTTGTAGACCTCTTTAGGAATGGAGCAACATGACACATTGTGCAACTGTGTCATGTTTATGATTGTGCATATATTATGTTAAACCTACATTTTACCTAAATATAACTAATTTAACTTTTAGAAAATGTGTACAATCCCTGCCTAAATGTCTTGATTCCCATTTTAGAAGTTTCACTTTTGAAATGTTGGTGTCATGTTTTCAAAGTTTCTCCTATTTCGGCTGTAGACAAACCAGAGGAGCCTCCTGCCAAACTTCTGGATGATCTTTTCCGCAAAACCAAAGCAGCTCCATGTATTTACTGGCTGCCACTCACTGAAGAACAGGTCAGACACACACTTGCTCTCGCACACGTCTGCTTTCTTGATCTCACACGGTGCAACCTTAAAACAAAGCCTCTTATTTAACTGTTTTAGCACAACCTTGATGCTCTTTGTCTGTCCTGTCATTCCACAGGCGACTCAGAAGAACCTGGAGCGAGCAGAGAGGATGAAGGAGCGGGAGAAGAGGAGGAAGGAAATGCAAGAGGAAGAGGACAAGAAGCGTGAGGAGGAGAGGAAGGAGAGAGCTCGAGGCAGAGAGAGAGACGCAGGGAACACGGCGAGCGCCGGAGGAGGCTCGAGCCGCCCTGTCGAAGGAGAGAAGGACAAAGAGAGGGAAGAGAAGGGGAGGGAGCGGGAACGCGGTAGAGAGAAGGAGGGCGAGAAACGGAGAGATGGCAACCGAGGCAGAGGCAGCGACTCCAAGCCAGCAGGGGGCAGCAGACGCTCACGAAGCCACAGCAACCCTTCCAGGGACAGACGGCGCTGAGTGTGTGCATGCATGTGTGTTTGGTTCATGGAGGAAGATGGATCCCCTTTCTTGCCAATTGAGGCTCAAGTATGAAGCGACCGTTCCAACCCTGAAAAATCTTCATTGTTTCATCTGCACACACTGCGGTAGCGTCGCACACACTCGGTCTCGTCTGCTGTACATCCTTCTGTCGGGACTTTTTCTCTTTTTTTTTTTTTTTATTATTAGTAGTAGTTCCATTTTTGTGTTGAATTTTTCTCTTTTGTTGTGATTTTGCAAACGATCATTGTTTCTCTGGTCTTAAACAGATTTGTATCAAAGGTTTGTGAAGATTAATTTCCTCGTAATCACTCATTCTCACACACGGACATGGATAGACCATCAGCAGGGTGATTTTATTTTGTGTGCATCATTTTCTCAATTTACTTTTTTTTAAGTCCTTGATTGTTTTATTTATAAATTCTAATTGGAATCAGATCTGATGGTCATCTTGCCAAGTACTTCCTAATTAAATCTAATTCTATTTTACTCATTCTGAGCTTTTTAATTTCCTTCGGTTGACCAAAAAATGCCCCTAAGCAGAGTTTTGGCCATCGAGTCGGGCTGACTGTGGTGTGTGTTCGGGCTGCAGCCTCACCCTTCCAGACCCTGCTGCACTGAACGGCTGACTACTGCGTTTCTGTCCCGTGTTAACTCAAGAAAGGTGCTGTTATGAAGGATAACAGGTGTTTAACACATCTCGTCTCCCTGTCCTCCTTGCTGCCTCCATCCTTGCGTCTCCCTGTCCCACCTGGTGTTCTGTTGGAAGTCTGTAGTCCTCTCAGTTCTTTAGTGTTGTACTCCTCCGAATTTCAGATAAAGGAGAAAACTAACAGTTATAGACAAGAGAGGAAAGATTCACCTTTTAATGATGTTTTAACGTTTTTTGTTCGTTTTAGTTTGAAAAAGAGAAATTCCTATTTGCTTTTTGATTATTTTTTTTTTTCTGAGTATGCCGAATGTACAAAGAATAAAAAAAGTGACTCAAGGAAAAGTTGTTGGTGAATATTATTACATTTTTGGACTGATAAGAGGACAGTTAATCTTAAAGGGTAGGAGCAAATTAAGCATTTTTCCTTTTCTGCTTTACGAATCCGCACGGAGGTTTGCGCTCGTGTGTACAGTAGCAGACAGACGGTGTCTCCTCCTAGACTCTGTGCCTGTGCGGTCATTGTAACAGTAGCAGTTTGACATGACATGGGATTAGTTAAATATTGTGCTCTGTAATTGTAAGGCACAATTTCTTCCTTGAAGTGGAACAGCAGAAATCAAACTTCATAACAGATAGAAAGAAGTTTATTAATAAAGACAGATACAGGAATGTTTTTACTCTTTTGCAGAAACATTTCTTAAAAAAAAAAAAAAAAACTCAAAAGGTAAACGTTCATTTAAGTGCAAAATCTTTGCTAGTGATATTAAATATTTTTTAAAAGTTAAGAATAATCCCTTATTTTTTTCTACAGCAGATATGAGAATATAAACAGTAGCTCAACATGATGTTTCATTCTCCCTAATAACTTATAAGCAAGGTCGACCCCAGTCATCGAGCCTTTGTTCTGAAGGTTTAGTCAGCAGGATTCTGTCTGTGAACTTACTGGCCACTAGAGGGACACACATGTCCATCTAGCTCCACACTTGAAATGTAGGACCTCAAGTTTGAAAGGAAAAATCAGTCAATGACATCACACTAACTCTTTACAGTGTTGCACTGCGTAATGTGTCTGTGCAGGTGATGAAAGAGCAAATACTTTAAGAGAACACAGTGACAATCTTGGTCACGATTATGCATACATATTACAAAGCAGTGTACGTTGGTCCAACAGATTGGTTCCTCCAATTCAGTGTGTGCTGTGTGGTGGAAGGTTGTGAGAGGCACACGCTCTGGTCATGTGACAGGAGTGGCAGAGGAGGTGGGAGTCCAACGGGAAGCACTGAGAGCCTGGTTTATCGGAGAGCTGCTTCCCACACTCCTGTACGGACAAAGAAGAAACATCAATTTCAGAAACACACTGGTGCATCATTAAGTCTGGTAATGAGGCAGATTCGTTCATGAATAATATGCAGTGTGAACTAAAGCTCAGTTGCATTTTATATATAACGCAAAGAAAAACCATGAGAATAACGTCAACCCTTAATTTGGGGCTTCAAAAATTTTTTTTTTTTTTTTTTAGATGAGCCAGCTATAAACAAAAGTGTACAATTTTAATTCATCAGATTTACCATGGATAAATGTAATTTGTGGTCACTAACCCAAACAAGTAGATCATAGCATTACACTAATGAGTCCCAAGAAATTTAGAAACACCATGTGACGAGTGGGAGAAAGAGAAAGAGAAATCAGGGTAATAAATAATCTGAGGCAGGCCAGCACACCTGTGAGGTTCTGCACACATAGCGGCTTCAAGAAATGCTTAATTAGTCTTTTGAAAAACGTTTGTGAACATTATTATGTGTAATAATCTTCCAGGAAGGCTAATGCATGTGTAACTAAAGTTAATGAGATAAGGGGCATCTGAACGAGTCTCTCACTGCATTTTAAGTTCAGTTTTCAGACGTTAAAGAGAAATGTGTTACTGAAAGATGAGACACTAATGAGAAGTCTAGAAAGATTCTTAGATCAATAGGTTTCACAAGCAATGGGTCACAAGCTTGAGGCAGTTCCTACACGTCAGGAACCAAATATATTTAATCTGCATTTACAATATGACTGACATAGCTCAGAGTTTATAGGAGGAAAATAATAAGTACAAAAAAAGAAAAAAAAACTACTTTGTTTAATGAATGTCATTTTGTCAGGTTTGTATTTATTATATTTACAGTACCTGATAATGAACATAGCTAAAAGTTCACTCTGCTTTTAAATCCCACCTTCCCCTAGTTATGTACCGTAGTATTTATGTGCTCTCTAATTATGAATTAATGATGGTGCAATGGTAATTTATATACTGCATGTTAAAAAAAAACATCCACTTATAATCTACTTTGCTTCATATACAGAACTGTGTGAAGGTTTTGAGCCACCAAAAAAGGTTTTGCTTGTATTGTTTATGTGGTCTGGAGAAAAAAAAAGTTTCCAGGGTTCCTGAAGGACTTTTTGATTCTAGTCCAGTCTCTGACCAGTTTCAGAGAGATGTGTTTTTTTTTTTTTTGTTAAGCCACACAGTGACCTATGAATCATTCAAGCGTTAAAAATGAACTAGTGAGAAACAGGAGCAGGTGATTGACAGATGATTAGACCAGTGATTAGTATACTGCTGATGCTGAATTCTCGGTTAGAACGAACGAGAGAAGAAATGAGGTTGCTGCTGAGGGTGTTGCATAAATAACCAACTTTTTAAACAAAAATTTCTTTGTAGCCAGTCACAGTAGATAATTTCTTTAATTTAATCTATATCTAAATTTAATGAGCAGTAAATGAAATATGAAGAAATGAGCAATAGCTTAAAACTTGTACTATATATGAAAAAAAAAAAAAACATTTACATGACAATAACAGAAGTATTTAAAATCGCTCATCTGAAGTGATCAAATCCTAATGTGATTGTTTTTGTTAAATCATAAAACAGTTTTTGTTTCTAAATTGCTGAAATATTCAGCTACAACTTATAAATATAATGAAATGACTTTCGTGATTGCACGATTTATTTTACTGATAGTTGTGTTTCAACTCACCTCACAGTGATAGCACTCAAAGTGATAGTCTTTGTTCATGGATACCACCCTGAGAATCTCCTCACTGCCCTGAAACCCAAAAACAACATAGTTAAAACAGCGGTGTATAATCCCCACCGTCCTGCAGCACGTCAACCCTCTGATTCACCCAGTGAGTCAAAGCAGGAAAATACAGCTGTGTGCACTATAGGAATGTGGTGGGAATTTACACTCAACCTGAGGCCTACTTGATTTAAAATACTCTGCAGCATGTACTCGGTGTGACGGGTCAGTACTCACCTCAGCAGGTAAAATTGGCTGTAAACAGGCAGCGCATTTAGGAGCGAATGTCCTGGAACACAAAACATCAACAGAAAGATCATTGTATTTATGTTACAAGACATCAAAGTTCAATTCGCTTCCTTTCACCTCAAAAAGTGTGACTCATTACAGTAGCATAGTACAGACAGAATCCTCCATCTTCTCTTATGTAGGAATGTAAGTACCATATAAAATGTAGTATGAAATGTAGCTGCTGCACTCACTTGTTGTAGTCCGCAACGCAGTAGACGTTATTGAGGTAGTCCACTGTGAAAGGCACGCCGTCCAGCGTCTTGGAGCAGACTGTACAGCGGAAACAGCCTGGGTGAAACGAGTTCCCCAGAGCCTGAAGAATCTAACACACAAATAGTTTCTCTTTAGATCATCACATATTTGCAAATATAAAACAATTTGTGGTGCTTTTAAAATAAACTGCCTTTAATTAATTTATTAAGGACTTTCCATTCGTTACACCCGTTAGTAATAAAAGTAAAGATTAAAAAAATCCAGGACGTGCTGTTATAGAAATCCAATCACTAATGCGGAGGTGTGACGTGGCCCAACATAAAGCGGACTTGCTGTTACCACCTGATTTTCCAACATCAGCTTGTCCTAAGTCCGTCATACCTTCAACAATTTATGAGAACACCAAATATTGGGCAACTTTTGAGATTAATTAATTCCCTTAATCACTTACACTATACAGTAGCAGCATTGGCTTAGTGGTTAAGGCTCTGGGTTACTGATCAGAAAGGTAGGGGTTCAAGCCCCAACAGCACCAAGCTGGTGGGACCTTCAGCAAGGCCTTTAACCCCCTCCAGGAATAATGTGTCATGACTGGCCCATCACTCTGACCCATACTAGCAAATATATGCAGGGAAAAAGAAATCTTGTGATACTGTCATACTGTATGTACTTCCTGACCAAAAAGAAAGATCACACTAACATTTAATTTGATCCGATTCCTCATGCTTCCAGAACCAGAACTCTTTCACTACATTCAGGTTGTCAGCTGACTTCATTTGCTTGCCACATAAAGTTGTTGAGTCTAGACCTGATCAACTGAAGCATCGCCAGATCATAACACTGTCTCCAGATGCTTGTACAGTGGCCCCTATGCATGATGGGTGTATTACTCCGTGCTCTTCCCTTTTTACCCTGATGCACCCATGGGAAAAGTGTCGATCTGGACTCATCAGACCACATGACATTGCTCCAAAGTACAATCTTTGCGCTGCCATGCAAAATTAGGTCTTTTTCTGATTAGTCTCATTATCAATAAGTTTTCTTAAGGACACACACACACATATCTATTTAGTCCTATTCTTGTGAGTTTGGGTGAGCATTGTGTGTGTGAGTGGCGCCGGGGGGTGTGTGTGTGTGTGTGGGGGGGGGGGTTGGGAATTAAACATAGCTGTGATTTTTACTGTCGATTTTTTTTTTTGTAGCACAACTTCGCCAAGTGATTGTTTTTTTTTTCAAACACATTTCTTCCACGAAATCGGTGGTTTCTCTTTAGAAAAATCCTTCTAAAGCCTGTGACGTTTTTTGGTCAAGCAGTGTACATATGCCAGATTTAGGCTTCTTCAGTTCTACATAATTGTCCCCTCATGATACGGTCTATTTCTCTCAACGGAAACTGGAAAGAGTGAGGCCTCATACCCTGAAAGTTATCCTGTTGTTGAAAATTTACTGACTTACTGGACAAAGTCCATGACACCTTCCATAAATGTTGAGAAATGAATTTCAAGATTTAACAGTGCAGTGGCTTCTGGAAATATAAAAACTTAATATAAAAATAATAAATCAATAAAAATTTAAGTCACGCACTTGTAACTTGATGTAACAGTTCATTACTGTTACAGTTGAATGATCTTAATCCCAACATATATACACACACACACACACAGATGCATACCTGCTCCAGGATCAGGTGGCCACACACACAGCACTTCTCTGCTGCTGCCTGGAAGCCAGAAAACTGATAGACGAGAGGGAAGAGTGAGTAACTGTTAAACTACTTTAACTGCATGAATGATGAATCACATGAACATGTGGTGCAATCAAACACGAATAAGTTTTAGAATGAGCGCTTAATTACTTACCATGTAATCCTCCTTGCAGTACACTGATCCACTGACATTGTAGAAATCCTTGTTTCTTAGTGTGCGACCTGAAAGACAGACAGATCGTCAGACAGACAGAACCATGTCAACATGGGCATTTAGATTTGCTCCTCTCGCTCCTGACTTTGTCTCAGATTTATAGCTTCATGATTACATAGAAAACATATCTTTAAGCTAGAGCTTATCTAGGAGGGAGTTGGGGACTGACTCACCGCACGACACACAGGTGAAGCAGCGAGTGTGATAAAGACTGTCCAGAGCCTGGCAAGCATTATCTGCCCCGTACACACCTTTTCCACACTTCACACACGTTCCTGAAACAGAGAAAAGTACAATTTATTTGTAACACACAGCATAGCCTTTGATCCATTTATTAAAAACAAAGGAAGTGTTCTATAGTCCACACAAAAACACACACTTCTCTAAATTGGAACATTTGGGCATCAGTCAAACAATGGCCTACTCATATAACACAACACCAAATCCTCTCTGGATTCTAATGCATTTCTGTGGCATGTGAGTCATGCATTCTTCAGGCTGAGTAATGACCAGTGTGTTTGTTTAGTGTTTAAACACAGCCCAAAAAAAGGAGCAAAATCTTGGCTAATAATGCCCTTCTGTTAGGTAACCTATTAAGACTACGTATCATCTAAGACGGATTCGGAGCACAAACACAGTCACACTTTTACACAGATTCTTTAACGACTTCAAGGGGAATTATTTTTCACAACAATGGAATCAAACACGCACACATACACCCAACCCTGTTGATATACTGTAGAGTGAGAGAGCCTTCCCTCAGGTCTCAAATACCTGAACTGCAGGAACACACGCCTGTGCATGCTATTACACGCAGCTAACAAACACATTCAAGCTGACTTCCCTACCCAAACTACCGTGCCTCTCCTAGCTCTCTGATATAACCCAATGAACATTCAGCCTGTAATTAGGCCCATGCATAGTCATTATATGTGGTCGTAGGAGATATTTTTGACTGTGTGTCGTCTGTTCAGAAATGCCTGTGTGTAGCCTTGGGCAGAGGAGCGGTATATTTGCTCATGGGCATACGAGTGAGGTATGTAGGCTGGTTAGAGGCCTGGGCGGAGGGCACAGCCATAATATATGTTTGCTTTTTTTCTGCCGCTCTAAACTGCGATCTTTGTTGGACTGACTCAGTTCCGTGGTTAGACTTGCCTTGACACTGGCGGTAATTTTTTTTGCTTTCAGTCACTGTGTAGAGAGGCCTGTACAAGTCACTGCAAGCCTGACTATCATTTTCATCCACTAAACTGTTTCATGCAACTCATACCTCGAACCTTGACAAGACTGAGAAACAAAAGTGGGAAAAGGTTAATCGCCCTCACCAAAAAATTCTTGCCGGTCCGTGGCTGATGGAGGTTCCCTCAGAGACGCATGGTCCTCCTGAGGTTTCGCAGCCACAGACACACTGGCTGCAGGAGGTGCAGAGGTGGACAGTGGCTGCTCCCTTAAGGCTAGTCCTTCCAGCTGATCTCCCTCCAGAGTCATGTCCCTCAGTAGGAGGCGTGTCAACTCCTGCTGGTAGTGGGTACCTGGTAGGTCTGAATGCCTCATCCGCTCACCTGGGCTCTCTGTTCGTGGTCCCCTTTGCTCTACACTACTCCACCACTCCGTTGCAGCTGGGGAACTGCCCGCTGGTGGGTATGAATGACGGCCATCTTGAAAACCTCCTCCGATCCCTGATGTCCGTTCTAGATAATCCCTCCACACCTCTATCGGTGGCGCTGCTGCTTTCCCAGGGCCAGATGTTGAGTACACATGCCCAGTAGTGGCTCCAACTAGCTGTGTGGAGGAGAAATGCAATGGCTGGGCAGGTCCAGAGACATGGCGACTGTCATAGCCAAGGCTAATGCCGCTGGTGCGGTTGCTGCTGCATGGGCTTCCAATAGGACTTCCACTTGTGCCCCCTCCTCCTCCTCCACCACCACCTCCTCCACTAGCTGTGCTGCTGGCAAAGCTTGAACGTGGGCTGGCTAACACGGACTCCTGCAGGCTAAAGGAGGAGCAGGGGCTCAGTGCCGGTCCAGAAGGAAAAAGGCAGGTAGCCCCAGCACCTTCATGACTCCTCATTGGAGGATGAGAAAGCGATGCTGGCCTGCCGCTGTCCCATGGCTCCCCTCCCGAGCTCCAGCGCTTGTAGAACAGCGCCTCCTGCAGGGAGAAGCGTTTGTGGCGTTCTGGTTCAGGCAGGAAGCTTGGTTCGGCAGAGCCGGACCGGGTGACCGATCCAGTTGTCGGGTACGGAGGCGGCATGGAAGAGAGTGGAGGCTGAGCGAGGAGCTGCTGCCTTCTCACAAGCTGCTGAAGCTCTAGAGAATACCGTCGCTGGTTCAGTGCGATGCGAGAATTCGGGCTATAGGCACCTTGTGGGTCGGGCTGCTCACCTTGGGGCAAATCAGCACGCCTGGGCTGATCACATGCACCTCGGCCTTCCGCAGTGTCAGGTAAGTAGCAGGACACACGCTGCTGAGGGGAGCGGCGTCGCAAGGGAGCAATAGTCACTGGGTGGTGTTCGAGCGAAGGCCCAGTTTCTTCTGATACAGGAGGTGAGCTGGTGGATGCAGCACAAGTAGACACCACCCTTTGAGAGTTGACCACCTTAGCTGACCTGGCACCTGAAGAAGACTCGATGGAGGGTGAGCAGGCGAGGCTGAACTGAGCCGTACTCGCAGGCGACGGGTTCGTCACGGGGTTCAAGTGGGTCACACCTGGCGCTGCACTATTTACACTGTTACTGTTATTTGTATTGGACAGTTCGTTTTTCTTTTTGCTGAACTTGACACTGCCCGAATCAGCCAGTTTAAATTTTTGTTTGAGTTTGGTACCGATTCTCTCCATGATGCAACCTTATAAACCTAATAAATAGCCTGAACAAGTGTTTTTTGTTTTCTTGTTCGGAAATGACACCTGAAAGACTACAGCTTAAATACAGGATCATAAATACAGTGTAAACACACACAAAAAAAACAATGTTCAAGTCTTTCTAGATCTACAGCAGATGAAATGACAAAGACGATAAAAAAGATTAACAAAATAATAATAATAATAATAAAAAAGTTAAAGACTTATCCTCTGTCTGTTCAGCTATGAATAAATACCTCAGATAAAATAAAGATAAGTTAAAATAAAGAATACGTTATGGCATGTGGACTACATCTCGGATTAGTGAGACTGGAGAGGATGTTTGATGTGGCCTGAGAGTTTCCACGTCGCGGCTCTCATGGTGCTGGATGGGAGAAGAGAAACATGCACATCCATTTGGTCGAGGCTTAATGATGCCTTTCCGCTCTGCGGCCAGCTGGCAGATAATACAAGTGAAACGGCTCACAGTCCGAGGCAGCACCTCTTAAAGCACCACAGTCTGTACAAACGGGTGAAGTGTCCGGTGGCTGCAGCTGAATGTAGCGTCACATCCCAAAAAATCTTATTTGGAGGATTACTTGTTGTTGTTTAATCCTGGATGATGAAGATGAAGAAGTTTGAAAGAAGTTGTATCTGTGATACCTTTAAGTCGATTTAAAAGTTTATATATTTTGCGAGACAAAAGTTCTCCAGCGTTCCGCTCCTGCTAAATGCCTCCAAACACGAGCAGAGGCAGAAACATGTCGTTCTTTTCCTCTTCCCAGCTTCTTCTTCTTCTTTATAACAGAAAAGGCTTCGTCTTCTCCACACACACACACACACACACACACACACGCCGGTGTAAATGAACAAACTAAATGTACCTCAACACCGACACGCTTCCTCGGAGTGTTGCTTTACTGTTTCCAAATCCTGCTGGAAACAAAATGAACTCTCCACAAAAAAAAAAAAACAAATAGTGGAGAGACAAAAAGAAGAAGAAAGAAATGTGTGAAGAACAAGGAGAAGAAGCCGCGCGAGCGTCTGGGAGGACAGGGGAAAAGCAGCGCGGACTAAATCTCGTCTAGAAATTCTGAAAATGAAACAACGCCGATTAACGTTTCTTTCTTTCTTTCTTTGCTGCAATTTTCCCCGACCTCCCCCTTCTTTCTTCTTCTTCTGTAGCGTTTTTTTTCTCTCTCCCTCTCTTTCTCTCTCTCTCCCTCCCTCACACTCTCTCTCTCTCTCTCTCTCTCCAGACCGGAACATCTTTCTTCTGGGCAGCGCGGAGGGATTCCAGCATCCCGCAATTTCGTCACACGTCCAAACTTCTCAGAGTGATGTCGCATATTAGTGCTGGTTTAAAGGGTTTTATTAACAAATAAATGATAATAATTATTAGTTACAAACAGTTAACACGAGGAAAAACATAAATAATCATTTTAACATAAAATGAACAAGTTATGCTTTTTTAAATAATAGATGTGTAAAAACAGCCGGCAGTCAGCGGAATCATTGTGTGTGTTTTTTTTTTTAAAGAAGTAATTTAGCAGAAGGTGAAGTCACGTGGATATAGTATTAGTGTTTCTGTTTGATGTGGCGTTAACGTTTCGTGATGTTGATATAAAGAGGAACATCTGAAAACTCTTGAGTAGAAGAGACTAGTTTCTAGTCTAGTACTTGTGCTTGTTATTCCGAGCCTAAGGCCTAGTTAATCGTGCCGTTCGTCTGTGGAATGTGCGGAGGAACACCGCCGAGTGCTCTGGAACGCCGTAGTGCGGCGTGTGTGTGTGTGTGTGTGTGTGTGTGTGTGTGTGCTTTTGCGAGCTCGTAACAATGTAACTGTGTGTGTGTGTGTGTGTGTTTTCTAAAAATGCCAGTCTCTTCTCCATAGTTACCAGTGGCATAAATTCCGCTAGCAGTAAACCGGTTCCCCCACGGACACTTTTATTTTATTCAGCTCCTCAAACATAAACTACAGTGGGGGTTTCAAAAACAGACATTTTCCTACCCCGAAGCCCCCTTCTTTTCCTTCACTTGTGTGCTTGTGTGTGTGTCTGCCTTTTTCCTCCGGCTAGCAGAAGTAAGTGTGTGTGTGTGTGTGCCTCTCCCTCGCTGGGCGCGTTATCAGCGAGTGGGGACTTGTTGGACACACACACACACACACACACACTGGGGATGTTTCAGTCAGCACTGCACGGCTAGATACACAGCAAGAATGCGAGAGGAAGATTACAAGCTGTCGGGAGGAAAACATGTCTCTGTTCTCATGTGTGTGTGAAAACTATAAAAGCTTAAACAAGCAGAACACAGGTCATTTAGCATTATTAAAATACTACTACTAATAATAATGCACTTTCTATTTTTTTACATTTTCATCATGATAAACTATACACTAGAACGTGAAGTGAGCTTTATAACAGAAACATGGCGACAAATTATTGATAGTTAATAGCTGTAGCTTACATACTGGTTACATTGTGGGGGGGGGGGGGGGTAGGTATTCCGTGGTCACGACTTACTAAGGCATGGAAACAAGATACTATGTTGTGGCCATGACTTAAAGTGTGGATAAGAGATTTTGTTAATGTGTAGACCTGAGCATACGTTTCCACACTTTAGTAAGTCGTGGCCACAACATTGTGTCTCGTGGGTATGCATATAGTTCCCACACCTTAATAAGTCGTGGCAACAGCATTATTTGTAGTAATTTGTGGCCACATCATATTATCTCCTACCCACACCATAGTAAGTTGTGGCCACAATATACTATCTCGTTCCCATGTCTTAGTATGTCGCAGCCACAACATACTATCACGCTCCCACACCTTAGTAAGTAGTGGCCACAACATATTATCTCGTTCCCACGCCTTAGTAAGTAATGGCCACAAAATACTATCTCCTTTTCATGCCTTTTAGTAAGTTGTGGCCACAGTCATCATCATCTCATCATCTATACCTCTTTATTCTGGGCCAGGGGTAGCTCAGTGGTTAAGGCAACGGACTATGGTTCGGAAGATCCCAGGTTCAAACCCCACAACCACCAAGTTGCCACTGTTGGGAGCAAGGCCCTTAACCCTCAACTGCTCAGATGTGTAATGAGATAAAAATGTATATCGCTCTGGATAAATGTATAAATGGGTAATGTATCCTCAGGGTAAATGTATCCTATCCCAGAATGTACACTCTGGACAGGGTGCCAATCCATCACATGACACACGTACATTTGAACACAAATTAGTCTAATCTTCAGGAAAACCCTTGAGGAAAACCCTTCAAGCACAGACCCCGGAGGTGCAAGGCAACAGTGCTAACCACTACACCATTGTGCCACCTTGTGGATCTCATATCAAGTATTTCATGGCCACAGCATACAGTACTATCTCGTTCCCACACCTTAGTAAGTCGTGGCCACAACATAGTATCGCCATTTGTTACTGCAACAATTTTCAGTAAATGTAACAAAATCTTACATTAGCAGAACAATTAAATTAACAGTGTAATTCAAAGTAGCCAAGAGTAGTCAAATACGAATACTATATATTTAGTGGTTATTCCGCCATCTAGTGGTAGAAGATAGAACGTTTTTCCATCACTGCGAGCGGTGCATGCGTACAGAACCAGTTTGTCTGTGCAGGCTCGCCGTACTAGTTGTTAGGGGGGGGTGCACATTCCAAAATGGCGGCGCCCTTGAAGCTGCTGTGTATAACAGGTGAGTGAGATGTTATTCTGAAGGTAAATGGATTTTACAGAGCCTCGTGGGCTACACATATATAAAGCCGATGATACAACTTTATTTTAGAAGCGAATATAAACGTCAAGTTTCTATTGTTTATGATCAGATAATGTGGTGTTAGCACGTGAATCCGGACAGCATTAGAAGCTCCACACGGTACTGACTCGGTCCAGACCTGCACACTGTGTTGTTCAGTACCATCAGCACTAAACACTGAGCCCTGCTACACAGATCAGCTGTAGAGATGATGATAATAATAATAATAATAGGAATGTAACTGGAAATGTCAGTGTTTGTCAATCAAAATAAGTCTCTCTTTTCTTCTCTTGTATCAGTTAAAAGTATTTCAAAAGGCCAAGAATCAAACACCGTGTGTAGTACTAGGACATTAGATTTATGTCCTAAAACCTGTCCAGATTTTTATCTATGAATTAAAAATTCAGGTACAATAATGACATTATATTTATGTTGTATGGTTAATCAAAAAAGTACTTAAAGTACTTTTATTTTACAAAAAAAAAAAAAAATAAGTAAGTTCTTGTACCTCACCTTGGTGGCTCAGTGGTTATCACTGTAACATCGCACCTCCAGAGTCCTGGTTCGATTCCTGCCTAGGGGTCTGTGTGTGCATGGAGTTTGCATGGTCTCCCTGTGCTTGGTGGGTTTCCTCCAGGTACTCCAGTTTCTCCCACTGGCCAAATATATTTAATTTTTGTTGCCAAATTGCTGTAGTGTGTGAATGACAACCAGGCGTCGAGCTGGCAACCCAATCCCTTCAGTAAACAACCAAAAAAAAACAGTATATCACTTACCTTGTGGATTTTAAGGTGAGGTTTTACAGGCAGATTTTGTCAATAACATTGTCATAAAGTTTTAAAAACATGATAAAAAAAAAAGAAGATGAAAACTGTGGCATTGTAATGTGTGTAGGTCTCAAACCTCTTATACAGCAGTGACATGAACAAGACTTGACATATAATTGACAGATGGGAAAATTAGGTCATGGTCACATCTCTGCTAATAGTAAGCAATTGATCAATCTACTGCAATGCTACAACATTTTTTTAATGAAACCATGCTGGATGTTTGCACAGAAATTACAGATCTCTCTGACATGAGATTAGAGAATTGAGTGCAGAGATAACCGCTGCCGGTGTCTTCAAATCAGATAATCAGTGTAGGGCTGCAACTAACGATTATTTTTATAATCGATTTGTTGGTCGATTATTTTTTCGATTAATCGGATAAAACTAACCGCTTTGATTTGATGTTTTGCTTAACTATATAAAACCATAAATCAGGGTATTATTTATGTATAAAAGTAAACTTTAAAAAAATGCAATAGCCACATAGAGTTTAATGATCTTTAATTTTGTCATTTAAACCTTATTTTATGTAAATCAACATTTTTGTTTTTAACAATAAGTGCAGATGGCAAGTTGACAGTGTGTGTGTGTGTGTGTGTATGTATGTATATATATATATATATATATATATATATATATATATATATATATATATATATATTTTTTTTTAGCCCTCATAGTTCACTGACAGGTTTTGTACAGTAAATATGCTCACAAGTGAGAGATTTTTGAATGAAGGCTGCATTACTTGATTGATTAATTGAAGGCAACACACACTATGTACTATCTGATTATTTATTGAACATCAATGTTGAACAACTTAAATTAAACTGAAGCCACAAAAATTAAAGGGTTCATTAAATTACATTTTAAAGTATAGTTTATTAACAAAAACAGATGACACATTTGGCCTTAAAAATTAAGATACTATAGGCACATGCTCAGAATCTTTACAAGGCAAAGATTTTTATTAAAAAAAAAAAAAAAAAAATATATATATATATATATATATATATATATATATATATATATATATACTTGTTTGTGATGATAAAAAGTATCTTTTGATGATATATTAATGTTTTGAGATTTTTAAACAATAATGAGAAGCAACATTTAGACCACACACACACTAGGGCTGTCTTTATCCCACAGTTCAGAGTTAAATGAAGGCTATTTCACACGGCCCCAATAAACTGACATAATGGCTTAAGCTGCAATGACAACAAAAATGGAATGAATTATGCAGCTATCAATCTGGGCCAGGACAATTTCACTTTTACTATATAGTTGGGTACCTGCTAGGTGTTGTATAGTTGCTTGGCCAGAATGGTTTAAGCCACCAAAATAACGTTTTATTGATAAACTGCGCAGCTTTCGCCAACGTGAACACTCCCGTTAGTAACGAGGCGAATAAGGAGCTAAACTTCAGCCGCAGAATGAGACGCTGCGCAATAAGGAGCCAAACGAACCGGATGCTGCGAATAAGGAGCTAACTTCAGCCTCGTGTGCTTAGGGGCATCATATCTTTCGCTAGAAAGTTAGAAACGGCCCTGGTTATATCCTTGCTCCTTTTGGAACACCTTTCATAAGGTGTAATGGCCACGAAAGACGACACGATGGATATCTGCTTTGGTACAGCCCCACTGCTAGCGCTGCTAGTTGACGGAGTAGCATCGGCCTGCATTTTCATGCTCTCAGTGTGGTCGTGTGGGTGATGCGTTCATATAAGCAGAGTTCGTGCTACCTTTTTTGTCGACAATTTCAACATCTTTGGATAATAACTCGAGGTTAGATTCACTTTCATCGCTGCTTCCACTCTTTTTTTTATTTTTTTTTTTTTGTCGTCCTGGTGTCAAGTTTGCTTCGCAAAGTGCGGCAGGAAATTAACTTTGACCTGCACGGCACGCGCAAGCTGCACGCTGATTGGTTGTTGTCGTATTGTTCTGCTGTGTGATTGGCTCTTAGATGAATCCATATCGAGCAAAAAATGTCTATAGCTTTTCATCGTTTTTAAAATCAAACAAATCGCGATTCGATATGATATCGTTTTTATCGGCCCAGCCCTAATTGTGTGTACAGATCCCACAGACGGATGCTTGTTGGCCACAAGATATTCTATTGCAGTGGACTCAGAGCCGCATCGGCCGGGATTGGTTTTAATTTCACAAGTCCAAGTTTGACTTGAACAGCCCTCTTACATTTTGCCTCATAAAGTTATTGTAACCGAGAATGTGTGCTTTTCTTCATGGAATGAACAAACTGTTTGTCATTATCTAACAGCTAGCTACCAAAATAAATTAACCCACCACAACATCATACATGCATGCAAGACTTTACACAAACAAAATTGTAGATCTTCGTTATGATTACAGCTCACTACATTTCTATTATAAAAACGCTCTATAAAAATTATCCATATATTCTAATGCTAAGTACATTAGGGAGAAATAGTAAAAGTGACTTTAGCCTTTGGAACTGTTGGAGCGTTTTATTCCAGAACTTTTAATCCATAGTCTCCAAAGCAGTTACAATATTTTAAAATAGATATAAAGCATTCATAGCAGTTTAACAGCACTTTTTGTGCAACAACCTTGAGTTTTATCTTTATCTTCCTTCATTTCAAATGCAGGTAGAATATTTGAATACTATTTAGTACAGTTACACAGATGCTGTATTGAACTTAACCGTAAACTAACATAACTTTCCATCTCTATTGACTTGTCTTTTATTATTATGATGTCTATTATTTAAAAAGGTATTTTTTTAAAGGCATTTTTTATCTTCTGTTTAAAGCCTTAAGGCAGACTGTGCGGCCATTTTCATCTACGTGTGCAGTTCATGCAGGGAAGAAATGGAGACTGGAGTAAGTAATTAAAAATCCCTTGTGATCTAATTAATTTTGCATCCTTATCTGATTGGAGATTGCAGTAAAAGACTTTGCATGTGTCATCTGTACAGGAATGGATTGGCCTGGACTGGATCAGAGTATGGTCCGTTAACAGATTTGCCTGACTGGTCATTTGCAGGTGAGACACAGATTTGTAAATTACAGCATATTGTTTAGTCATCACTAAAGTAATAGATTTAACAATCTATAGAAGTACAATTAGAGTACAAAGTTAGAGGTTTTAAAAAGTTAGTTTTTTTGTTTTGAAAAAAGCAGAATTATATTCGCATCTTTCTAAGCAAACTGTGACATGTTTTAACCAATTTTTTGGGGGATCTAGAACTTTATTTGTAAATTTGGGTTGGTTTGTTTTTTTGGAAAATGGGACTGATGCAGGGCATTTGGACTTAAAGTATTGTGTAAAAGTCTTGAGCCACCCCTCATTTATACATAATACATAAAATTAAATGATGTAGATTAATTTAAAGAAGTCAGAACAAATGTTTTGCTGTGACAGGCAGCAAAGGGCCTGAAGGTACAATTAAAGAATTGGTAGTTCACGTTACAATGTCAGCCGCAACCTCATTTCCCATCTCTTACTAATCACCAGCCTGATCACTGCTTGCCTCGTCCCACTATCTCTCCGGGATCGAGGAAGACATTCATCCAGGCTCTTTTCTGCTCTGGCACCTGGAACAAGTGGAACAAACTTCCTCTAGATGTCCCCTTTGAGTATCTTTAAACGACGACTCAAGACGTATCTGTTTCTCCAGTACTTGGACTAAACCCCCCCCCCCTTTAAAAAAAAAAAAACCCCAACACCCTCTTCCCAGTTGTGTTGGACTAATGCAGTGGTTCTCAAACTTTTTCTGTCATTCCCCACTTAAGGGGGTGAGCGAATTTTCAAGCCCCACTTGTCAACAAAATAATAACGAAATCGGCCAAGTTTACTGTTTATTGAAATATCAATTCCTAAACCAATAAGATCAAACAACACCAAGTTCAAAAAAGATAAAATACACGTGCAATTGTTACAAGGCTTACGTTGTTACACTTACACTTATCTTTGCATAATTGACCCCATGTTTATTAGCTGCTCAGCAATCGTTTGTAGTTTTTTTGCACTGGCCAATTCTGTATGCAACTTTGAATGAAGCCATTTGTGCTTTGCTGTCCACTGATTCAGATGTTACCATGTGATTCTCCTGCTGTCTGTATTCTGCCAGCTTTCTTTGAAAGAAGTCGAGTGGATTATTAACGTGACTGGAGTGTGTTGTCTCTAAGTGTCTTCCTAATTTGTTGGGTCTCATGCAGTCTGCTGCCAGCGGTTTAAGACACAAAACACACACGGGGCTCTCTTCTGCCCCCACCATCCCCACCATGAATCCAAGCTCAACATACAGTGGTGTGAAAAACTATTTGCCCCCCTCCTGATTTCTTATTCTTTTGCATGTTTGTCACACAAAATGTTTCTGATCATCAAACACATTTAACTATTAGTCAAAGATAACACAAGTAAACACAAAATGCAGTTTTTAAATGAGGGGTTTTATTATTTAGGGAGAAAAAAAATCCAAACCTACCCAAACCCTGTGTGAAAAAGTAATTGCCCCCTGAACCTAATAACTGGTTGGGCCACCCTTAGCAGCAATAACTGCAATCAAGCGTTTGTGATAACTTGCAACGAGTCTTTTACAGCGCTCTGGAGGAATTTTGGCCCACTCATCTTTGCAGAATTGTTGTAATTCAGCTTTATTTGAGGGTTTTGTAGCATGAACCGCCTTTTTAAGATCATGCCACAACATCTCAATAGGATTCAGGTCAGGACTTTGACTAGGCCACTCCAAAGTCTTCATTTTGTTGTTCTTCAGCCATTCAGAGGTGGAGTTGCTGGTCATTGTCCTGCTGCAGCACCCAAGATCGCTTCAGCTTGAGTTGACGAACAGATGGCCGGACATTCTCCTTCAGGATTTTTTGGTAGACAGTAGAATTCATGGTTCCATCTATCACAGCAAGCCTTCCAGGTCCTGAAGCAGCAAAACAACCCCAGACCATCACACTACCACCACCATATTTTACTGTTGGTATGATGTTCTTTTTCTGAAATGCTGTGTTACTTTTACGCCAGATGTAACGGGACACGCACCTTCCAAAAAGTTCAACTATTGTCTCATCGGTCCACAAGGTATTTTCCCAAAAGTCTTGGCAATCATTGAGATGTTTTTTTAGCAAAATTGAGACGAGCCTTAATGTTCTTTTTGCTTAAAAGTGGTTTGCGTCTTGGTAATCTGCCATGCAGGCCGTTTTTGCCCAGTCTCTTTCTTATGGTGGAGTCGTGAACACTGACCTTAATTGAGGCAAGTGAGGCCTGCAGTTCTTTAGATGTTGTCCTGGGGTCTTTTGTGGCCTCTCGGATGAGTCGTCTCTGCGCTCTTGAGGTAATTTTGGTCGGCCGGCCACTCCTGGGAAGGTTCACCACTGTTCCATGTTTTTGCCATTTGTGGATAATGGCTCTCACTGTGGTTCGCTGGAGTCCCAAAGCTTTAGAAATGGCTTTATAACCTTTACCAGACTGATGGATCTCAATTACTTTTGTTCTCATTTGTTCCTGAATTTCTTTGGATCTTGGCATGATGTCTAGCTTTTGAGGTGCTTTTGGTCTACTTCTCTGTGTCAGGTAGCTCCTATTTAAGTGATTTCTTGATTGAAACAGGTGTGGCAGTAATCAGGCCTGGGGGTGACTACAGAAATTGAACTCAGTTGTGATAAACCACAGTTAAGTTATTTTTTAACAAGGGGGGCAATCACTTTTTCACACAGGGCCATGTAGATTTGGAGTTTTTTTTCTCCCTTAATAACGTAAACCTTCATTTAAAAACTGCATTTTGTGTTCAATTATGTTATCTTTGACTAATAGTTAACGGTTTTTGATGAGCAGAAACATTTAAGTGTGACAAACATGCAAAAGAATAAGAAATCAGGAAGGGGGCAAATAGTTTTTCACACCACTGTAGGCTTCATTAGGGGTGGGTGATATAACCAAAATCTTCTATCACGGTAGAAGCGATTTTCTACCTCGATAATGATATATAACACAATATAGCTATTTGTATCTGAAAATACATAAATAAAAATTAAAACACAAAGAAACTGTTTTACATAATGTAATTTTATTTAAACTGTGAATTGCTGAGGTTTGCCGCATTTTTTATTTTTTTTACTTTGGCCATATTCGTTTGGATGCTTGGGTTTCAGATGATAGAAAAGGTTTGACGTGTTTCCACCACTTGTTAAAACAGTGCACTTGCGTACCTTACAAATCACGTTCGTCTCATTCGTATCACTTTTCTTATACCCAAACCAATTCCACACCACAGACGAGGCACCTTTTTTCTTTACAATCTCCTCGTTGTTGGTTGCGTCACATGTAAGCAAACTCACTGCTGCTGCACCGTCTTCTTCCATTGTCGAAGTGTATGTGAAGCCAAACACATCAAAAGTGGGATGAAACCGCGGCACCCGATTGAACCAAATATCTGCGCAAATACAGCGCAGCGCGACTATCTGGATAGCGCAGAGTTGATCTGGTTTACTTGCGCAGCCCGGTGGATCGTGCAGCGCGGACCTACTTCAGCAGCGCTGCTCGAGTCATAAACCTGCGCGACTCAATTTATTTAAAATGTCAGGACTGTTTAATATTGTTTCCGCCTTGCCATGCCTGGTTTGTACGTGCGCATCCCAGTGGAGTAAAATGTAATTTGATGGTCGGCGCGGTCTACTTCTGTCAGCGTCGCGCAGCGCTGCCCAGTGGGTCGCACAGGTTTCAATTCAATTTACTTGTATTAATGATCCATTTATTTGTGTGTGATTGTTTAGTTTTGAGAGTACGCTCTTCATTATCAATAAAGAAAAGCATGAATTAGAATAGGTACTTTCCTATTATTTTCCACTAATTTCCTCCCGTTCATTGCGCCCCACCTGTCATGTCTGTATTCCCCACTAGTGGGGCCCCACACTTTGAGAACCACTGGATTACAGTATGTTGCATGTCTGTTTTTCTCTATAGATGGCAGACCTGCACCTCCACTGAAAGGACAAGTCAGGAGGCAGAAGCAAAGGGAAGACTTTGCAGTAAGTTTCTGATAGAATGAGTTTGTGATCTGTTTTCAGAAATAAATCTTTGCTGAAGTTTTTAATATGGCTTTTTGTTGCAGACTATAAAGAGCCTAGTGTCAATGTGTAGTTTAGTGTGAATTCAGTGAAATAATGGCATGAAATTCGTATTTGGTAAAGGATTATATCAATAACAAGTTAATTAACTGGCATATAATTTATATATAGAATTGATATTTCAGCTGGGCCAAGTCCTCCTGTCAGTACCTTTCTTGGTTTCAGTTATGACGGAAAATCCTATTTAAAGGCTTAAACTGGATTGAGACTTAACAATGAGTTTTTCCCTCAAGGTAGTTTAATCAGGTTACATGGGTTTTTAAAAACGTTTCAAGCTTACCTTAAAGCAGTAGACATGCAAAAGCATGACTTTATTGACTGTGCCTTTATTCTGTGAGAATGTCTTAGGGTTTTTTATGAGAATAGTCTATTACTACTGTGTCTAATGTAATGCCTGTAAATGATTAGCAGATGCCCCGTTTTTGCTGTGTACAGCAAACATAACTGATCAGATGGATAGTGTCTGTATTTATCTCACAGCACTGCAGAATTCTCAAATTTTCTCAAACAGCAGCTGTGAAAGTAATGCTGGCTGCAAGGCAAAGCACTTTTCTTGTTGCTATAGTAACAGCTCATTTGCAGGGACTTGTATGGCAGATGCCACATAATCTAAGGCTAATAATAAACTGATTAATAGTGGGTTGATATGCACTTTCTCTGTCAAATAATTACATTTATATGTTTATAATAATGTTTAATTAACATTAATAGAAGAGCTGATTTGTCAGTGCTTTACAAGAGTATGTTTTTCTGACACTCCAATGTTATCAGGAGGCAACATGACAAGCTGCTTGTTACTTTTTTTTGTCTTCAGTTGGAAGAGAGGCTCATGAAGAAAGGACTGTTTATAGCTGCTGTAATGCAAGCTAGTTGTAGTGATATGAAGACTTCATAGACACTCATCATTAACTATTACTATAAACTGATAGTAAAAATATGACCCAACATTAATAAATAGAATTAGTTGTAAAAAATGAGGAATAATTCTTTAGGTTAAGTTTTTTTTTAGTAAATAATTGAATTCAATGTTGCATTAGAATCACACCACACCACTGTTGATTATTTTCTTAGAACAGCATACTCTGTAGTGTTTTATTCCTCGCTCATTTAGAAGGAATTTACCATAGGGCTGTTGTAGACCATTTCTGTTTGACATTACAGAGGAGAGCAGTGAACCTCAGCGCTGAAGTGGACGAGGGGATAAGGACATGGAGGGCAGAAAAGGAGGAGCAGGAGAGAGCAAGAGAGCAGCTAAAATCTTCTATGTTTAAACCTAAAGGAAAACTGTTATTAAAGAACAAAAACAAATAAACAGTAAAAAAACAAAGAAAATAACGTTTGTCAATCTATAAATTTTTTTTTCAATGAAAGTGTGAAGTAATATTTTAATTGAAAGCTCTGACTATGGTGCCTGATGTG
Organism: Channallabes apus; assembly: GCA_030522415.1. Taxonomy (NCBI): domain Eukaryota; kingdom Metazoa; phylum Chordata; class Actinopteri; order Siluriformes; family Clariidae; genus Channallabes; species Channallabes apus. The sequence continues at coordinate 36,674,376 of CM060108.1, forward strand.
GTGGTTAATTAATGTGTGAAAATGATATCCTAGTGATTACATAAGTACATAATTTAAGTATTTGTTGATTTTTTTTAAATATAATTTTGAGGTGTTAAACAAATATTGCAAACGTTATCATTTGTTTCATTATTAGATGTTATCCTCAATAAATACATGGTAATGGTATGTTTAATAGTTGCATACCCCAGTTTCAATTGAAATTTAAATGTCATAAATAATCATTAAATAATCATATCATTAAATAATCATAATGTGATTTATTTTATTATTATTATAATCATGGAGCCCTATTGAATCATAATGAGATAATAGATTAGAACTAATATGAATGTCTTCACAACCAGTAACATTACTGATAGTAATATAGTTAATAATATTTACAGTGATAATCATATTTTAGTGGATATAAGTACAAAAAATAGGAAAAACACATTACGTTAGAGACGTAATGCTGAAAAAAAGGGAATTTTGAAAGAAATAAAGAAAATTACTATATTAAGGATGGATACTGCCAGCAAACAAGTTTCTATCTAAGTTTAGTTAAAGATCACAAGACTAACTTCCGTTTAAGCAGCTGTTATATGGTTACTTCATCTTTGTTCAGAGACTGTGTGCTTCAAGATCAGTAGAAGAAGTCGGGCTGTTAACATAGGGCTGTTAATATAACAGCGTAAGTATATAAGGGCATAATAGAATGTAATGGTGTCTAACCTATTAATCTTTTGACCTTGTCAGTTAAATATTCAACATACAACGTACTATACATATAATGAGAACTGGTGACTACAGATTCACGTTGATTAGTGTTGATTAGCAGACTTCGTTATACTTCAGTAACTCATAAAGCATAAAAGGGTGATAAGAGGGAAATCGGAAACCCAAAGTACTTATCCATTGTTGTAGAAAATTAGATAAATAAAATAAACATAATAATGAACATAAGATATATAACATCATAATTTGAGCGGAATAAATTACAATATATCTAATTTAAAAAAAATTATCAGTTATATAAACCCATACTGAAAAAGGGCATGTATCACTTTTGGGCCATCATGATCTCGTGAACTATTATCAACTTAGGCACACAGCTGTTTAGTCCCAACCCTGTAATGCTCTTACTTTTACTATTACAGTGGCTGTGGTTTCTCCTGTGGATTTGTTTTACAGTGCAACTTCAGTGAGTGCCTAAATAATTAATTATTTTTTTTCCCCTAACCACATGTATTCCATGATGCTGATGGTCCTGCACTATCCTTACACTTTTTACTAATGCATTGGACAGCTAGATTTTTTTCTTTGCTTGATGTAGGTCAGAATATGGACCCATTGCAAATGGTGCCTTTATTTTGGCCAGGCAATATATAAGATGTAACCCTGCTGTGAGTTTGCTAGGTCACTTTATCCCACCATTATTTGTATGAACTGTACGTAGTAGGAGGGTTCCTCCCCCAAAAAGGAGGGTAATAAATTTGGAGGAAAAGTTTATCCAGCAGGCTGCAGTGTTTCACCATTCTGCAGCACATTCACCCCAAAGCCGCCATTTTAGTCTCCTGCCTTCTCCCTAACTGAGACAGAGGAGCAAAAATGCCAGCAATGAGGGGGAAAACAAAAACCTTCATCTGATCAAGTGACCTTTCACGTGATTTCCTGGAACTGCTTATGGTTGTTGTTCATATTCTGTCTGAAATGCACAATTTGTCTAGCCTGCAACATACCATGACTATTCAACAGGAGTCTAAGATTTCAGTATATTTGTATTTCTTAACACATAAATCATTTCTTTCCTGGATCCAGATGGCTTCGGTTCTTTGGTGATGAAAACAACCGTGTCACTCCTATGCCAGAACACTTTAAGACATGGCTTCATGAATAACAGCCATAAGAACTCTAATGTAATTTTAAAATCTGCTTAACTTTATAAACATTAAATATAGCAGGTTTATCATTTTTTACATCCATTTGTTGCTTGTGAAGTGAATTGGATTTGCAATTAAAACATTTAGAATCCTTCCATTCTCTCCAGTGACCTCTTGAGAAAGGGCTGAGTTTCCATTCCTGCCTAGAAGTTTTTAAAGAGAACACTGAGATGAAGAAATGTGCTAGATCCACTGTATAGTACCATTGCAAATCTAAGGTTTGTTTCGAATGATAATTACAGGTCTAAAGCACACTTAAAACCCTCTTTCGGTTATTGTTTTGTCCATGACTTTTAAGAACACTTTATTAGTATACTGAGATTTATTACTTTATTTTGCTGCTCTGATTGAAATATGTTTGCAACACATTTGATATACAGTATATTTAGCTCTGGTGTGTGCTCTCTAAGGAAAGGAATGTTTTCTGAGTCTGCCATATTGACTCTTGCCTGAGAAAGTCATTAAGATGTTTCTGTGGTAACAGGATTTTTATCACTGTGGAAGTAAGCTTAGAACCGTGACCCAATTTTTAAGGATCTTTACCCTAAATCCGAAAAAGTGTTTTCATTGTTAAAAAAAAATTTTTTTTTAAACTTTGCATTAATTATATTTTATCTGAAGGAGATAATTTTATAGGATGAAACATTATGGAAACTTTAAGTCTTTACAGTCTTCGGGTTTATATTTGGAGAAGACTATGAGTTGTTGTCATTCTTCTAGACAATAGTGTGAGTAAACTTCTCAGACATACAGTTTTGTCTATGAGCAGTATCTGATTGTCTCGTCTCTCTCTCTCTCTCTCTCTCTCTCTCTCGCTCTCTCTTTCTCAACCTCCGGCATCCTCTTGCTGATTTCAGCAGCCTTTCTCCATAATTATAGCTTTAGTCGCTGAATCGCTGAATTTTTTTTCTCTGTTTTACTGGACTCGGGATCTGGCTTCACCACTTTGTGTCAGCACTATGGGACTGTTTACTTTTAGAGGGTGGGACTGACACAAAAGAAAAATCCCCCCCAAAAAGCTGACATTTACCTCATTCTCAGCTCACATCCATGCCATCGCTCTTCCTCTGTTCACACAGACCTACAAAAAAATGTTTTCACACCTGCTCATATGTCCTCTGCATAGAAGCTGAACTAACCACTGAAACCCAGTCGACCTCTTATAATGTAACTCCAGACTCACTCAGCATTCAGTATCTGGTGACCCAGACATGAAAACATTAAATCTTTGAAGTTGTAGTTTTGTATTTATCTTCTTTATGTTTCCTGGAACAAAATTTTTTGGCTACTATAGTCATCCCCCTCTTTTCCTTCCCTTTGCCCTCCTGTTGTTTTGGTCTGTTCACAACGAGACCCAGATGTTGCTTATTGTGCGGAAGGGAAGGACCGTGATGGGGGGGAAGAGGAGGAGAAGAAAAGCAGTCCATTAAGACACATATATGCAAGAGGGACAGGATGAAGGGTAAAAGGAGCGAGTACAACCAGAGTGCAGTGTCAGATCTTAAGTGTGTGTGTGTGTATGTGTGAGAGAGAGAGACCCCTGTCTCGCTGGTGTGGGGTTGTAGCTTTTTTAATAATCTTTGTGAGGCCAACCCTCGTTTCTTACGCTTATACCAAGGGCATGGATAGGATATGACTCAGCCAAGGTTATGGTGTCATGGTTTAGGCTAAAACTTCTGATTCAGCAAAGTGCTTCCTGCCATGTGTGTGTGTGTGTGTGTGTGTGGGTATGGGTGGGTTTACCCAAAGTTAGTGGGACTCTCAGTGCTGAGGTTCAACACTTGTACACGAATTCTGCATGTAGGCCAACTGTGTGTCATGTCGAGTGAATCGTTCATTTTCAGATTTAGTTTACTGCTTCACCAAAATGAGTTAATATGTAAAAATAAATAATAAAAACTAATTTACTGAAAAACAGAATGAAGCCTCATCCTTGTTGTATATTACTAGCTGCACTGCTATTTAGGACAAGACAAGAAAGAGCAGAATTTATACAAAATACTTTAACATGATTAAAAAAAATATTATTCTATTTTCAATATACAGTGGTGTGAAAAACTATTTGCCCCCCTCCTGATTTCTTATTCTTTTGCATGTTTGTCACACAAAATGTTTCTGATCATCAAACACATTTAACTATTAGTCAAAGATAACACAAGTAAACACAAAATGCAGTTTTTAAATGAGGGGTTTTATTATTTAGGGAGAAAAAAATTCCAAACCTACATGGCCCTGTGTGAAAAAGTAATTGCCCCCTGAACCTAATAACTGGTTGGGCCACCCTTAGCAGCAATAACTGCAATCAAGCGGTTGCGATAACTTGCAACGAGTCTTTTACAGCGCTCTGGAGGAATTTTGGCCCACTCATCTTTGCAGAATTGTTGTAATTCAGCTTTATTTGAGGGTTTTCTAGCATGAACCGCCTTTTTAAGGTCATGCCACAACATCTCAATAGGATTCAGGTCAGGACTTTGACTAGGCCACTCCAAAGTCTTCAGTTTGTTTTTCTTCAGCCATTCAGAGGTGGATTTGCTGGTGTGTTTTGGGTCATTGTCCTGCTGCAGCACCCAAGATCGCTTCAGCTTGAGTTGACGAACAGATGGCCGGACATTCTCCTTCAGGATTTTTTGGTAGACAGTAGAATTCATGGTTCCATCTATCACAGCAAGCCTTCCAGGTCCTGAAGCAGCAAAACAACCCCAGACCATCATACTACCACCACCATGTTTTACTGTTGGTATGATGTTCTTTTTCTGAAATGCTGTGTTACTTTTACGCCAGATGTAACGGGACACGCACCTTCCAAAAAGTTCAACTTTTGTCTCGTCGGTCCACAAGGTATTTTCCCAAAAGTCTTGGCAATCATTGAGATGTTTTTTAGCAAAATTGAGACGAACCTTAATGTTCTTTTTGCTTAAAAGTGGTTTGCGCCTTGGAAATCTGCCATGCAGGCCGTTTTTGCCCTACTTTTTGGTGCTTTTGGTCTACTTCTCTGTGTCAGGTAGCTCCTATTTAAGTGATTTCTTGATTGAAACAGGTGTGGCAGTAATCAGGCCTGGGGGTGACTACAGAAATTGAACTCAGGTGTGATAAACCACAGTTAAGTTATTTTTTAACAAGGGGGGCAATCACTTTTTCACACAGGGCCATGTAGATTTGGAGTTTTTTTTCTTCCTTAATAACGTAAACCTTCATTTAAAAACTGCATTTTGTGTTCAATTATGTTATCTTTGACTAATAGTTAACGGTTTTTGATGAGCAGAAACATTTAAGTGTGACAAACATGCAAAAGAATAAGAAATCAGGAAGGGGGCAAATAGTTTTTCACACCACTGTATAATTGGAAAATAAAATACATTGTGTTACAGGACTGAAAACACAATTGTTAAAAGCGGCCTTCTGAACAACTCTGTCCCCTTAACTGCCCTGATCGATAAATAAAAGGTTAGAATCGTTTTATTGTATCTTTACTGTCCATTGTACCTCCTAGTATGTGATTATATATATATATATTTTTTTTTTTTCCTTTTTTTTACATGATACCGTTCATTAATCTTTCTTTCATAACACACACAAAGAGGAAATCTGGCCTTTTGTACAAAGCAGATAAGATGGTCAACACACCTAGTTGCATTTAAATAAGGGTCTCTGTAAGAGTTACATTAAGATCCTTAATGTTAAATCTTAAATATTCCATTTGACTGAATGCTTACTTTCTTTGTTTTAAATATTTTAACATTCAAATCATTCTTTTAATTGTTTCCTCAATGTGGTCTAAGAATGTTTCAACCCCACATCATATCCTGTTTCCTGAAGAAATTTTGCAGTGTATCAGTTGTAAGAGTTCTCATGATTACTAGCGTGAGAACAGACCCTGACTGAGACACCAGTTCATCACAGGATACACATGTTAACTTCCAATCCACCTAGTGGAATGTTTTTTTGGACAGTGTGAGGAAACTGAAGACTCGGAGAGAAACTCTGCATAGACACCCCGAGAGCAGGGCTAACTCCGTGTCCGATGCCAGGACAGATTAGTTAGAGATACAGAATAAATAGAAGAACATTTTCACTTTTACTTAACTGCAAGCATGGGGCTGTGAGGCTGGAACACTGTAAGACTTAACTCTGTATTATAGACTGTACTGCATGATATCCTATACTTATTTCATATTACATAGACATGAGAGACTGACAACGAAGCTATGTGTACTGCCTTACACACACACACACACACACATTTGAAAGTGTTTAGAGATACTGCAGAAATATGTGATGAGATACAGACCAGCACAGGTTAAAAATGCAAACAGCTGTTTCTGCCTTTTTTCCACTCTCCAGCTGTGTGTGTGTGTGTGTGTGAGGGAGAGAGAGAAAGAGAGCGAGTGTGAGTGTGCTTTGCAGAGATTGAAGAGGCCAAACAACATTATCAAATCCTTCCCACCATCTGTACCAGTAAACCTTCTTGTACACATGAGAACCGTAACAATGTACATGTGAAGAACCCAACGTGGAACAAAAGAAATAGTGTAAACATGTTCATAGGTTTCCATAATGTGTCAGTTCTGATTAAACATCAATGTGGAAATGTGATTCAGAAAAGGACAGGAAGCCTGAAGATTTCATCACTATAACTTCATCAGAGAAGACAGAGAAAACAGAACAAAGTAAATGAACAGATGGTATATATACGTGTGTGTGTGTGTGTGAGAGAGAGAGAGATCTTCAAGGAATCGCGGGAAGGAGAAAGAGTGGAAAAACAGATAGAGAGATATTTGTGGTAAGGGGAGGACTGGTTTCAGTTAAGAACCTCATAAAAGAACAATTTTGCAGCAATGGGGAGAAATTGGAGAGTCCGAGTCGAGGAAGGCGGAGGAAACGACAAGCAGGCCGAAAGGAAATGAAATGGCAGAAAAGTTCATGAAAGCAGTTTAGGGAATCTTGGGAAGCCAGAGAACCCAGAGCAAACTTTTACTCTCTTTTGTTTTCAGAAGTCTAGAGCTTTGAAAGGTTTGAAAAGCAAAGCACACATCTGTCCAGATACACAATATATCTATTGAACACTCCCCATTCCTGACAAACCACAAATGGTTTTCTTCTGCTCGATGCAGGATCATGAGGAGGCAACATGAGGTTTGACAAAATGGGTTGTTTTAGCAGAATCAGCATTCCTGGTAATCTTCAAAACTATCACTGGTAGTAGAAAGACTTACTGTAGATAAGACATACTAAAGAAGATTAAGCAGGAATAAAAAACAAGAAAAGGGCAAAAGAACATTTCACAAAATACTTTTATTTCATCGTTCATTCCTGCAATACAAAAAAAGTAACAAGCAAAAATCACATTCCCTTCCATTTACAGTAAATTATTATTATAAATATAATTATTATTATCATTGTTAAGACTATAATTAATGAAACCTTTCAATGTGGATGTGTGCATTCAAGAAAATACATAGCACCATTATTTATTCCCATAATCAGGTTTATTCCTCTCTGAACAGTTTAAAAAGGGTTTTTCTCCAAAGAACCAGAGATTAATTTCGGTCATATAAAGGCACAGAGACATTATTGCAAAACTAACACACAGCAAGTTTGACCTGTCAACAGGGCTGGTGCTTGTAAGTATGTTTTTTTTTTTAATTTATTTGTTTAATCTTCTCCCTTCAACTTCTATTCTTTATTATTTTGTAGAAAAGTATGTTTAATTCCCTTTGGAACAACCTGATGCATTTTAGCAATTAAAATAAATCTGGAGTCATTTTACTATCAGTCACATTCTGCCTCTGTCCAGCAGGACTTGAAATGACTACAAAATAAAACAGGACTAAATAAGGAGAACAATAATAACAATAACCGTAGTTATAACAATAACAAGCACTAATAACATTAATAACAATACATGGTAACAAACACTTTTAAGGAAATTGTATATCTGGACATGTACCTGCAAAAAACAGCTCTTCTCCCAGGGTGTAAATAAAGACCGGCTTCCTTACAGGAGCCTGAGCCACATTTCCTCCCTGAACTTTGACCTCTTACCTTTGCCCTTTTGAAATACAGCAGTCTATATTGTTGAGATCTACTGCATGGTTTAAAGCCATCGTTCATTGTATTTTACCCCCAAATATCATCATATTTGTAGAAATACAGATTAATTTCCCAAATGAAGGTAATGAACGTTACCTGAGAGGTTTGAGGCTCCGAAGGGAAAATATGGATAGAAGGGATTTGGGAGAAACATATAAAAGAATGTGGCTAAATTTAAAAGCTGAATCCAGATGGAAATTTATGAAAGCAGAAACAAAGGCATTAATCATACAGCACTGTGGCTGGAGTCGTTGCATTTGGAAGAGACAGACTACAAGAGAGAAAGAGGGAGGGCTGAAACAATAAAAAGTGCTTTAATTTCTTTTAACATATTTAATAAAATGTTTTTTTTTTTAAAATGAGCTCCATCTTTTTCTCTGTATATCTCTCTCTACTTCATGGGTCTATTTAATTTGGCACAATGTACAAATAATTACCAAAACAATATGCATTGTTCCCTTGTTGCTTCACTTCATCATTCCTTCTCTTTCTTCTCCTCCTCCTTGCTCTTCTGTAAACAATCCCAAAGTCCTCATCTCCATCTGAGCAAAGCCTCAGCCGTTCTTCCATCACCATTTTTATCCCCCTCCCCACCCCTGCTATTGCCCCTACATCCCTGTCTCTTCACCGTTTCCATCCCTTCTTCTTTAAACCTTGTCCAGTAGAGAGCGGTGGCAGTAGAGGAGGCGTCGTGGGGTACCATGGAGTCGGAAAAACATCAACGCTCCCAGAACCACGAGCACACAGGCCAACAGGAAAAGAGGGATCACAATGACTGCCACCCCTCCGGCAAAACCGTCTGAGTTGTTCAGGTCGATGATGAGGACTTCCTCGTCTGTTCCATCCGTGTGTGTAGACTCACGTTTGCAGCCCATCCAGTCGGTCAGGACAGACTTGGGGTAGCCGGACTCCACCTTCATCGCCTTGTTGCTAAACTTCCAGTATTTGTTAGCTTTGTAGAAGTAGGTGTAGGCTAAAGAGGGAACAAGACAAAAACTTTTTACAGTATACTGTATAAGATCAGGAAACTCTGTAGGTGGTAAATTGCTTATATTACGGCTACAGACTAGCATTTAAAAAAAAAAAGTGTGTATACTAAAATTTCCTATCAGTTTGTTTAACCAACTTTCTAGGTCTCACCCTAGAAGTGAACTCTACCATGTCAAACTTGCATTTATGCTTGTTACCCTGAAAGGGAATAGCCGAAAGACACAGACGACTATGGTTACATTCCTACATGGTTACATAGTAAGATGCCAAAGAAGGAAAAATTTATTTCCTGCCCTTATGGTATATAGTGTACACAATGAAGGAACCACTTTGCTGAATAAGATCTTGTAGCCTAGTCATATCCTCCTCATGAACATCTGCTGTGACACACACTCACATGTGAACATGTTTACTCACGTACCTCTATCGTCCTTCATAATTGCTCCTTTAACATCACCGGGCACGCCAGTCCACGTACTGATGGGTTTGGGGTAATCCGAGTCCACAGAGCGTGTGTTCTCATTATAGCGGTAATATCTAAAAGCAGAAACAAGGAAGATGTTACAAAACATGAAGATAACCCTTCCGTTTTTGGAAAAAGAGGTGACAAAATTAGAAGCGGAACCTTCTAACCTCATGAGGAAATGATGCCAGACAGCAAATAATAACACGTCATAAATTTCAGGCTTTTTTTAGACCGGCTTTTTTGAAAACATTGGCAGTTCAGATTTTAAGAATGAACGACACTTACTTGCTTCCTCTGAAAAAGTACGTGTTTCCATTTGGTGTGTAGTAGAGAACGGCATCTATTCTGTCTTTAGGAAGGCCTGTGCCTAGCTCCTTAAACGTTTTAGGATATCCATGATCCAAAGTGGCCTCACTAAACACCCAGTACTTATCATCTACAGAATGAGAGAAAGCCAAACTTAGAATTTAAGCGCTGATGTTAATCGAATACTACAAGACCGGAAAGTCTGCTGTACCTTTAAAGAACACGAATTTCCCATCTGCACGCTCGTAGGCAGCATTGATAGAGGGTGGCAGGCCTTTCCAGAAGTGTGTGATGGGCATGGGGTAACTCTGCAGAGGCTTACCATCACGCATTCGCCAGAACCACTTTTCCTGTAGCGGAGAGAGAAAAGAGAGAAGCTGATTAGTGACATTGAAATACATTTTGGTTACACATACAAAGTATATATTATGTTGCTGTAAACCAAATGACGGACATAGTATAGGATAGAATTTTACCTTAAAGACAAACATTTCTCCCCGTAAGATGGCGATGGTGTCGAAGTGACCTTTGCATATATCAGGCGCAGCTGAGGGTCGGTCAGATTTGCGTGTTGGTCGTGGAGGAGGAGGGTTTGGAACCTCTCCTGACCGAGAACCTGCAGATGGATTATTTTACAGCTATTTTAGATATTTATCAAATTTGTTACAATATACATACTGTATATACATAGTATTAAACCTATACATAAAACATAATGGTACCAAGTTATTGTGTGTGATGTTACATGTTAGTTAAATGTAAATTTGTAAATTAAGTGAAGGCATTCCATAAGAGTCACAAGGTTATGTTTTTAAGCCTGCTCTTAATAAATATTAAAAACAATACAATAGTTTATCATAAGTTGGCATGACAGGACTGGATGCATATAAATGTTGCCTTGTTTATTTCCATTTAGTCGAGCTATGACTTATAGTGTACCAGGAACGTAAAAAGAAATAGACAAACCATAAATCTGCTGTATCCCACGTTTGTCATCATCAGGAAGTACGAAATTCTCCGTCTCCATCCACTGATAGAATGGGGCCATGATGGCAGAAGGATCCCCAGAGTGCTCTAAACCCAGAGCGTGACCCAACTCATGAACAGCGACCAGGAAAACATCATTCCCTGAATGAAAGGGAAGGAAATGAGAACCAATGATAAAGTGGAACTTGAGTGACAAATCTGGTGTGGTAATGCATCCTCTCCTTTCAGTCTCTTACCTTGGTCCTCACTGCCAGTTGTCCAAGGTTCTGCTGCGTCAAAGTGTGTGTCACCTCCGATCGCTGGACCTGGGAAGTATGCATGGGCCAGGAAGCCTCCCTCCCCATCAAATGGCGTGCTATCGTCATGGTAGCCATTAGCGAAGAAAAGCATGATGTCAGCGAACTTTTCAGGACTTTCTCTGATCTGGTTGTATGGAATTTCCCGGAACGTCAGTGGTGTGACTGACTCCCACACTTTAAAGGCCTTCCGGATGGCCTCGTAAGTCTCGTATTCACCAATTTTGGGAGTGTAGTTCTGGATGCTGTTGTATACACCAGTGCGTTATTATAAATACAGTTCATATCCAAATCAAAATCAGTTTACATGCTGAATCGTAGAAATCATTCTCATAGTGATTACATTACATTACATCTCCTAGCATTAACTTGAATGCTAATAACCATGTCCTACCTGAAGGTGATCTCCGCCTTGTTCCACTTCTGACCCTGTATGACGTAACGTCTCCTCCTCAGGTTGCTCTTCTGCTCACTGCCGAATTTATCTGGAACCCCACAGCGGGGTCGCTGCATCGCTCTGCAAACAGAATCACACATTTATACAGACCATTTGCCTTCTTCAAACAGTAGCCTGTATACATGCGAGACATGTGTGTTTGCTCAGTGGGTGTTGATCAATTAAATGTTTTAACACAACACAAGCAGCCTGTGATGGGCTACTTTGAGACTAAAAGACTCACTGGATTGTTTCAGGGTCCATGGATCCTGTGATGGTGAGGCCATAGAACTTCTGCATGTCAGAGATGGCAGAGACAATGGCCTTAGGGGAGCGGATTGCCTGAGCTCGCACGTCACCTGGAGGAAGGTATCCATATTGCTGTAGCCATACCTGAGAGTGAAAGAGAAAAAAGTGCAGAACAAAACAAGAGAGAGGAAGAAATATGAGTTAATGTAATTACAATCATCATTAATAATGAGTTCATTAGTCGCTCTTAAACTGCTGAACCACTCGTTCAGTTACATCAACATCCCAATCTCATACAATTTCCTGAAATAAATATATGGAAAAAATAAGACATGTCATGTATTACGGAAATTTCTATATATAAATTGCAGTATGTTTGCCTTTTTTTTTTTTTTTATGTAGCAGAACCACAATGTGTAGGCGTGCATTTCTTGTGTGTGTGTGTGTGTGTGTGTGGCCCTCATTGAACTTCTGTAGAATGACGCTGAGCTTTGAGACGTTGTTCCAGAAACAGCATGCGTTAGCAAGACAGAAATTACAAAAATAAACATTCCAGTAAAAGAGAGAAAGAGAGAATAAAAAGAGGATCAAAAGAAATCCAACAAAATTAAACACATAAAAAATAATTACTATGTATATTCAGTATACACTCATTGCACTGAGTCTGCTCAAAGAGCTTCAAAGGATCACACCCTCATAAACATCCTTTCTTTTTGTCCGTGTCGAAAGAAAAGCTTAGCTCAAATACACACTGACTTTAACGGCCCATCATACACACATACTGTACATCTGTTTTAGGCCGGTCACCCTTGAGAAAAAAAAAAATCTTCTAATCTAGCTACTCTATCAGTACTGCTGCCTAAAAGACTTGCGTTTAGCAAATGTTTCATTTAAAAAAAATTAAGAGAAACATTACAAAAATGGCTGGTCTGTGCAAAAACAGGAGCCTGAGAAACACTACACCATTAACACACAGAACACTGACTGATTCAGCTGAATCACAAGACTCAGGGCATGGTCATAAAAATCAGTGACCATAAATGTCGACCTGGGTCATCTAGGTCAAGAGATACTGTATGCAGCATGCACCAGAAACAGCATACTGAGTTGTTATTGCATTACAATTTTTATGTGTGTTTCCATTCCTATGCAGAAGGAAGTGTGACTGCAGGTTAGATGTATGAGCTTCGGTTCCTGCTTCAGACGTCGTCTGTCTCCCGTCTGACCACAAGCTCAGTCAGAAATATTACAAAGAATTCTTCAGTAATCATTCATACACCAAACCTCAAAACTGCTCTTTTCCTTCCTCGTTATTTCTTCTTTCTATCTTTCTAAAATTGTCTCCACCTCAACCAGTTTCGAAAGCTTGTTAAGGTTCATTGGAAACGCATTATTGTAATATTAAGGGCTATGCAATATACATTTGCATTGTGCTTTACATGGGATGGCATGAATGTATCATGGCCTTGCATCTCCAAGGTTTGAGGGTTTGTTTTACATGAAAGAATGAAATTTGTAGGATGTACAGTGAACAAACTCAGTCAGGGCAAGACAGCGATGTAGACAGTTTTATCTATGAGCTCAACACATAGTCACTTCAAGCACACAATTAGTTGAACTGTAACTGCCTGCATCCAAATCCTATGTACCAAACCTAGTGAAGTCATTTAACTTGTTAGAACAGTTTGCACAATCAGCCTCTGTACCATGCTAAAATATGACAAATACTGTATGACAAATTCACCACTTCTTGGTTACGCTATATTTCTGGAAATTAACTCTTGTTGAGGGCTTTTTAGCAAATGATTGCATTACTTCATCCCATGAAATTACCAAGAAAAGTCACATTTCTGATCAAATGAACTTTGGCTAAACATCACTGCACACTCTATTCTGGTGAAGCTATGATATGCCGAACCTTCCGAAGGAGGGAATGAGTTATGTTTAATGTTGCGTAAGTAAGTAAACACAGAGCACTGCACTATATTTTAACCTTAATCTGGTCAGTATGCTTCGTTTTTCTTTCTCTCCATTCCTCCCACTCTCTGACTGCTCCCTGTGTGTTGCCTCTACGCTGTGGTCTTTTTTCCCTTTGCTGGGAAAAACACACTCCAGCTCAGAGGGATGAAAAGCCCCCCTCCCTCCTCTCTTCATCTCATTTAGCCAGCTACCCCTTCCTCTTCTTCTCCGTCTTCCTTCCTTCTTCCTTCATTATTCCATATGTATCCTTTTAACCCTCTTTTCTCAAACCCCCTTTCCTCTCCACATTGATGTATTCATCCTCTTTCCTCTCTCCCGCTCTCTACCTCTCTCGGTCAGAACACCTCTCTCACATCTGACTCACAAGGCCTCAGGTCTCTTACTGCTGCCAGCAATCCCAGCATGCACCAGGCCTCTGGAACACCCAGCGGTGAGCGTCAAAGGTTCTATTTAGAAGCCTTTCCTGACTCCACTGACGGGGGAGAGTCAGCGTGTTGGCCTCTACAACACAGACAGGTAGCCTTTATTAAGCCTCCTGAACCCCAGTCAGTCTGGCGAGTCTTATTTATGACATAGACGTCACTCATGGCAGGATAAGAGCATTGCTCAGAGGTTTAGTTATTCATACTTAAATGACCACATGCTAAGAAAAAAAGATACTAAACCGGGAAAGAGCTCTGCGAAGCAGATGTTCATAAGCAGTGCAGTAACTACGTAACAATACAAGGACTGTTTGGGTTGCATAGAAATTACCTGCAGAAAACCTCCAAAAAGATTCAAACATAAAGAAAAAAATGTAAAAATAAAATCTGTATTGGATGACTTTTCAAATATTTGCTCTTATCCATATTTCTTCTTAGTAAAATTGTCTATTTAATTCATTTTAAAGGGAATATAAAGATGACTCTACATCATAAAGACAAAGCTGGTTCTAATTGAAGAAACGAACTTACAGTAAATGCCACCTCTGACGTTAAATGCAACCATATGCTATGACCTCACCTACAGACATGCCAGGGCTGTAAACACATGTCTTTTCTTCAGCTGAAAGTGATCTCCTCCTGTGTTCTGCCACTCTCTGATTGCTGACTCAATGCAGTCAAATTAGTCCAATGTACAGTTAATTTAATAATACATTTACATTTGACTCGTACTGAGTATTATAAGGACAAACACATACGTATTCTGAGAATTCTGAGATGTTCCAAGAACTTTGTTTTTCTGAAAGATGTGTCTTTCAGTGTTGCAACATCTTGGAATCACCCTTACTTGTGACACAATATGGACATGAGCCATCTTAGTATCATGTTTAATACAACAAACTGCTGACAGGGCGGTTTGAAGAAAGTAAACACTGCAAAGCCTGAAACGTACACAATGTTGGTGTGGACTTAATAGAAGATTTGGACACGAATCGGAGTGAATTATGAGTGCGCAAGAAAGAGAAAGAAAGAGCGTGCATGCGTGTGAGAGAGAGAGAGAGAGAGAGAGAGAGAGACCTGGTTGAAGATTGCATAAGCATACATAAATGATAGGAAACTCCATCTTTTTAATTATAGAGAAAGCTAAAGACAGAGAGAGGGGTGATTGGGGCGGGCAATTAGATTCAAACAAACAAAAACGAAGGCTTTGAAAGCTACTAGACTCCTAAAAACAAAGAAAAACCTGCAATGAAATGAAGAAAGGAGGCAGCGGGGGCAGAAGTTTGCTGAATTTGACTTGGAAGGAGACAGGCCGACTCAGTTGTTCCCCTCAGACTTCTGCCAGTGGAAAAAACAAGGAATTGTGGTCACCAGTGCCTGAAATCTGGTCTCATGCAGCCACATGGTGGCTCAGATCATTGACCTATTTACTGTCATGCTCACCTGATCACTGGCAACAGTTTTAGTGAGAGTTTCGCATTCTATCACATTCAGAAAGTGAGCATCCAGGATATGATAGCAAGTGAATCACATGCTCTGCTCTCTCTCCAGTCTAAAGCTGGTGCTCTTTGATCGCACCCAGGAAAAAAATGCTTAATTATTATAACTGACAGGTATTAAGGTTCAGTGTATATAATTATTATCTTGAATAACACCAGTGTTTGGATCTTAGACTACACATTTTCAGACATATGCAGTCTCTTCACTACTTTTAAAAAATGAAATGATAGTTGGTGAGCAGTTTATATGGCATTTGCATTACATCTGCAATACTACTTACAGTAGCTACTAGGGGAATGGTATTTTTGTGGGGTTTAGACAGAGAGAGAGAGAGAGAGAGAGAGAGAGAGATTCTGCCATTTTCCAAGATCTATGGCTTTTTTAATATATATATATATATATATATATATATATATATATATATATATATATATAAAATGTCTGCAGCACCTGTAGCAACACCACTGTTGCACCATGGGACTTAAAAAGCTTTATATGCTGAACTATACATTTTGACTGAGCAAGATAAAAATAATTAATGCATAATGACTTAATTGTGAGTTTGGGTGTTTTTATTTACAATTAAGCCAGTAAAAGCTAAACATTGCCGGACTTATCTGCATTACACCAGCTTGACTTTTCAAAGCACATTATACCATTAAATACCTGGTAGTCATTTTCAACAGAACTGTTTGCAGACCTCTGTACTATAGCCAAGGCTTGATCAGCAAATTCCTTTATCCTATATAAATTTAAAACCAGAAGGGGCACAGATGTGGTTTTAACATATGGGGCCTCACCGCCACGGTGACCTTTCATTTGTATCACATGACTCCCTCGTGACTCTAGGCAGAAAGTCTGTTATCGTCTGTGGAAATGTGGAACAGCCTTGTTTTAGCCAACTAGGCTTAATTTTCCACTGCTAGCCTTGGCTGATTATTGTGATGTGAAGAATGGAAACAGGAGGCAGTGTAGAGGAATGCTCAGCGATTTAGGTCCTCATGCAATCCTTCTGATCTCTTGAGTGTTTATTTTACCTGAACGAATGCTCTGGCTTGCATTTAAATCAATGGTCCAAAACTCTCTTACTTGTTCTTACTTGTTTACTGATTTCTGTTTTCTCCATCTCTAGTCCCTTTCTATATATTTATATTTTTTTGCGCATCCAGCCTCTGTCTATCTTCCAGACAGTCATCCTTAGAGCAGACGTTAACAGGCCAATAACAGGTTATGTGCAGCTCAAATACACACAGATGATGTCAGCTCAAGATGTCCTGTTTCTCTAAAGACTGATTTCTCAAGTGCAGACTAGTCTGAGGCCAAAAATGATCTTCTCAATCCCTAAAGTCTGGGTTTAGTAGCAGTGGTGGCTCAGCAGTAAAGACAGTCTGTTAGTGACCAAAAGCTTGCAAATTTTCTTGGAAACTTTTCTGGAAAGAAAAAACTGCTGGACCCTCAGCTCTTCAGCTCTATATTTGAATTTGATTCTACAGAGCTTTAAAAAAAAAATCAGTTTAATGGAATACCAATGTTTATGCCTAACATTAAAGTTAATTCTTGATACTTCTGATATAAACTTTTGTTTAACTAAAATATTTCATCCTCAAGCTACCCATTCAACCTTAAGCTCCTGCCTGACTTGAAGCCCAACCCAACTTCCACCAGTGAGTGTGTGCTTACTCTCCTACAGTATATCACCAACCCACACAAAACGTAAACCTCATTTTAAACATTACCCTAGCTATTTATACGGGCATAAAAATTTATAGCTGCTTTAATAAACATGTTTTAAAACAGTTACTTGTGACGAATTTAAGTGTAGTTCATTAATCCAAAAAAAATTTACAGACTAGTCTTTATTATGAAATCACATTATATAAATAGATAATTATATCATATATGGCCAAAACAATCCAAGAACGTATACACACTTCAGGAAAAGAAAAATAGTATGATTTATATTATATTAATATAATATTACATTATATTTAATATTTTAATATATATAAAAACTCAAATTTATATGATAAATAAATGTATAAATATATAATATATAGCAATATATTTAGTATTACATTATTTAATACAAGTTTTAAATTTTAGTTTTAAGTTAAGTTTTAAGTTTTTTAAGTTATTAATACAAGTTTTTCTATTGTGTGTATACATTTGTTTGGCTGACACTATTATATACTGTATACACACTTTTCCCCATCCAGATCCTATATTATGTGCACATTTGATATAGTCTGTTTAATCAGGTTTGTGTGCAAAATGAAAACACATGCATCCTCATCACACACAGCTGCAACTAAACGTGCAATTGGGACAGTTTTAAGTGTGTGTGTGTTGGAGAATCCTCACCTCTGGTCGCACTTCTTTGTCACTGCTCACACCCAGGGCAGTGAGTGCCAGCCAAAGCACAGACCAAGTGACCATCCCGAGTTACTACACAATAACTAACACACTAACTTCCACACACACCCTGAACCTATAAACCCCCCGCTTTCTTCTCCTTCTTCTGTTCTTCCTGAGTCAGAGAATTCCAAACCTTGGAATTAAAAGTTTTGAAAAGCGTCCTCGTTTGTTCCAAACCAAAAAGAAACGTTGGTAAAATGCCCCAAGGCTGTTAGTAAACTACACACACTTCAGTAAGAATAGCGCGTTAAACCGCTGAGCGCAGAAACACGAGGTGTGTGTGTGTGTGAGACCTGCACACACATGTTGCTCTGTGGTCTAAACGCGGTCGTGTCTCATCCTGTCGTCGGAATCTCGCTCTTTTTGTCCTCCGGCACCGGTGGCTCGCGCGCGCGTGTGTGTGTGTGAGGAGCTGCAGACGTGGTTCTCTGTAGTGATGGAGCCACCACGAGTCACTTCACTGAGCCGATTCTTTCCGGACTGAATCAAGCATCTGATTCACCATCACTGAAACCGCATCCGGTCAACCGAACACGCTGTGCAGAACAACGCACTGAACACACCAGTAGGTTTCGATGACCTCAGGTACAACTGAATACTTGTTAAATCCCCTGTCTATTTATGTGTTTCCGTCATTACTTCCCTTATTGGACAAAATTTACTGGACAGATTAAAAATAATGTACATCCTCTTTCTATTTGTGTAAGTAACTCGTGTGATCTGTAGCTGTTTGGCAAAACTGAATAGACTTAAAGAATACAATTCACACACAGAAAGAAAAAGAAAGCACATCTGCATTACTGCCAGAGGTGGAAAGAGTAATAAAATGTTGTACTCAAGTACAAGTACTGTTACTTCAGTGAAATTTTACTTAAGTACAAGTAAAGTTACCATTATAAAAATCTACTCAAGTAACAGTAAAAGGGGGTGGGGGGTGGGATGAGGCATTCTAGCGTACACTGTAAAAAATCTTATGTGCTATCTACTTAAAAAAAAATATGGTAACAAAATTGCACGTAATATTTTTAAGCAGTTTTTAAGGCTTGATTTTTTTTTTTGTGGAATTTACTTGAATAAATCATGTAAAAAATCCTAAATTATTTAGCCAGACGCATATTATTTTTAAGTATTTACTGCTTGATTTTTTCCCCTAGCAGAATCTACTTAAATAAATCATGTAAAATATCCTAAATTATTTAGCCAGATACATGATGATTTTAACATTATTAGTGGAATAATCTTTTTTAGTTTAAGCAGAAAACAAAAGGTACTCATATGTATTAAGGAAAATTACTTAATAATATAAAAAAAAACATTTTATAATGAAATGAATACATAATGCATTTTGGTGTTGAACATGCTTTTATTTCATGTTTCACTGGTATTAAAATATTAAACACTGTGTAAAATAGTGTATATAACATTTACAGCAGATTTAAGATCTGTAAAACAATTTATAAAACAGTTTGTAACTGACAATTTCTATTGAAATTAACTGTTTAGCATTATATGCTAGCATCTTTTCTTGTGGGTATAGTCACATTCTGTACTAAAACCTGAGAGAACTTGTACAGTAAACCATTTCTAGGTTCATATCTTTGTAACATTACCCTATTTACATGTACATTTAGGCATTTGGCAGACGGTCTTATCCAGAGCGACTTAATAAAACCCTATTTCCCCTATGCGGTTTGACTCAGATGTGGTGTCAGGCACCGTGAGTCAGCGCGATTGCCCGCCGACGTTCCGCTGGCGCTCCACGAAGTTCTGTAAGGCCCGGAAGCTTTCGCGAAGACCGGCGCGGAAAGATGGAAACGTACTCACAGCGCCAAAACCTCGCAGTGAATCATAATGAACCGTACTTACGGCCACCGCGAGAAACCGCATACTGTACAGTAGGTGCACTCCCCAAAACCTGTTCCAGTGAACTGTGGAGACACAACAACAAACTCAAGTATGCTACTGGCGGACAGGATGTTTTCAGAAATTTTCACAATGTTTAATTTATTTAATTTATATTGCTGACACTAATGCAACAAAGGAGCTTATTTCAGAAATCAAAATAAAGTATAAAAATTAGTAAGGGGCTTAACTTACTTCTTAACATTTTACACTGTTCGCCTGCTCCTTCAAAATGGCGTCTGACCACTGCTGCTGTTGTTGAGATTCAAATGAAGGTGACTTAATAAAACCCGGATAATTGAGCCAATTCTCTTAAAATAAATATGAAGCCTTTTTTCCTCAAATTTTTTGACTAAATGGTTCCTCAAATTAAGCCTAAAAATTGCACTAATTTCCTTAAAAAAATAGGTAAAATTTATTTCTTAATTTTATTAGTGAAATGTTCTCAATATATTATAAAAAACACAGAAAACCATTTTTTTAAAATGAAATATGCAGATTATTTTTAATTATTACATCAATTTTTTTAATGAAAATTACAAGCCTCATGATTCATTTTTTACAGTGTAGTTCAAAAAAGATGAGCAGATATAAATCTCAAACTAGTTGTTTTTAACTGAAGGAACACCTTTGCATAATAAAGCTGTTGTCTTTCTTGTGCTTGAAAATCAAAGTGGTCACTTAAATATGGTGTTACGTCCCAGTCTAGGGCCATACAGCAAAAGAATGGTTCAGGGTTCTATTTTAAACTGTATGGAAATGGTGGTATATGGCAGAAAGAACTCGATCCAATCATTAACTGAAGAAATAATGAGGTTTGTATACACACACACACACACACAGGTGGAGGATCAGATTCAGGGTGGACCCAGGCCAAAATAATAAACAAAATGGTATTTATATTTAGTAGCTAGATTACCTGCAAAAAAAAAACACAAACAAAAATACAGGTACCTTCCCGGACTCCCTAAACCAAAAACAGTGAAATTATCTACAAATATATACAAAGACCAACCAAACCAAAGCGACAAAGCAATAATCAAAGTCAATTGGAGGTAAAAAGTCAAACCAGAATACACAACCAAATATCAAACCGCCAAAATCACAACCTCTTTCATCTTTCCCGCGTCTCTCTCCGGTTTATATATGGTCGCGCTAGACCAGTGGTTCTCAAACTTTTTCTGTCATTCCCCACTTAAGTGGGTGAGCGAATTTTCAAGCCCCACTTGTCAACAAAATAATAACGAAATCGGCCAAGTTTACTGTTTATTGAAATATCAATTTCTAAACCAATAAGATCAAACAACCCCAAGTTAAAAACAGATAAAATACACATGCAATTGTTATAATAGGCTTACGTTGTCACTTATCATTGCATAATTGACCCCATGTTTATTAGCTGCTCAACAATCGTTTGTAGTTTTTTTGCACTGGCCAATTCTGTATGCAACTTTGAATTAAGCCATTTGTGCTTTGCTGTCCACTGATTCAGATGTTACCATGCGATTCTCCTGCTGTCTGTATTCTGCCAGCTTTCTTTGAAAGAAGTCTAGTGGCTTATTAACGTGACTGGAGTGTGTTGTCTCTAAGTGTCTTCCTAATTTGTTGGGTCTCATGCGGTCTGCTGCCAGCGGTATAAGACACAATATAAGCCCCCACCATCCCCACCATGAATCCAAGCTGAAGATAGGCTTCATTAGGGGTGGGCGATATAACCAAAATCTTCTAACACAGGAGAAGCTATTTTCTACCTCGATAACGACCACAATCAAAATTGCTATATCACAATATAGCAATTTGTATCTGAAAATACATAAATAAAAATTCAAGCACAAAGAAACTGTTTTACATAATGAAATTTTATATAAACTGTGAATTGCTGAGGTTTGCAGCATTTTTTTTTTACTTTGGCCATAATCGATTGGATGCTTGGATTTCAGATGATAGAAAAGGTTTGACGCGTTTCCACCACTTGTTAAAACAGTGTACTTGTGTACCTTCCAAATCACGTTCATCTCATTCGTATCACTTTTCTTATACCCGAACCAATTCCACACCACAGACGATGCACCTTTTTTCTTTACAATCTCCTCGTTCTTGGTTTCGTCACATGTAAGCAAGCTCTATGCTGCTGCACCGTCTTCTTCCATTGTCGAAGTGTATGTGAAGCCAAACACATCAAAAGTGGGACGAAACCGTGGCACCCGATTGAACCGAATATCTGCGCAAATACAGCGCAGCGCGACGATCTGAATAACGCAGTGATGATCTGGTTTATTTGCGCAGCCCGGTGGATCGCGCAGCGCCGTTCGAATCACAAACCTGCGCGACCCACTGTGTTTTATTTAAAAACAATTTAAAATGTCAGGACTGTTTAATATTGTTTCCGCCTTGCCATGCCTGTTTTTTACGTGCGCATCCCAGCGGGGTAAAATGTATTTTGATGGTCGGCGCGGTTTATTTCTGTCAGTGTCGCGCCGCACTGCCCAGTGGGTCGCGCAGGTTTGTGATTCGAGCAGCGCTGCTCAAGTTGGCCCGACGTTAAACCGTTATTGTTGCACTATGGTTCCACTTTTTCTCCCGGCCCACAACTGATGTTATTTTAAATTTACTTGTATTAATGATCCATTTATTTGTGTGTGATTGTTTAGTTTTTTCCTAATTTTTCCATTAATTTCCACTCGTTCATTGCGCCCCACCTGTCATGTCTGTATTCCCCACTAGTGGGGCGCGCCCCACACTTTGAGAACCACTGCGCTAGACGATGACGTCATTCTCAAGGCGGAAGCGACCATGTGGAAGGTCAGGAAGATGCCGAGGTCAGAAAACCTGGAGTGGAGTCTGGAGCGGCGCGCGACCAGGACATGATACACACACGCGGCGCAACGGAGCATTTATACAAAGCATAATATTTTCATTATTTTAGCATTTTCATTCATTTATTTTTTACTCAGTAGCGAATATGATTTAAAATGTAGCGAATCACAATACTTCAAACAAAACGTACTTAAGTAAAAGTAAAATTACAGATTTTTAAAACTACTTTAAAAAGTAGAAATACACAAAAAAGCTACTCAATTACAGTAACGCGAGTAAATGTAATTCATTACTTTCCACCTCTGATTACTGCATATGAATAACTATAAATTTCCATTAATGTCACAGTACTGTAACGTACATTCATTTATTATTTTTATGGTAAACATTTTCCAAGTTTTTTGTTTGAATAAAAGCATATCGAACAACAAACTTTTCAGGTGTGCATTACAGGATGTGTTACACAACACAGTACAAATACTGTACAACATGTGTTTTTTTAGTCATTTTGTTTTTTTGTATTTCACTTTTTCATTTTGGCAAATTCTCTTTAATTTCATTCAAGGTCAGAGTTTACATGGGTAACCATATACGCAGGCAGCATGTTATGGCATGTACTGTATGGCTAAAATAGATTCAGTTCATACAAAGCAAAGTTCAGCTGTGATATGGAACCAAGAGTCAACTTAATCAAAGACTCACAAAGCCTGAACATTCTCTATTAATATTCCAGCGATTACAGCAAGGTAGTTTCATTAGATGGATTACTGAATTAAATGCGATCAGACTTTTTTTTTTTTTTTTTTTTATAGCTGTGTGAACTCAAATAATTCAAACATTAACTTAAATTTGGGCCATTTTATAGTAGTTCTAGAGTGGATATCTAGTGATACTGAGAATAGTCAGATCATTCATTCATTACTTCATTTTGTTCATTCATTTATTCTTTCATCTTCAGTAACCATTTTATCTGGGTGAATCTGGATCTTATCCTTGGAAAACAGGACATTGCATGAGATTATACCGCACCAGGGTGCAGTCAACCTACACATTCATACAGTACACTCATTCACAATCAGGGGTAATTTAGAGTAGTTAATCCATGTATCAGCATGTTTTTTTTGGAGATGGGAGGAAACTGTAGAACTCAGGGGAAACCTATACCAACATAGAGGGCATATGCAAAACTCCATCCAGACCATTACCTGAGATCAAAATAGATCCTGGGAACCTTTTTTTTTACTTTGGCCTTGTCAATTGAGTGACCAGTGTGGATCTTTAGAATGGCTGGACTTTCACATAATGTTTCACATTCTTGTCTAATACAGGCCTCTAACTGTCGCACTTTCCTCTTTATGATGCACCAAATGTTCTCTATAGGGGAAAGATCTGGACTGCAGACTGGCCATTTCAGTACCCGGATCCTTCTCCTACGCAGCCATGATGTTGTGATTGATGCAGAATGTGGTCTGGCATTATCTTGTTGAAAAATGAGATGACGTCTGGATGGCAGCATATGTTGTTCTAGAACCTGAATATATTTTTCTGCATTGATGGTGCCTTTCCAGACATGCAAGCTGCCCATGCCACACGCACTCATGCAACCCCATACCATCAGAGATGCAGGCTTCTGAACTGAGCGTTGATAACAACTTGGGTTGTCCTTGTCCTCTTTGGTCCGGATGACATGGTGTCCCACATTTCCAACAAGAACTTCGAATCGTGACTCGTCTGACCACAGAACAGTCTTCCATTTTGCCACACTCCATTTTAAATGATCCCTGGCCCAATGAAAATGCCTGTGCTTGTGGATCTTGCTTAGAAATGGCTTCTTCTTTGCACTGTAGAGTTTCAGCTGGCAGCGGCGGATGGCACGGTGGATTGTGTTCACTGACAATGGTTTCTGGAAGTATTCCTGAGCCCATTCTGTGATTTCCTTTACAGTAGCATTCCTGTTTGTGGTGCAGTGTCGTTTAAGGGCCCGGAGATCACGGGCATCCAGTATGGTTTTACGCCCTTGACCCTTACGCTCAGAGATTGTTCCAGATTCTCTGAATCTTCGGATGATATTATGCACAGTTGATGATGATAACTGCAAAGTCTTTGCAATTTTTCACTGGGTAACACCTTTCTGATATTGCTCCACTATCTTTCTGCGCAACATTGTGGGAATTGGTGATCCTCTACCCATCTTGGCTTCTGAGAGACACTGCCACTCTGAGAAGCTCTTTTTATACCCAATCATGTTGCCAATTAACCTGATTACTGTTAATTGGTCTTCCAGCTCTTCGTTATGCTCAAATTTACTTTTTCCAGCCTCTTATTGCTACTTGTCCCAACTTTTTTGGGATTTGTTGACACCGTGAAATTTGGAATTAACATATTTTTCCTTTAAAATGATACATTTTCTCGGATTAAACTTTTGATCTGTCATCTATGTTCTATTCTGAATAAAATATTGACATTTGCCATCTCCACATCATTGCATTCAGTTTTTATTCACAATTTGTTTAGTGTCCCAACTTTTTTGGAATCCGGTTTGTATGTCAAACAAATGTTTTATTCTGACAGAATACAAGATACAATTAAAAAATTGGTTGTTTATGTAACAATGTCAGCAGCAACCTTCATTCAGTATCCAGCTTCAGTATCCAGGATCAACAGTATACTAACTGTCAGCCTGATCATCTGCCATCATCTGGTCCTGTTTCTTACTGGTTAAGTTATATGTTTTTTATTCTTGAATGGTTATTAGGTGGTTTGCATGTCCTCTCCACATTTGCTGTGTTTCCTCTGGGTAATCAAGTTTCTTCCCATTGTCTAAAGACTTGCAGGATAGGGTGCTTCCAAATTGCCTATAGTGTGCAAGTGAGTGTGTGCTTGTGTGCCTGTGCTTGTGGTGTCCCATCCAGGTCTACTCCACCCCAAGTCCCCTGGGATAGGCTTCAGGTTTCCCATGACCCTGAACAGGATAAGCAATATAGAGAATGAATGAATGAGAAAATGATTCATAGGTCACTGTAAGGTCTAATAAACAAAAACCATTCCTCTGAAACAGGTCGATTACGGGCACAAAAACGAGAGCCAAAAAGTCATTCAGGAACCATGGAGAACTATTGCTCAAGACATTAAACGATACAAGAAATTCTGGTTCTTTGAAAGCAACACCCTACAGGACATGCTGTTTCAAAGAATCTCTAATCTAGTCTTCTGTTCATAAGAATTTGACTCTAGTCAAAGTCGATCAGATTCATACACATGCTTATTATTCACACCGACTTGAGAACTGACTGTCCACTTGCTGTCTAACACATCACACAACCAGACAGGTGCCATTGTAAAGAGAAAAACAATATTATTTACTCCAGTGGTTTTAAGGTCATGGCTGATTGATGTATATGATATATGATGTGTATAATCTGCTGTTTCAAATGTTCCTTGAATAATATTTTAGAAATGATCATTAAAAAGTTTTCATATTATTTTTTTTATTGGTGTTGCCTGAGAACACTGTGTCAGTAGCGGTGTAGTAGCATTGTGAATCCATCATGTAATGTTACAGCAGAACCTTTTTACATCCTGTTTCATACATTACTGAATGTCCTGATAACACTGGGTTAGCTGGCAGGGCATGGCACAGGAACACAGCCTCCTCAGGAGCATTTGCTTAGGAGTCGATTCAGTATGAGTGAATCATTTCAGCACTGGTGTGCTTCTACCATGTGCGGCATTGAGAGAGAGTCTCGTCCTCCCCCTGGACAGTTTACATAGCCGTTTCTTTCTTTCCATTTTTTTTTCGGAAAGCACAGAAACAGTGTCAATTTAACGGAAAATACATAGAGATCAATTCCAGGTCAACTGCTATTCGTTTGGTCCTAAAACTACTAAATATGAGATTAGCCTTGATGCTGAAGAAACAGTTTGTAGCCAGTTTATTTACTGCTTCAACAGACACAGATTGTTAATACGTATTTTAAAGTTAGATTATAGTGAGCTCACTGCAATGGCGCATAAAACCGAGACAGTTCAATGTCGCCCTCTGGTGGCGATAAATCCGTAGTCCTTCCATCAAAGGGCGTGTTTTACGTGATTGCGTCAATGCAGTCGGTGTGGACGCGCACGTCGCTGTAACCAGACCGACACGGAAGTGGCGGAGAGCGAATGTCAACAACAAAAAAAGAGACGGCGAAAAGGTATGATAAATGTGTTGTCGCGCTGGACAGTGTGTATAAACCTGTCCATTTATCTGTTAAGTGGTGATAATTACTATAACCAGTGGTGCGTGTGCGTTTTTGTAAGTAATAATAGCCGCCTGGAGAAAGACGGGACGGAAAGTAAAGAGAGTGGGCAGCTGTCGGTTAGCATTAGCTTCTCTGGCTAACAAAGTCGAAGGAATGTGTTAGACAGCTGTGTCTCTGACTTGTTAGGACAAAATGGAAACTTTCTTATGACGACTATTGAGACACAGGCTGTCTCTTTGCACTGTAATTGTATCTGACGAAGTATTTTTTTAATATTTGTTAACGTACTTCCGGTCTGTTTCACTGTTAACGTTGGCGTCGAAACCAAGCGCGAGCGTGACGTCAGTGCTGGGAAGAGAAGCAGAACGGGAAATTGTTCACGACTTGTTTTTGAGTGACCGCTTCTTGTTTTTTTTATGCAGTTTAAATGTAAGTTCAGATAGGTTAAGGATATTTATTTATTTCGTTTTAAATTAATAATTATTTTATGTTTCTGGTTTACAGATAAAACCAGCGCGCGCGAGGCTCCTTGGCTCTGACATCCTGCTGATGGATCTACTGACATGAAGTGTTTATACCACGGAGAATATGATTTAGTTTGACGTTTTATTAAATACAACCTTCTAGATCCCCGTGGGAAGAACATCAACATGCATTCCCCTTACTGCCTGTGGATTTTTAGCCTTTTATTTCTGACAGGTGAGTGTTTTATCCCCTACATACAGTATTGCTTGTGTCACGATCCTGTTCTCTATACTAAGGGGACTGAGGGAAAAAATCCAAAAAGGTCCAGGGGGGTCAGTGCAATTTTCCGAATTTTATGTTAGGATTCAAAACTCTATGTATATATATGCAGACATTGTAAGTCTACAAAAAATAAGCTATTTAAACATTTTGAATGGATTTTGAATGTCTTGCCCGTGCTTGGTGGGTTTCCTCTGGGTGCTCAGGTTTACTCCCACAGTCCAATAACATGCAGATCAGGCTAATTGGTGTTAATTCACAAATAACCCGTAGTGTGTGAATGAGTGTGTGTGTGTGCGTGCCCTGTGATAGATTGGCACCCTGTTCACTGCCTTGTGCCCTAAGTCTCCTGGGATAGGATCCAGGCCCCCCGTGACCCTGTATACTGGATTAAGTGGTATAGATGATGAGTAAGTGAGTCCGTATAATACAAACAGCAAAAATTAATCACTCTTTAGTGAATCTTCATTTGCCCGCTGCTGCAGTCTAAATAAATGTGAAAGGACTCTGGTTGCTCTGTCATAGCAGGCTCTCATTTCTGGTATTTCATACACCCTCAGCTTGGAGCTAGGGTTAGGTTTGATTTAATGACCCATGTTTTATCTCATAGTTTCACATTGTGCTTTTTATTGGCACCATGCTTTCAGAACAGATGAGACAAATTGGATTTGAACTTTTTGCTGGAAGAAGCATATGTACATTTACATTTAGGCATTTGGCAGATGCTCTTATCCAGAGTGACTTACATTTTTATCTCATTATACATCTGAGCAGTTAAGGGCCTTGCTCAAGGGCCAAACAGTGGCAACTTGGTGGTTTGAACCTGGGACCTTCCGAACCGTAGTCCAATGCCTTAACCACTGAGCTACCACTGGCCCATATATACATACATATACTACTCTCCATACATAGGAAACTATCGGGTTTGCTGGCTCTGTAGATTCTCTTATTTATCAGAAAAGCATCAGGGTCCGGATAGAACTGTCACTTGGACCAGACTGCGATTCGAAATTTAGTGACGCCTGCTGGATAGAATGAGAGGTCCATTAGTTAGGTGTGGTTTCTGTTTGGACATGTTGAAGGAAAACTCCACCCTCAAATATATTTAAAGATTATGCTCTTCTGCATCGCTCTCTTTAGGTAGAGATGAAGCATGGGATCAATCCCACTGGTACCACTGTGTAGTTGTCATATTGTTTTTACATAACTGAAGTGAAACTGGACCAGATTATCAGGGATGGAGATTAAAACAAACAAAACAAAAAGAAATTTGAAGATTGAATATTTTATATTTGTTACGATTTCTATGCAAGGGATCGGGTGTATCAGAGCAGATCTACAGGTGTAATGGCAGAGCTACTTTAGGCCCAGGCATGTGAGTCACAGCAGTAATTTTAAGCTAATGATAATTAAATATTAACTAGTTGTCATTGTTGATTGATAACTAATATCATTAGGATGGCATTAGGAGTAGCACAGTATTAGCACAGTGGCCTCAGACCTCCAGGTACAAGGGTTTGATTCCCGCCTGAGGACTGTGTCCATGGAGTTTGCATGTTCACTCTGTGCTTGGTGGGTTTAATATGGGTACTCAGGTTTCCTCCAGGAAATAATGAGGCAAAGACATGCAGATTAGGCAGATTGGCCTTTTCACATTTTCTGTAGCGTGTGAATGAGTGTGTGCCCCGCAATGTATTGGTACCCCGTCCAGGGTGTACCCTGTCTTTTGTACCTGAGTCCCCTGGGATAAGCTCCAGGCTTCCCACAATCTTGTAAAGAATATACTGTAATGTAAAAGCAGTTTTTATTTGTCACAGCCTGTCACACTCTCATCACTACATACAGACTTGCTGATCTATTTCCTTTTGGTGTTGGATGTAGACAACTTTATATCTAAAAATCTCAGTGACTGCAGGGTGTCCCAGAAGTCTTTTCATAGGGGAAATAATGAGGCAGATGCACTCGTACTGTAACACCAGATGTGTTCATGATAAATGTGAGAGATTATTGTGTGTGTTTACAAAGAAATTAAAGGGGATGTTTTGTAGATAATGTTAATGATAAATGAAAGTTAACTTAAATAAACTTAAGTAAAAAGACAATTACTTTGTAATTAATACTTAATCTAACATCCAAGTTGGTTTTATTCTCTTCCAGTCCACAGTCTGGAGCTGGCCTCCAGTTCAGGTGAGTAATAAGATTTCATTCCTGAAAGTCATAACATTATGACATCACGTACAGTTCTTTATTTTGTAAAGCTTGTTCTGTACAGCTGAGACATATTGCTTCATACGATGATTTGTGCTCCAGTAATGTTTATTTTAGTACTTACTGTATTGTGAAAACTTGCCCTTGTGTTTCTTGTCTGTAATTTATTTATTCATTGTAAACCAGAAGTGGACTTCCTTTTGCGAGAAAGATTAAATTATTGATCTTGGGCTATATGCATACTTACAAAAGTTGATTTATATCCCAGACAATAAATCAGTTGTGTTGTTAAATGGGAGGAAAGATGTGAAATAAATACTTATGATGCTGTGTAGCAAAACTATTATGTTTAAAAGCTATTATGTTTGCAGCACATTGTTTGAAGTCTTCAAAAATACTACAAGCAAGACAAGGAGAAATTCACAGTTCCACCCGCTCTGGCTCCCCTACCCCTGTGAACTGCAGCTGGGTCATCACTTCCACAGTAGGAGAGCGTGTGATTATCAGGTACGGTGAGATCCAGACATCTCTCATTCAAAACATCTGATGTCTTTTAACCCGGGCAATCTGATGGAACTTTTAATGGTAAAAATTTGTGACTTTATTTTCAACCTCACAATGAGGAAGAGAGAGGATGCAATTAATGGAGGCACTATATAAGGCTAATTAGTCAATGCTTGCTCCTGATCCTTTTAGTCATTTACATATCAGAAAAGCTCCAAAATGTCAGCACTGTAGCACTAATCTGACTATAAAGCATGTACTTTTGACCTGCCCACGTTTTAATGGCATAAGAAAACAATTTCTACCAGCACAAACTTTAAAGAATTTATTCTGCCAGATGAAACCAGAAAAACTTTTATAATTTCTAGCAAAAGTGCATCTAAAGAACCTTGTATAAAATCTTGTTATTCTGGCCCAGGCCATGTATTTATATTATTTATCCAATATTTATTAAGATAATATCCTTTATTTTACTTTTTAAATCCCTTACATTACATCTATAACTTAATGTTATACTTGTTCATATAAATTGGTTGAATGTTTAATATTTAGCTGCCATGTTATAGCTTGTGAAGCTGATATGGCAATAAAACCTAATACAAAAAATACATATCAGGATTATGTCAGATTAGGGATTATCTCAACCAGCAGCTGTCATGCTAGAACGATGCATTTAATGTAGGTTTAATAATAATAATAATAAAATTACTTATTTTACATTTGTTATACAAGTGTAAATACTTTTACCTCTCGGAGTAGCTCTAACTCCAATTTCTTGTCTTTGTTTCTTTGTTTTTTTATTGTTAAAAGTTTCTCAGAGGTTTTCATTAGATGTGGCTGGAGCTGGCTAAGCCTGACAACCGCTACAGGCCAGCCTGTGTCAATTTGTGGAAACGAGCTTCCCAAACCAAAGGAGTTCTACGAGGGAAACATTACAGTGACGCACCACTTTATCCCGCACTTCTTCTCAGTTTCACAATTCCGCCTGTCATACATTAAAGGTAACACGAATACTATTATGTATTATAGTATTATTCCTTCAATAATAAAAATTTCAACAAAATGTTTTATTCTGTCCAGATACTGGTCCGTGTTACCCGGGTGAGTTTGAGTGTTACAGTGAGCGCTGTCTTCCAATGTCCTGGCGCTGTAACGGCCAGGTCGAGTGCCTCGGGGACGGTGATGAGCTCGGCTCAGATGAGGAGGACTGTGACCCTGTTGAAGCCCAATCTTACCTGGAAAATGATCCCACACTTGTCCCACCTGAAAACCCATCAAACTCGGCTGTTACCTCCAATGTGGAGATGGGACTCAGGGCATATGACCTCTCTGCTCCAGCCCAGGGTGGGCCCTGTGGAGGGTATCTGCAGGCCTTTTATGGTTCTTTTGTACCCCCAGTGCTGACTGGCTCTGCAATGGAGTGTGTGTGGTCAGTGGATCCACAGGACTCTCGGCCACTTAAGCTGGAGCTGCAACAGCTGGCACTTGGGTCTAGCGATGTTCTTATCATCACTGACCAGCCTATTGGGGGCGGCAACATCATTGCAACTGTGAGTATATGGGTGCAACGATGTGGGTAAATAAAAGTTTAAATTAGTATAATACCAGTGTGCATTCATTGTTTAGTACAAAACATTCAGATAATGCATGTTAGTGAATGTTTTTGATGCACTTAATTGTTACTTGTTGCATTAAAAAACAAGACATTTAGGTTACCTAGCAACCCAATGCTATACCTACAACCATATTAACTATTATCAGTAGATTTGGATTAAATAAGCTACTAAAGCATTTGTTGATTGTAGTGATAAACTATTGTGGTATTCATTCTGATAAGTTCAAGCTGATCAATAAGTTTAATAAAATTCAAACTGAAAGGAAATTGCTATGGACAGTGGAAGCGCAAAGGTAGATGAGTACATCATTTGCACTCTGGAATTAAAGTACGCAAAACATAATTTAGACATTATTACCCCAAATGCATAACACAAAATGTCCAAAAAGGCAGGAAACAATGGGAGGATATAAGCAAATATATCAGGCTGAAATATTTCTTGCAAAATGTAATACAGCAGTTAAGAATAAATGTGTAGTGTGTAAGGCTGGACATGTAAAGGTCATCCTGTGAGTACAGTTTTACCTCGGCATACAAATTTAATCCGTTCTGTAGGCGATAATTCTTATTGCAAAACACATTTTCTCATCGGAAATTATGTAAATGCAGATACTCCGTTCCAGCCACACAAAAATATTACCAATTTTCAACAATATAATTATATATATTTTCATATAAAAACTATCAAAACATGTAGAAAAGACATGCAATGAAGTAAAATATAAAGTAAATAGACAATTAACCTCATTTTATCTTAATTTATGATTCCTTCTTGTCACTGGCTGCTTTAAAAATTAAAGTGGCTAAATTTTTTTTGCCACCTTGCTAACCTTTTTGGGACCAGTGATGTAATGTCTTCATAAAATCTTGCACAAAATGCAAAAAACGCACAGGAAAGTATGTAAACTCATTTCGCTTGGCTTTCCACTGATGCAAACAGGTTTTGAATGGTTCGCTTGCTTACACGCAACCAAGCCGGTGTTCAGTTTGGCTTAGTTCGTTCGCTCGTATGCTGAAAATTTCTTGCAAAATTTAACTTCTTAAGGTGAACAATTGAGGTGGGGGGTTCGTATGCCGAGGTACCACCGTATGTAGTTTTCTTGTCATTGGTTCCTGGGCTGCCAGTGATCCAGACTCCCTCTGCCCTCCGGACCTGTCTGATCCATCCTGGTGCCCGGTTTCTGGTTGGAGGTCTCGTCGCATGGATGCCCCGTGTGTCTCTTTAGGATGTGCCTGGTGTCTGGGGATGATTCTATCTACTTAGAAGACGGTTCTGGCCTCGACTGGTGTTGTCAGCTGTTTCTCTGAGGACTTGACAATTCGATAGTTCAGGACTGGAACTTTCTACAAGTCTATCTGAGTCTCGAATAACTACTGGACTCCATTTTACATCAACTATTATAACATCAATTAACATCAACTATTATAGCTGAACCTAACACTTAACACTGTATAAATGCAGATCATTTCCTGCTATCTGTTTCACCCAGATGAGGATGGCTTCCCTGTCGAGTCTGGTTCCTCTCAAGGTTTCTTCCTATTACCATCTCAGGGAGTTTTTCCTTGCCACTGTCGCCCTCGGGCTTGCTCACCAGGGAATATCTGAACATTTTGATTCATACACATTCACATTCCATACAAACTTAAATAATTCTTTTGATTGTGTAAAGCTGTTTTGAGACAATGTCAATTGTTAAAAGCGCTATACAAATAAAACTGAATTGAATTGAATATTTCAGACACCTTGTTTAGTAAATAAAGGACAAATTGGGTTGCTCACATTTATGCATTGAGCATCTCTAGGTAATTTCATCTGCCCTGTGATTCAGTCAAAGCAGACTTTCCTCTCTCAGATTGGTAGCTGTTTTGTGATCTGTGAGACTTGTGCAGGGAAAAGGGCTGTGGTAAATGTATGCATATTTTTTTGAGGTGTTACTTTTGTAGTGTTTTAGAAAAAAAAAAAATTTTTTTTGTTTGTTTGTTTTATTTACAGGTCACCTACACATCCAATTACAAAACAGTGGAGGTGGAGTCCCCTACTGGTCTGCTGTCGCTAACATATCGTGTACAGGAGGCCTCTGATGGGCGGGGCTTCAATGCCACATACCGTATCGCTGATTACTGTCTTCCTTGGGAAGGTCTCTGTAAGGGCTCAGACGGGGGCTGTTACACGTCAAAGCAGCGCTGTGATGGTCACTGGGACTGTGCAGAGACGGGTCTGGATGAGGACGGTTGTGGCGGGTGCCCGGCTGGGTACTTCCCCTGTGGGACACTAGCACTCCAGAGGACGGCGCACAGCCGGCCTGCCTGTTATTCCATCAAAGAGAGGTGCAACTACCAGCTGAACTGCGCTGACGGGAGTGACGAGCGAGAGTGCAAAGTGTGTCAGCCTGGCACATTCCATTGTGACAGTGACAGGTGTGTGTGTGTGCGCGCTACTGGTTTAGTGACTTTTCACTTAACTTTATTAATGACTATAAATTATTCACATAAAATGTGAATGTAGAAACAGGTTTATATTTACGAGATGTGGCACACAACTTACAGAAATGCATCCGCGGGCAACATATCTTCACTTTAGTATATAGATTTAAGCATATTCACACACACTGTAATCTTTTTAAAAATGTGTCAGTACAAATAATTCTTCCAGGCAACTCCTACTACTATTGGCTACATTCTTGTGCCCTAATTGATCTGTGGTACATACCAGCATTTACTACACCTTCACTAAACCCATTGTTGTTTGATCAGATTAAAGTGGCTGGACTGTCAAGGGAATAAAAACATGCAAAACATATGTTTCATATACTTCCATACAAACTTAAATCATTCTTTTGATTGTGTAAAGCTGCTTTGAGACAATGACAATTGTTAAAGGCGCTATACAAATAAATTGAATTGAATTGAATATTTGGGTTTATATGGGTTATAACTTTTTTTATTTGATTTAATAGGATTTTCTTTCTGGCTCATCAGAGGTGCATTTGATTTCAAGTATAACAGATTATGTGTTAAATATTATAAAATGCATGAAACGGCAGGAGAAAATAGAGTTGAAACATTATTCATGTTTCAGGCCTGAAGGCTGCTATATGATTTGACTTCCTGTTATGAGCTCTGGTGCAGTAGAGGTGTGTTTGTGTACGAGTCTAATATTCCGTCCCTGTTGTGCTGCAGGTGTGTGTTTGAGAGCTGGCGCTGTGATGGACAAGTCGACTGTAAGGATGGCACTGATGAATTAAACTGCACTGTAACTCTGCCTAGAAAAGTCATCACCGCAGCAACGGTGGGCAGCCTGGTGTGTGGTCTGCTGCTGGTCATTGCAATGGGCTGCACCTGCAAACTGTACTCACTTCGGACAAGAGAATACAGGTGAACCTCGCTTTCAAGTAGCCTTATATTGTCTTTATTGTTTTTTATATAAAATCTGTTTTAGATTATTTTATGGTAATTGTGTACACAACAGTTTAAATGTTATAGTTATAGAGAGAAAATGCCTTTTTATGAATTACTTTCTCATTGAAACCTCTGTGTCTTCATGGTTGTTCTGTTCTGCTGTAGCTTGTTTGCCCCAATCACTCGTCAAGAGGCAGAATTTATCCAGCAACAAGCTCCGCCCTCCTATGGTCAGCTGATTGCTCAGGGAATTATTCCTCCTGTAGAGGATTTCCCAACAGAGAACCCCAATGAGGTATGATTAAAAAAAGGGGAGAAATTATAATAATTATATTTCCAGTTTGTGAGGAATGCAACTGGTCAATGAGGAAATTATATAATTCATTTACTCAAATTAAATGTTTTATATGTTTCAGTGTTTTTTTGTTCTTCTTGTTGTTCATCTAATTCTTTTTTCTTCTTTTTCTCCCATCTCTCAGCCCACGTCCCTTTCTCTGAGAGGACTGCTTCAGATCCTTAGACAGGACAACATCTCGTCCCCACGCCGCAGACGCAGGCCGCGGATTGTCCGGCGGGCAATTCGACGCCTGCGCAGGTGGGGTCTGATTTCCAGACCAACCTCTAGATCTACCCAGACCACGAGCTCCCCAACAGAACAGACAGAAACTGGTTCTACAGGCCAGGAGCCCAGACAGTCCGGCCCTACCGGCTCAGCGGTGCCCAGGGAAACTACTGACCAGCCACTGCCACAAAAAGTGGCACTGTCTCAACAAACAGAGCAAGAACAACAAGCAGACGCAACACTTGCTCTTTCTCCTTCTCCCCCTCCTCCTCCTCCTCCTATATCACATCCCACAACCCCACCCTCTGTCCAGCCAGCTGATGCTCCAGAAACACGTCAGACCCCACTTGTCACCGTTGCCCCCAGCAGCCCTTCACTGGCCTCTCTCTTCCATTCTCTGGGGCTGAGCATCTCTCGTTTCAGACCTTCGTCTTCCCCTACTGCACTTCCGCTCTCATCTTCCCCTTCTTTTTCTTCCTCTTCCTCTGAAGATGAAGTGCTACTGATCCCTCTTTCCGATGACACAACCTCTGAGGACGACGTGCCCATGCTGACTTAAGATGGACTGCACTCGCTTTCACTTTTCTTATCTTTTACCACCATCTCCCTGTTTTTCACCTCTAAATTATGATCTCAGCATGTAAGCGGCATCATGTCTGCAGTCTGTGCTGGCAAGGTGCCTTATTTTACATGAATAGGTTCATTTTCCCGATTTAAATGTATCAAGTGTTGGAGTTTAGTCGCTGTGCTTGTTAGATGTGCACTTGTGATGGAAGAAAATGTTGCACAAAAAGATTCTTCCACAGCTTCTCCTAAACGAGTGTGTTTTCATGCACCATCTGATGTCATCTCATTTCAGCATTTTCATGTGGTTGAACAGCACCTGTGCATGTGTGGAAATGATTAGATTAAGGAACTTTAAGATTAAGCATGCACTTGAATTAAAATTGAGATGGTTCAGTTGTTCGAGGACAGACAGCATTATGTTAAATTAGCAATGTTTAAAATCATGTTTTTAAAAGCAAACTTGCTGGTTAATGGAACAAATATTTTCACTACTTTAGCCACGATTCTAAAATAGATACCATAATTTAGTGAGTCTTGCCGACACAGATTATAATATGGCTTAAAAACAAGCAAATCATTCTTTTTGTTGTTAAGGATGCTGATTTATCGGTTATACCACAGTATCGACTGATATTTGCCTTGTTAACTGCCTTTCGGTAAATAAGGTAATTTTCACTTATGGCAGTGGCCGTTGTTTTTCTGTTTGCATCAGTTCAATCTGGAGCTGGTTATGTGTTGTATTGATTAACTGTAGTCTGACTGGGACAACAGAGGCCTATCCAACTACAGCTTATGGATAATTCCAATAGCTGGCGCTATAATACCACACAAACCTGCCCTTTTGCCACAATCGTCTAATGCAGACTGGTGTATTTTTATTCTGACAAAATAAAACATTATCCACATGAGTCGACATCAACACTGTTTATTACAGAGGAGAAAGTTCAGCATGGAGGTTAATTAGTGCAGCACTGGAGCACTTTCAAGTCTAGTTTACCATTAAAAAGAAGTGCCATCTTGTGGTGATATTTGGAATAACAGCATTTCTTTTTTTTTTTTATATACGAAGCAACAAAAAACAAACCAAAAACATTGGTATCGGCCACATTATAAGTTTGAACATCGGTATCAGCCCAGAATTTCTCAATTGGCGCATCCTTAGTTGCAATGATGACTTTCATTCATCCTTTCTTTTTTTTTCGTGCAGAAAAATTAATTGAAATATTCTGCCCTGTGTGTTTCCCTTGGCAAAATTCACATCATGCTACAAATATCCAGGCTATTCTCTTGTGATTTATTTTTTTACAATTAATTAACATCTGTATGTATTTATATATCTGTGTGTGTGTGTGTGTGTGTGTGTGTGTGTGTGTGTGTGTGTCTTTTACTGCTATACACCTGGCTGTGTGTATTCTTTAGAAGTGCCTTTGATAGAGCTTCCTATAGATCACTAGACATTATGTGACTGTATGTACTTGCACATGAAGGTCAAACACACACATGCAAAAGTTTACACCTCCGTTTGATATTAAAATCACCCAGGCCATGTTTAGGCTATTGCATGGCAGAACCGTGTATATGTGTGTTTGTGTGAATGTGGTCACTCTGTTGAGACAATCCTTCTTGGTGCCTGAGACAGGTTTTTTTTTTTTTTTTTTTTTTTTTTTTTGCACCACCAACCTGAATTACTTCATGTTACTTTAATGACAATTAAGCATTTCTTCTAATTTCTGCTTCAGTAAAGAGTGAAAGAAACACGAGTGCCATAACTATAATCCTCTTTTGCACTTGCTCTTATGAACTCCTTCTTTTCGTCATGTTGATATTGTTTTTATTACTGAATGTATTGAAGCGGCTAGCTGTGTAACATGTTTCTCGCTAGTGGTGATTGCAATAGAAATTTTGTGGTTTAAAATGAAAAGAAAAAGAAAATACTTTTCTTAAGATGTGTTTCATTGTATATATGCTGAAAGATCTAGAGAAACCACAATGAATAAATCATTTGCACTTTTAATCTGAGCGCTTTGTCATTATTATTGTATATATAGTGTTCAGTGAATTTGGTTTATAGCTCCTTTTGATGTTTTTCATGATATAATTGGAGATTTTCAGTCAAGGAAACAATCTGAGGTTAGTTCCACTGAAACTCGTCATGATATTATATAATGGGTTATTACCACACAAAGCCTCTATTGTCCTTGTCCATTCAATCAGATTGGTGTTTCTTACCGCTTGGTTGAGAACAGTGGTGACCTAGACAAAGGAAACAACATTAAGGAGAGAGACAGAGAGAGAGAGAGGATACAAGAGGAGTGAAAACACATTGTGGAGCTTCCGTTGATTTGAAGCAATTTGATACAGGTCAGCTACATCTGTTTTAATTGTTACAAATTGTTTTAAATTACTTATCAAAGTTTTATTGGGGCTACTAGGCTTTTGTTCTGGTATGATAATGAAACAATAAGGAAATCTAAGGTGTATATAGTATAACAAAAAGAATATTGATGTATATTGGCATGTTTTGGAAAAATAATGGAAAAAAAGATTTAATTGTACATTGCAAAAAAAATCTGTAAAATATGAATTCAATCAAGGCAAATGAGTGTTGGCTATATGTTCTTGATATGTCATTAATTCTCCTCTTTTCCTAAAAGTCAAAAAGTATAAGCTTTTGATAGCATTTGCTATCTGGCTATGTACTGTAACTGCAGTTAGTTTTGCTTTTTATTATCGATTTAAACATTCTCATCATTCTGATTTTTTTTCTTTTTTCTTTTATCATTTGTAAATATATTTGATTGCTTTATTTATATAAACTGGGATGTGCAACCTCTATGATCAATATAAAGAGTGCAAAACCATCTTTAATCTTCTGCCCATTACACAAACCTTCCAGATGATGGCATTTCCAAACCCTTTTCTTCCTCTGTTGCTGTTGATGCCACACATTTGGGGAAAGTGCATCTTTGATGAAGTGCAAAGTTCAATCCGGGTACTGTCTCCTCCAAGCTCTTTTAACTGGGCCTTCAAAGACGATGATGCAAAGCGTGAGGTGTCTCTTAATAAACAAGAAGATGTTCAGATCCAGGACCATCAGAACACCATATCACAAGATTTTCCACATGAAAGATCTAAAAGGATGATCAGGGATGGGATTGAAGTAATTAATGAATTACAACCAATTAGGATTAAGACATGGACTCCTAGAGAGAGTGCTGTTCTCCCACAGTGGGAAAGAGAGAGACTGGATGCAGCGGTTAGTGATGCGATCAGCACAGTGTCCAAACTACTTGCAGGTATTGTTTGTATTGGTATTGGGAGCCAGCTATGGCAAATTTTGTCTTAGGTTTGCTTTTTTTAAATGTTTTTATTTTGCACTGGAGCTCAAGTAATAGAAGCTTACAGTGGTGTGAAAAACTATTTGCCCCCTTCCTGATTTCTTATTCTTTTGCATGTTTGTCACACTTAAATGTTTCTGCTCATCAAAAACCGTTAACTATTAGTCAAAGATAACATAATTGAACACAAAATGCAGTTTTTAAATGAAGCTTTACGTTATTAAGGGAGAAAAAAAACTCCAAATCTACATGGCCCTGTGTGAAAAAGTGATTGCCCCCCTTGTTAAAAAATAACTGTGGTTTATCACACCTGAGTTCAATTTCTGTAGTCACCCCCAGGCCTGATTACTGCCACACCTGTTTCAATCAAGAAATCACTTAAATAGGAGCTACCTGACACAGAGAAGTAGACCAAAAGCACCTCAAAAGCTAGACATCATGCCAAGATCCAAAGAAATTCAGGAACAAATGAGAACAAAAGTAATTGAGATCTATCAGTCTGGTAAAGGTTATAAAGCCATTTCTAAAGCTTTGGGACTCCAGCGAACCACAGTGAGAGCCATTATCCACAAATGGCAAAAACATGGAACAGTGGTGAACCTTCCCAGGAGTGGCCGGCCGACCAAAATTACCCCAAGAGCGCAGAGACAACTCATCCGAGAGGCCACAAAAGACCCCAGGACAACGTCTAAAGAACTGCAGGCCTCACTTGCCTCAATTAAGGTCAGTGTTCACGACTCCACCATAAGAAAGAGACTGGGCAAAAACGGCCTGCATGGCAGATTTCCAAGGCGCAAACCACTTTTAAGCAAAAAGAACATTAAGGCTCGTCTCAATTTTGCTAAAAAACATCTCAATGATTGCCAAGACTTTTGGGAAAATACCTTGTGGACCGACGAGACAAAAGTTTAACTTTTTGGAAGGTGCGTGTCCCGTTACATATGGCGTAAAAGTAACACAGCATTTCAGAAAAAGAACATCATACCCACAGTAAAATATGGTGGTGGTAGTGTGATGGTCTGGGGTTGTTTTGCTGCTTCAGGACCTGGAAGGCTTGCTGTGATAGATGGAACCATGAATTCTACTGTCTACCAAAAAATCCTGAAGGAGAATGTCTGGCCATCTGTTCATCAACTCAAGCTGAAGCGATCTTGGGTGCTGCAGCAGGACAATGACCCAAAACACATCAGCAAATTCACCTCTGAATGGCTGAAGAAAAACAAAATGAAGACTTTGGAGTGGCCTAGTCAAAGTCCTGACCTGAATCCTATTGAGATGTTGTGGCATGACCTTAAAAAGGCGGTTCATGCTAGAAACCCCTCAAATAAAGCTGAATTACAACAATTCTGCAAAGATGAGTGGGCCAAAATTCCTCCAGAGCGCTGTAAAAGACTCGTTGCAAGTTATCGCAAACGCTTGATTGCAGTTATTGCTGCTAAGGGTGGCCCAACCAGTTATTAGGTTCAGGGGGCAATTACTTTTTCACACAGGGCCATGTAGGTTTGGATTTTTTTTCTCCCTAAATGATAAAACCCCTCATTTAAAAACTGCATTTTGTGTTTACTTGTGTTATCTTTGACTAATAGTTAAATGTGTTTGATGATCAGAAACATTTTGTGTGACAAACATGCAAAAGAATAAGAAATCAGGAGGAGGAGGGGGGGGGGGCAAATAGTTTTTCACACCACTGTATATGTTCATGGTTAGTTTCAATTCATTACACAATCACAGCACTTTTATAATAAAATGTGTAGATACATGCAAAGATACAAATTTTTGCATTTAGGATAACTGCTGTATGTAGATGTGTAATATGTTTTAATATGTATTTGTGTTAAAAACTACATTGATCAGTCATAACATTATAACCACCTGTCCATCTAGTACCCTCTGTAGTGCAACTAGGGGTCATGGAGGCCAATGGTGACCAGTGTATTTATTCCCATTTTAACACGGTGGTAGGACCTCCGATATTGAATATGTCAGTGCGTCCAAAACAGTGGATGTGAATCTGTAGATGTATGGACTCCATGGGACCTCTGAGGGTGCACTGTGTTTACTTGGACCAAGCCATCAGTAGCAGATTCTTTAGGTCCTGTAAATTGCGAGGTGGAGGCTTTGTGGATTGGATTTGTACTTCCAAGCACATCTTCCACAATCTAATTAGAATCTATGGAATTTGTAGTAATCTATAGAACTATATTCTGTAATATATAGAACACATCAAAGTCATCTTTGCCTTCATTGCCATTACTTGCCTTCTTTTCCATAGTGCATCCTTGTGCAATCTCTTCCTCAGGTAAGCAAGACACACTCTCCTGGCCTTCTCCATGTAATAAAAGAAAGTTATTCATCAGATCAGACCAACTTTTTCATTGCTCTTTAGTCCAGTTCTGATGCTTATATGCCCATTGCAGGTGCTTTAATGGTGGACATGGGTCACCGGTTTGTGGCTACACAGCCCCATTATGGGAAAAAACTGATGTGCGTCTTGTGTGCTGACACCTTTCTATCAGAACCAGCATTAACTTCTTTCAGCAATTTGAGACTTCCTGTATGTTCTGAGTTAGAGCGCTTCTATTTGATCGGACTAGAAAAGCCCGCCCCTCTTTCAGTGAGCTTTAGCTGCCTATGACCCTGTCACCGCTTTACTCGTCTTTCTTTCCTGTCTTTTCTTAGCTCGTGACCCACTGCAGACCAGAAACATCCCACTAGAGCCGCGATTTTGTATTTGCTTTGACAGTAATATAGACATCACAATTTGGCCCATGTCAAAATCACTCAGATCATAATGCTTGCCCATATTTTTCTGCTTCTAAAACATTAACTTCTGGGACAAAATGTTCACTTGCTGTCTGATATGTCCCACACACTTCCAGGTGCCATTGTAACGAGAAAAGAAAAGTTACCTCTCAGTGGTCATAATATTATGGCTGATTGATGTACCAGCCTAAGATAATGAACACCTCAACCTTTAAGAAGGGCGAGTGATATGTTAGGTATGCAGTTAGCTCAGGGCTAAAATAGAGGCCATACACTTTCTTTACCTTTAGCTTCAGTGCAAAATAAAAGAAACAAAAATAGTTTGAATATAGTTGGAATAGTTTGGATTAACCATTTTGTTTCCATTTTTAACCGCACATGAGTGCCTTGTTTGACCATTGCTTATTTCCAATGATAATGTTTGAATTTAATTAATTACTTAATTTTCTTTTGCTTCTAAAATGTGTATTGGTTTGTCTCTAGTATGGAGGATCAGGAGCACGCTGCTGCTGCTGCTGAGAGATATCAATAAGTATTGCCGCTTCATCTGGAGGAACAGCAGCGCTGCCAACTTCAACAAGTCAGTTCCTTCTCTGCTCTACTGGCTTTGCTATGTAAATTTAAACCACATCCTCATGTTTAAGAGTTATAATTAGTCAGTGTACTGTATTACAGGTGTGGCAGAGCCAGTGAGAACTACCGGACTGAGAGCTGTTTGGGTGTGACTGTAAGTCAGCAGTTTTCTACATACTACATTTTGCTCATATACAGTAACTG
Source organism: Channallabes apus (assembly GCA_030522415.1). Taxonomy (NCBI): domain Eukaryota; kingdom Metazoa; phylum Chordata; class Actinopteri; order Siluriformes; family Clariidae; genus Channallabes; species Channallabes apus. The sequence goes on from CM060108.1 coordinate 36,717,872, forward strand.
TGTACTAACACTTTGTTGACTAACAGATCCCAGATGAGCACCTGAGAGGCTGTACTGTTTACCCTCATCCTGACCAGCCAGACTTAAAGGTGATAAAACAAGATGGCGCAGGACTTCCTGACACTGATGTCTTACTTTATGTGACGGCTCAAAGCACTGATAAATGCAGAGCTGATGTAAGTAGTGGTGACGTGTTATATTGGTTTGAGACCCGGGGTAATATTTTTGTGTGTTAATTAAACTTTATTTCATTTAAATGAGAGTACTAACCCATAGGTTACTCATCATGTAAGTGTACAATTATATTCTGGTGAGTTGAAATAATGTAGCTCATCCAAAATGTTTAGGAAATTCGGACCTACTGTTAATCAAAAGATTACTGGTTACACAGTGGGAGGAGATATTTTACCTCTTATTGTCACTAAAATCAATATTGAGAAGATTAAGAGCTCAGGTTATGGGGCTGAAAGATGAGGTGAAGTGGAGAGCCCAGAGATAGACAAGAGCCCTGTGTCTTAAAACTAACTAATGAGTCTATATTTATTTTATATTATTATCACTGTACACATTATTTTACAGTATATGTTATAAATGTCCATTTAAATATTGCATATGTTAGACATGAAGTGAACAGTCAGTTCTCAAAGTATGTGAAAAATAAGGATCTGAGAGCTTTATCAATTTGGAATACTTAGTTGTGATGACTAAAAAGCTGGGTTAGAGCATCTCCAAATTGACATGTCTTCTAGGGTGTTCCTGGTATCTAGTGGTTAGTACCTACCAAAAGTATTCCAAAGGAGGTGAACCTGCATTAGGGTCATGGGCGTACTACAGTAAGCTCGTTGATGTGCAGTGAAAGCTAGCCTATCTGGTCTGTTCCCATAGGTGAGCTACTTGAAAATGTGTCTGGCTGTGGTAAAAAAGTGTCACATCTTTGTGGACAGGGCAGCATAGCTGCAGACAGTCAGAGTGACCATGCTGACTCTTGTCTACTACTGAAAACTCATACAATGGGCATGTGATCATGCTTTCTTTTGCATCATGTGGATGGTTGGGTGCGTGTACGTCACTGGGCAAGAGATGGCTCCGGGATGCACTATGTGAAGACAGTATGATGATCTGGGGAATGTTCTGCTGAAAATCCCCAGGGTCCTGGTATTCATGTGGATATTTCTTGGAAACATAACACCTACCAAAATCTGTTGCAGACAAAGTATTCCCTGATGGCAGTGGCCTCTTTCATCCTCTTTCAGGAAACTATGGCCTGCTGCTATGGAAAATCATTTAGGAATTGTTTGGGGGAAAATGACGAAGAGTTTAATGTGTTGACTTAGCCTCCGAATTTCCAGATCTCATCTGATTAGGCGTCTGTGGCATGTGTTGGCCTACTGTAACAAGTTTGATCCATGGAGGCTCCACCTTAAGACTTAAAGGATCTGCTGATCACACCTTCCAGATACCAGGACACACCTTCAGAGGTCTTGTGGAGTTCACATCATGAAGGTTTAGAGATGGTTTGGTGACACAAGAGGGATCTACATAATATCAGGAAATGTTATTGTCATGGCTGATCATCAGAATATTGTAATTTCTTCATGCTTGTGATGTTTTAAACTCCCTGTCCAGGGGAAATTTGTTCTAGTGAAGACACTAAATTGTATCAAAAAGTATATAAATAATGAATCTAGAATTAATTACAATTATATATTTGTCATGGGCACATTTGGTAACATGAGTCCTGATGATGTTAAGATGTTATTTGCTCTTAGTCTAGTGTGCTGGCCTATTCAGCTCATTGTCAGAGCGACTCAGAGGGACGGCCATTGGCTGGTGTTATGGTCATCTGCAGAGAGCCACTCAGCACTGAAGGATTCAGTCATGAACATATGGTGCAGGTATCTGCATATGAACATGTGTGTTGCATAAATGAGTAGTAAAATTAGTTGAAAAAAATAGTTGTGCTTGATGTTATGCGTTATGTTCTTCGACAGACTGTGATCCATGAGATGCTGCATGTGCTGGGTTTCAGTAAAGAACTTTTCAGCAAGTGGACAGACCATTCTCTCTCCTCCCAGAGTATTTTTTTTAATATTGATTATAAGCTGTATACAACTATAAACATTTACTATCATTCATAAAATATTTTACTGTGTACAGTAGAGAATCCTGTGGGTTACAATAATAATGTGTTGGTGTCATGTAGGCGGCATGGACTCCTCTCATGGTCAGATGATTTACAGTGATGAGTTTGGACAGATGAGGCTCTACAGTCCTAATGTGAATAAGGCTCTACAAATACACTTCAACACTTCACACACTGACTTGGGAGCTCCACTAGAAAATCAGGTATATGTACTCATATGATTTAAGCTAAAATATTGAATACGGCACAGTACCTCATGTTTGTAAGATCTCCCTCTCTCGCTCTTTCTTCCTGTTTCAGGATGCTGATTCTCGTGGTTTCTCCTCACACTGGGAGGCTAGAGTTCTGCAGGGTTCCATTATGACAGCCATGTTACCAGATCCGCCTCTGGTCCAGATCGATGCAATCACCCTCTCTGCCCTCCAGGACACTGGGTGGTATGCAGTCAACCACAGTCATGGACAGAATTTACTCTGGGGAGCGAGTAAGAGGGGTTCATTATCTACTATGGGGATGGGGAAGAGCTCACAAGAATAGATAAGATCATTTGTAAACACTCTGGTTTTGTAAAAAAAAAAGTTAAAGTATTGCCACCATTCACTCAACCAGATTAAACTGATTTCACACTTCACTAATATAACAATTCTTCAGTCAAATTTAAAATGTAAAATTTAAAATTTGTCTCATACACAGTATAATATAAAGTGATATGCTTATACGGCTGCTGATGACCTACTGTAAAATAAAAGAAAAGTTTCATTATAAAATAAGAATTTTTACAAATTGGAACTATAGAAAAATAGAACAAAACTTTCGCTGTAAATTTTTTTTTTTAATATTTATACATTAAACATTATGTACTAATAATAATAATAATAATAATTGTGTGATGAGCAACGTGGTGGGTAGTGAGATTGTTTGAGAAATCAGATCAGTGTGTTAAGTCCTATTTGGTGTTTTGATTAAGAGACCGTATCGCCTGCGGGAAGAAGCTCCTCCTCAGTCTCTCTGTGTTGGCCTTTAGGGAGCGGAATCACTTCCCAGACCTCAACAGAGAGAACAGTCCATTACTGGGGTGACTGAGGTCCTTCACGATCTTCCTGGCCTTAGTCCAGCACCGCTTGCTGTAGATGGAGTGCAGGTCAGGGAGCTCAGTGCGGATGATGCGCTCGGCTGATCGCACCACCCTCTGTAGAGCTCGTCTGTCCTGCATGGTGCTGTTCCCGAATCATCTTGTGATGTTTCCCATAAGGATGCTCTCTATGGTGCAGGAGTAGAAGTTCCAAATTCATTATTATTATAGTGTTAAATGCTTTATAATACATTATAATACATTATAGCAATTATAATACATGGCATGTGTTGTCCCAATACGTTTGGCAACCACTGGATATAGTAATCACATCCCTATTATTATTATTATTATTATTATTATAAATTCTGTTGGTCAACTAGAAATAACATAATGGTAAAACATCTGGAAGATTATAGCTGACCATCTGGCAGATCACAGAAGACAGCAGCCTCTGACTGTATAATATATATTTCAACGAAAAGCATTTTTAATATTTAGTCAGTCATATTTCAAATATCATGCACGGGAATAGTGTTTAAACTGTCTATCAAAAGTGTATTTAGCTGTCCTGTGCTGATTTATCGTGGCTTAAAGTCTCAGCGGGCAATTAAGTAACACTAAGAACTGCTGACATCAAATTCAGAATGCGTAATTAAGAAGTATGACGTTAAAATCTTTGTTTTGCTTGGTTTGTAGATGAAGGTCCTTTCTTTGGGTCTGTTTCCACCTGTATAAGGTCCTCATCCTTCTTCTGTACTGGCAGGTACTGTAAAAATTCCTGATGGGATTCTACTATAGCTGGGTTGAATTTAAATTATTCAGTCACACTATAGTCTTATACACATTTAGTATATAATGTATGGGCTTTTAATAACTGTTTTGTGCTCTCAGTGGATTTGGCTGCCATCATCTTCACCTCCACAAGGGGGTGTGCCAGAGTGATCAGTATCTGGAGGGCTGTCGAATTTACAAACCTTTAGCCAATCGCGTAAGTCTCAACTCTACACTTGACTCATGTCCTTTTATTATTTTTTCTCAACATCGATACCTTTTTTGTTTCTCCCCAAAAGAGTGAGTGTTGGAAAGAAGAGAATGAGACGGGTAGTGGACCAGAGGTGTGGAGCGGAGAAATCTTTCGCTTAGACAGCCGCTGTTTTCTGTCAAATATTATCAAAGAGGTATAGATGCATAAGGTCCTTTATGCAAATAAATTTTTTAAAGCCTTTTTTAAGCTAACTTTTAATGTTTAACACTGAAAATTAACATATAAAATGAAAGTTTATTATTGTATTACTTTTATAGGATCATTCCTCCTTAAACACTTCTCTGTCAGGCCGCTGTTACAGACACAGGTGCACTGGAAGGAACAGATATCAGATTCAAGTGAAGGGATCTGATTGGCTGGACTGCCCACCTGGGAGGAGCATCAAGGTATATAAGGCAAAAAATATAAATAACACAGTCCTGATATGGTTAGATTATAACCATATCATATTAGACAAAATGTAGAAAAAAAATTCTGTCCCTTGTTGATGACGACGTCTGTAATACTGGTACATTCACTTCTTAAGGTATTTGGATATCGTGGTGCAGTGATCTGCCCTGACAAACGACTGTGTCATTACCAGGCTATAACTCCACCCACTTCACTGCACAAGCCCCTCCCCTCAATTCTGCATTTTACTACATCCCTATCCAGGTCAGTACTATGCAACCACCCCTCCACAACACACACACACACACACACACACACACACACAAATTTAAGTAATAGAAATGCATATTTTTTTTTTAATATTTAACTTATCATCATTTATCATCTGCAGGGATTTATTTTTGACAGAAAAGCCCTTAACTGGCCTCAGGTTTGACTTTGCTTCTTCCTTCTCAGAGACGAGTGTAATGACAACAATGGGTGTCATTGCTGTGCTATTTTTCTTGGGCTCTTTCATGATAATCTACAGGAAGTGCTACCCAACCAGGCACCGAGTGCAGGCCCTCTTACCTTACACACTTCACGTGTAGGACATTGTTAGGTCATGTTTTTCTGTTGACCCAAGTAAACCTTGCAATGCATTGCATTCCAGCCCTTAAAGTATATGGAATGTTTTTTTTCTTTTTTTTTTCTGAGAAGCCACACAGTGATGTGAAAGACTCATCGCCAGTTATCACAAATGCTTGATTGTAGTTGTTGCTGCTAAGGGTGGCACAACCAGTTATTAGGTTTCGGGGAAATTACTGCAATATTGCATTATTTTTAAAATATATTTACTTGGGTTATCTTTGTGCAATATTAAACTTTGTTTAATGATTTGATTTATTAAAGTGTGACAAATATGCAAAAAGATCAGGAAGTGGTAAATACTTTATACTTTTTCACAGCACAGTGTGCACATACATACAGTACACACCAACACACACACACACACCAACAATATATATATATATATATATACAGAGGTGGAAAGAGTAATAAAATTTTGTACTCAAGTACAAGTACTGTTACTTCAGTGAAATTTTACTTAAGTACAAGTAAAGTTACCCTTATAAAAATCTACTCAAATAAAAGTAAAAAGTAGCTCATTAAAAAATTTACTCAGAGTAAAAGTTACCGAGTTACTTTTTTATTTTAATTTTTTTTAACAGCGGGGGTGATTCTTTTCCTGAATTGTTTTGCCCTTGGGTGTTTCCATGTTCACTCTTATATTAACAGATTATTGTATATTGATCTGGCTCTGCTTTTTTTTTTTTTTTTTGTTAAATATCAAAAAAAAAAAAAAAAAAAAACACACAGCGGGGGTGGGATGAGGCATTCTAGCGTAGTTCAAAAAAGATGAGCAGATATAAATCTCAAACTAGTTGTTTTTAACTGAAGGAACACTTTTGCATAATAAAGCTGTTGTCTTTGTTGTGCTCGAAAATCAAAGTGGTCACTTAAATATGGTGTTACATCCCAGTCTAGGGTCATACAGCAAAAGAATGGTTCAGGGTTCTATTTTAAACTGTATGGAAATGGTGGTATATGGCAGAAAGAACTCGATCCAATCATTAACTGATGAAATAATGAGGTTTGTATATACACACACACACACACACACACACACACACAACAGGAGGAGGAGGATCAGATTCAGGATGGACCCAGGCCAAAATAACAAACAAAATGGTATTTATATTTAGTAGTTAGATTACCTGCAAAAAGAAACAACAGCAAAAAACCCCCAGAAACAAAAATACAGGTACCTTCCCGGACTCCCTAAACCAAAAACAATGAAATTATCTACAAATATATACAAAGACCAACCAAACCAAAGGGACAAAGCAATAATCAAAGTCAATGGGAGGCAAAAAGTCAAAACGCCAAAATCACAACCTCTTTCCTCTTTCGCGCTAGTCGATGACGTCACTCAGGGCGGAAGCGACCGTGTGGAAGGGCAGGTTGATGCCGATGTCAGAAAACCTGGAGTGGAGTCTGGAGCGGCGCGCGACCAGGACATGATACACACACGTCGCGCAACGGAGCATTTATACACAGCATAATATCTTTTATTATTTTATCATTTTCATTCATTTATTTTTTACTCAGTAGCGATTATGATTTAAAATGTAACGAATTACAATACTTCAAACAAAACGTACTTAAGTAAAAGTAAAATTACAGATTTTTAAAACTACTTAAAAAAGTAGAAATACACAAAAAAGCTACTCAATTACAGTAACGCGAGTAAATGTAATTCGTTACTTTCCACCTCTGAATATATATATAATGTATATACACACACGCACCAACAATATGTATACTGTATACTGTGTATATATAAATAATGAAAGAGTAGACATGAGATCTGGACTTCACATTATAAAAGTAGACCAGACCCTCCTTATAATCCACAAACACCCCCACCTTCTCCACCTTCTGTCTCAGTGTGAGTCGGACAGAGGGATCAGCATTAGCACTGTACTGATTTCTGTTCCTCAATTTCACAGTCCAGAACCCATTCTGTAGTTTATGTGAATTCCACTTCTTTCTGTCAACGTTCTGGATTACAATTCCTAATGTCCACTCAGTTTTAACCCTGATCTGCACCTCATAATAAGATCTCTCAAATTCTGTTATACGGAAGTTCCAGCAGCCTAACACACATGATGACGTTATATAATTCCTGTTATCCTTTATCACCCAAATGAGGATGGGTTCCCTGTTGAGTTGATGCCCGGTTGATGAAACAAGACAGAACAAGATCTTTTCCAGCTACAGCATCAAGAGGAGCTCCTGGACCAAACACATTTAATTGATCTCTTTTTTTATTTTTCAAAAAGAAACAAATAGCTAATAACTGTAATGGTCAAGAAAAAAATAATAAGGCTGTCAGAACAAATAAATATATAATATAAGTTTAAATAAACATTTAGAAATCCTAACTCCTAATTTTTCTGAGATCAGATGGAAAGTAAAATACCCATTGCAACATCACAGTATGCGTTAAGTGTTTTATTTGAGACAAACACCTTATGTAAAATGTAGCAGGGCTGGTATCTGCATATCATAAAAAAATATACAGTACCGTTCAAAAGTTTGAGGTCACTTTCTAACTCCATGATGGTTCCTGATTTTTATTTCTTTCTACATTGTAAAGGAATGCTGAAGGTGTCCAAAAAAATGCATGAATCTCCTTTGAACAGTTGATATTGAGATGTTTCTGCTACTTCTGCTCTGTAAAGACTTCATAACGCCTCTAATCTGAGGTGCTGTTAATGGGTCATTTTTCAGGCTGATAACTCTAAATGAGCTTCTCGTCTGCGGCAGAGGTAGGTTTTGGTCTCGCCCTCCTGGGATGTCCTTCATGAGAGCCAGTTTCATTATGGTGCTTGACGGATTTTGCAAATGCACTTGATAATACTGTTCTTGCAAGAACTATTATAGAAAGGCCGACCTCTGTGTCTTAAAATAACAACTACAGTCTCTGTGCAAGCGGAGGGTTTAACCTCACTAAATGGGCAAGCAACAGCCGTGCCCCACTGACTGTCATTCCCGAGAGTGAAAGGATCAAAGACATGAGAGACTTAGACTTGAGTAAAGATGCACTGCCCATTGAGAGAGCTCTGGGGGTGCTGTGGTGCATTAACTCAGACATGTTCACGTTTAAGATTAGTTTAAAGGAACGACCTGTGACAAGAAGAGGAATTCTGTCAATCACTAGCTCAACATACGACCCGTTACGCTTTCTCCCACCTGCCATACTGCCAGCTACAATCCCAATGCAACAGTTATGTAAAGAAAAACTAGCCTGGGATGATGACTTTCCCGAGCAGTTTGCAACAGCATGGAAAACCTGGCTGCAAGAGCTGCACAGACTGTCCGAGTTCAGCATAGCAAGGTGCATAAAACCAGCCGACTTCGGAGTTACAGCTACAGCACAACTCCACCATTTCTCGGATGCAAGTAAAATGGGATACGGAGCTGTCTCATACCTCAGGTTAGTAAACGCTGAAGGACTTACACATTGTGCATTCATGATGGGGAATTCCCGTGTAGCACACCTGAAACAAACCACCATTCCACGAATGGAACTGACTGCGGCAGTGGTCGCTGTAAAAAATGACAAAATGTTGAAAGAACAGCTAGAATTGAAATTTCTGGACTCTATGTTCTGGACTGACAGTACAACTGTTTTGAGATACATTGATAACGAAACACTTCGTTTTAAAACCTTTGTGGCCAACAGAAGCGCCAGTATAAGAGAGTCAACCAAGTCACAGCAATGGAGGTACGTTAATACCTCACAAAACCCAGCTGATTCTGCCTCCAGGGGGGTATCCTGTGAAAGGTTCATGAAAAATGTTAACTGGATCCATGGTCCCTGCTTTCTCAAAGAAGCAGAGTGCGAATGGCCTGAAAATATTCACGACACATCAATAACACAAAATGATGATGAAATTAAACTCTCAGCTTTAGTGAATACTGTGAGCGTTACAAAATGCGCAGATGTAGTGAGTAAACTGATTAATCATCACTCTGATTGGCACAAGTTAAAAAGATCCGTTGCCTGGATCCTTCGCATCAGAGACATGATCAAACAAAAAACAGAAAGGGTCAAAACACAAGTAGATAACCCAAAGACAGAAAATCACAAGTCGCTAACAGCTCAAGAACTAACAAATGCAGAAAACGAAATCATTAAGTTTACTCAAAGACAAAATTTTAAGGAAGAAATTCTCACGTTGCAAAAGAATAAAACAGCAGCAGAACTCAAACAGGGAATTCACACACAGCAAAAACGCAAGGCATCTGTAAAAAGAAACAGTTGCTTGTCCAAACTGGACCCAGTGCTACAGGATGGACTGCTGAGGGTCGGAGGACGTCTTGGCACGTCCGCAATGCCAGAGCACGTTAAACACCCAGTCATTGTACCTAAAGACTCACATATCACAACGTTAATATTAAGAGACGTTCATGACAAGATAGGACACAGTGGCAGAAATTACATGCTTTCAGAATTGCGACAGAAATACTGGATTCCGACTGCTAACTCACTCGTAAGACAGTTTCTCTCCAGGTGTGTGACATGCAGAAAGTCTAGAGCTAAAGCATGTGAGCAGAAAATGTCAGAATTGCCACTCGACAGAATAATACCAGACCACCCACTCTTCACCAATGTGGGAGTAGACTACTTCGGACCCTTCGAGGTCAAACGTGGCAGAAGTAACGTTAAAAGATATGGCGTACTTTTCACTTGTCTGACAACAAGAGCCGTGCACATTGAAATTGCTCATTCGCTGGACACAGACTCTTGTGTGAATGCCATGCGACGCTTTATAAGCAGGAGAGGTCAGGTGTCAGTGATGCGAAGTGACAATGGAACAAACTTCATAGGCGCTGAAACTGAACTGCGCGAGGCTATTCAGCAATGGAATCAGTCACAAATTGAAAGCTTCCTTACTCAAAGGAACATACAGTGGATATTTAACCCGCCCTCTGGATCTCACTTTGGCGGAATATGGGAAAGGCAGATTAGGTAAGTTAGAAAGATCTTGAGATCAGTTCTGAAAGAACAAACATTAACTGATGAGAGCCTGCATGCATTCATGTGTGAAGTAGAAGCGATTATGAATAATCGACCCCTCACTACTGTCTCGGAAGATCCCACAGATCCTCTGACACCAAACCACCTGCTGCTGATGAAAAAACAGCCAAACATGCCACCTGGATTTGTCAAAAAGGAAGACATCTATGCACGTCGCAGGGAGAAGCAGATTCAGCACCTATCAGACCTGCTCTGGAAGCGATGGGTGCGTGAATACTTGCCCTTGCTCCAGGAGCGGCAAAAATGGTTTCAAAACAAAAAAAACTCTCGCTTGGAGATATAGTGTTAATAACTGATGAGTCTTCTCCAAGATATTCATGGGTTATTGGATAAATCACGAAAGTGTTCCCAGAGACGTGTGTTAGATAAAACTAAGACCAACACTCTGGAAAGACCCATCGACAAGCTGTGCCTCATATGTGAAATGGACTGTTAAATGTGTGGTAATATGTTGTGAAATTTGATATGCAAAGATAAACATCTGAGATAAATATTACACACTTAAAAGATTTAAAACGTTTAGAAGGTTAAGAATGTTTGATTTCATGGCTTTATCAAAAAAAAATAAAACACAAAATTGTAATTGTCAGTCTCCATGCCTGTCAATTAGGGGCTGGAATGTAAGTGCCATATCGTACTTGTTATGACTTTGTTGTTGTGTTTATTTTATTTTATTTTATTTGTTGTTATTTCATTTATTCTTCCTTGTTCTATTCATTAGTAAAGCATTAAGCATTAAGTTTGTTACATAAGCCATAAGCTTTATATTTCTTAGTCATGCATCATAAGTTGACAATCGTAAGTTGGTCTGTGATGTCATTCTACTATTACATGCATTTGTGTGACTGTGATATGAAAGAGAGTTCAGTTTAGATGCGGAAGGCTAAGGAAACACAAGCTTTTGACCGTAAGCGTAAGCTGGGAATGTAAGATACAACAACTAGGTTGTTGTAACCGTCAGCTAATGAGAGCTCCCGGTAAGCTAAAAATGTAAGATACAGCAACTAGGTTGTTGTAACCGTAAGCTAACGTAAGCTGGGAATGTAAGATACAACGAGAGTGTTGTTATATACCTAAGCCAAGACTGTAATTTACAAGATACAGCAAACAGGTTGTTGTAAAAGTCAGAGATTTGCAAGATGCAGCAACTGGTGTCTGTAATTACAGTGGATTTACTCAAGACGACTGTATGAAGTGTTGATTCTTTGATGCTGACAAAATAACCTACAAGAGACAAAGAGATCGGACTTCTGTTGTGTGAGTGAAACTTTAAGACAAAGCTACGCGTCAAAACTAGTGAAATAATATGACCGCATCTACAATTAGTTTTCACAAAGTTTGCTGCTAAATGTAAGGGTTAACCCCTAGAGGGCGACAAACGCCCCCTCTTGGTTTGTGCTATGTTTTTTGTTTGTAGTTTAAGTTGTGTTTTCTTGTGATGTTTAGTTTGGAAACTACAAGTCCCAGAATGCACCTCGGTCAGGTGAGGGAAGCACCCACCTGAGCCGAGGCAAGTAATTAAGTTAATTATAAATAGCCTGACTGAAGTTCAGTCAGGCGTCTAACATTTGTTATGGTTGCTGTTCTTTTGGTTGTTTCTAAGTTACTGAGAGTTAATTAAAGTTATCCAATGTGCTCTAAGGAGTATTGTCTATTGGAGTTATCGTTTGGGACTTTAAGATTACTAATAAAATAAGATCTTTCAAGTACATCTGGCCTCCTGCGTTTATACCATGTAAACACCGACAGCCAATACGTGACAGAATGTTAGACTGTAAAAATGACATAGCAGAGGTCTTCCCCTGGGATGTTTTTTGGGGGGGAGAAGTCACCATCTTGTCAGAGCTGGCGGACTGGCTGGACGACAGCGAGGAGCAGAGAGAGATAGAGGCGCGGCAGAGTTGGGAAGGCTGTAGGCTCGCCATCCGGCGGACACCGTTTAGGAGCGACGGAGCTAGGGCTGACAAGCACCGACCAAGGGGTACGGACCAAGAAGGTCAGGTACGGCGGTGGCGAGAGGGAAGACGAATCTCCGACGGAGCCGCAAGGTAAAGAGGAAGGAATGAGGAATCTTTACAAGTTCTGGGCAGAGGTGAATGGGGAGCGTATTCAAGGCCTGCGGGAGCAGGTGGAACAGCTCCAAAACCTGCTGGTCCAAATTCACGAGAGCCGTGTTGCCGGTACTGATCGTGTTCCTCCTCCTACAATTGGCGACGAGCTTCCACCGCTTCCTCTGCTCTTCGACACGGAGGAGACTGCGCTTCTTGCACCGCAGCAGGACAGCGAGAATGACGCGTTCCCTTTGCCACCGCCTCCGCTCTTCGACATGGAGGAGACGGCGCTTCCTGCGCCGCAGCTGAGCGGCGACAACTATGCGTTCCCTCTCCCGCCGCCTCCTGTGCTTGACGCGGGGGACTACGTGCTGACGCTGAGCGGCGACAATGACGCGTTCCCTCTCCCGCCACCTCCTGTGCGTGATGCGGGGGGCTACGCGCTGGCGCTGAGCAGCGAGAACGACGCGTCCCATCTTCCGCCACCGCCGGAGCACAGCGAATACAACACGCACCCTTCGCCACTGCCTTCTAGCGACGAGAACGTCGCTTCCGCTCTTCAGCCGCTGTGCAACCTGGAGAACATCATCCTTCCGCCTTCTCCTGGCTTTGCGGACAGCGCGGCATCAGCTCCGCACCCGTCGTCGAGCTTCGCTCCAGCTCCGCAGCCGGCGAGCACCTCTCCAGCTCCGCAGCCACCGAGCACCTCTCCAGCTCCGCAGCCGGCGAGCACCTCTCCAGCTCCGCAGCCGCCGAGCACCTCTCCAGCTCCGCAGCCGCCGAGCACCTCTCCAGCTCTGCAGCCGGCACTAAACTCCGCGCTAGCTCTGCAGCCACCGAGCCTCGGGATCGGGGGAAAAAAGTGGGAACACTGGGGTGGGAGTCCAGGACCCCTTTTTGAAAGGGGGGGGGGGTCATGTAAGGGTTAACCCCTAGAGGGCGACAAACGCCCCCTCTTGGTTTGTGTTATGTTTTTTGTTTGTAGTTTAAGTTGTGTTTTCTTGTGATGTTTAGTTTGGAAACTACAAGTCCCAGAATGCACCTCGGTCAGGTGAGGGAAGCACCCACCTGAGCCGAGGCAAGTAATTAAGTTAATTATAAATAGCCTGACTGAAGTTCAGTCAGGCGTCTAACATTTGTTATGGTTACTGTTCTTTTGGTTGTTTCTAAGTTACTGAGAGTTAATTAAAGTTATCCAATGTGCTCTAAGTAGTATTGTTTTCATTTGGGACTTTAAGATTACTAATAAAAGAAGATCTTTCAAGTACTGTACATCTGGCCTCCTGCGTTTATACCACGTAAACACCGACAGCCAATATGTGATACTAAACTGCTTTTAGATCTTTGTTTCAGTTGTTTCTGTGATGTACCGAAATATAATTACAAGCACTTCATACGTTTCAAAGGCTTTTATTGACAATTACATGACATTTATGCAAAGAGTCAGTATTTGCAGTGTTGGCCCTTCTTTCTCAGGACCTCTGCAATTCGACTGGGCTCTCAATCAACTTCTGGGCAAAATCCATTTAAGCTCTGCTCGTGGCTTCCACCGCTTTACTGGCAGACTAATGCTATGAGTATGTGCTCATGTCAGAAGGTATCACCACTTTCTATGTGTGAACAATGTGTATAACACAGACATTGCTTTTTTTGAGGATTGCTAGCTGTTTGTGAGTATAATTCTGTTTACTTAATATTGCCTATAGAACTACAAATATTTAGTGATTCCTGATGACTAATCATTTTTAAGAAAATGCATTGAGAGAATGAGACAGAGAAACAAAAACTTGCCTATTATCACTCATGCCTGCTAGTTCAACATGTGTTGAACACAAACACTTTGTATGCTGCCAAAAGACATTTAATTGTGTTATTAACATGTTATTACTGTTTCCTATGTTGTTATTTATGGGTAAATTACATAGATGCAGGTATAAAGGGATAAAAATGGATGTACATAAAATAAATAATCTGCAGTTAAGACAGCGAAAAACAATAGTTATGAAGTTCATTGTGCCAACATTGGCCAAACATACTGTATGCACTGCCATTGGCCAAACGTTGGCCCTTCAGCCGTGTGCTATCTGGGAAGGATAGTTCCTGTGGGTCACAATCATTTGCTATGGGTTTGGCAATGGGTTAGCTATAAAAAAAATACATTACATATGACAAAACATAATTACCACAAAGAGACTGTAAATCTACCCTTAAGAATTTTATGCCTTGATGCATCTCTTCAGGTTTGTGGTATTTTTCCCAGCAATTGTGTGCCTACACTGTTTCCCCTCTAATATTACTACACATCTGCTGTTTTCCTCGGGTTCAATATAAAGAAAATGGGCCCAAATATCAGCTCTTTTCTTTCACCTGATTAATACTGCTCTCATGACAAAGAGTTAAAGATGACTGAGCTTGTAACATCCCGTCACGGCGAGTGTAAACTACTCTTGATATGCCGTGTGCCATGACCTGAGAAATACTACTGCTCATGCCATAATGAATAAACACTGTATTGTATTGTATTGTATTGTATTGATATCTGCTTTAAGTTTAAGCTGCAACATAAGTGATATCAAAATGTTGATTAAAAGCCATGTTATGAATAGTCAGGTGCTGAATTTACTTTAAAATAATCCACTAATAATCTCCTTGCTCAATGTAAACAAACACTTGTACCAATAAATATTAATTAGAAAATCTAAACTGAATATTTTTACTGCAATTATGTAACATCTTCACAGATGAAATAACAGTGCTGAAGTGGTATGAGTGAATATTTCATTTCTGATTCACTCTCTGATTACCAAACTGATGACGAAATAAGTACAACTGAGCGCGGGTCAGGGGTTTCTCAGGTTTAGACATTGGACTATGTTTCCGAAGGTCCCAGGTTCAAACCCCATTACCACCAAGTTGTCTCTGTTGGGCCATTGAGCAAGGCCCTTAACCCTCAAATGCTCAGCTGTATAATGAGATAAAAATGTCGCCCTGGACAAGGGCATCTGTCAAATGCTGTAATGTAAGGGAAACAAGTAAACTCAACTTTAAAAAAATGGTCATCTTTGTACTAATAAGTTAGGCAGGGAGTTCTGCCATACAGAAAGACAGGCAAACATGCACATGGGCTTCAACCTGAAATAATATCACTGATTACATTAAATCTGATCAGCTATTTCTACAAACTCTTTACCCGTCAATAGTGGGCACGTTGATTATTTATTAATATTTTTAAATTAAAATAATAATGATTTTATTTCAATAACTTCCCTGCAATATTAATTATTTTATTTCAATTAACATGTGTCATAAAGCCATCCTTAAATCTACATTCTGCAGAGGGCACAACCGTTATTATTCAATATTATAACTTTGCATATTTATTAATCAATCACTCACTCACTCATCATCTATACAGCTTAATACTTTATTCAGGGTCACGGGGGCCGGGAGCCTGTCCCAGGAAACTTGGGGAACAAGGCAGGGTACACCCTGAACAGACACACTACAGCTAACTACACTACACACTACACCTGTACACACTACAGCCAATTTGGGAATGCCAATTAACCTAACCTGCATATCTTTGGACTGTGTGAGGAAACCGGAGTACCCGGAGGAAACCCACCAAGCACGGGGAGAACATGCAAACTCCATGCACACAGAGACGGGAATCGAACCCGGACCCTGGAGGTGCAATTACAGCATTTGGCAGACACCCTTCTTCTTTTTCTTCTAGCCCAGGTACTCAAGGAAAATATAGGCTTTAAGACATTGTTTGAAGACTGCCAGAGACTCAGTTGTTCTTCGGACATCTAGATGAAGTTGATTCCACCAACGGGGCACCAGAACAGAGAAGAGTTCTGGAGGCTGAGAGATGGTGGAAGCAGTCGAGCAGTGCTGCAGGATCGCAGGGAGCTTGATGCAGTATCACCCCTCTTGTGACCCCTCTTAAATACACAGCAGGTGAGCAGTTAAGCAAACTGGATGTGTTTAGCTGTGTGTGTTAGTAACCCAGTATACACCAGTTTGATTGTAAATGTGAATGTTATGTGAGTGTAAGTGCTTTATCCTGGTCAGGGTCATGGTGGATCCATAGACATTAAATTATTCAATTTCCTGAAGTCCTACATGTTCATGCTCATATTCATATTTGCGATGGTGATGTCATGTCCCCCAGGGACTTCAGAGGTGGATGGACTGAGTATCGTCATTTGATTGCGGTACAAGAGACGGCGGCTAAAGGACTACGCAAGCTGCCGGGGCACTTTCACTTTCCAGCCACTAAGGAGGTTAAGGCCCCCTTGTGGTTACCGGAGGAGTAACACCTAGTCAGAGATCTCGCACCTGAAATGGAGAAAATGTTAGTTAAGGCTGTAAATTAAACTCAAGTGACAGAGCTGGAAACTTGCTCTTACTGTACCAAGGTGGCGGCGTCACTGACGTGTCTGACTCAACTTCATGAGGCGTCTACAGTCTTTAAGAGTTTCTAAGAGAAATCAGATTAACAACACAAACACAGAATAATCCAGTAACTGGACTAACATCTGTGTTTATTTATAGAATTTATAGAAATCTAATAACAGCTTTAATCTGACTGTAACTGCTGAAATCAGATAATGATGATATTATTAGTGTTTAAGTAAACACACTTCATTATAGACTCGACACTTTAAACTGTTTATAGAGTTTATGTTTATTTTATGTCCACCAGGTGTTCCCTCTGACCTTCACCTCATAATAAAATCTCCCGGAGGAGAAACTCTGCTTCCCCACAACACAGTAATAATAATTAAACCTCTCTGGTGGATCAGTGAGATTCTTCTGTTCTGCGTCTTCACGTGTCACTTGTTTTCCATCAGCAGTAACTTAAGGATGTCAAGGATGAGCTGTATCAGGATCCAGAGTCACATGCACTGAGAGAAACACACACACACACACACACACATACACACACAACACACACACACACACACACGCGCGCACACACACAACACACACACAGGCACACACACACACACACACACTGTACGTGTGTGTAAAAAAAGTCAAAGATTTTTTTGTTACTCAACTTCTCTCACACACACACACACACACACACACACACACACCCTGTAAGATAATGATGGTATTATTAATGTAAACACACTTCATTATAGACTCGAAATGTTTCAGTTGTTTATAGAGTTTATGTTTATTTTATACACAACTAGCAGTACCCGCGCGCTTCGCTGCGCGCAGAACTGGTGAAGTATAATACTCAGTATATGCAATGATGAATGAAGAGGACAGTGGACAAAAATAATACAGTGGGTAAATACATACCGGAGAAATACATACCGAATAAATACATACATAAGCATGAAGTATGGTGATGTCATACGATGTTTGTGTGGCATACTCAGTATTAAGGGAAGTATTAATACATACCGGATAAATACATACCGAATAAATACATCATTATTCATAACGTTATTATGTTTCTGTTGTTAGTTTATTGTTGTTCTTCTTGTTGGATAAATACACACAATAAATACATCTAATACTGGATACATACTGGATAACATACTGGATACATACAATAGTTAAAGTAATGCTTCAGTATAAACCACATTTTTTGTGTGTCTTGTGGGAGCGAAAATATGCAAATTGTGCCTGTGATTTACTCTAGAACATGCCACATAAAACTGGCCGTGCGAAAAGCATGGCAGCCGCAAATCAATGCCAGCGACGGAGAGAGTTTGGCCTTGAGCTTTGTTTATAGTTAAAGCAAAGGAAAGTCGTATCGGGAATTGCAATCTTTTAAATTCAAAAGGATAGTCACTGGGGATCATTGGAATCCGCGGAATAAATACCTTGTCACCCTTTCCACAGCCAGTTATTATTGAGGCTTCGATAACATTTGATTGCATTGCAGTCACTCGTAAACGGGTTCCGTTACACAGTTTCGGTGGGTTAAGATTTCTCAACAACATTATTGGTGTACCAACTTTGAGGAACAGTTTATGGGGAGGCATGCCTGGAGGATTAAGAGAGTTCAAGAATTCAAGAGGATAATGCACTGCTTCTTCAGCATGTGAAACAGAATCAATAGAAGAATATGTTTTTTTTTCACCAGGGACTTTCTCAAGGAGAAACATATTTATTTCATCAGCGCTATCATTTCTAGGCGATAAGATTGCTCTTTCACATGACCATGGATCATTTCTTGTATTGAGATGTCTAATATCCGGGTAAACCTTAGCGACCAGTTGTTCAAGAGAGGGGACCAAATGTCCAAGGTTTTCCGGTATTTCAATTTGTCCGTCAGAATCGTGTTTCAGTTGGCCGTTACCAATTTTCAACAGCATTTCTGAAAAGGCAGCAGCCGAAGAGTCTCCCTTCAAGTGAACTCTCATGTTCATCGTAAGTGTGAATTTGTGAATTTGACTCCATATAAAGGACGACTTTATGCATGCTGTCACTTCATCAGCCCGGGTTCCTCTGGGAATGACCGGCAGAGTTTGTCGGAAATCGCCTGAAAACAGCACAGTAAGGCCCCCCATTAATTTTTCATTGTTTCTGATGTCCTGAAGTGTTCTGTTCAGAGCCTCTATTCCGCTTTTGTGGGACATAGTGCACTCGTCCCAAATGATCAGGACAGAATGTTGTAAAAGTTGAGCTAAGGCAGTGCCTTTTTTGATATTACACACAGGATTTGCAGTGTAAGTTAGGTTTAATGGCAACTTGAACGCTGAATGAGCAGTTTTGCCTCCGTCTAATAAAGTGGCAGCGATGCCAGATGAGGCTACAGCTATTGCAAACGTCATATTGCAAAAGCCATAGAAACGTTTTGGTATTTCTAGAGGGCCTTTTTTCTAGGTTTCTAGAGGGCGTACGTACATTTTTATAATTTTCCCGTGTAGAGGACCACGTGGCACACGCCCGTGCCAAATTTCAAGATTGCAAGTGAAGGGAAACGTTTTTCTAGGTTTTCTAGGTTTCTAGAGGGGCTACCTAGATTTCCGGATTTTTCCCGGGGAGGGGGTCGCATGACACACCTCTGTACTAAATTTCAAGTTTCTAGCTCATGTAGAAATTGCCTTTCTAACCCGGACAAACATACATACATAGATACATACAAACTTTCCCCTTTATTAGTATAGATAACATTTAGTCTCTAATCATATTTAATACAAATTATTATCTTGGTTTTAGTAAGTAAGTGATGATTATAACCAGCTGTAAAACATACAGTGTAAAATGTTATAAACTATAAACCAGATGTTTATTCAGTAACAGCAGTGATGATCAGTGGTTTATTGTCCCGAGTCCTGAAGTACGGGTAGAGTTTCTCAGTGAAAGACTGACGAGTGAAAGAGTAGATATGAGATCTGGACTTTACATCATAAAAGGAGACCAGACCCTCATCATAATCCACAAACACCCCCACCGTCTCCACCTTCTCTCTCAGTGTGAGGGGGACACGAGGGTCAGCACGAGCCCAGTACTGATTCCCATACAGTCCCACAGTCCAGACTCCATCCTGAGGTCTTTCTATAATCCCCCCCTTCCTGTTAACACTCTCTCTCATCACTCCTAATGTCCACCGTGTGTTCCCTCTGACCTTCACCTCATAATAAAATCTCCCGAAGGAGAAACTCTGCTTCCCCACAACACAGTAATCATCAGTAAACCTCTCTGGTGGATCAGTGAGATTCTCCTGTTGTGTGTCTTCACGTGTCACTTGTTTTCCATCAGCAGTAACTCTGAGTTCAGGATGAGCTGTATCAGGATCCAGAGTCACATCCACTGAGAGAAACACACACACACACACACACACACACACACACAAACACACACACATATATATTTGTTTGTTTATGTGGAACAATGTTGGAAAGAAATTTTTTTTGTTATTGAACTACACACACACACACACACACCCATGTATGCAACACACACACACACACACACACACACACACACACACACACACACACACACACACACACACACACACACACCCCTGTGTATGCAACACACACAAACACACTTGTTTGTTTTTGTGGAACAATGTTGGAAATAAATTTTCAACGAAACTGTATGTGTGTGTGTAAAAAGTCAAAGATTTTTTTGTTACTCAACTTCTCTCACACACACACACACACACACACACACACACACACACACACACACACACACACATATATATATACACACACATATATATACACACACACATATACACAATCTTTCTCTCTCTGTCACACACACACACTTGTTTGTTTATGTGGAACAATGTTGGAAATACATTTGTTTTTGTTATTGAACTACACATACACACGTGCAAACTACACACACACACACACACACACACACACACACACATGCAAACTACACACATACACACACAATTCATTCAGAGAAACTGTGTGTGTGTGAAAAAGTATTTTTTTTTGAGTTACTGAACTTCTCTCCGTCTCACACACACGTGCAAACTACACACACACACACACATGCAAACTACACACACACACACACACGTGCAAACTACACACACACACACACACACACACACACACACACACACACACACACGTTAGGGCTGCACGATATTAGGAAAATATGCGATATTGTTGTTGAATACTGCGATAACGATATTTCTTGCGATATAACATTTCCCTAGAGAAATGCATTTTTTAATTATTATTATTATTGTCTATTTTTTATTATTATTTATTTATATGTAATGATCATACTAAAATAAACAGGTAATAGATATTCATTCATTCATTCATTCATTCTCTGTACCGCTTTATCCTTATATACAGGGTCGTGGGGGACCTGGAGCCTATCCCAGGAAACTTAGGGCACAAGGCGGGGTACACCCTGGACAGGGTGCCAATCCATCGCAGGGCACACACATACACACACTCATTCACACACTACGGGCAATTTTTTGGAATGTCAATTAACCTAACCTACATGTCTTTGGCCTGTGGGAGGAAACCCACCAAGCACGGGGAGAACATGCAAACTCCATGCACACAGAGACGGGAATCGAGCCTGCCCCAGGAATCGAACCCAGACCCTGGCGGTGCAAGGCGACAGTGCTAACCATAATAGATATTCGTCTGATGTAATTAAATCTAAAAAGAAACTATATGTCAAGGAAGTTGCAAATATTTAGACTTCAAAACACTATGAATGACTTAAAACCCTCAGCAGATATTCTGACTTCTGGTTTGCTGTTACTATAAACCTGCCAACACAATATGAATTACTTTCAAACATTACTTTTTATTTACGTGTAACCATACACTCATCAATAGTGTCTTAAAACAAGAGCATCTTTTAAACTAAATATTCTCTTTGGCTTGCCTGTTTTTTTGTATTAAAAATAAATATTATTAAACAAAAATGTAATTAAAAAATACTATGTGTCACACACACACACACGCGAACACACACACACACGCACACACACACACACACACACACGCACACACGCTCCGAGACCGGCACTAGAACCCGGAAGTAATGTGGTCGTGAACCAGGAAGTATAAGAGGAGTAAACAAACCACCGCATAGAGCTTAGTCACTGTGTTCGCCATGTCGGTTCAGATTGTTTACTTTCTGATTCGAGGGTGTGTTTATAGGACGCGGGTTAAATGTGTGTTTTTCCCTTGCTCGCCTTCTGTGAGAGTCCTTAAACTAATTCGCGTGGTTATCCTGCCTACTCGCTTGCTTCCGCGTTTGGGTTTACTGTCTATAAAGGGCTAACAGCTAATCGCGGCTAACGGCTAATCGCTAAATCTTCTGATCATCTGGGGTTAGTTCGCGACAGAATGAAGTATAAAGATATATATATTATATATATATATATATACAGTGGTGTGAAAAACTATTTGCCCCCCTCCTGATTTCTTATTCTTTTGCATGTTTGTCACACAAAATGTTTCTGATCATCAAACACATTTAACTATTAGTTAAAAAGATAACACAAGTAAACACAAAATGCAGTTTTTAAATGAGGGGTTTTATTATTTAGGGAGAAAAAAAATCCAAACCTACATGGCCCTGTGTGAAAAAGTAATTGCCCCCTGAACCTAATAACTGGTTGGGCCACCCTTAGCAGCAATAACTGCAATCAAGCGTTTGCAATAACTTGCAACGAGTCTTTTACAGCGCTCTGGAGGAATTTTGGCCCACTCATCTTTGCAGAATTGTTGTAATTCAGCTTTATTTGAGGGTTTTCTAGCATGAACCGGCTTTTTAAGGTCATGCCACAACATCTCAATAGGATTCAGGTCAGGACTTTGACTAGGCCACTCCAAAGTCTTCATTTTGTTTTTCTTCAGCCATTCAGAGGTGGATTTGCTGGTGTGTTTTGGGTCATTGTCCTGCTGCAGCACCCAAGATCGCTTCAGCTTGAGTTGACGAACAGATGGCCGGACATTCTCTTTCAGGATTTTTTGGTAGACAGTAGAATTCATGGTTCCATCTATCACAGCAAGCCTTCCAGGTCCTGAAGCAGCAAAACAACCCCAGACCATCACACTACCACCACCATATTTTAATGTTGGTATGATGTTCTTTTTCTGAAATGCTATGTTACTTTTACGCCAGATGTAACGGGACACGCACCTTCCAAAAAGTTCAACTTTTGTCTCGTCGGTCCACAAGGTATTTTCCCAAAAGTCTTGGCAATCATTGAGATGTTTTTTAGCAAAATTTGGACGAGCCTTAATGTTCTTTTTGCTTTAAAGTGGTTTACGCCTTGGAAATCTGCCATGCAGGCCGTTTTTGCCCAGTCTCTTTCTTATGGCGGAGTCGTGATCACTGACCTTAATTGAGGCAAGTGAGGCCTGCAGTTCTTTAGATGTTGTCCTGGGGTCTTTTGTGGCCTCTCGGATGAGTTGTCTCTCCGCTCTTGGGGTAATTTTGGTTTGCCGGCCACTCCTGGGAAGGTTCACCACTGTTCCATGTTTTGCCATTTGTGGATAATGGCTCTCACTGTGGTTCGCTGGAGTCCCAAAGCTTTAGAAATGGCTTTATAACCTTTACCAGACTGATAGATCTCAATTACTTTTGTTCTCATTTGTTCCTGAATTTCTTTGGATCTTGGCATGATGTCTAGCTTTTGAGGTGCTTTTGGTCTTCTTCTCTGTGTCAGGTAGCTCCTATTTAAGTGATTTCTTGATTGAAACAGGTGTGGCAGTAATCAGGCCTGGGGGTGACTACAGAAATTGAACTCAGGTGTGATAAACCACAGTTAAGTTATTTTTTAACAAGGGGGGCAATCACTTTTTCACACAGGGCCATGTAGATTTGGAGTTTTTTTCTCCCTTAATAACGTAAACCTTCATTTAAAAACTGCATTTTGTGTTCAATTATGTTATCTTTGACTAATAGTTAACGGTTTTTGATGAGTAGAAACATTTAAGTGTGACAAACATGCAAAAGAATAAGAAATCAGGAAGGGGGCAAATAGTTTTTCACACCACTGTATATATATATATAAAGATATAAGCGGGTATAAACATAGTAAGGGCCCATCTGATTGGTAAAATTTGGACACACAAATGCTTGGCAAATAAAGTATTTATCGCAACTCCTTGCGATATGGTTATCACGTATACCATTATCGCGATAATTATATTTTTTCGATATATCGTGCAGCCCTAACACACACACATGCAAACTACACACACATGCGGGCACGCACACACACACACACACACACACACACACACACACACACACACATGAACACACACACGTACACACACACGTACACACACACACACACACACACGTACACACATGCGCACACACACACACAGACACACACACACGTACACACGTACACACACACACACACACACGTACACACACACACACACACACGCGTACACACACACACACACACACACACACACGATTACAATCAGAGCAGGTAAAGCATGTACAGTACAGTAACGTGTTTCAGAAGATTTACAGACATGATTTAGAAAAGAACAGAACTGGAGTCGACTCTGACCTTCAGAATCAACGCTTTCATCTAATTTATGTCTCTAATGAAACAATAAAATGTTTTGGTTGAGGGAAAAAAAGTTGGTTGGCTGCAAATGAAAAGAGTACAGTGCAGAGGAACATTTTTATTATATGAAAACAACAAAAAACTGTAAAAAGGTTTAACATGTTGGATTTTTACTGGATGCACAAAGACTGTTTATAGAAATATCACCGAGTGCAAAGTGTTTAGAAACATCTGAAAGTTTTAGACTAAGGAAGATTGTAACTATGCTCAAATCTCATCTCTGTTTAATTATGATTCATTGATTTTGTATTGTTTTACTCTTTCGCTTTATCATGGAGGTGTTTGTGTTTCCTCCCTAAACATCACCGGTGTTCAGATGCTGCTGCTTGAAATGATAAAACAGAAAAAAAAAGTTTTTCACAAGAAGCAGAAAGTAACAACAATATGTGAGAGATTGGACATGCGAGTGGGATGTTGATTTTGAGTCACTTCACTTCCACCAGGGACGGGGGTTACGATTTTATTCTCTAAATATTTTACCACAATATCCTGTAACATAGAAGAAATGATAAAAGGTAGATTGCTAAAAGTTAAAGCATAATTTGAAATGTATACTTTTGTCTTTACAGTGGCTTGCAAAAGTATTCGGCCCCCTTGAACTTTTCCACATTCTGTCACATTACAGCCACAAACACGAATCAATTTTATTGGAATTCCACATGAAAGACCAATATAAAGTGGTGTACACGTGAGAAGTGGAACGAAAATCATACATGATTCCAAACATTTTTTACAAATAAATAACTGAAAAGTGGGGTGTGCGTAATTATTCAGCCCTCTGAGTCAATACTTTGTAGATCCACCTTTTGCTGCAATTACAGCTGCCAGTCTTTTAGGGTATGTCTCTACCAGCTTTGCACATCTAGAGACTGAAATCCTCGCCCATTCTTCTTTGCAAAACAGCTCCAGCGCCATCATAATTAGATGGACAGCGTTTGTGAACAGCAGTTTTCAGATCTTGCCACAGATTCTCGATTGGATTTAGATCTGGACTTTGACTGGGACATTCTAACACATGGATATGTTTTGTTTTAAACCATTCCATTGTTGCCCTGGTTTTATGTTTAGGGTCGTTGTCCTGCTGGAAGGTGAACCTCCGCCCCAGTCTCAAGTCTTTTGCAGACTCCAAGAGGTTTTCTTCCAAGATTGCCCTGTATTTGGCTCCATCCATCTTCCCATCAACTCTGACCAGCTTCCCTGTCCCTGCTGAAGAGAAGCACCCCCAGAGCATGATGCTGCCACCACCATATTCGACAGTGGGGATGGTGTGTTCAGAGTGATGTGTAGTGTTAGTTTTCCGCCACACATAGCGTTTTGCATTTTGGCCAAAAAGTTCCATTTTGGTCTCATCTGACCAGAGCACCTTCTTCCACATGTTTGCTGTGCAAACGAGACTTCTTATGGTTTTCTGTTAACAATGGCTTTCTTCTTGCCACTCTTCCATAAAGGCCAACTTTGTGCAGTGCACGACTAATAGTTTTCCTATGGACAGATTCCCCCACCTGAGCTGTAGATCTCTGCAGCTCGTCCAGAGTCACCACGGGCCTCTTGGCTGCATTTCTGATCAGCGCTCTCCTTGTTCGGCCTGTGAGTTTAGATGGACGGTCTTGTATTGGTAGGTTTACAGTTGTGCCATACTGCTTCCTGAATGATCGTTTGAACAGTGCTCTGTGGGATGTTCAAGGCTTTGGAAATCTTATTTGTAGCCTAAGCCTGCTTTAAATTTCTCAATAACTTTATCCCTGACCTGTCTGGTGTGTTCTTTGGACTTCATGGTGTTGTTGCTCCCAATATTCTCTTAGACAACCTCTGAGGCCGTCACAGAGCAGCTGTATTTGTACTGACATTAGATTACACACATTCATTCATTCATTTTCTATACCGCTTAATCCTGTGTTCAGGGTCACGGGGGACCTGGAGCCTATCCCAGGAGACTTCGGGCACTAGGCGGGGTACACCCTGGACAGGGTGCCAATCCATCGCAGGGCACACACACATACTGTACACACACACTATGGTCAATTTGGGAACGCCAATTAGCCTAGCCTGCATATCTTTGGACTGTGGGAGGAAACCGGAGTACCCGGAGGAAACCCACCAAACACGGGGAGAACATGCATTGCAGTTATTTATTTGTAAAAAATGTTTGGAATCATGTATGATTTTCGTTCCATTTCTCACGTGTACACCACTTTATATTGGTCTTTCATGTGGAATTCCAATAAAATTGATTCATGTTAGTGGCTGTAATGTGACAGAATGTGGAAAAGTTCAAGGGGGCCGAATACTTTTGCACGCCACTGTACTGTATATCATTAGTTTTCTCACTTAAAGTATTTAAACAATACAAACTTACTTCAAATACAAGACTTTAATACAACATTTAACTGAGCAGTGCGTATCTGTCATCCAGCATGAATATTATTTCTAAACAAACTTAGCAAATAATTCACTGTGTACCACTTTTACAGTTTTTTCCAATTGCTAACACACTAAAATGACATGCACAGCACAATTATTTAAACTGACACACAGAGAGGAAAAACGTCTCAAGTCTCCAAAAGTCTAACCACATTTTCTGCTTTACACACATTTTGCATTTCAAAATGACACTTTTTAAATGCACTGAAAGCAGTTCTCTGCATAAGACACAACAATCTGACATAAAGTCACATGTTTTCCATTTCAAAACACTGCCATTCAAAATGACACTACATGAGCTAATTGGCCAATTACATGTGACACCTGGCCAAACACCTCAATGGTTAATTGTTAACACTTCAGTGAGGATGTAAGCACTATGAAAAGACCACAGGTGAGAACCATTTTTTTACAACAACAATGGAAGACATTGCAGAGAGAGGAAGAGGAAGAGAGAGGTTGAAAATAAGAGGGGGAGGAAGAGTGAGAGATACTGTAGGGGTAGAGCAGGTAGAGGACTTCATGGCCAAAGACAAACACTTTCAAATGAAATCAGAGCAACCTTGGTAGATCATGTCGTTTTACTGTCGCCTCTGTCATCTGGACCTTTAGACTGGAGAACAGGTACGTAACCAAAATTTCATGTAGTACACATGTAGTATACCCCATGTCATAGTGTTGGGTGACACATACACCTGTATGACATCAGCCATTCATGAACTGTACAAGATTCCTGTACAATGTACTCTACTGTGGGGGAAAATATTTAGCCTGCATTGTCCAATCCCTATATATTTTTATATTTTATTTTTTCTAAAGGACTGAGAGACGACACCATGGTGGTGGAAGGGGCCAAATGTTCACCGGGGTACAGGAAGCTGCCATAGTGAACTTGGTTTTGGAAAATAATGAAATCAGATTACGAGAAATTCAAAGCCACATCATGCAAGACAACACCTTATTCGACAACATTCAACGTCCACATTGGCTCGCATTCTCAAGCGAAACCAAATCAGAATGAAACAACTTTATAACTTTATGCTGTTTGAGAGAAACTCTCAAAGAAACAAAGATGAGCATATGTGGATGTAAGTACTATATTGACTGCAGTACACTACATGAAACATTGTTTCCCAGTGTACTGGATAACACCATATTGACTGATTTTTGTTCTTTGTTTTCAGGGAGTACTGGAAATGGATGCTCATGCAATCCCACATGCGTTCATCTTTATAGATGATGCTGGATTCAACCTAGCAAAGACCAGAAGAATGAGGAGAGACGTCATTGGCCTCAGAGCCATTATAAATGTTCCTGGCCAACGTGGTAGGAACATCACAATGTGCGCTGCCATCTCCAGTATGCATGGTGTCCTCCACCGTCATGCCAACCTTGGACCATACAACACAGCCCATATTCTCACATTTCTGGACAGACTTCACAACATTCTCATACCACCAGAGCGTATGAATGATGCAGACCATCAAAGAAACCGGTACCTTGTAGTATGGGACAACGTGAGCTTTCATCGTGCAGCCCCAGTCCAAAACTGTGGCAGCGTCTCTGTGTGCATGGAGTTTGCATGTTCTCCCCGTGCTTGGTGGGTTTTCATCCGGGTTCTCCGGTTTCCTCCCACAGTCCAAAGACATGCAGATTTGGCTATTTGACGTTCCCAAATTTACCATAGTGTGTGTGTGCAGTGGTGGTTCTATACTGAATTGCTCCCTGGGCCAGACTCCCTCCCGGCGCCACTACCCCCCGCCCCCCCCCCCAAAAAAAAAAAAAAAAAAACTTCACATTTTGTACACACCACACGTTTTATTAAACTACTCATAACTTAAATAAATATACTGTGTACAAACAAATATTATATAAATATAGAATTAATATAGAACAAGTCACACTAAAGAAAAATAACTTATTTACTTCACTGCAGAACAGAAACCACAAACTGAAACTAAAATCTGACTTTTCTGGCCTTTCTAGATGCAAAGTCATCAATAATGGCATCATATGAGATATGCTCCACTACTGCATGCTTTATGCTTCTGACATGTGCTTTATGCTTAGCAAGGCCAGTGAGCCGTTGCTGTTGAGCATGAGACATGGTTGACCATACCTGTCTTGATTAACCTGAGTTTGGAAAAGCTCCTCTCTGCTTGAGCTACAGTCACTGGCAATGTAAGTGCAATCCTGATCAAATGTACGTATGTATGAAATATCTACAGTACATTCAATAATATCTCTCTAGTTCAAGACATTTTTAAAATCTCAAGATTATACAGGCTAAATATAATTATTTTTATAAGTCTGATTTCCCTAGACCAAGAAAAAGCATTTGATAGGGTAGAGCACAGATATCTATGGATAACCAATTTTCGTCCTGATTTTATTAAGAAAATAAAGGTTTTACATAATGGCATTGGGAGTGTGCTGAAAGTTAATGGTGGCTTGAGTGTGCCTTTTAAAATAGAGGTGCTAGACAAGCATGTTCACTGAAAGCAGAGGTGGAAAGAGTAATACAATTTTGTACTCAAGTACAGTACAAGTACTGTTACTTCAGTGAAATTTTACTTAAGTACAAGTAAAGTTACCATTATAAAAATCTACTCAAGTAAAAGTAAAAAGTAGCTCATAAAAAATTTACTCAGAGTAAAAGTTACCGAATTACTTTGTTATTTTTTTAACAGCGGGGGTGGAATGAGGCATTCTAGCATAGTTCAAAAAAGATGAGCAGATATCAATCTCAAACTATCTCAAACAGTTGTTTTTAACTGAAGGAACACCTTTGCATAATAAAGCTGTTGTCTTTCTTGTGCTTGAAAATCAAAGTAGTCACTTAAATATGGTGTTACGTCCCAGTCTAGGGCCAAACAGCAAAAGAATGGTTCAGGGTTCTATTTTAAACTGTATGGAAATGGTGGTATATGGCAGAAAGAACTAGATCCAATCATTAACTGATGAAATAATGAGGTTTGTATATACAAAAAAAATACACACACACAACAGGAGGAGGATCAGATTCAGGGTGGACCCAGGCCAAAATAATAAACAAAATGGTATTTATATTTAGTAGCTAGATTACACACACACACACTCGCGTTTACAGCCCCCTTTCTCTCAGGTTCCCAAACAAACACGATTTTTTTCAAAGGCAAGGAGCTGGTTAATTTTTGTTGTTGTTTTACTTCGCAGCAGGGATTCCGTATGCGCTCACGCGAGTATGACTAGCGACAGTCTCTCCATTAATGTGTGTGTGTGTGTGTGTGTGTGTGTGTGTGTGTGTGTGTGTGTGCACGCACATTTTACACACACATAGCGCCTGCGTGCACAAACGGAAACACTTATCTGTCGGGATTTATTTTTACGTTTTTTTAAAGGTAAAGTGCAGGTTAATTTGTTTTATTTTTACTTTATATTTTGTGTTAATTATTTTTATGTATTTTTTTTTTTTGGGCAGTAAAACGAATAATTTGTGTTCCCATTATTTCCTATGGGAAAATTAAATTTTGTTTACAAGTGTTTTGGAATACGAGCCCACTTCCGGAACAAATTATGCTCGTAATCCGAGGTTCCACTGTAGTTTAAAAATCCATTTTTCTTTCAAACATGGATCTTTTGAAAACCTTTGAAAATTAATTGAAGAACAAATAATCCTCTGACTACCGACTCACTCACTCATTGTCTATACCGCTTATTCCTTATATACAGGGTCATGAGGGGACTGGAGCCTACCCCAGGAGACTTAGGGCATGAGGCGGGATACACCCTGGACAGGGTGTTAATCCATCACAGGGCACACACTCACACACAAACCCACGCGCACACACACATTCATTCACACACTATGGGAAATTTGGGAATGTCCATTAGCCTAATCTGCATGTCTTTGGACTGTGGGAAGAAACCGGGGAAATTATTTAAATGTTCCCAAATAGGAAAGTGATTCTCTCTTTATTTATTTATTTATTTATTTATTTATGTCTTTTTTTTTTTTTATTAACAACAACATGAACTGAAAACTAACAAGCCACTGTTTGGACTGTTTAAACAGAATATATTAGTTTGATAGTCAGTGTTAAGAATTTAATACACAAATCAAATGATTAAAACCCACAATAAATAAAATTAGTTAAATAGAGAAAAAATAGATCAAATGGGAAAAAGACAGCCTATGGTACATGGTCGTATGGGTAAGTTCCCGCCCATGATTTAGAATGTCAGCCTACAATATATAAAAACTGCGACTCGCCTACCTGGGGTTAGTGATGGAAAGTTTGGATCGTTTTAGTATCGGTTCTTTAAATCTCGTTCATCAAAATGAATGAATCTTCTTTTGAGTAATTTCGTTTTGTGTCTTTGATCAGAAATAAAATAAAATGTTACATTTTAATAAACAGACCCCCAACACTTCTGCTCATTCTGTTAATCATATGATGTCCTCAGCTGCATTATAATATTTTTATTACTGGAACTGTAGCCAAAACGTGTGTATGTAGCTCACCTCTCATACCTTCTGGTCCGAATCAATCATCGTACTTCACTCTCAGTGTACATCTTATCTTTAAAATACACGAAGAAGGAAAATGCACACAACAAACTTTTGGTTCACATTAATGAGCCCAATATATCTCATAATCCTTAGTGTTGTTATTGTATATACAGTAGGTGTAAAGAATACTCAGTGTAATGCAAAAAAGTAGTTTTCCTGAATCTTGATTTATAAATTTAAAAATCCACATTATAATTGTAGCTTTTACAACAGTGAGACATCCCTGTTTACTTAAGCCAGTTGAAGTGCCAAACAATCAGTTTAACAATTTAACAACATACTGTATACAACATCTGATTTGTATATGTTGTTGATGTTAAATAGGCAGAATATACATGAGCCAGAACCAGTTTTTAAAGTTTCCATTGAAAGAAAGCTTTCATTTGAATGCAAGGGTAACAAGCATTTAAGAAAGAATGAATCTGAGGTAGAAGAAGAGGGATGGCTATTAAACAGATTCAAGATGGTAACAATGTTCAGAGTCAGTTGAAGGGAAAGTGAAAATCGACTGCAAGAAAAGAGCATCACTGTATGATAAGGTGACACAGAAGTGGACTGATGTTACTTTCCGACAGGAAACCCACAGTGATGCAGGGAACTCTTCGGACCGGACGAGTGAGTGGACAGGGCTCCTGGTTAAGTCGCAGCACTTCTCTCAGAGGTTCATGAACGATTAGTCCTTTATGAATGAGAATTTAATGTGACTCAGAGGAATGAGTAGTCTCAGAATGTGATTTGTTGATTCTCTACTGGGTACACAAGCGCAAAGCATCGCAAAACCTCCGTAGGTTCTGTACAGGAAACAGAAATGAGCGGTTCATCTCTTGAGTCTTCTATTCTTAGTTGTTTGTTCTTTTGTCACATGACTCCCATAGATGCTATGCAGTGCAGTGCACAGGAAACAGAATCGAGCAGATCATCTCATGAGTCTTCTAGTCTGATTCGTTTGTTCTTTTGTCACATAGCATCTATGGGAGTCATGTGACAAAAAAACTAACGATTTGGACCAGGTGAGTTGCATTTTACATTTGTTTATAATATGTCCTTAGCTGCATTGTAATATTTTCATTACTGGAACTATAGAAAAAAATTGGGTGCAGTATGTAGATGTGTTGGGGGTCTGTTTATTGAAAATTTAACATTTTATTTTATTTCTGATCAAAAGAACGAAAAATGAACTAAATAATTAAAAAAAAAGATTCAGTCATTTTGATGAACGAGATTCAAAGAACCGAGTAACTAAAATGATCCAAACTTCCCATCACTACAGTTGCTGTGTTGCACTTTGTTTTTCACAGTCTTTTATGCTACAGTTTTATGATGTTGAAGAAGCATTAAAAGCAAATTGCCCGTATGTGTGAATAGGTGTGTGAATGTGTGTTTGCCCAGCGATGGATTGGCACCCTATCCAGGGTGTACCCTGCCTCATGCCCTAAGGCTCCTGGGATAGGCTCCAGGTCCCTGCGACCCTGAATGCAGGATAAAGCGTATAGAAGATGAGTGAGTGAGAGTGAGAGAGAGTGTATCTGTGTGCATGCTCCCATTCTAGGTGTAGACAGGATGATGTTTTTGAACACCTTAAGGACTCTTATTGGTTCCTGTAAAGAGAGAGTTTTATTTTAACTGCACTGCTGTGTGCTTGAACTGGGAACATCTAGAACCTGTGTGAGAGAGCAAGTGAGAGAGAG
Source organism: Channallabes apus (assembly GCA_030522415.1). Lineage (NCBI taxonomy): Eukaryota > Metazoa > Chordata > Actinopteri > Siluriformes > Clariidae > Channallabes > Channallabes apus. The sequence goes on from CM060108.1 coordinate 36,750,969, forward strand.
CGAGAACAAGAGAGAAAGAGAATTTGTTTTCCCCACATCCGTGCCGTTCGATGTCTGTATTTTACCATGCCCACTGAAAGCGTTTACAAGTGTATCCTGCCATTTTAGTGCAGCATTTTTACATAATTTTATAAAAGCCGTTAGAAAGTTTTATGTTTTTTGGGGGGGAAAGCCATTTTTATCGCTCTACAGGAGTGGTGGAAAGTGGCAAAATGCAAATTAAATTATTTTGTCAACAGTACTTTCATAGTGTAACCAAGGACATTACTAGATCTCTTAAAGCTCAGGAGATTGAGGGGGTGGAAGTCCACAGCAAAAACACTGCATTGGCTGATCTGCTAGGGACAACAGTACTGGGGGACTGATCTGGTCGCACGTTAAAAGTGTAAGAGAGAAAGATGTTCCTTCAAAGTTCTTTGTTGGTCTTAAGCAAAGAAATGAATAGACAAGTCTTATACATGCTGTGCAGAAATAGTCAGGGGATCTCACGTCTGAACTTAACGAAATTCACCAACAGACAATCAACTTTTACTCAAAGCTGTACAGTGCAAGGGGTTGAGGAGTTTTTTGAAAGATTACCTTCCCCAGGAAGGCACAACTGAGAAGATAAAAGAACATTTAAATAAATGATAATTACTTGTTCCAAAAATGTCATACAGACAGAGAACCTTTTTGTCATCAACGAGAGTGAACAGCTTCAGATACCTGTCATGGTCCTGTCACATCAACATCGTGGTGAAAAAGGCCTGTACTCGATCTACATTTATATTTAGGCATTTGGCAGACGCTCTTATCCAGAGCAACTTACATTTTTATCTCATTACACAGCTGAGCTTTTGAGGGTTTTGAGCTGAATTGAGGGTTAAGGGCAAGGGCCCAACAGTGGCAACTTGGTGGTTGTGGGGTTTGAACCTGGGATCTTCCGAACCGCAGTCCAATGCCTTAACCACTGAGCTACCCCTGGCCCATCTACAGCAGGCGGTGCTGGATCAAGGCCAGGAAGATCGTGAAGGACCTCAGCAACCGCAGCAATGGACTGTTCTCTGTTGTGGTCAGGAAAGCGATTCCGCTCCCTGAAGGGTAATACAGAGAGACTGAGGAGGAGCTTCTTCCCGCAGGCGATACGGTCTCTAAACCAGATCTATATATGACTAATCATCTCTGCGTTTTTGCACACTGCACAGAAATGGACACTTATGGACATTATTCATCTGAGAATGAGGTTTGGACAAGTCACTGTTTTTAATGGACACTAAATGACTAGCTGGTTAACCTGTGTTTTATCAAGAACGTCTTAAAGTTTTTAACTACTTCAGGGTGATGAGGAGAAATTTTTGTCACTTCACTGGCTCCTGGAGGAACCCTTAATCCACTGTGTTCCGCTGGATGTAATGAGCAAGACTGCCCCAGTCTTGACAATAGCATTGTTCTCCTTAAGGACTCTAATGGCGCTTTTCCACTGCATAGTACGGCACGACACGGTTCAGTTCTACTCACTTTGGGGGGTTTTCCACTGGGAACAGTACCTGGTCCTTTTTTTTAGTACCACCTCAGCCGAGGTTCCAAGCGCGCCGAACCGTTACCAAAACGTGACGTGTAAACTCCGCTGGTCACTGATTGGCCGGAGAAAATCGTCATTACTGCGACACAACAGAACCGCTATATGTAGAACAGTCAGCGAAGGATCGGACGCACCTTTTTGTATTAACCAAAATTTTTCTTTGGCTGCCATCAGCCTCTTTTGAAACAAACTCCTTCGTCTTGCTGTTAAAAACATCCACATGCCGAGAATGAAGAACACCATGCCTTCGATATGCTCCATTGTTGTGTGTTTGTTTGTGGTGCGTTTACGATGACGTCACGGCAGTAGCGGCGCCGCAACTATAACGACAAATGAATAATCCCGCCCACTCTAAAGCGGTACTAAACTGCAGTGGAAGCGCAAACCGAGCCGAACTGCGCCGAACCGAAGTGAGCTGTACTTAACTGTGCTGTGCCGTACTATGCAGTGGAAAAGAGGCAATACTGAGACAGATGTTGGAACTAACAGGAGCAGACTTTGCTCACCCAGAACTAGTAGCAGCACAGACAGGGGTGAGATCTGCATGTTCTTACACAGTTGCACCTTTGGAGGTTGGCACCAACAGCAGAAGAGCACATACAGCTCAGGCACTACTGCACTGGGGTGGTCAGCCCTGAGGAAGGTGAGCCCAATCCATTTCAATTATCATGCACAAATTGTCACAAGTCTCAGGGTACCTTCTATAAGAATATCTTAACACAGCTTCTAGTAAGAACCTTTATCAGTCATGTGTTGATGTTCTCCTCATGAAATGGTTATATAAGAGGGTTGACACAGAAACCCTCTGGGTTGGTACAGTGTCCTTGGACTCAATTATGATGTAAAGCCAGAGGCAAACACTGTACAAACCACCATTAACCAAATAACCAGATGATCTGCAGAAGAAAATGTATCTGCATCCAGAGGTTACGCGCAAGTGTCCTTTTTGAGAGAGAGAGAGAGAGAGAGAGAAACAGTATTTCCTGTTTTTATGAGCGGTTTTAGTCTACAGCCACTGTTTAAAATCTTTGTTAATTCTTATAATTTTATCTTCACCCCACAGGTTTTTATCCCTGTTTTTAAATAAGTGAGAAAATATTTTAAGTGTTTCAAGTTTATCTGGGGTCAGGCTGATATAGCCATATACATTCTTAGAAAGAACATGAAAAAAGCATGAAAGCATAAAAGACTTTTGTTTAAAAAAAATATGGAGAAGCTGTGTGTAACCTGTTTTTATGATTGAATTAATAGTTTCTAAAAAGGATTGAATTTCATATACAGAATTAGCTAATTATTACTTTAATCAGTACATGATTGAAAGTTTACCTACCTTTTACCGTATGTATTTAAATATGTATCTATTTATCTATTTATGTGCCCAAGTGGGTATTATAAAAATGCTGCTACAGTGAACACACAAATGGCTAAAATAAAGGACTATCAAAAGTCTATTTCTCTCACACACATGCACATATGTACTCTCTGTGTCTCTCTGTTATGTGAAAGCATGCATCTTCTATCTTCTCATTTGTCCATGTTACAAAATAGTTTTGGAGTAGGGATTATTGGTATCACTGTGTGGTTTGTAAATACGCATCATTGTAGGGAATTGTGAATGTGTCTGTTTTAACCATTTGTGCTGGTCAGGGTGTGTGTTTGTGTTTTTATGCATGTTGTTATAATGGCCACTGATTTCATGTTCAGTGGAGGAAATGATGTAAAGCCAGAGCAAACACTATACAGTACAAACCAGCATTAACTAAAGAACCAGGTGATCTGCAGAGAAAAATGTATCTGCAACTTAAATCCAGAGATTACACGCAAATGTCCTTTTTGTTTGCAAAGAGAGAGAGAGAGAGAGAGAGAGAGAGAGAGAGAGAGAGAGAGATCAACAGTATTTCATATTTTTATGTGCGGTTTTAGTCCACAGCCACAGTTTAAAATGTTTGTCATACGAGAGGTTGTTGGTCAAAGCAGCATAAAATCTGTTGCTAAAATGATCAGTGCACTGGTGATGTTTTTTTACTGAATAAAATGCGGTGAGAGAGACAGGAATTATGTTGAATGGTAAATTTGTTCGCTATCTACATTTACTAAAAATCATGCTAGTTAACATCTCCCATTTATTATTAATTATTTTTTTTAACTTGAATTATCATGACATGATTAAATGATGAAAATTGTTTCTCTTATAAACAAAATGCTGTCTGGGTGCAAGTCTCCACTGTTACAGGTGTGAGATTTACATGAGCCTGAAAAATCATCAAAAAGAACTTAAATTCATTTTAAAATGCAGCATCTGACAAACTGGGATGCTTTAGTTGAGGACAAGATGTGACAGGAAAGCAGGCCACAGTGAGCCTGATCCAGGTTAGGGTGTCAGTGGACAGAATAACACTGGTGGTCATTTTACTGTGTACTGGGAAACAGAAAGATTCAGATGGGCAGGAACAAAGTGTGGAAATACTGTGGAAACAGACATGAAAACAGAGAAAACTGAACTTTCTAGCGTACTTGAAGACAACAACGATAACCTGTTCAATGTAGAATATGATGTTGCAGACACTGATTGAAAAATAGTATTAATAACATTGCAGACAGCAAGTTAACCATTAGGTTTTTACATTTTCCGCAAAACTGTGAGATCAGATTCAGACCTGCTGAGGGTGGAAGGTAATATCTGATCACCCTTGAACAGGAGCTGAACACTGGCAATAGAGTCATCATTCAACATCAACTATGAGATTATATCTTCACAGATCTCACAACATTCCATAATATCAACCAAGTCAGTATATCAGCACTGTGCTGTGTCTTACATACAGGGTATGAGTTGAGAGGAAACGCACCAAAAACATTTGTTATGACTATGTGCAAGTATTGTTACTGTACTCTAATTTAGTAATGTTTGTGTCTTCTAGATTCTCTCTCTCTCTCTCTCTCTCTCTCTCACACACACACACACACACACACACACACACACACACACACACACACATACACACACACACATACACACACGCACACACACACGCACTCATACAGCCAAGAAGACAAAAGTACAAAAATTGTACAAATGCAAATTTTTTTTTACAAACATAGATGGTCTCACACACACAGAAATTCTAAACATGCTAGAGTCTGATTTATCTGTACTGTAGATAAAACAAACTTATTCTTACCTGTGACAAATTTCTTTATGTACCCTTACAAACATAAAAATGGAAATAATTAATATTTAAATACAACAGATCAACACAATCACATTAAAATTATATATGGACATATTTTTAAAATACTGAATATAAGTTTGTCATAAGATAAGTACTGTAGAAGCGTATGCGTATGAATTTTTGACTGCTTGAATTACCTCTTTTATTTCAACTTTTATTTAAATTTCATCTAATCAGGTTCTGCTTATTTAGATTTCCCTCCAAAAGACACACACACACACACACACACACACACACACACACACACACACACACACACACACACACACACGCACTCACACAGTTCAATTGAGGTCAATAAGTATTTGATCACCCTGCAATTATGCTGAAAATTATAGACCCCTCTATGATTTCTAAGTAAGAGAACTTGCAAAATCACAATATATAATCTGAGCTTTCAACATGTTAAATTGTGTCTTTAATTCAAAGATCCCCATCCAGTCTAACAAGCTCCAGGTTGACTTTATGATTAAAGTAATACTGTATTGCTTAATGAATCAGTCTAATTAATTTGTATGATTTTAAAAGTCAAAAACTTCATTCTCACCTGTGTATTGCTTCTGCTTCTGAAGCTCTGAGGATAAAATTGAAGAATAATTTATTCATTATTTATTTATTTGTATTTGTACAATATTAAACATCATTTGACGTATTTTATCAGAATTAACCACAATTTCAAAACAATACGATCACAATAACAAAACAACTACAAATAACCAAGCACAACAAGACTATAAAGGAATAATAATAAAAAAGCGAATCAGCTAATCAATAAAATGCATTCAATTGTTACAAAGGTGAGACTCTTTTAGCAGAGTTTTGAGTTTGACTCTTTATATCTTCTCTTAGGGCATTCCACTGTGTTGTAGCTTTCACAGAGAAAGCTCACTGCACATATGCAGTATCACAAAATGCTATGATACAAACTCTTACTGAAGATATTCTCAACAATTTTATAGAGCATTCTGAGTGAAAACTACCTGGAAGTCACACAATGGAGGGGGTGTACAGTATTTAGATTTTTATACACAAGACAAAATTTTTTTATATAATCTGAAATTCTCAAGGCAGAGAACATAATCCTACATTTGAAGAACTGCATTGGTACGGTTATTGTTTTTAGGATTTGTTAGTACAGACCACTGCATAAAGCCTTTTCCACACATCCCAAAGATTTTCAGTGATGTTAAGGTCTAAGGGCCAATCCATGACAAATGATGAGAATCCATGAAAAATCTGTGAAAATGATGATTTAAGTTCCCTGAACCACTCTTTCACAATTTGAGCCCGATTAATTGCGGCAATGTCATTTTTGAATATACCTGCACCATCAGAGAAAAAAAATTATTAATGAAAAAATTGATTATTTAGTTTATTGAGACAGTCAGCTGACTTTTTTCTGGCAGTCAGCTGACATTTTTGGGCACATAAAGGTGCTGAATCCAGACCTGGTCTGACAGAAGCAACCCTAGATCATAACACTGCCCCAATAGGCACTAGGCATGATGGGCGCATCACTTCATCTGCCTATTTCTCTACCCTAATGCTCCCATCACTCAAACAGGGTAAATCTGGACTAATCAGACCACATGACCTTTCTCCAGTGCTCCGCATTTTTTTATGCTACCTAGTAAATTAAAGCCCTTTTTTCCGATAACCACAATGATAAGTGATTTTCTTATGCTCCCAGTGAACCAGTCTCCACACAGTTGTATACCGCTATATAATGTTACAATACAATCTACATTTTAAACTGTGCAATATTACCCCTGTGCAAATTGTTGAAACTAGTGCAATTTGTTTGAAAGTGCAATTATTGTTTTGTCTTTACTTTTTCTCTTGTATTTATTTGTATCTCTTTTTTTGTTGCTGTAACAAAGAAATTTGAACACTCATGAACCATGTTTTTATGACCACATGTCTTCCTCAAAAATGATGGTTTACCACTAACTTTCCAGTTTTTAATAATGTTTTTCAGTTCTTAAGTTAAATAACTTCTTGTCAGCTGAAACAAATCATTGCTACAGTAATTATCCAGTCGAAGGCTCTTAACCATTTGCTTAGTTAAATCCAACCAATCCGTTTACACTGCTGACTCTTGTTTTGGTCAGCAGTGTAAATATATAACATTAATTTAAAATGAAACAGTCAAAATTCTAAATATCCCAATTCCTTAAATTACTTGTTTTCTATATACAGTAACTGACTTGCAGTTTCATGATCACCTTTGTGAAGTGTGCTTATCAAATGTATTATATCAGATGACATAAGAGTTTTTGCTTTAAACTTACAGTATAACCTTTCGAAAAAAAAAATTATTTAGCTAATTTTAGTAAAAATGAGATGTTAAAGTGCAAATTAATTCCTGTTCCCTGTAATAAGGTTTTGATAAACTAATTAATTAAATATCGTTTCACTTTAAAAAGGGGAAGGCCTCATTGGTGCTGTAGATTAGTCTCATAATCTGAAGGTCATAATTGCACACGACTGCTCCTGTCATCTAATTCATAGCCCTTCTGAGTTACTGTGAGTTTGAGTGTGTTAGAAATTTTTTGATTACCTTTCTTGTAACACATAACTGCAGTTACTATTGCTCCAACAGTAATAAGACATGCTGACACTGAAATGCCGACGTCCCACTTCCAGGCCTCAAAGACTTTACCTAAAATGAAACCAAGTCTGTTACAGATATTTTCAGAAAATTGTGCTGGGATTATTGATACATATGAAAAACACTTTTACACATAGAACTGTACCAGAACCACTAATAGATATAATATACGAATGGTGTGTATTTACACTGCTCAAGTTTCATCTGTAATGACCTAATCTATAATTACAACAATCAATATAATATTTTAATTATACTTAAAGCAAAATACTAAGTAAAAAATACTTAACCCTTTTTGAAGTGTTTTTAAGACACTTACTCTTAATAATGATCTCTGTCTCCATCATGTGATGTTTTTGTTGAAGTCTGCAGTAAAATCTGTTGGAGTCGCTATAATCATGAACAGTGATGCGGCGTTTCACAGTGAAGCCCTCAGTCTCTCTGTGTATCTGTGTCTCTTCAGCAGGCAGAGAGGTCCCGTCCCTGTTCAGCCACAGAACCTCAGGTTCAGGGTTCCAGCCTATGGACTCACACACTAGATTAACCCCTCCTGAGTTATCATAACTCTCCATCGTGATCACTGGGTGGCTTCCCTGAGCTGTAATCATGAAAAATATGTATTGTTTAAATATAGTAAATATAAATATAGTAAAATCATGTCAAGTTTTTGACAGAAAAGTGCCTGTTTGGAGTTAAATAAGAAAGAATGTAAGAGTCTTTTTTTCTTTGGATTTTTCCCCGATTTTCTCCCTGATTTAGTCATGTAGAATTCCTCCCCGTCACTAGGGGGCTCCAACATTAAGGATACAACTACCACTCAGTCAGGAGGACCGAAGACTATCACATGTTTCCTCCGAACCACGTGACGCCAGCCAACCGCATCTTTTCGAACTGCTTGCTCACTCACCGTTGGGGGCGGCATAACACACTCGGAGGACAGCGCTATCCACTCCTTCCGCTTGCGTGAGCTCACAGACACCCCCTTATATATTAATTATTATGTTTCAGCTGGCAATAATTCTTTCAACCCTGACTAATTTTCTCGTTTCTTAAACAACAATGTTGGTGTATGTTTTCTGTGGATGTGTAAAAGATGTTGCTGTATTTTAGGAGGGACAAATTATTGGCCTGCATCAAGCGAAGAAAACAAGAATGGAGATTGCTGAAATGACTGGAATCAGAAAAACTTGAAGTATAGTGCTAAACCATGTTGAGTACAATGGTATTCCCCTTCCGGATGTTTCCAGGGATAATGTTGCCACCACAGGGACTATTGTGCAGTATCAAATAGTTCCATGTCAATAATTTTAAGATTTAACATATTTTAATGCTATTGAATCATCAATTTTGATCAATGTTAAGGTTTGTTAAAATCAACTAATTTATTTATAAGTACCAAGATGATCTGCAGTTCAATCTTGAAAAATTTTCACAAAATCCTCAAAAAAAAAGTCTTCATGAGAAGCTTGCAAAATGAGTTTAAAAAGAAGGAAAAAATACACTACAGTTCAAAAATTTTAGAACACTTTCTAACTCCATGATGGTTCCTGATTTTTATTTCTTTCTACATTGTAAAGTTTTGCTGAAGGCGTCCAAAAAATGCATTAATCTCCTTTGAACAGTTGATATTGAGATGTTTCTGCTACTTCTGCTCTGTAAAGACTTCATAACGCCTCTAATCTGAGGTGCTGTTAATTGGTCATTTTTCAGGCTGATAACTCTAAATGAACTTCTCGTCTGCGGCAGAGGTAGGTTTTGGTCTCGCCCTCCTGGGACGGCCTTCATGAGAGCCAGTTTCATAATAATAACGAAATCGGCCAAGTTTACTGTTATACTGAAATATCAATTTCTAAACCAATAAGATCAAACAACACCCCATGTTTATTAGCTGCTCAGCAATCGTTTGTAGTTTTTTTGCACTGGCCAATTCTGTATGCAACTTTGAATGAAGCCATTTGTGCTTTGCTGTCCACTGATTCAGATTTTACCATGCGATTATCCTGCTGTCTGTATTCTGCCAGCTTTCTTTGAAAGAAGTCGAGTGGATTATTAACGTGACTGGAGTGTGTTGTCTCCAAGTGTCTTCCTAATTTGTTGGGTCTCATGCGGTCTGCTGCCAGCGGTTTAATACACAAAACACACATGAGCCTCTCCTCTGCCCCCACCATCCCCACCATGAATCCAAGCTCAAGATAGACTTCATTAGGGGTGGGCGAATTAACCAAAATCTTCTAACACGGTAGAAGCGATTTTCTACCTCGATAACGATATAATATCACAATATAGCAATTTGTATCTGAAAATGCATAAATAAAAATAAAAATAAAACTGTTTTACATAATGTAATTTTATTTAAACTGTGAATAGCTGAGGTTTGACCCATTTTTTTTTTTTACTTTGGCCATATTCGTTTGGATTTCAGGTTTGACGTGTTTCCACCACTTGTTAAAACAGTGCACTTGTGTACCTTCCAAATCACGTTCATCTCATTCGTATCACTTTTCTTATACCCAAACCAATTCCACACCACAGACGATGCACCTTTTTTCTTTACAATCTCCTCGTTGTTGGTTTCGTCACATGTAAGCAAACTCACTGCTGCTGCACCGTCTTCTTCCATTGTCGAAGTGTATGTGAAGCCAAACACATCAAAAGTGGGACGAAACCGCGGCACCCGATTGAACCAAATATCTGCGCAAATACAGCGCAGCGCGACTATCTGTGATGATCTGGTTTATTCGCGCATCGCCGCTCGATCACAAACCTGCGCGACCCACTGTGTTTTATTTAAAAACAATTTATTTAAAATGTCAGGACTGTTTAATATTGTTTCCGCCTTGCCATGCCTGGTTTGTACGTGCGCATGCCAGCGGGGTAAAATGTAATTTGATGCCCAGTGGGTCGCTCAAGTTTGTCCGACGTTAAACCGTTATTGTTGCACTATATGGTTCCACTTTTTCTCCCGGCCCACAACTGATGTTATTTTAAATTTACTTGTATTAATGATCCATTTATTTGTGTGTGATTGTTTAGTTTTGAGCGTACACTCATTATCAATAAAGAAAAGCATGAATTAGAATAGGTACTTTCCTATTATTTTCCCACTAATTTCCTCCCGTTCATTGCGCCCCACCTGTCATGTCTGTATTCCCCACTAGTGGGGCGACCCCACACTTTGAGAACCACTGGGCTAAGTCTTCCCCAGAAAAAGAAAATTATTTGAGCTGACTTTAATATTTGATTTACAAGTTGAGCCAACTTGAGATTTTGAACTGGGTACATGGTGTGTCAACTAAATAGCAATGTGAAATATTTTGTTTGGCTAGCAAATTTCTCTAAAAGTTGAGTAAACTTAAAAAAGCTGTGCAACTTGTTAATAAACTTTTTTTTATGTCGAGATGGCTAGTTTTTTAAAAAGTTTATTTAGTTTTAGTTAGTTTTTTTTTTTTTTTACAGTGTGCCATAACAGACCTCCATGCAGTTGTACATACTCTTAATACACCACAAAATTTCATAATGGGTTAGAGTAAAACACAGTCATTGTTTGTTTTCTTTACAAGAATTAAGATTCAATTATTTGTCACATCTACAGGGTAACACAGAATAACGGGAATTTTTGAAATGCGTATTGGTAGCCACTAGCATCTAAAGGACATAAATTAAAAAAAAAAGATAAATTCCATCAATGTTTCGTAAATGGCAAGTTTTAGGTTTAAATTACTATGAATAAAATGTATTTCTTTTATCATTTCCAGTTTTATTGGATTGTAAAAAAGTTCCCGTTTTTTTTTTTGTCACCCTGTACCTTCCAGCACAATTAAATAAATTTTTTTCTCATATCCCAGTTAAGATATTGGGTAAATGTGCAGGGTCAGCCAGCACGGTTAAGGGCCTTGCTCTAGGGCTCAACAATGGCTAGAACCATCAACCTTCCGATCATTAACCTAGTGTCTTAATCAATTAAGACACCACCGTCCCAAAATCTGCCCTGTCCCTGGGTGAAGTCAAACCAACCTTTCGGTTAAAAGCTGAGCGCATTAACTGTTTGTGCAACTGAGACTTGCCCTATGATGAAGAATATGATGTAGACACCTTGTCAGCTGCACAGATGTACACCTAATAAATAATAGTTGATGAAATTGTTCTAAAAAATTTTTACCTTCTTTTCTACATCAAACTGTTTATGGTAACGTTGTGATAAAACAAGTACATTCTTTTTTCTCTGACTGCGCAATGCTGGAAATTCCAATTACAGTAGGAACAAGGTCCATTTGCCTCCATTGCACAACTTAATGTCAATAAGAAACTGTTCCGCATTGGCCCATGGCTTACCCAAGTAGACCTTCAACTGTAAAATTCACTGGCCTTTTGTGTTAGTATAGCTCCTTATAAAACAGCTGTACAAGGTGTACCTAGAGAAGGTTAGTCCAAGTACTGGAGAAACAGATGCGTCTTGAGTCGTCGTTTAAAGATAGTCAAAGTCTCTGCTGTACGGACATCTAGAGGAAGTTCATTCCACCACCTAGGTACCAGAACAGAAAAGAGCCTGGATGAATGCCGCCCTCGATCCCTGAGAGATGTGGGGATGAGGCGAGCAGTGCTGGAGGATCGGTGGGAACGTGGTGCAGTGTGTGGTGGGATTAGAGCAGAGAGGTAAGTGGGTGCAGGGCCATTTTTAGCTTTGTAGGCAAGCATCAGCGTTTTGAATTTGATGCGGGCAGCTACAGGAAGCCAGTGCAGGGAGCAGAGGAGTGGCGTGGTGTGGGAGAACTTGGGAAGGTTAAAAACGAGACGTGCTGCTGCATTCTGAATCAGTTGCAGAGGACGAATCGTGGACAGAGGCAGACCTGCCAGGAGTGAGTTGCAGTAGTCCAGTCTTGAAATAACAAGGGACTGAACAAGCACCTGAGTAGCCTGTGAAGAAAGAAATGGGCGAATTCTTCTGATATTGTAAAGAAGAAATAAACAAGAGCGAGTAAGGTTAGCGATGTGTGAGGAAAATGACAGATGATTGTCCACGGTTACCCCAAGATTGTGGGCAGTAAGTTAATGACTTAACTTGTTTGAGCAACATACTATTAAAGTATACTTCTGTAGTGCATTTGTATTTGCAGTAAATAAAAAGGATGCGAATTGTCTTGACGCTGGAAAGGTGATGAGCAATCAGAAATTGACTGCTCTTCCATCTACTGTGTCAGCAAGATTTTCAGGATCAGTATCAGAGTGACTCTCTGTGTGTTGTCATGGATCAGCCCAATTGAGGCAATGGTATTGGTAGTTATCTGTTATTTTTTCAAACATAAAAGAGGGTGTTAAACATGCTTGTTGAAATATTCCCTGATTCATCTAATATACAGCCCTTCATGCGATATATTAGGTGTGTTAAATCAGGATAAACATTAACCCTGATTTAGGCAGGGGGAACTTTAGGACCAGAGTTGGAAACTTGTGAGTTAGTCAGTCAGGGAGTGAATTCTCATTCTAATACCCATTTAGAAGATACAGGCAGACAGACAGATAGACGGACATACAGACAGATAGACAGGTAGACAGACAGATAGATAGATAAACGGATGGACGGACAGACAGATACAGTAGATAGACAGATATATATATATACAGTGGTGTGAAAAACTATTTGCCCCCCTCGTGATTTCTTATTCTTTTGCATGTTTGTCACACAAAATGTTTCTGATCATCAAACACATTTAACTATTAGTCAAAGATAACACAAGTAAACACAAAATGCAGTTTTTAAATGAGGGGTTTTATTATTTAGGGAGGAAAAAAAATCCAAACCTACATGGCCCTGTGTGAAAAAGTAATTGCCCCCTGAACCTAATAACTGGTTGGGCCACCCTTAGCAGCAATAACTGCAATCAAGCGTTTGCGATAACTTGCAACGAGTCTTTTACAGCGCTCTGGAGGAATTTTGGCCCACTCATCTTTGCAGAATTGTTGTAATTCAGCTTTATTTGAGGGTTTTCTAGCATGAACCGCCTTTTTAAGGTCATGCCACAACATCTCAATAGGATTCAGGTCAGGACTTTGACTAGGCCACTCCAAAGTCTTCATTTTGTTTTTCTTCAGCCATTCAGAGGTGGATTTGCTGGTGTGTTTTGGGTCATTGTCCTGCTGCAGCACCCAAGATCGCTTCAGCTTGAGTTGACGAACAGATGGCCGGACATTCTCCTTCAGGATTTTTTGGTAGACAGTAGAATTCATGGTTCCATCTATCACAGCAAGCCTTCCAGGTCCTGAAGCAGCAAAACAACCCAAGACCATCACACTACCACCACCATATTTTACTGTTGGTATGATGTTCTTTTTCTGAAATGCTGTGTTATTTTTACGCCAGATGTAACGGGACACGCACGTTCCAAAAAGTTCAACTTTTGTCTCGTCGGTCCACAAGGTGTTTTCCCAAAAGTCTTGGCAATCATTGAGATGTTTTTTAGCAAAATTGAGACGAGCCTTAATGTTCTTTTTGCTTAAAAGTGGTTTGCGTCTTGGAAATCTGCCATGCGGGCCGTTTTTGCCCAGTCTCTTTCTTATGGTGGAGTCGTGAACACTGACCTTAATTGAGACGAGTGAGGCCTGCAGTTCTTTAGATGTTGTCCTGGGGTCTTTTGTGGCCTCTCGGATGAGTTGTCTCTGCGCTCTTGGGGTAATTTTGGTCGGTCGGCCACTCCTGGGAAGGTTCACCACAGTTCCATGTTTTTGCCATTTGTGGATAATGGCTCTCACTGTGGTTCACTGGAGTCCCAAAGCTTTAGAAATGGCTTTATAACCTTTACCAGACTGATAGATCTCAATTACTTTTGTTCTCATTTGTTCCTGAATTTCTTTGGATCTTGGCATGATGTCTAGGTTTTGAGGTGCTTTTGGTCTACTTCTCTGTGTCAGGTAGCTCCTATTTAAGTGATTTCTTGATTGAAACAGGTGTGGCAGTAATCAGGCCTGGGGGTGACTACAGAAATTGAACTCAGGTGTGATAAACCACAGTTAAGTTATTTTTTAACAAGGGGGGCAATCACTTTTTCACACAGGGCCATGTAGATTTGGAGTTTTTTTTCTCCCTTAATAACGTAAGCCTTCATTTAAAAACTGCATTTTGTGTTCAATTATGTTATCTTTGACTAATAGTTAACGGTTTTTGATGAGCAGAAACATTTAAGTGTGACAAACATGCAAAAGAATAAGAAATCAGGAAGGGGGCAAATAGTTTTTCACACCACTGTATAGATAGATAGATAGATAGATAGATAGATAGATAGATAGATAGATAAGTGCAGAAATAGATCTTACCCTCAACAATCACACGAATAGTGATATCATCAGACCAGGACTTGTCCTCAATGAGACACTTATATTCTCCTTCATCAGAGACTCTGACAGCTGAGAGTTTGAGTGAAGCGTTGCCTTTCTGTAGCTCCTCTTTAAACAGTGATGTTCTTCCATGGTAAAACGGTGCCTGATTTTCATTTCTGTCTTCATGATCCTTATAGAGATGCACGTCTGAGTTCACAGATAAATCTAGTCTGAACCACTCCACTGTCATGTCCACAGCCCTGGTGTTGGGTTTAATAAAACAGGGCAGAACCAAATCTTCACCCATGACGGCATCAAGAGGAGCTTCTGGACCAACCACCTGAAAACACTCTGTTTAGAAACAAAAGAAAGCTGATTTAAGATCCTATGAATACAGTAATAATTATGTCCATAAAAACTGGTATTCCTAAGCTACTAGGGTAAAATTATTTAATGTATATACACCAATAAGCCATGACATTACAATCGAAAATATTAAGCCTAATATTGTGTAGGTTTCCCTTTTGCCACCTGGGTAACTCTGTCCCTTTGAGGCATTATTTTACAAGACCCCTGGAGGTGTGCTGTGGTGTCTGGCAGGTGCTAGTGATGCTGCTTATAGTGGGTGACTTGTAGTGGGTGTTGTATGTTGTGGTGCTCTGGGTGTTCTGGTGCTTCTCTATCATAATTAACATTGACATTTTTTGGTGATTTGTGCTGCATTGGCTTTTCTGTGGTACGCCTGAACGGGTTGGCCTTTGGTCCCTGTGGGTATGGGTCAGTCTTGGGTACCCATGATTCTGTCAACAGTTTGCTGGCGTGTAGTTAGTGATCAATGTTATTCACTTCACTTGTCAATGATTTTAATATTTTGTCTGATTGGGATATTTATAGTAAAATAAAGTTGCTGTTTTTTTTCTTCAAATTTGACCATACATTTTAAGCTCTCACGATACTTTTGCACATTTTACCTCTACTGTTTCCTCTTTCTATAGCAGCATTAGTAGCTAACTGTGTTTAATACTTACTATACTACTAATTAATAAAAAATTTTTAAAAATAGATTAATAATAAAAAAAAATACAGAAATTCAAATTTATTTCACATAAAAATTATTTGACACATACACACTCATACATAGTACGATATTGCTCGTGACCATAAATAAAAGACTGAATAGGAAATAAATATGAAAAAGAAAATAGAAGGTAAATTTAACTAAGAAAGAATAAAATAAAATATATAATTAAAATAACTGTACAGTACAAAATACACAATATAAGAAAATACATTAAAAAATATAGAACAATAAGAAAAACAGCTGTACAAAGTAGAAATATAGATTTTATGGAATGTTTGTGTGGAATGAAGTTGGATATAAAGGGAAATAAAAATGGAATGTCCAGGGGCTGTGCAATCCACAAAAGTGTACAAAAGTGTCTTGTGCAAATTTTTTACCTTTTACACCTGCATCTACAGTATGTCATTTAGCCATAAATAACAACAGAGAATACAGAAATCAATAACAACACATTATCACCATTGTGTTGCTGACATCATAGTAAATACATTTAAATATAACATACATCCCATAATATTTTGCAGACATTGGCCCATCAAAGTAGTGCTTTCTGGGCGTTGATGTACTAGATTGGTAACCAACCCTCATGTGAGCTCCTGATGTAATGGCATCATTGAGAGAGCCTGCTGTACAAAGCTAAAGCTTCTTACTAGGTATCAGTACTCTTACCCAGATAGCACTGCTTTATTGGCCCAACGTCAGCCTTTTGTCAATACAACGTTGCCAAAATGTTGGTTCAATAGATAATGGCAAGGTTGGATATTGGGAATTGGAAATTAAATTACAGTATACTGCTTTAGCTTTGTGGAGCAGGTTCTCTCAGTGATGCCATCACATCAGGAGCTCGCATGAGGGTTGGTTACCAATCTAGTACATCAATACCCAGAAAGCACTACTTTGTTGGGCCAATGTCTGCAAAATATTATGGGAAGTATATGTCCTATTATTATATTAGTCAGCATGTGAAACACATCATTTGGCATTTTTGCTAGATAATTTACTGTTTGAATTGCTGTGTTTACTTTGTTTCACCTGGAGAAAAATAGCTTGCTGTAAAACTGTTGTTGAACTAAGTTGAGCCAAATGTGGAAAATGTTTGTTTTTCTCATAATTTTGCTGATTGAAAAGGAATATTTCGAAGAAAATATTTCAAAGTACGTTGTAATGTACAATGCTCAAATTATTGATGTATTTACACAGACTACAGAGTCACAGTTTTCCAAAGATGCTGTAATGTTGATGATGAAAATAATGAGGAAGATGATGAGGATAAAGGACAGCTGGAGCTACAGTGACCAATCTGATTGTGAAACTACTGAGGTGAATGATGATGAGAAAGATGCAGAGCCACCTGATATAAACATTTAAACTGTAAATAAAGTGATATAAACTCTCTGAGGCAATGAGTACTTTCTTTGTACAGTAGGCATTTACACCGCGTTTCAAATTATTATGCAAATTGGATGCAAGTGTCATAAACATTAAATGTTTAGCTTTTAAATTAAACTCATGGATGGTGTTGTGTCTCAGGGCTCTTTGGATCACTGAAATGAATCTCAGACACGTGTGATAATTAGTTTGCCAGATAATCCCAATTAAAGGAAAAGTACTGAAGAAGGTTGTTCCACATTATTAAGCAGGCCACAGGTTTCAAGCAATATGGGAAAGAAAAAGGATCTCTGCTGCCGAAAAGCGTAAATATTGCAATGCCTTGGACAAGGTATAAAAACATTCGATATTTCATGAAAATTTAAGCGTGATCATCGTACTGTGAAGACATTTGTGGCTGATTCAGTGCACAGACAGGTTTGTGCAGATAAAGGCAGAATGAAGAAGGTTTCTGCCAGACAAATTCATCGGATTAAGAGCAGCTGCTGAAATGTCATTACAAAGCAGCAAACAGGTATTTGAAGCTGCTGGTGCCTCTGGAGTCCCGCGAACCTCAAGGTGTAGGATCCTTTAGAGGCTTGCAGTTGTGCATAAACCTACTATTTGGCCACCCTTAACCAATGCTCACAAGCAGAAACGGTTGCAGTGGGCCCAGGCATACATGAAGACAAGTTTTTAAACAGTCTTGTTTACAGATGAGTGTCGTGCAACCCTGGATGGTCCAGATGAATGGAGTAGTGGATGGTTGGTGGATGGCCACCATGTCCCAATAAGGCTGCGACGTCAACCAGGAGGTGCCGGAGTCATGTTTTGGGCCAGAATCATGGGGAGAGAGCTAGTAGGCCCCTGTAGGGTCCCTGAAGGTGTGAAAATTACCTCTGCAAAGTATACTGACTGACCACTTTCTTCCATGGTACAAAAAGAAGAACCGTGCCTTCCATAACAAAATCATCTTCATGCACGAAAATGCACCATCTCATGCTGCAAAGAATACCTCCGTGTCATTGGCTGCTATGGGAATAAAAGATGAGTGACTCATGGTGTGGCCACCATCCTCCCCTGACCTGAAAATCTTTGGAGCGTCCTCAAGCAAAAGATCTATGAGGGTGGGAGGCGGTTTGCATCATAACAGCAGCTCTGGGAGGCTATTCTGACATCCTGCAAAGAAATTCAAGCAGAAAGTGTCCAAAAACTCACAAGTTCAATGGATGCAAGAATTGTGAAGGGTGATATCAAAGAAGGGGTCCAATGTTAAGATGTAACATGTCCTGTTAGGATGTTTTTGATTGAAACAGCTTTTGATTTCTTTAAATATGACCTCCTAATGCTGCAAATTCAACAAAAGACCATTTTCAGTTCTTTACAACCTATAAAATGTTTTAACTCTGTTGTGCATAATAATTTGGAACAGTGCATTTTCAGTTTTTTTTTTGTTTTTGAAATAAATATTGTTATCATTAGGAGGTTTGTTCAATAAAATTCAAATTATACCCTAATGGTTGATGACTTGAAAATTATACTGACTGTCATTTGCATTGACTAATTATGAAAATCAGAGAAAGATATAATTTGCGTAATAATTTGGAACATGGTGTATTTTCATCCATCTTGCTGAGAGAACAAGAAGTTGTACTGTGTTTATTTTGTAATTTATCATTCATTCATTCATTCATTCATTCATTTTCTGTACCGCTTTATCCTTATATACAGGGTCGCGGGGGCCTGGAGCCTATCCCAGGAAACTTAGGGCACAAGGCGGGGTACACCCTGGACAGGGTGCCAATCCATCGCAGGGCACACACACATACTCACATACACACGCTCATTCACACACTACGGGCAATTTGGAATGTCAATTAACCTAACCTACATGTCTTTGGATTGTGGGAGGAAACCGGGGGACCGGACCCAGAGGAAACACACCAAGCACGGGGAGAACATGCAAACTCCATGCTCACAGAGACAGGAATCGAGCCTGGCCTGGGAAACGAACCCGGACCCTGGCGGTGCAAGGCAACAGTGCTAACCACTACACCACCACGCCGCCCTAATTTATCATCATAATGGTTAAATTTATTTTCTCTGTAATCATTTTATCATGTTTGCAAATACATTTCTGGAGATATAAATGTGTTTTCTAATTATTGGCGATGATGAAAAGAGTCCAATTTAATTTCAAATTTCCAACCTTGTGATTATCTACTGAACCAACATTGTGCAACTGTTCGGCCAACCTATCTTTAGCCCCCCTATGGGGATATACATCCTGGATAGGGAGCTAATTCATCACAAGGCACACAAACCCAAGGGGGGAATCAGACCCACGACCCTGCAGGTGTGACGCCACCGTGCCGCTCAGAATGTTTGAAACTTTTTTGTTATTTTCAATTATGAAAATCTAAATCCAATCTTAAAATATTTGTATAATTAATTGCAAGATTGCAGAAATGAATATTCATACAGTATAAATATTGTGTATCTCTCTGCCTAGTTGAGATGCAACTGCATTCATTGTGACCTTGCACACAATTTGTTTTTCAAAATAATACATTAAAATAAAACATCAAATAATAATCTCAGTTTACAGAAAGCTCTTGACTTCAGCATCATTAAAAGTTGTAGAAATGTATCAGTGTCCCTCCCCAAAAGGACTTTTGAAAATGTTGATAAAGACTGTTGCAAAACAAAATTAAAGTGTAATCAAGTCTGAACAGGTCTGATTAGTTTCCAGTCTCAGGGAGAGACGTTCATATTTACAGGTTTGTTGTTACAAAAAGGATTTCTTCAGATTTGTGAATCATTTTGCTTAATGCTTTACAGTGCTCTTTAAACTTCAGCAACTTTGATAATTTTTATATAAGATGTAAATATTAATTCTAGTTAGTATTTATTTGTGATTTATGATGTGTGTTGTTTTCTAAGTATAATTTTGTAAAGCTAAGGTCATCTTGTGTAGAAACTCGCTTTCTGCTCTTGGCACGGCATTATTTTCACCAAGTGTCTTAAAGCCCCTAAAATTTATGTCCAGACAATTAACCTGCTATTTAACTTCAGGACCAAAAATCTGGCTTTTATACTCCACTTACATGGATTTAAACTTATAGAAATCAATGACCATAGAATTCACTTAGAACCCCCACAGAGAGAGAGAGAAAGAGAGAGAGAGAGAGAGAGAGTATTTTTTCATACCTGATTGAGATTTCAGAAAGCTGTAGAGAGTAAGTAGAGTCACACAAATAATCATCCCTGAAAGACAGTTTATCATTGTTGTTTCAGTCTGTTTCATTAAATAACTAGTAAATCCGTACTCCTAATTTTGTGAAATCTTTACTCATTATTACTATCAAAAATTCTATATACTCACTTACTTAAAGATGTATATATAAATATTTCCTCACGAAGAATATGCTGAAAGTGAACGTGCGGTGTTCCAAAGTTTACTCTTTCAGTTGGTGCACTTTCATTTCACGAGACACACCCTTTTCTAAGGCAATTTGATAGGACGTCAGGCGGTGTCATTAAAGCTGCAGTAGGCAAAGGTTTTATAATACTAAATGCAGAGGTGTCAAGTAACGAAGTACAAATCTTCTTCTTCTTGGTTTTTAACGGCGGCTGACACCAACTTTAATAGGTGCATTACCGCCACCTTCTGCTCCGGAGTGTGGAACAGTGATTCACATTCTATTTATCAGGCCCGTTTCTTTAATAAAATCAAAGAAGATTTTACTATTTTTTTGGCTCGCCCATTTTATAATAACCTTTAAATCCATCTCCTGATTTATATTCTTTCCTATTTCTTTCATCATTTTTTCTCTTTCTTGCTCATACTTCCTACAGACAAGAATAACATGAGTTATTGTTTCTTCAGCATTACAATGGTCACATAATCCATTTGGGTGTTTTCCTATTATTTTAAGTGTGCTATTTAAATTTGAGTGCCCTAATACTATTCTGTTGAATATTACCTCTTCTTTTCTTGATTTACCTATACACTTTATGTTTTGATTTACCTTGTTTATTAAATTGTACATGAATCTTCCCTTTATTTCATTATTCCATTTTACTTGCCATTCTTCCATCACTTTACTCCATATTAAAACCTTCATTTCTGATTTGCTTAATGGCACTTGTATCTCTATTGTTTCTTTCTTTAAAGCTTGTTTTGCTAGTTTGTCCACTTCTTCATTTCCCCTTATTCCTACGTGTGCTGGGACCCACATGAAGTTGATTGCCGTGCCATTTTGAACAATTCTTGAATGTATATGTATGATATTAAAAAGGATTATTAAAGGATTTCAAGCTCATTAAAGCTGAAGCGGAGTCTGAGCAAATTAAAACCTTGTCTAGGTTTTTTCCCTCTACCCACTGTAAAGCCAAAAGCATTCCTACCATTTCTACACTGAAAAAAATATAGCACTGGCTCAACTTAAAAAAATTGAAGTAATCTGTCACATCTAATATTTTAGCATTGACGTAATGTAAATAAACCATTTACTCCAATTTAAAATTTTTAAATTCATGTAAACTAATTTCTGAAGGTGAAACAAACCAAATATTTAAAAGTTGTTCTAAATCTAAATAAATAAATTGGCTATATTACTTAATGTAAATATTCTACTAAATCAAACCTGAAATTATAAACTTGATATAAACCACTTTTGAATGTTTGAGCAAATTACCTTTTTTAAGTTGCATCAAATAAAGATTTAATAATTTAAATATAAAAGCCTAAAAAACTTAATTACATATTGATTTACACTCAAAACACATTTCTTTATATAAACATTATTTATTGTGGAATCAACATTTTCTCATCCAAAATGTTAACATTTAATTTTAACACAACAAGATTTTTTTTTAAATGTATAAACACCAACAATCATTCAACACTGCTAACTGTATTTGAAATTGCGAGGGGAAAAAAAAAAAAAAAAAAGATATATGTCTGCATTTATGCACAAATTACATTTTGCAATGGGTACATTTTGTTCTTGTCAAACTTGCTGAAGAAGAACCAATCTAAATACTCTGCGACTAAAATAAATTACTCCATAAAATTACAAAAAGTAACACTCAACTTTGCAACATACATTTATTAAAAGGACTGAAAAGAAAACTAGAAAATGTTCCTAAAACAAAATCAGCAGAGATCTCCTTTTTCAAAATGGTCAAAGTAAAATGAGTAATCAAAAATAATAAAGGTAGAGCACTATTTCAACAAGAATGATCAGTTCCATAACTTTCAACTGTGGGTGGGGAGGGTCCTGCCCATTTCTTGGTCTGAAAAACATTTCAGTACTAATACCATCGCTCTCCAGTTTTTCAGCACAGTGATGCTGCTAGTCTCCAAACATGAGGCAAAACAACATGCAACATTCACGTGCGACTGATGGAAACTCAATAAGTCACAATCCCGATTTCCTGTGGAGGCTGAAGACAGTCCTCTTCCTACCCGAGGACAAACAGGGCCATCGTGCACCTCACAAGTTCTGCCTGAGCTTCATCTTTCTGAACAACCTAATAAAAGAAAGGACATTTGTTAGACAAGTTGCTCTATTTGGCAAAACAGTGTCTGATGTATGCATGTAAAATCACTTAATGCTCCCTATGAGTGAAAAAAACACCTAGGATTATGGTGCATCAAGTTAAATGTAATTAGCTCAATGAATAGGCCAAAACAACTGACATACATATACACACACATTATGTATTAATGATAAAGTTTATAATTTTAAGTATTAATATAAACTTGAGTAACATCCACTTCTTAATTCATAGGGTTTAGTATGATGTTGGTCTTTTGCAGCCATAACAGCTTCTGCTCTTCTTTGAATTCTTTTCACAAGGTTTAGGAGAATGTATGTAACTAATGTTAATACATACTATGATAAAAAAAAAGACCATACTTGTCCATATGAAGGGGCAGAGGTAGTTGTATGGTTTTTGGATGTTGGTATACTGATTGGATGCTCACAGGTTCAAACCCCAGCACCACCAAGCTGCCACCTGGACCTTTAAACAAGGCTAAGTTATCAATTCAGTAACATTTTTCAGTCCTAAGGTTGAAATGCTTCATGAACAAACGCTTACCAGCGCTTAATAAATTGGTCCACATCTTCCACTCATATACTGTACACCACCATAAGACATTTCAGGAGATCCTCTCTTCATACATTCACCTCCAGGCTCTGGGAATGTAAAAACAAACATAGTATTGTTGGTTATGTTAGGCTTGTAAAATGAACATGGCAGACATTGAAACCTGTATTCAGACAGCAGACACTAACCTGTGAACAAGTTAAACTAAAGAGTTTTATTCTGCTAGTTATGTTTTAATTTAGTGCATCACAGCCAACTTGATGTGGATGCCTTGCTCAAGTCCTGTGGCATCCATTCACAAGATGACATTTGACACCAAGCTAATTTCTGCTTTATTGAGCGAGTACATACCAGATCAAGAACTTGAAGATGAAGATTATATCTCTGGTCTTCTCTCTGATGGTTCCTCCCTTGTTTCTGATGATCTCAATTAGTTTGTAGTGTTGATTGTCCAAGGAAACCAGTAATCTTGCTTGAAGTGGAGCAGATATAATTCTCAGAAACTCATTACTGATCTTAAAAAAATTATTTAAAAAAATACTTAAACAAAAATTGGACTGGCTCAAGTTCTTATGTTAGCAAATCTTAATTACAGTGTGTATAAAGTATAGAAAGCAGTATGGGTAAAATAATGCCCTTTCAGAAAAGCTAACAGACCTGTAAACACAAAAGTGCATAAAGATTATGTTTACTTTTAAAGTGATTTCATGACCAACTTACTGTAGAAACTCCGGTGTTTTTGAAAATCACCACGTTAGTTAGCTAATGCTAATGTAGGTAATATAGGTGGTTTTAGCTACAGGAGCAAACACAGACACAAAACTCAATCTACAAAGTAGTTGTTCCTGACATAAATCATGAATTTGCTCATAGAAGAGAAACATTTAACAACGAAATGACATGAGTTTGCTTTCTTACCTGGTTTAAAGGAGTTTTCTTTGAAAAACCCGGGCCGCAGCAGAACGTGATTCAGTCCGTGATAATGCTGCGTCATGAGGTCATGTGACACATGAGGTCATGTGACACGGCGAACTTAGGTTTGAAGCAGAAATGTCCTTTGTGAATGGATTAGATTAAGTTTAACCAGGAGCTTTAACTAACAGTAACTGAAATACAGGTTCTGATATCCTTCCTTACTTGTTTCAACGTCATGCTCCGGTTTGAGGCGGAAATAAAATTATACCGGCAAAACTACGGTTTAAAGACTGCGCATGCGCAAATCACACTCAACCTAATAAAAGTACCTTGATCAAAATGAAATATTTCACTTTGGTTCCCTGCTGTAAATAGCATTCAACTAAAGTAAAAAAAAAAGATTCACCCATAAGCATAAATTAGACACTTTAGTTTAAAAGAGCAAATTAATATTTTTTTAACTAATGGAATGAGAAAAAACACATTAAACGAATGACAGCTATGGTTTACTTTTTTCAGTGTACAGTGTACACTGCCAAATGGTTTGACATTCTCTTTCCTCCACTGATCCACTTATTGTCAGTATCTTGGGCTAAAAAAGCAACCCCAGTTGTTTGATTTTCAGGATCTTTTGATCCATCTGTATATATTAGTCTATGTCGAGGGTATCTGGTTATGGTATGCTCTGAGAACGCAGATATCAAGTCAACTTCCCTTTTTCTTCTTTTAACCTCCAACAGATGCAGATCTACTTGAGGTGTTACATATACCCATGGTTCACATTCCTGGACAACAACTGTAGGACTCATTTTGATATTATTGACCAGCAGCTCTTCTGCATATGTGTTACTACACCATCCAAAACTTGTTCTACATCTTATATTTTGTTCCCAACATTTCTTTAAAACCATTTTCGTAGGGTGTTCATCTTTATGTCCCTGGAGGTTAGCCCAGTAATTTACCATTAATTGTTTTCTTCTGGTATCTAGTGGCATTTCTCCTACCAGGACTTGTAAAGCTGATATGGGTGTAGTCTTAACTGCTCCACAACACTGTCTCAATGCTTGGGCTTGGATTTTATTAAGTTTTTCTAACAGGTTTTTTGAGGCAGAGCCATATACCACACATCCATAATCGAAAACAGACCGAATCATTGCTACATAAATAGTTTTTAATGAAGAAAGACTCGCCCCCCATTCCACTCCACTCACACATCTCATGATATTTAAAACCTTCTGACATTTCTCAACTATTTTATTAATATGTTCACGCCATATAAGTTTTACATCAAAGTAAATACCTAAGAACTTAAACACCTTTACCCTTTCCAATGATTTCCCATACATCGTCATTCTCAATTCTGGAACTTTCTTCTTCCTAGAAAAAATTATTGTTTTAGTTTTTTCCACTGAAAATTTAAAACCCCAATCATATGCCCACTCTTCTACTTTCCTAATTGCCTCTTGTATTTTCCTATTAATAAATAGTAGATTTCTTCCTTTTTTCCAAAGTGCCCCATCATCTGCAAACAGAGACCTACCAATATCTGGCTCTACTTGGTTTAACATGTCATTTATCATAATGGAAAATAATAATGGACTAATTACACTCCCTTGTGGAGTTCCATTTTCTATCTGATATGTACTCGACACTTCACTCCCTATTCTTACCTGTATACTCCTGTTCTCCAGAAAATCTTTTATCCAGTTATATATTCTTCCACCTATATTCATCTTTCTTAATTTAATCACAAGTCCCTCCCTCCACATCATATCATAAGCCTTCTCAATATCTAAAAATACTGCTATTACCGATTCTTTATTTATCTGTGCCTTTCTAATATCATTTTCTAGACATACAATAGGATCCATTGTCCCTCTTCCTTTTCTAAAACCACTTTGATATTTCGTTATGAGTCCTCTTTTTTCCGCTATATATGACAACCTTTCTGTAACCATCCTTTCCATTATTTTACAGATATTTGACGTAAGAGCTATTGGTCTATAGTTAGAGGGATCTGAAGGATCTTTGCCTGGTTTTCTGATAGGTATTATTATTGCTTCTTTCCACGCTTTTGGTAGCTTTCCTTCCTCCCATACTTTATTATATAGTTCTAAAATTTTCCCCAGAGCCCTATCCTTCAAATGTTTCAGCATTATATATACTATCTGGTCCTTCCCTGGAGATGATAGTTTTTTATTTGCTTTACAAATCGCTCTAACGAAGTACAAATACTTCGTTACCTTACTTAAGTAGAAATTTTGGGTATCTATACTTTACTGGAGTAATTATTTTTCAGCCGACTTTTTACTTCTACTCCTTACATTTTTAAGCAATTATCTGTACTTTCTACTCCTTACATTTTAAAAACAGCCTCGTTACTCTATTTTTATGATCAGAACGCGCAACCCCTCCGGTCGCATGATAAGAACGCGCACAACGCCCCCCCCCCGTCACATGATCAGAACGCGCACAACGCCCCCCCCCCTCGTCACATGATCAGAATGCGCACAACGCCACCCCCCCCACCCCCCCGTTGCATGATCAGAAAGCGAGACCTTAATGCTTTTGTCGCCCCTCACGGTACTTTTACTTTTATACTTTAAGTAGTTTTGAAACCAGTACTTTTAATCTTTTACTTAAGTAAAAAGCTTGGGTTGATACTTCAACTTCTAAAGAAGTATTTTTGAACCCTAGTATCTATACTTCTACTCAAGTAATGAATGTGAATACTTTTGACACCACTGACTAAATGACAGTAAATTATGTATTAATTCTGACATACTTACTCAGCTTATAAGGGTAAAATCAACCCTGAATGACTTGCACAATACTCTTTATTACTGTATGTGATCTTCAGTGTCATTAAAGATTTTATTTTGTAATTAGATTTTTCAAATTACAAAAGAAGTCAACTTGCGAGTGATTTTTTTTTTTTGGTTTAAAATATGTTTAACTTTTTTATATTAACTTTTTCAAACTGGGTTCTTTGTAGTTAAATCAAGACAGATCAAGATGGTTCTGCATGAGTTGACACGGTTCACAGCATAGTCAAAAGTAGATCCTGTAAGTGATTCATAAGCAGATTCTAACATTTTTTTGATAATGCATAGACAAGTTGTAATAAATTAATTAAGGTTACAGAGCTGAGCAACCCTGACCCAGCTCATCTTTATAAAAAAAAAAAAAGATTTTGTCTGTATATTGGTCAGAACTGTCACGGCATACCACCAGAGGGCGCCATCCGCAGAGACTCCATTTTGTTTCCTTTCAAAGTTGAACTCTGTTTCCCAGAATGCACCTCGGTCAGGCGATTGGAGCGTTCACCTGAACCGAGGTGGCTTATTAATTTCCTTATAAATAGGCTTGTGTTTAGCTCCTCTGGTTGTCGTGCATCTGTTGAGTTACCCTTTGTAAATTCTCCATGTCTCTGCATCATGCCTTTCCCCCCTTGACTCCTGGGGCCTGTTTCAGAAAGGAGGTTAAGTGAAAACTCAGAGTTTTCCGTTTCAAAAAGGCAGGTTTGTCAAACCCGAGAAAGCAGGGTAACTCAAGCCTGTTTCTGAAAGAAAGGTAACTATTACTCAGAGTCAGTTACCGTGGCAACTTACTCTGTGAACCTAACCTGGTCAGGAGCAGGTTTTATTCTCTGAACTCGCAGTTTCTTATGGAACGATATCGCGGACAATATTCAAATGCAATTGCAAATAGCTTTTGCAATTGCGTTTCCCATACGTGGACGCACAAAGTGTGCCATAATTCAAATGCAATTGCAAACTTTGCATTACCGTTTGCTGATTCGCCTTTGTGAGCGCACACTGACTGCCAAATTTCAAATGAAAAAACAAAGTCCATTTGCATTTGTATTTCCCAGGTCTTACACGTCATGAACCTGTCATATTTAAATAGCAAAATCAATCACCACGTTTGCTTTTTCACTTTCTCTGCGCCGCGCGTCAAGCCGGCCAAAATTCAAACGCAATCGCTAATCCATTTGCAATTGCATTTCCAACACGTTACACAGAAACCTGTCAATCAGCGTCAGGGGCGGGTCTATATGGGGAGTGACGTCACTCGCACTCGCCGACCAAGAGGGGATATTTGAGCACTGGAGGTGAACCGAGATTATCTCATTTGTTTATCAAGAAATAAACACACAAAAATGACAAATCGCACATTTTCTTGCTCCGGAGTGGACAGAGAAGTTTTTACAAATAAAAATATTTTTAGATCTTCTCCTGTTACAGCCTGCTGGAGCTAAATCTTTCAGAAACGCTGCGTACCGGTGTTATGCGCTAAAATGCCTCCCTGCCACTGATTGCACCCCCACAAAATCTCTGTCAAATATATGAGGACATCACAATCAAAAATTCATATTATTATTATAAAATATAATATATGAGTATTATCACGAAGCGATTTTTATAAATAAGAAATATAAAAATATACATGTACAACCCCTGGCAAAAATTCTGGAATCACCCTCTCAGAAGATGTTCATTCAAATGTTTAATTGTGTAGAAAAAAAAACAAGCACATACATGCCACAAAACTATTTTCACTCAACAATCCAAACTTCTGGCTGTATAAAACACTTAAAAAAAACAAAGAAAGATAACTATAGTCAACGACAACTGTTTTAACAACTCAAACAGAGGAAAAAAATATGGAATCACCAAATAAAAACAATACTTGTACTTTGTTGCACCCCCTCTGGCTTTTATAACAGCTTGAATTCTCTGAGGCCTGGATTTAACTAATGTCCAACTGTATACTTCATCAGTCTGTCTCCAGCTTTGTCTTATTGCAGTTGCCAGATCAGCTTTGCAGGTTGGAGCCTTGTCCTGGACCATTTTCTTTCATTTCCACCACAGATTTTCAATTGGATTAAGGTCCGGACTATTTGCAGGCCATGCCATTGACATTATATGTATTTCCTGTAGGAATGTTTTCACAGATTTTGCCCTATGGCACGATGCATTATCATCCTGAAAAATGATGCTACCATCACCAAACATCCTTTCAATTGATGGAATAAGAAAAGTGTCCAAAATCTCAACATAAACTTGTACATTTATAGAAGATGTAATGACTGTCATGTCTCCCATACCTTTACCTGACATACAACCCCATATCAATAATGATTGTAGAAATTTGCATGTTTTCTTCATGCAGTTGTCTTTATTAATTTCATTGGAACGGCACCAAACAAAAGTTCCAGCATCATCACCCTGCGCAATGCAGATTCGTGATTCATCACTGAATCTAACTCTCATCCAGTCATCCGCAGTCCAAGATTGTCTTTCTTTAGCCCACTGAAACCTTGTTTTTGTTCTGTTTAGATGTTAATGATGCTTTTCTTTTGGCTTTTCTGTATGTAAATCCCATTTCTTTTAGGCGATTTCTTACTGTCCGGTCACAGACATTGACTCCACTTTCTGCCCATTTGTTCCTCATTTGTTTTGTTGTGCATTTTCTGTTTTCAAGTCATATTGCTTTAAGTTTTCTGTCTTGGCGCTTTGATGTCTTTCTTGGTCTACCAGTACGCTTCCCTTTTACAACCTTTCCATTTGATTTGTACTTGGTCCAGATTTTAAACACAGCTGACTGGGAACAACCAAGAAGTTTGATAATTCTCTCCTTTGTTTCAACTGACATCTCTCGTGTTGGAGCTATGAGTTATGTCAATCATCTTGGTTCAACACATCCCTAATGTGTGCAAGCACTCTTTTATAACTGTAGACTAATTAGCAGTTGTAGAAATGCAAAGTGCATGGTGATTCCATATTTTTTCCCTCTGTTTGAGCTGTTAAAACAGTTGTCGTTGACTATAGTTATCTTTCTTTGTTTTTTTTTTTAAGTGTTTTATACAGCCAGAAGTTTGGATTGTTGAGTGAAAATAGTTTTGTGGCATGTATGTGCTTGTTTTTTTTTCTACACAATTAAACATTTGAATGAACATCTTCTGAGAGGGGTGATTCCAGAATTTTTGCCAGGGGTTGTACATGTATATTTTTATATTTCTTATTTATAATAAAAATCGCTTCGTGATAATATTCATATATTATATTTGATAATAATAATATTAATATTTGATTGTGATGTCCTCATATATTTGACAGAGATTTTGTGGGGGTGCAATCAGTGGCAGGGAGGCATTTTAGCGCATAACACCGGTACGCAGCGTTTCTGAAAGATTTAGCTCCAGCAGGCTGTAACAGGAGAAGATCTAAAAATATTTTTATTTGTAAAAACTTCTCTGTCCACTCCGGAGCAAGAAAATATGCGATTTGTCATTTTTGTGTGTTTATTTCTTGATAAACAAATGAGATAATCTCGGTTCACCTCCAGTGCTTAAATATCCCCCTCTTGGTCGGCGAGTGCGAGTGACGTCACTTCCCATACAATCCCGCCCCACAGTATAGACCCGCCCCTGACGCTGATTGACAGGTTTCTGTGTAACGTGTTGGAAATGCAATTGCAAATGGATTAGCGATTGCGTTTGAATTTTGGCCGGTTTGACGCGCGGCGCAGAGAAAGTGAGAAAGCAAACGTGGTGATTGATTTTGCTACTTAAATATGACAGGTTCATGACGTGTAAGACCTGGGAAATACAAATGCAAATGGACTTTGTTTTTTCATTTGAAATTTGGCAGTCAGTGTGCGCTCGCAAAGGCGAATCAGCAAACGGTAATGCAAAGTTTGCAATTGCATTTGAATTATGGCACACTTTGTGCGTCCACATATGGGAAACGCTTTTGCAATTGCATTTGAATATTGTCCGCGATATCGTTCCATAGTTTCTGTCTGTCTCCTCCCCTTTTTTAAAGACGCAGCGGTATTTCTCGCCGTAGCCTTAGTCATTCATCGGCCACATTTCGGACACAAACAGAGAAGACAGTTAGGAGAATGGCTTGTCCTTTTTTGGAGAATCCCATAGAGGCTGCATTAATTCGAAGAGAATTACATTTACGTCGGGCAAGGATTTTTTTTTGTCTTTTCCCCGTACATTTTTGTTTGAGCGTTACCGTTTTTCATTGCTATCAATTACATACATCCATAATCTAATCCGTCCTTACATCACTAATATCCCCCATCGTGGCCGTGCTCTTACATCCGAGCAGATACTATGTGCAGCTTTACGTTTCTTTGCTAATGGAAGCTTTCTGTACAATATCGGGGATGCGGAGGATATTAGTAAGACCACTGTATGCAGAGCTGTACGGAAAGTGTGCCTCGCTCTGAGACGCTTTCTGCACACTCACCACCAGCACAAAACATAAAATAAATTAAATTAAATAAACACAAGTCACAACACTTTATTTGGTCTTCTTTATTTCCTAAAAATTAAAACGTCACACATTACTTATCTATTATACTGAAATATTTAAATACTTAAAATGTAAACTTACGCATTAACTTGAGCAGCTATGTTTTCCCCCACGCTACCTGTCTCTGTCTCGCCGATGCAGTGGTTCCTTTTTTTTTTTTTTTTTTAATATGTGCTCATATTTGCTGTAAGTTTGCATGAGCATATCAAGTTTAGCTGGGGAAAAAAATGCAGATCTCTTTTTTTCTGCTGTTGCCATGGTGACTCGTAATATCTGCGCTCCGTGAGAGGGTGCTCGCTGCAGAGCCAAATGGGAGGAGCTGGAGCTCTAGCTCCCCCTCGCTAGATCTAGTGGGCGGGGCTTCAGACATCATTGGGCCAGGTAGATCGCCGCACAGTTAGAGTCCGTTCGTACTAGATGTACCTGTATCGCACGGTAAGAAAACTGTACTTTAAAGATACATTTTACATTGAAATGTATATAAAATGTATATCTTACATTTATCGCTGTCTCGACATGACTATGGTTGCTATGTTTTCACACCCTTGAACAGAAACGTTAATTAGTTGTTGTTTTTTTCCGCGTAACTAATGCTAGCATTCTCCCATCTCCCATGCTACATTTTTGCATGTGTAGTAGCACGTGTTAAATCTTTCCTGTTGCTATCTTCCTGTCTCCTCTTACATCAGCTCTTTAAGGTGTGAACGCTCCCACGCTCACCTTCCCATTCTCTCTTCATGTCTCTCTCCCCCTCTGTCTCCTTCCCCCTCTCCCCCTAACTCGAGCCAACATCTTGTGATCTGTCTCTGGACGGACATCTCTATCTTCCTCTCCTTTGATTCTTCAGGATCTCACCAGGACATTTACAATGGTTCATGCTCTTTGTAGTAACACATGTCTATAGTCCAGGCGTTTGGTCAAATATATATAAACCCCATCTTTTGCTGTTAATAAACAGAGACCTTTCTGACGGACAACGTGTGTGTGTGTTTGACTGAATCTCTCCTGGCGCCAGAGAAGCTTACCGAAGCACAGCGGACAGACCGAGCAACTCGCCTCTCCTACTACGTAATTTCAGAAAAACTTTATAGTAGTGTTTATATATAATCATATATTTCTTTTTATTTCAGATTAACCTGTACAGATGCATCAGGCAATACTTTTGCGAGGACAGGATCCCCTGCTGTCTATCCATAGATGCACAGTATGCTGCCAAAAATACCACTGTACCTACTGTAAATCGGTTTACAACCATTTGCATGAGCTCCGGAATCATGTAGCAAATCACATGCGAAATGCAGTTCAAGAAGAAGGTATGTGTGTTGTGAATAATTTTAATTGTAGTACTGTGCGTGTGAGAAACACATCATGCTTGTTGAACCTTTAAGTTTTTGCATTGTCATTTCTTCCTAGCATTTATATCTTAAATATATTGTTCATTTAATATGTTCTCCTGTTGTGAAACTTTTGGGAATTTTGAATTTCACATACTTATGTTTAAAAAAAAAATTTAAATAGATTTTCTGTATTACATTACTTAATTTCAATCATTATAAATATTAATAACATGTATATAAATACTCTTTACGTGGCAATCAGGCTGCAAGGGCTGGTGTAGAGTCTGTCAGGTATTTGTTCCAGCTGAGTAGTTGCATGTTTAGCTAATAGTTTTTAAATCAGGGCTTTATTTGGTAGAACTTCATGTGTTCTGCTTGGACAGAACAAAACCTTCACCTACACTGGCCTTGGTGTTTGGTGGCAGTGTGGTAAAACAATATATAAAAAAAGGATCTTAATGTTGTTGTGCTCTTGAGCAAAGTGTTTCACCACAAAACCTCAGCATAGGCAATGCATTGTATTAAACATGTAAATGAAACAATTGTGCAAATTTTATTCTTTCTATGTTTTAGATTTTGTCATCATCAAGTGTGGTCTAAAGTGCAGGCAATCACCACATTTTCACTGCTGTTACTGTACATCAACAGTAATTAGACGTGACAGTCTTATTACACATTTTAAAATGTGTAAAAATTTTGAATCTGGACAACCACCATCAGCAGCACCACCACCATCTCCAGCATCAGCAGCACCATCCCCAGCATCAGCGCCACCACCACCATCCCCAGCGTCAGCGCCACCACCACCATCCCCAGCGTCAGTGGCAAAAAGAATACGCGTCCGGCAGCAAGTCAGGGTGACTTGCACACACTGTGGCATTAAAATAAATCAAAGGAACTTGCTGGTTCATATCAACCGAAGACATAGGCAAAGGGTAGACGTTATTACAGCAAAGCGGATGACATGATGGAAGTCACTCCAGCTGAGTCAGATAGCATGGAGATCACCCCAACCACAGGAATCTATGTATGTAGACACAACAGGGGCGGACTGGCCATCGGGAGCACCGGGACATTTCCTGGTGGCCTGACGGTCGTTCTGGGCTGCCGCTGTGCAGACGATCAGCCTGGCATGTGATAGGCTGGTGTGCAACTATAAATTAATTGACGGATCTCTCAATCTACGAATCAGGCAATGGAAAGGGAAGATTAGAAGATCAGGAGGGAAAATTACACTCCCACATGACCTCCCACATGACCCAACGTCAGCGACGCACTGCCTAATATCTGGCTATATCCAGAGACAGGGTATATCTGACTAAATCGTTCAAAAAATGGAGCGTAAACGCAGAGGAGGAGCAGAGAGAGAGAGAGAGCGTATAAAAAGGAAAAAAGCCCCGGCCGCAGACGCAGCAAGCTGCTGCAAAATCCCAGCCATGTTTGCCAGTAAGGGAACAGGTCGGTCAAGATTACATTTACATTATATTTATAATAATTCGGCAGACGAACACTTTCTCCAAATCACTTAGATAATCACAATAGTTCAAATTAAACCAACAAACGAGCAACAATATGTAAGTGCTGCTGTGCTGTGTCAAGTCTCGTTTCGTCTACATATTTTTAATATAATAAATAAAAATGAATAAAAAGTAGACAGAATAGTGTTAGTGGGTCAAATTGTTTAAAATAATAAATAAATCAAGTAGATGGTATAGAAAAGAATACAGTATTAGCTATTTTGATTTTTCATTTCTAGTCTACAATATACAGCATACAATGTTTGTTTATTTGTTTGTTTATTTATTTATAAAAGGTGAGGAAGGAAGCAGCAGTAGCACTAGTGCTGCAAATGCTCCTGCTGTTGAGCTACAGTAGAGGTGGTGGACAGTTCAGCGTTAGAGTCAGAGCAGGAACCTTCAGGTACAGTTTAAGATAAGCAAAACTAAACATGCAGGCAGCAGCCTATACTTTTTAAACAACATGTGCTTTTTATGATTTATAAGATCAGTAGTAGGACTGTGATTTTGGGGACATACAACTGATGGCTGCACAATTATAAATACAGATTATTGAACGCGCTTATTTCATATTGCAGAGCAACTAGATGTGCAGAGTGAGAGAGAGAAGGATTCAGGGAAAGATGAAGGAGACAGTGAAAGCCGGTGCACTAGTAGTGCTAATTACTTACTGTTTACTCTTACTGCTATGTTCCACATAATGCCATAATTGAGTAAACATTGTTATCTGTTACTTACGCTGTCATAGGTTTTGTTAAGTTTATTTGTGTTTCTGATACATTTGGTATACTAGAGTTGAGCACTGAAAATACATAAAATGTAAAATTTCAACATGTGAATGTGTCTCTTATTATCTCTTTTAAAAAGCCAATTTTCTATTTGTCATTGGTTTAGTAGTATAAATGGTGTATTCCTAGTGAGTTGTTAAGGGTTATTTTTTTTATTCATTTATATTGCATCTGGTAGTCTACTGTACCTGTTACAATAATAGGGTTCGCCTACAAGTTTATCAGTCCAGTAGATTACATGAATAGGGTGGTGGTGACTGCAGCAGCAGAGGTGGCCTGGGAGTGGAGTCAAATTCCCGGCCTGAATTATTGTCCCAGTCCGCCACTGAGACACAATGTTTATGTATTGCTTAAATCGTTTATGCATTTACCTTTTCTGTTTTATATAGGTGTTTATAAGCAGAACTTCACTAATTACATTATTATTGGAATCCTTATCTTGCACACAGGACTCAGCGGTGATGAAAAACATTTTGCTGGCCTGTAAGTGGGTGGAGGAGAACCAACACCAATTTGCTGGGAAAATTGAACTGCCAAAGATCCTGAAGATGAAGGAGGAAGATGCATTGTTGGCTATCACAATGCGAGACTTGTTCCTAAACACAATGTTTTATGAAGGTGAAAGGGATGAAGAAGAAATTTGGGCTCCATTTCTTTTTACTTTTCAGAGAGTTGAGGACATGGACATTTTCTTGCAGGAAGTACGAGACAAGAGACATCCGTGTGTCTTGTTTACACAACCCTCACTTGTGAATGTACTAGTGGGGTACTGTAATGTAAATATTGATTTTTGTGTTGTGTTTTTGAAATATATTTATTTATTTTAATATATTGTTATACCATTAAAATCTTGTGTGAAAAGAAGTGTTGTGTTCTTGAAATATATTTATAATTTTATGACTTCTTATTATGACATTTTATCTAAATTTAAGATTTATTTTGTGTTTAGATGCACATTTTCCTGTTTTAGGTTAACAGAAACAAATAAATCCAGCAAAAAACTTGTAGGACAGTGGAGTTTGTGACCATTAAATGAAGTTGCATGGCTGGTTTTAGGCTACTGGACTGGTCACTTATTTCCATTTAAAATAATAATAATAAAACGTAAAAAAATAGCATAATGTGTAGCCTATCACATAAAGGTGGAGTCTGTTTAAAATTATAGTCAAAATTCAATTTAAATAAACTTCATTATTTATTACATTATTAATCAGATGCTTTAGAATAGTTGATGAATTAAAGAGGGGTGCACAGATAGTTAGCAAACGGTTTTATCCAAAACGACTTAAAAAGTGTAAGGTTTTTTCTAAAGTTTTGTAGTAGAAGAGGCGAGTTGCTCGGTCTGTCCGCTGTGCTTCGGTAAGCTTTTCTGGCGCCAGGAGAGACTCAGTCAAACACACACACACATGTTGTCTGTCAGAAAGGTCTCTGTTTATTAACAGCAAAAGATGGGGTTTATATATATTTGACCAAACGCCTGGGCTATAGACATATGTTACTACAAAGAACATGAACCATTGTAAATGTCCTGGTGAGATCCTGAAGAATCAAAGGAGAGGAAGATAGAGGTGTCCGTGCAGAGACAGATCACAAGATGTTGGCTCGAGTTAGGGGGAGAGGGGGAAGGAGACAGAGGGAGATAGGGGGAGATAGATAGGGAGAGAGACATAAAGAGAGTATGGGAAGGTGAGCGTGGGAGCGTTCACACCTTTAAGAACAGATGCAAGAGGAGACAGGAAGATAGCAGCAGGAAAGATTTAACACGTTAATATCAAATGTATGAGGAAGAGAACAAGAGAGTAGAATCAACTCCTTTATATATAAAATAATTCTAACAGTTGCCCCCTTAAATTCTAACAGAATTTGTGAATGTCAATAAGTTAACATAGCAAGAGATATTAACGTGAAGAAGCAGAGATTCATAATTAGTAGAGTCAGCAAAGATGATTATAAGAAGGGTGATAAAGGAAGAAGATAGTCAGGATTAACTCACTTCTAGAATCATAATTAGAAATGAAATTCACACTACATACGCAATCAGGCGTTGGCACAAAAATAAAATGTGGAAAAAGCAAACTAATACAAAGTTGAACCTATATGTGTATGTGTAAAAGGTGAGAAGCGACAGGAGCCCCCTTTTGAGGTGTCTTCTGGGCGTATGTTGCTCCACTAGCCCCTCGGTGCGGGCTAGGAGATCTTGTGAGTGGTCGATTATGTCAAGCAACCGAACAGCTGTGCGTGTCACTGCAATTACAGTTGTAGATGTACTGTAGGCAGCATCCCCCACCTTCATTGGATTTAAACTTTTCACCAGCACTGTATCACCTGGGATGAAAGAGTGAGTAGGCTTGTCTGTAGGCAGAGGGAGAGAAGCAGAGACATTACCGTGAACACTGTTCAGTTTTTCAATGAGCGCTTGCGTATAATCGCCGACAATCACGTCCAGATCACCTGTAAGGGAAACACCGGGGTTACCTTTTACCCAGGGGGTGGGGAATGGTCGTCCCATTATAATCTCAAATGGTGAAAGTTTGGTTGTAGAATTGGGTGTCATTCTAATTTCACAAAGCACAGATGGTAACAGGTCAACCCAATTCTTACCTGTATCCATCATGGCTTTTGTCAGCCTATCTTTGATTGTTCTGTTCATCCTCTCTACCACACCAGAACTTTGGGGATGGTAGGGGATGTGAAATTTCCAATCAATGCTTAAAAATTTACACAATTTTTGTGTCACTTTGGAGACGAATGGCGTGCCATTATCACTGTCAATAGATGTTGGAATACCGTATCTAGGAATGATTTCTTTAGCCAGAATTTTAACTACTATTGTTGCATTTTCTTTTGAGCATGGAAATGCTTCTACCCATTTAGAAAATCTGTCCACGATTACAAGCATGTATTTCAGATTTCTGACAGGTGGCATGTGTGTAAAATCAATTTGTAAGCATTGAAATGGTGCAATAGGCATTGGCAAGGCATCATGTTTAACATTTTGTCCTTGTGTATTTGCACGAGCACAGATCAAGCAGGAATCTAATAGAACAAAGTGTAGCATGTTTGATATTGCGAATGCAGAATCTGTCCTCAATCATACGGATTACCCCCCGTTTTGCGACATGTGAAATACCATGAAAATGACGCACTAATAACGGGAGGACAGATGCTGGAAGAGCTATACGGCCGTTCTCATCCCGAATTAGCATATCGCTGCCAGGTGAACACTTACGGGAAGACCAAAAATGTAGATCTTCAGGTGATGAATGGGTTTGCAAGAAGGCAAGGTCGATGTCAGATGACAAACTAGGAACAGAGACATGGGATGTCAAAGAGAATACTGTATCCCTACAAACCTGTGGGGACGAAGGTGCTTCTTTAGCAGTCCATTTGGCAACTTCATCAGCTAAACAATTACCTAAAACCTCTTCAGAGTCACCAGATGCACGACCTTTGACCATCACTATAGCCAATTGCGATGGAAGCAAATTAGCCTGTAAAAGATTAAAGACAAGATTAGCATGTGACATCTTTCCAAAATCATGTGTGACATCATAAGCATGAAGAGCCACTGTATCATATTAAGAATATGCCTGACAGGGCACATATTATGGAATGGAATGGTCTGAGGCATCTGGTGAGCCTGCGGAACAGAAGAAACATAACCATTTTCTATATCTCTCTTTTTCTTCCGACACTCCCATTCCCAATGTCCTGATTTATTACAGTATCTGCAGATTGTTTCTTTACAGTGACGTTCCCAGTGTCCTTGTCCATTGCAGTTTCTGCATATAATAGTGTGGCATTTAGCAGGTTTCTTTGAACCATTAGCACTTATTGTAGGTGATGCGTGATTAGATTTTCCTCTGAGGGAGGCAATAAAATTGCTTGTAACATCCAGATCACATACCATCCTTCCCATGAGTTGTATGGCAGGTTAGTGTCCGGTCCCTGCTAGAGAAAATTTAAGATATTTAACAGAATTAGGGTCTATATCATTAACAAAGGTTGTTTGAAATAGTTGTGTGAAATGTTGAGTAATATTACATCCAAAAATATCCCTGTGTAAGAACCAAGCAGTTTTAAACCTATCTAATCTAATTCCTAAAACCTATTACTGTCGAATAGGTGACACAAAAAGTTGAATAAAATTCCAAATCCTTAAATATTCATCCAATCATTAGGAGTAAGAGACTGTTTGGAACGACCATTTCCCATCTTGTTAGTAAGTTCCAGTTAGTAAACAAACCAAGCTTCTCGAAGTTAAGCGGACACTTTAAGCTTTTTTTTTTTTTTTTTTAATGATTATTATTATTTTATTTATCTATTTTTTTATTTATTTTTTTTACGGGTGGTGTGACGTTTGAACAGAGTGTATCAGAATATATTTAAAACTGAAGAAGACTGTAATCTATAAAGTGTATTATTAAAAATGTGTATTATCTCCGCGTTCCTGATAACACTACCAGGAATATGGATTCTATTTCAAATCTCACATGCCTCTACATCTTTGGAGATCATACACACATTTATCAAATACCAATATAGTAAATTAATAAGTATATAATTAAAACTGAAGAATACTGTAATTTAAAAGTGTATTATCAAAAATGTGCAATATCTCCGCGTTCCTGATAACACTACCAGGAATATGGATTATATTTCAAATCTCACATGCCTCTACATCTTTGGAGATTAATCACACATTTATCAAATACCAATATAGTGAATTAATAAGGCATTCGGCCAATCTACCCTGTTTCTGATAACACTACCAGAAAAATGGACCTCAGGTGCGCCGGGCTGAGTCCACACGCCTCTACGTCAGGGAGACAATAAAACTCATGCACGTGTATAACTGCAACTGCACGCCGCTGCCTGTTCCAAAGAACACTCTAAGGAATATGGCTATAACCAATTCATTTATTAATTTTCTAGCCACGCGCCTCTACGCCAGGGCCAGCTTATACACAAAGTGCATGCTACAAATGCCTCACTAAATTACCAATATTGAAAGTGCATAAATTACGTAAACAACAGAATTTAGCGAACGTATATCTTTTTTAAAACACACCCGAAGTAGCGCGTCTCCTCTAGCGGGACGCGGTTTGATGACGTAGGTACTCGCGACGACAGCGCTGTGTATGTTTTTAGCTTAATGCTAACAACACCGGTTCAGTTTCAGTTAAACACCTAGTTTAATCTATATCTTTCAATTATCCACAATCGCTGTAATTTTAGTCAATAAACCAACGCGAGTAATGTCAAACACAACGCGAAACAAAAACTAATTAAAACGCATAAAGTTTCTTTTTCCAAAATATAACCCAAATACACGCCAATTTACTACATAAATAAACTATTGGTTCAAAAACTTTTCTGACCAAGGAAGGAAGTACAGTAGCAAAAATACTGCTTAACTTACCTTCCTGGAGAGAGAAGGTTAGACGAGCCCCCAGATTGTAAGGTTTTTTCTAAAGTTTTGTAGTAGAAGAGGCGAGTTGCTCGGTCTGTCCGCTGTGCTTCGGTAAGCTTTTCTGGCGCCAGGAGAGACTCAGTCAAACACACACACACATGTTGTCTGTCAGAAAGGTCTCTGTTTATTAACAGCAAAAGATGGGGTTTATATATATTTGACCAAACGCCTGGGCTATAGACATATGTTACTACAAAGAACATGAACCATTGTAAATGTCCTGGTGAGATCCTGAAGAATCAAAGGAGAGGAAGATAGAGGTGTCCGTGCAGAGACAGATCACAAGATGTTGGCTCGAGTTAGGGGGAGAGGGGGAAGGAGACAGAGGGAGATAGGGGGAGATAGATAGGGAGAGAGACATAAAGAGAGTATGGGAAGGTGAGTGTGGGAGCGTTCACACCTTTAAGAACAGATGCAAGAGGAGACAGGAAGATAGCAGCAGGAAAGATTTAACACGTTAATATCAAATGTATGAGGAAGAGAACAAGAGAGTAGAATCAACTCCTTTATATATAAAATAATTCTAACAAAAAGTGAGGAAACTATTCATCCTTATAAGTAGTAAATAAGACAAGCTTACATAAATACAACGTTTAGAAAGTTATTAGAAACACACATATATAGTGTGAGTAATGTTCGTATCAAGTATTTGCGTAAAACTACACTATTTGTGGGCAATAAAGCATTATTAAAATATTTACGTAATGCCGTTAGTCACAAAAATGGTACTGGCCATGCTGAAAAGAATAAATCCTAATCTTGACAAATATTAGAGAAAGATAAGCATTTACTTCCGTTATGGTTGAACCTGCACTGACATTAACATCCACTTGGTAGCGCTTGATAGCGTCTCAAGCCCCGCCCACTAGATCTAGCGAGGGGGAGCTAGAGCTCCAGCTCCTCCCATTTGGCTCTGCAGCGAGCACCACTTGCGCTCCGTTGATAATGGCTTTTTAGAGTCGCGGTGTACACGCTTAACTCTGAGTTAGTTCAGTTCAGTTCAAGTTTAAACTCCGAGTTGTTTGAACCTCCTTTCTGAAACAGGCCCCTGGTCTGTTCAGTTCCTTCAATAGTTTACTGTATATAGGCAAAGTATGTGGAGGACAAAGAAATGACCGTAATGCACCTAGAAGCCGGCAGAATCCTCAAAAAATAGAAACTAATGCGTGACACAGCATGATTAACTTAAAAAAAAGGCAAGAAGAAGAAGACTATGAAAACTGAACCATCCAAGATGTATGGACATATCAATGTATGTTTCTTCTTCTTGCTCGAAGTTTAAAACCAGCTTGTCTTTGAAAATGTGGAGCTTATAAAAAGCAGTAATGTGAAGCGTCACTATAAGAAAAAATATGGTTCATTAGAGCAAACAAATCTGCAGCAGTCCAAGGTGAGGGCATGTAAAATACCTGAACCCATTGATATGTGCTAAAATGTACAGGTCCTTCTCAAAACATTAGCATATTGTGATAAAGATCATTATTTTCTGTAATGTACTGATAAACATTAGACTTTCATATATTTTAAATGAATTACACACAAACTGAAGCCTTTAAAAGCATTTTATTGTTTTAATATTGATGATTGTGGCATACAGCTCATGAAAACCCAAAATCCCTATCTCAAAAAATTATCATATCATGAAAAGGTTCTCTAAACGAGCTATTAACCTAATCATCTGAAACAACTAATTAACTCTAAACACCTGCAAAAGATTCCTGAGGCTTTTAAAAACTCCCAGCCTGGTTCATTACTCAAAACCGCAATCATGGGTAAGACTGCCGACCTGACTGCTGCCCAGAAGGCCATCACTGACACCCTCAAGCAAGAGGGTAAGACACAGAAAGAAATTTCTGAACGAATAGGCTGTTCCCAGAGTGCTGTATCAAGGCACCTCAGTGGGAAGTCTGTGGGAAGGAAAAAGTGTGGCAGAAAACGCTGCACAACGAGAAGAGGTGACCGGGCCCTGAGGAAGATTGTGGAGAAGGACCGATTCCAGACCTTGGGGGACCTGCGGAAGCAGTGGACTGAGTCTGGAGTAGAAACATCCAGAGCCACCGTGTACAGGCGTGTGCAGGAAATGGGCTACAGGTTGCAAATTTTGCATGTCATTCGGAAATCAAGGTGCCAGAGTCTGGAGGAAGACTGGGGAGAGGGAAATGCCAAAATGCCTGAAGTCCAGTGTCAAGTACCCACAGTCAGTGATGGTCTGGGGTGCCATGTCAGCTGCTGGTGTTGGTCCACTGTGTTTTATCAAGGGCAGGGTTAATGCAGCTAGCTATCAGGAGATTTTGGAGCATCTTCCATCTGCTGAAAAGCTTTATGGAGATGAAGATTTCATTTTTCCAGCACGACCTGGCACCTGCTCACAGTGCCAAAACCACTGGTAAATGGTTTACTGACCATGGTATTACTGTGCTCAATTGGCCTGCCAACTCTCCTGACCTGAACCCCATAGAGAATCTGTGGGATATTGTGAAGAGAAAGTTGAGAGACACAAGACACAAGAATCCGCAAAAGGATTCCCGACCAAGTATTGAGTGCCTAACTGAACATAATTATTTGAAGGTTGACTTTTTGTATTAAAAACACTTTTCTTTTATTTGTCGGATGAAATCTGCTAATTTTTTGAGATAGGGATTTTGGGTTTTCATGAGCTGTATGCCACAATCATCAATATTAAAACAATAAAAGGCTTGAACTACTTCAGTTTGTGTGTAATGAATCTAAAATATATGAAAGTCTAATGTTTATCAGTACATTACAGAAAATAATGAACTTTATCACAATATGCAAATGTTTTGAGAAGGACCTGTAAATGTTGAGTAAAAGTGATGTTATGCTCAGTTATGTTCCAGGTTTATTTATATCTACTTTAAAATAAGCTATTGCTAAATTTAAACAAACACCTGCACTAATAGATATTAATTAGAACATGCTTAATATTTTCACCACTGAAATAGCATTGCTGTAGTGGTATAAGTGAATTTGAATGTGCTGGAGTCATTTTTAAAACAAAACTTTATCCGATCTACTTTTTCGATTTCTCATCTGTGATTCACTCTCTGATTACCGAACAGGGAGTGTACAGTATTTGTCTGACAAGGAAAGAAGTACAAGTTAGCATAAACAAGGTGTAAGATACTAAACCTTACAAAATTTTTGTTCATTATATTAATACATTAAAACTGATCAGCTTATTTTCAGGTTTAAACTTTCAACTTTTTCTACAAACTATTTTCCCATCAATGACGGCTACTTATGTTAATTATGAACTATGTGCACACAATGTAATATTTCTTCTTTCTCTCCTGTCTGGTATTAATGGATTTGGTTTGTTAGGTTTTACAGCCTATATACAGTGGT
Source organism: Channallabes apus (assembly GCA_030522415.1). Classification (NCBI taxonomy): domain Eukaryota; kingdom Metazoa; phylum Chordata; class Actinopteri; order Siluriformes; family Clariidae; genus Channallabes; species Channallabes apus. The sequence goes on from CM060108.1 coordinate 36,794,981, forward strand.
GTGAAAAACTATTTGCCCCCCTCCTGATTTCTTATTCTTTTGCATGTTTGTCACAAAATGTTTCTGATCATCAAACACATTTAACTATTAGTCAAAGATAACACAAGTAAACACAAAATGCAGTTTTTAAATGAGGAGTTTTATTATTTAGGGAGAAAAAAAATCCAAACCTACATGGCCCTGTGTGAAAAAGTAATTGCCCCCTTAACCTAATAACTGGTTGGGCCACCCTTAGCAGCAATAACTGCAATCAAGCGTTTGCGATAACTTGCAACGAGTCTTTTACAGCGCTCTGGAGGAATTTTGGCCCACTCATCTTTGCAGAATTGTTGTAATTCAGCTTTATTTGAGGGTTTTCTAGCATGAACCGCCTTTTTAAGGTCATGCCACAACATCTCAATAGGATTCAGGTCAGGACTTTGACTAGGCCACTCCAAAGTCTTCATTTTGTTTTTCTTCAGCCATTCAGAGGTGGATTTGCTGGTGTGTTTTGGGTCATTGTCCTGCTGCAGCACCCAAGATCGCTTCAGCTTGAGTTGATGAACAGATGGCCGGACATTCTCCTTCAGGATTTTTTGGTAGACAGTAGAATTCATGGTTCCATCTATCACAGCAAGCCTTCCAGGTCCTGAAGCAGCAAAACAACCCCAGACCATCACACTACCACCACCATATTTTACTGTTGGTATGATGTTCTTTTTCTGAAACGCTGTGTTACTTTTACGCCAGATGTAACGGGACACGCACCTTCCAAAAAGTTCAACTTTTGTCTCATCGGTCCACAAGGTATTTTCCCAAAAGTCTTGGCAATCATTGAGATGTTTTTTAGCAAAATTGAGACGAGCCTTAATGTTCTTTTTGCTTAAAAGTGGTTTGCGCCTTGGAAATCTGCCATGCAGCCCGTTTTTGCCCAGTCTCTTTCTTATGGTGGAGTCGTGAACACTGACCTTAATTGAGGCAAGTGAGGCCTGCAGTACTTTAGATGTTGTCCTGGGGTCTTTTGTGGCCTCTCGGATGAGTTGTCTCTGAGCTCTTGGGGTAATTTCGGTCGGCCGGCCACTCCTGGGATGGTTCACCACTGTTCCATGTTTTTGCCATTTGTGGATAATGGCTCTCACTGTGGTTCGCTGGAGTGCCAAAGCTTTAGAAATGGCTTTATAACCTTTACCAGACTGATAGATCTCAATTACTTTTGTTCTCATTTGTTCCTGAATTTCTTTGGATCTTGGCATGATGTCTAGCTTTTGAGGTGCTTTTGGTCTACTTCTCTGTGTCAGGTAGCTCCTACTTAAGTAATTTCTTGATTGAAACAGGTGTGGCAGTAATCAGGCCTGGGGGTGACTACAGAAATTGAACTCAGGTGTGATAAACCACAGTTAAGTTATTTTTTAACAAGGGGGGCAATCACTTTTTCACACAGGGCCATGTAGATTTGGAGTTTTTTTTCTCCCTTAATAACGTAAACCTTAATTTAAAAACTGCATTTTGTGTTCAATAATGTTATCTTTGACTAATAGTTAACGGTTTTTGATGAGCAGAAACATTTAAGTGTGACAAACATGCAAAAGAATAAGAAATCAGGAAGGGGGCAAATAGTTTTTCACACCACTGTAGAAAATGTCAGAAAACATTGAAAACATCCAACACAATCATTAAAACATTCAACTGTTGGGTATCACAATATATCTCTAAGCTGACTGTCCTCCTGTAAAAGCAGCACAAATATATTGCACAATCTACTAAATGCTGGAGCAGTAGAACGAAAGTATATTCATATAATAATTTACAGCATTGTGCTACCACCCCCACTTTGACTTTCTCCGATTGTTTAGGAAGGCTAGCCTCCTTAAAAATATCTGTCCTGCTGCCAGGCTGTTTATAAATCTAGCCCAAAGTCTTTGACAGCAACACATTGAGTTTTTTTTTTTTTTTTTATAACCCAAGGATATTTATTCATTCATTCATTCATTTTCTATACCGCTTAATCCTGTGTTCTGGGTCGGGGGGACCTGGAGCCTATCCCAGGAGACTTCGGGCACTAGGCGGGGTACACCCTGGACAGGGTGCCAATCCATCGCAAGGCACACACACATACACACACTCAATCACACACTACGGGCAATTTTAGGAACGCCAAGGATATTTATGCTAAAACATATTTAAAAACATGACATACTGTAGCTTTGAACTCATTTTAAACCAGACCATTACAGCACCACATTCAACAATCTTGAATGTTAACTTTACAGTGAACACTTCAGTACAGGAAGCTATTTCAAACTGAAATTAATATATGAAATCATAATTAGGATGTCTAGAAAGTCTACATTTTGTAATATTCCTATAAACTGTACATGGGCAATATTTTACTCTCAGATTACTGCAACTTAGTACAGTGGCACTGCAGTGGTAGTCAGTGTCATTTTCGTCAGTGTCAAGACAAGCACAGAACTAAATGCTTCATGCCACATGCGTGTAAATTGGGCTTGTTAGGTGGTTTAGATGGTGAGAGTTTCAGGTTAAGGTTCTTTATTTAAGCACAGGCAAACAAATGCCAAACATAGAACATAATTAAAGTTAGGAAACAGGCAAACGTTAGGTGACGTGCAAACACAGCACTTAGGCAAAAGACAAAGACAAAACATCTTAACAAAAACATGAATCTGAGTTTATGACGGCTATTGGATGCTTTGGTGGTTTCTAGTGTGCCATGTGGTCTGTAAAAGACCTCGGCGTGATTATAGATTCCAGCCTTTCATTTGACGCTCATGTAGATAATATCGCCAGGATAGCATTCTTTCACCTCAGAAATATTGCCAAGATAAGAAATATATTGTCGCTAAACGATGCAGAAAATCACTTCTAGGTTGGACTATTGTAATGCCTTACTGTCTGGTTGTTCTGTTAGGTGCATAAACAAGCTTCAGCTAGTCCAGAATGCAGCAGCGAGAGTCCTCACTAGAACCAGAAGATATGAGCACATCACCCCTATCCTATCTTCACTACATTGGCTCCCTGTGAAATTTCGCATTGATTTTAAAATACTATTCTTGACATATAAAGCATTAAATGGTCTCGCCCCGCAGTATCTGAGCGAACTGCTAGTGTCTTACGATCCAACACGCCTACTTCGATCAAAGGATGCAGGCTGCTTGTCAGTACCGCGTATTATGAAAACTACAGCTGGGGGCAGAGCTTTTTCTTACAAAGCCCCAAAATTATGGAATAGTCTTCCAAATAGTGTTCGTGACTCAGACACAGTCTCAGTGTTTAAGTCTAGGCTAAAAATCTATTTATTTAGCCAAGCATTTTTATAAATAGATTTGCCATAAGGTAAAGGAGCAGATCTGGGGGACTCATGTACGTAGAGTATTATGGTGAACTGGTATGTTTAGATGCTGTCTTCCTCACTCTCATTTGATCACTCAGGTTTGTTGACTGTGAGGTGATTGTTTGCTTTACATCTCAGGGGGTCCTTATGTTTGTGTTTCCTTCTGGCTCTCACTTTTAGTTATGCTCTCATAGTTAGTCCTGCCGGAGTCCCTGCTTGCACTCTACAGTAAATATACATTCACATTAGACATTGTGACTGTGACCATACCTAACTGCCATCTCTCCTCTTCTTCTCTTTCTCTTTCCTCTCCCCCTGTCTCCCCCTTTCTCTCTCTCTCTCTGTCGAACTACACATGTGGTTCCTGAGCTGCCAGTGATCCAGACTCCCTCTGCCCTCCGGACCTGTCTGATCCATCCTGGTGCCCCGCTTCTGGTTGGAAATCTCATCGCATGGATGCCCCGTGTCTCTTTGGGATGTGTCTGGTGTCTGGGGATGATTCTATCTACTTAGAAGACGGTTCTGTCCTCGACTGGTGTTGTCAGCTGTTTCTCTAAGGACTTGACAATTCGATAGTTCAGGACTGGAACTTTCTACAAGTCTATCTGAGTCTCCAATAACTACCTGGACTCCATTTTAACATCAATTAACATCAGTTATTATAGCTGAACTGCCTGCCACCTAACACTGTATAAATGCAGATCATTTCCTGCTATCTGTTTCACAGAGATGAGGATGGGTTCCCTGTTGAGTCTGGTTCCTCTCAAGGTTTCTTCCTATTATCATCTCAGGGAGTTTTTCCTTGCCACTGTCGCCCTCGGGCTTGCTCACCAGGGACTATCTGACCATTTTGATTCATACACATTCACATTCCATACAAACTTAAATAATTATTTTGATTGTGTAAAGCTGTTTTGAGACAATGTCAATTGTTAAAAGCGCTATACAAGTAAAACTGAATTGAAAATTGAATTGAATTGAAGTAGTTAGTGTAATAAACTTGTAGGCTACACTATGGTGTTGGTAGATCACATACTCATGGACCAATTACATGAAATGCAATAAATGAACCCAGCTAAATTAGCCACAATTTGCCTTTAAAAGGAAATATTTGATAATATTTTGAATAATTATAAGGGTTATGAAAGCACATATACTACATATAACCATAAACGTTCAATAAGAAAGCATTGCACTACCAAGAGGGCAGTCATCTCTTTTTATTAATAATTGCATAAAAGACATTTAGGAGAGTGTATTTTCATTTTAATTTATTATAGTAGGGATATGTTTTTTTTTTTTTTACTTTAAAATTAAAACTTAAGGACCTTCAAATCACATGAGACAATATTATATTCACAATAGAACAAGTAAAGTTTAAACTTAGATATTTTACAATTTCATGCACAAAATGAATCCATTTCAAATTTGATGCTTGCTATAGGTCTCAAAATAGTTGGGACGTTTACCATGGTGTAGCATCTTCTTTTCAAAACAGTTTGAAGACGTCTGGGCATTAAGGTTATGAGTTTCTGGAGCTTTGGTTCCATTCCTCCCTGATATAGGTTTCCAGCTGCTGTCATCTTTGATGTATTTTCCATTTAATGATGCACCAAATGTTCTTTATAGGTGAAAGATCTGTACTGGGGCAGGCCAATTCAACACCTAGGCTCTTCTACTACGAAGCCATGCTGTTGTTATAGCTGCAGTATGTGGTTTTGCATTGTCGTGCTGAAATACACAAGGCCTTCCCTGAAATAGACATCGTTTGTTGTTGGTCTTTTGGCTGCTCCCAGCAAGGGGTCGCCACAGCGGACTATTCAGTCCGCACTACAACATGGCACAGGTTTTATGCCGGATGCCTTTCCTGTCGCAACCCTCCTATTTTATCCGGGCTAGGGACCGGCACAGGATGACAGATGAAGGTAGACAGGAGTCTCCATGGTCTATGATGTTTGCAGATGACATTGTGCTTTGTAGCGAGAGCAGGGAACAGGTGGAAGAAAATTTGGAGAGGTGGAGGTACGCTCTGGAAAGCAGAGGAATGAAGGTTAGCCGCAGCAAGACGGAATACATGTGTGTGAATGAGAGGAACCCAAGAGGTACAGTGAGGCTACAGGGAGCAGAGGTAAAGAAGGTGCAGGATTTTAAGTACTTAGGGTCAACGGTCGAGAGCAACGGAGAGTGTTCAAAGGAGGTGAAGAGACGAGTACAGGCAGGTTGGAATGGGTGGAGAAAAGTGTCAGGTGTGTTGTGCAATAAAAGAGTATCAGCGAGAATGAAAGGAAAGGTGTACAGGACAGTGGTGAGACCAGCAATGCTCTACGGCTTAGAGACAGTGGCACTGAAGAAAAGACAGGAGGCAGAGCTAGAGGTAGCAGAGCTGAAGATGTTGAGGTTCTCTTTGGGAGTGACAAGGATGGATAGGATCAAGAATCAGTTCATCAGAGGGACAACCCATGTTAGAAGTTTTGGAGATAAAGTCAGAGAGGCCAGATTGAGGTGGTTTGGACATGTTCAGAGGAGAGATTGTGAATATATCGGTAGAAGGATGCTGAGGTTGGAACTGCCAGGCAGGAGGTCTAGAGGAAGACCAAAGAGGAGATTTATGGATGCAGTGAAAGAGGACATGAAGTTAGTTGGTGTGAGAGAAGAGGATGCAGAGGATAGGGTTAGATGGAGGCAGATGATTCGCTGTGGCGACCCCTGAAAGGGAACAGCCAAAAGACAAAGAAGAAGGGACCGGCACTGCATCCAGTGACTGGGGTTTAGGCACTGGCTGGGAATCGAACCCAGGCAAAACACCTACCACTGAGCCACCAGTGCCCCAATGAAATAGACAGTTTAAAACCTTTATATACCTTTCAGCATTCATAGTGCCTTCTTAAACATGCAAGCTGCCCATACTGTATGCACATATGCACCCTCATACCATCAGAGATGTTGGCTTTTGAACTGAATGATAACACGCTGGAAGGTCTCACTCCTCTTTAGCTCGGAGGACACAGCGTCCGTGATTTCTAACAAGAATGTCAAATTTGGACTCGTCTGACCATAGAACATTTTTCCACCCTGAAACAGTTTTAAATAAGCCTTGGCCCACAGGACACGACAGCACTTCTGAACCATGTTCACATATGGCTTCCTTTTTGCAATGATAGAGCTTTAGATTTTTTTTTAAAAATAGTGTAGAAATAGAGATTTCTTCAGTTTCTCTGAACCTTCAATCCAGTGTAGATGATGACATTTGCAAAACCTTTGAAATTTGCCGTTGAGGAACGTTGTTTTTAAAGTTATCCAAGTAATCCTTTTATGCACTCTTTCACACATTGGAGAGCCTCTGCCCATCTTTACTTCTGAGGGACTCTGCCTGTCCAAGACATTCCTTTCATAGCTAATTATGTTACAGACCTGATGCTAGATGTTTTCCCAGCTGAATCTTTTCAAAATGTATTGCTTTTTCAGCCCTTTTTTTGCCCCCGTCCCAATTTTTTAAGGCCTGTAGCAGGCATCAAATTTCAAATAAGCTAATTTAGTGGAGAAAAGTGTAACATTTCTCAGTTTAAACATTTATGTTCTATATGTTTTATTGTGAATAAAATATTGGCTCGTGTGATTTGAAAGTTTTTATTTTATTCAAATTTTAAAAACATCCCAACTTTTCTGGAATTCAAGTTGTACAAAATTATGCGGAATGAAGAAAATTGATGTTTGAATTTCGGTTCAGTTTGGGAAAAACAGTTTGTGCAGATAAATTATCTAAACTCATGAAAAAATTGAAAGTTGTATATTAATAAAATACTAAAATAAACAGCAAAAATTACAAGGCCCTTTAACGGGTCAGACACTATGATAAGGTACAGAGTGAAGCCTGGGGAAAAGGGGGAGAGAAGTTTGAAAAAATTTGTTAGAAACATTTCAAAATTTCTTAAAACATTTAAAATCTTGAACTTTTAGAACATTAATAGCAAGTATACTTTTTATATATCTTTATAAAAGTTTGGGTCCAACTGTACAGTTATGTCTTTATATAAAGGCTAAGCATTTCTTTTAGCCATGCTGGCCATAATCAAGTTTGTGACGGTGTGTATTTTGAATGTCAGGTCATTACTACAGAATGGCTACAAAAGTTGTTCTAATCTTTTGCATGAATCTGACAAAATACAGCACAGTAACGTACAAAGTAACTAACAAACCAGACCAGCACCCATGAGTAATATTGATGGGTTAGTCACTGGTTCCAAACACATTGTTTAATTGCTGAGTCACTCTAATGAAGGTGGTACGGCGACTCAGCTCCTTCAGCTTCGCAGCTCCCACATACGTGCAGGTGGAGCGAACTCCACCCAGTACATCCTTCACAGTGACCTCCACTGGCCCTTTATATGGCACCTCCACTGTCTTCCCCTCCGATGCCCTGAGTGCACACGAGAGAGAGAGAGATAGAAGGACAGGCAACCTTAATCATGTTCAACACAGACCTGGACAGATAATTTAATTCAGTCACGTTTAACTTTAATTACGGCACACAATGTGGTGGCCAGATCATGTGTGAAAATGATTGCTAATACTCCTTGGAATTACTCACTCATTCACATTTTAAGTCCTGGAATATGCCTGTGCCATGAGGGAAGATAAACTCCATACATGTGATAACCTGGACGTTCAGTACATTTAGGTCGTCAGCTGACTTCATTTTATTGCCACATAAAGTTGCTGAAGCTAGACCTGACCAACCGCCCATTGCTCTAGAGGAGGTCCATTGCTTCGAATTGTTAACCTTACGATCCCTAGCAAATTAAAGATTTTTTTTTGATTGCCCTCAATAGCAAGTGGTTTTCTTCTGTTTAGTCCCAATTCTGAGTACTGTGAATCACATTGTATGTGGATGGAAATACTCTTACGTTCACACTTAAACATAGCTTTGGTTTTTACGATGGAACCGGAATGTTTAAGTGATCTCCATTTATAGTTTTTCCGACCACAATTTCTTCAGCAAAGTCGATGGCTCAGCAATATCCTTCCAGGTTTTGACAAAGTGTTTAAGAGTTATTAACCTAGTTCCAGTACTTTAAAATCTCATTTTCTTTACTTGATTCAGCCCAATAATTTGACTCATCTGAAATGATGACCTTTTGTTTGGCCGCGCAGGGTATTCCACTGGACATAACAGCAGTTTTATCACCTTAGGTAATATATTTGTGTAGAGTATTATTGATTATATTAATAAGTATATTACATTGATAAATAATGATTATGTGAGTTGTCCGGGTTTCATACACATTCCATTAAAAACACCTGTTCTCTTTGAAGATAATTTACAGCGATTTATGTTCAAGACAACAACAATTACAAAAAAAAAAAAGAATATGTCCTTGAATGTTGCCTAATATCCTGTCTGGTATACATGTTATCATAATTCACATGTAATATACAGTATGTATATTCTGCTTTTTCTGTCTTTCTCTCACCTGTACTCTGCTACTCCTCCCACATGCTTCTTCATGGCTGTATCAGAACTCATTCCATAGAACAATTTGTACTTTTTGCCGTTTTTCTCAATGGTTTCACCCCCACTCTCAGAGTGACCTGCCAACATTCCACCCAACATCACAAAGTCCGCCCCTGCACCTGTCAATCACACACCACATCCAATAAAATATAGTTTGAAGAATGTCAGACACATGAAGATCAAAAAACGTGTACTTGATCATTATCTTGTGGTGATGAAACATGGTTGTACTTTTATTGTGGTTAACATTTATATTCACTCATCTCATTTATTATCTTGCTATTTTTTTCCCACCAAAGTTGCCAAATCCCTTGCTAGTCTTCCACTCAGCTAGAGAATCTTTGTAACTTCCCATTGTTATGTTTTGGGTGTATACTGGTCCAGCGCACCTGCCCTCAACTTGTCCCTTAAACACAGTGTACAGGAAGTTAGTGTTGCACTAATCCCCAGCTCTAGGGCAACTTTGAGTTTGCAAATCCCTTTAACCAGTTCAGGAACGTAAAGTCTGGCAACCGGTGACTCATGATTCCTAATTGAACATTTGTGCTCACAAAAATGTATTTTAAGTATGTTGAGTCTTACCCACATCTAACAAGTTACAAGGTCATTTTAAATAAGTAAACAGCAGTAAAAAGAAACTTACTACCAAAAAAACCCTAAAAAGAATTGCATTATATGCAATTATAAGATGGACAATTTCCACTGGACATTTTTGCAAAAAAATGTGTGTTTTAATGGCATGTCTGATTTTACTAAGTAGTCTCTGATATTGACTGCCCTCTTATGGATACCCTACGTGGGACTTAAAAAAACATTTAATACTAGGATCTGACAACAGAATGTACCAATTCTTTTGGGTCACATCCCTGACTGATTGTTGGTCTATGGACAAACATAATTTTTTGTAAGGTTTTTTTTCTTAAGGATGATAATGCAGAAATGATTTCTGATATTATAGTTCACAGGACAGTTTTTAGCATGTAACATCACAATCCAGTGGAACCTTGGATTACGAGCATAATCGTTCCGGAAGAACTCGTAAACCAAATATTAATTTCCCATAAGAAATAATAGAAACCCAAATTATTCATTCCACAGCCCAAAAAAATAAATACATAAAAATAATGAATTAAAAATATAATGTAAAGATAAAACAATTTAAACTGCACTTTACCTTTAAAAAAAATAAAAAATAAATCCAGACAGATAAGTGTTTCCATTTATGCACGCTAGCGCTGTGTGTGTGTGTGTGTCTTTTCCACGCAGACATTAATGGAAATTTACTAATTAATTTTTGTCGGAAAAATTAGCAAGGAACATCGCTAATGACACTTGTGTAAGAGCATACTAACGGAATCACTGCTGTAAAGTAAAACAAACAAACAAATGAACCTGCGAGAGAGAGAGAGAGAGAGAGAGAGAGTGTGTGTGTGTGTGAACCAGCACAGTGTCAAATTACACGCGCGCACACATAATGACAAAGAGAAAAAATAGATTTTTAACCTTCTAATGAAACATTCTTTTGCTTCACACGCGCACACACAAGTGTGTTATAAGAAACTCTACACACGCGCTGTACACACACGCTTACAAATACAAAATTAAATGTTTTACGCACACACATGGTCACGGTGTTATAGTAAACCGTACAGTACGGATGTTGATTATACCAGTGAGAGGCGCACACTAAGAACTAACAGGGGAGACGATTACCCACAATTCCGAAGCACACGAAAGAGAAAAACCGTTGGCTCGCTTGTGATCAAGCTCGGCGTCAAAACAAGAAGCGCATGCGTGATACATGATACTCGGTGCTCGTAAACCAAGACTTGTTCGTTTTCCAAGTTTAAAAATTAAATTTGGAAGTTTAAAAATTTTAATTTTATCCGAGCATAATTTCACTCCTCTCGTGTTTCGCGACAGAGCGGAGTTTGTGTGTAAGGCAGAGAGTGTGTGTGTCTATGTGTGTGCGAACCCGAAAGAAGTTGGGGGTGGGAGGGGGGGGGGGCCTGTTAAGGCGAGAGTGTGTGTGTCTAGGTGTGTGCGAAGCGTGCGCACACACACACACACACACACTCGCCTTTACAGCCCCAACCCACCCCCAACTCCTTTCGGCTTCGCACAGACACACACACACTCTCTGCCTTACACACAAACTCCGCTCTTTCGCGAAACACGAGAGGAGATGAAAAATGGATCTTTACCCTCTATAAGACTTGCTTTTGCTTTATAGGCGCGCTGTACAAACACAAAATTAAATATGTTTCACACACACACACGTGGTCACAGTGTTATAGTAAACAGAACACGCGTGCACGGATGTTGATTATACCAGTAAGAGACGAGCACTAAGACCCAACAATTACCGACAATTACCTACAATTCCGCAGCGCAAGAAAGAGAAAAACCGTTGGCTCATATATTCAAATGTACATCGAAATATCGGAAATGTGCTTAAAAATCGTATCACCGTTATTGAAAAAAATTCTATCGCAATATATATTTATATCAAATTATTGTCCAGCCCTACTTAAAAGTATTTTTGAAAATAAATCTTGTTTTTGAGAAAAATAAAAAAAAAAGTTAGAATTTCATGAGTTAAATACAATAAGGAATCTATGTGGGGATGTAATGTCTGTCTCTGATTATATAAATATCTCAATACCTCTAACCCATTATCATTTAGAATACTAAGATATAGGCTAGCCATAATCATAGTACAAAACAAATCATTAGTATTAATATGACCATCTTTTAGATAAAAAAAAAAAAACTTGTGGTGTCACATACTTTAAATAAGAATGTATACCAGATCCTTGATATGATGATCAATGTACTGTGATATGGGTTCTCTGAGAGAGCACACATGTACAATTAGGAATTATGATAAGTCACCTGCAAGACAATTTTAATGCTTTTAATCATACAGATCAGCAGGGGCGTTTCTAGGAATTTCAGTTAAGGGTGTCTCAACCCTCATAGATGTTTAGCATATATTTGGCTTGTTCAGAATCAGAACTCAAATGAGTCTTCATCACACACTCTGTTTACCGTATAAACCTTTTTCTGTGTACAGGTACAATCAGAAAAATATAACCAGAAAACAGCACATAACTTTAAAAATTGATTAGCAATATAAATTACACACCAATGAGGCTGGACAATGGAATAAACTGTGTGAGTGCCAATAAAGTCAAACATTTATCTGTTAATTGTTTGACAATACTGCTGCTTTTTGTTGGAAACTGGCAGACAGAAAAAAAAAAAAAGAAAAATAGTTTCTGGTGCAATGACTTCAAATCAATGTTGGGAACACAGTGTTAATATGCGTGACAGGCTGCGCTTTCAGAGAACTGAACTGTAGATGGAAGGTTTTTGGAAGAGTCACATGGGAGTAGGTCTTCAACTGAGCAGCAGAATAGAACATCTTTTTATTTTTCATGTGACTTGAAAAATCTTCCATCTACAGTTAAATATAAATATTAAAACTTTGATCATCATATAGTTTAATTTAGTGTTTTAGCTACATAAATAAGACAGTAGGTTCTCTATTCAGCCCCTTAACATTTCATAGCTACTAGGCTATTTATTGAAATTCATTAATATAGACAAACATTGTTTTAATGTAATTAAACAAAGCATCTTTTTAATATCATTCTTTTTTTTGTTTCTATTCATTAAAAAAAGTAACTTTTTCTAAATCGAAGTGACAAAAACCCTACTCTAAGGCTAATAAATGTATTTTACGATTTGGGACATTATTTAATACAATACAATATTTATCACAAAAAAAAAGTATTTTTCTAACTCTGTAAACCACACTGCTATGCAGTTAAACCGACAGGTTTAGTTTTAACTTTAAACAGTTATGGTCAATATTTTTAATCATTCATGTGCATAACTCTGGTAGTTAATGCCATATGCACTGTGTAATGTTTATATAAAACAGTTACAGTAGGTTGAAACAGCTGGTGTGATGAGGGTGAACACAGCGAAGATTTAACTGATTAATCCCTCATGACATTTTGTAAACTGTATTTATGAGAAAGAACTGCACTGATGCAGATATAACAATTTATCTAAAAACACACACCTTGCCTTAATCCTCCCTCTGTGATGGTGAATTGAAGACCGTGCTGAAAGACGGTGAGGAGCCGAAGTCTGCCGCCGCTTTCATATGAAATTTAAAGGGGACGATGGGCGATCACCAATTTGTGTGAAGTTTATGGAGAATTTTTAGGGAGGCCGAGTACAAATGTTAGGGGGGGCTAAATGGCCTAGCGATGCCGATGCAGATTAGGTTTTACGTTTCATAGGTATTTATGCCATACAAGTTCCACACCATGGGGTGCGATAGAGAAAAAAAATGTTACAATGGGAATGCATCCATTTTTTAACCACTCTAATGCCTTTTGGCTTGAATGGAGAGCTCATTTTGTGTGCTTTTTTTTTTAACAAAATTACTAAATTATTAGTGGTTTTTTTTGTTCTTTTTTTATTTAATGTATTTGGTTTAATTTTGAGTATTGTGTAATAAACAGATCACATCATATTCCAGTGAAACATACCAAAAGCCTTCGATACATCACCAGGGCAGGTACATCCTCCATCCTAGTTGAAAAACAATAAAGAAAAGTATTAAAATCTATCAAAAACATCTGCTTTCCTTTACTTGCTAACAAAGCAGATAACTGCAGCTCACAGAGATGATGTGTCCACCCAGGCCATGTGCAGCATCAGCACACTCGATTACAGCACTCAGCTGAGGGTAGCCCACACCTGTCTTCTTACGGGTTGTACACACTGAGCCTACACAGAAAAGCCAGTATACAAGATGTACTTAAGACAAATTTTGCATGTTCTAAATGATACATGTCAAATAAATGAAGACACATACATAATAAATGAACATTCAGGTATCAGTGGATGATGTTTATATAACATTAAGCAAAAATGTTTAACTCAAAATCAGTTGCTCTAGCTCAATAAAAATGAGTGGATTTATTTGATCACCTGGACCAATGCCCACTTTAATGATGTCGGCACCAGCGAGAATCAACTCCTCCACCATCTCTCCCGTGACCACATTACCAGCCTTGAAAGAAGTTTACAACTATGTTTACAACAACCCCAGTGTCCTTATCAACCATATGAATATAGGTTTCCACATTATCTGTCTGTATAAACAGTGCTCTGTGTTTGTCATACAGGGTGAACCACTGACCATGATGGTGTGTGAAGGGAACTTCTCCCTTACGTCCTTGACAAAATGCACAAAGTGTTCAGAATATCCATTTGCTACGTCGACACAGATGTAATGTATCTGAGGCACAGCCACCAAAATTTCAGTAAGCCTCTCGAAATCAGTCTCTCCGGTTCCAGTACTGACCGCCACACTCTGAAGACAGAGAAACACATGGACAGAAAGAGGTTTCGTTATTTCTGTTATTTTCTTGATGTTCATTATTTTCAACTGGCTTCACATTTTAAATTGTTAAACTCCTCTTATACCACAGGAATGTTCCCACCCTCATCTTTTTTTTAATTATCAAACAATACATCATAATTTTTATCACATCCACAAAACAAGTTAGTTACTGTTATAACAGACCAACATTCCCTCACTGTCTTAAATAACATTTAAAAATTAAAAACAAAAATTATTAAAATAACCTTTTTAACAGGCAAAGTCCTAATTCCTTTACCTTTACAGTGTACTCCTCAAAAAAGCCAACTATACATTTTTTGTTTTACCTCCAGGCATTCTGGGTGCTTTGCTGCAAACTCTTTCCATTCATCTATGGAGTAATGTTTGTGGATGGCAGTGAAAAGTGAGAACTGGAAGAAAACATTTTATTAGTTAACCTTCTTACTATAGTCTATGAGATTAAGTCTGCTTTTACCAAGAACAGATGAATAAACTTCTGTACTACCAATTTACTTTAACAATTGTATAGCGCTAAAGTCAGAACAGACTAGGGCTGCACGATATTAGGAAAATATGCGATATGCTATATTGTTGAATATTGCGATAACGATATTTCTTGCGATATAACATTTCCCTAGAGAAATGCATTTTTTATTATTATTATTATTATTATTTTTATTATTATCTAATTCAGGCTAAAAAGAAACTATATGTCAAGGAAGTTGCAAATATTTAGACTTCAAAACACTATGAATATGAATCACTGGGTATACTGTGTGACAGTCTTTCTGATTATCCAAATGCAGTTAAAGAAGCTAAATGTATGTACTTGTCAAACGTAATCTCCACCAACTGTAATTGTCCCAGGGTGTTATTCAATACAATTCAGTCCGTTACAAATCCATTGTGTAATGTTCCGAAACGGGTATCAAGGTCATTCTGTGATGAATTTCTAAATAATTTTATCGATAAGATAGCCTCTGTCAGGCAGAATATTAACGTCACTTCAAATGGTCTTGATATATGTTCTTTTTTTTCTACGCCCTCATCTGTGTTTAACAAATTTGAGCCAGTGTCCCTATCTCTTCTCTCTGAAGTGGTCCCCAACTAACTGTCCTCTGGACATTATTCCATCTAGGGTGCTGAAGCAGGTTTTTAACACAGTGGGTCCATGTCTTCTCTCTTTTATAAACAGTTGCCTCAGTTCGGGGTTTGTCCCAGATGTCTTCAAGCACGCTGTGGTCAGGCCTCTTCTTTAAAAATCCAATCTTGATCCTACAGTATTCTCTAATTTTAGACCAGTATCTCATTTATCCTTTCTATCTAAGGTCTTAGAAAAAGTTGTCTGTATCCAGTTGCAGTCCTTTCTAGAAAAAAATCATGCTCTTGAGAAATTCCAATCCGGTTTTAGAACTCGTCACAGCACTGAATCCGCTCTCCTGAAGGTACAGAATGATATCCTCCTATCCCTTGATTCCAAAAAACCTGTGCTGCTCGTGATGTTGGACCTCACTGCAGCCTTTGATACTGTTGACCACTCGACTCTCCTGACACGTCTGGCACAAGAAGTTGGCCTTCAAGGTCCTGTACTACAATGGTTTATGTCATATTTAACAAATGGGACTTTCTCAGTCATGATTAGTGATCTCTCTACCTCCTCAGCCCCTTTGACCTCTGGTGTTCCACAGGGTTCCATTTTGGGCCCTGTTTTATTTTCCTTGTACATGCTGCCATTAGGGTCAATCATTTCAAAGCACAATGTTTCTTTTCATCTATATGCAGATGATTTACAAATCTATCTGCCAATTGTGCCAAATTCTTCTGAAGCACTTAAATCAATTCACAGTTGTCTGTATGACATCAAACTCTGGCTGTCACAAAACTGTCTCTGTGTGAATGAGAGTAAAACAGAGTGCATTATGTTTGGGACCCCAAATTTTTCTAGTTTTATCACTGCTGGCCTCGATTTTCCAGTTCCTAATTTGAGCCATGCAGTCAAAAATTTGGGGGTGACTTTAGACAGCAGGTTAAACTTTCAGACTCACATTGACTCTGTTGTCTGGGCAGAATTTTTTCATCTTCGCCTCCTTGCAAAGGTCAAACCCTTTCTGAACCGGAACGACCTAAACTTTTATTAGTTCGCGGCTAGACAATTGCAACGCACTTTATGTGGGAATCACTCAAGCTCGTTTACATCGTCTGCAACTTGTGCAGAATGCTGCAGCTCGTATGCTGACCAATAACCGTAAAAATGATCACATCACACCAATCTTGTATTCCTTCACTGGCTTCCGGTACAGTTCCGGATTCAGTTTAAACTTTTGATGTTTGTTTTTAATGCGATTAATGGTCTGGCACTGTCCTACTTGTGTGAGACAATAAGCTCTTATCACCAAGGTAGAGCCTTACGTTCTGCAAACCGAAACCTGCTAGTGGTCCCTCGGTCAAGATACAAACAATGGGGTGATCGCTCCTTTGCAGTCGCTGGTCCTAAACTCTGGAACACCATTCCACCAGAGTTACGCAAAATTACGGACCTTCCTTTGTTTAAAGCACAACTAAAGACCCACTTATTTAATGGCTTTTAATATTTTATAATTTTATGCTTTTTATAATTTTCTCATTTTGTTTTATTTATTTATTTATTTATTATTATTGTTATCATTATTACTGTTACTATAATTTCCATTTATAATGTTCATTTATAACTATATGTTTCTTTGTTCCTAAATTTTTATTGCTATTTTATTGTCATTTTTAGTGCTGTGAAGCACTTTGGTTCAACTTTGGTTGCTGTAAAGTGCTATATAAATAAATGTTGATTGATTGATTGTTGATGAATAACTTAAAACCCTCAGCAGATATTCTGATTTCTGGTTTGCTGTTACCATAGACCTGCCAACACAATATGAATTACTTTCAAACATTACTTTTTAATTACGTGTAACCATACACTCATCAATAGTGTCTTAAAACAAGAGCATCTTTTAAACAAAATATTCTCTTTGGCGTGCCTGTTTTTTTGTAATAAAAATAAATATTATTAAACAAAAATTAAATTAAAAAATACTATTTGTCACACACACACTCCCTCCGCGACCGGCACTAGGACCCGGAAGTAATGCGGTCGCAAACCAGGAAGTATAAGAGGAGTAAACAAACCACTGCATAGAGCTCAGTCACTGAGTTCACGCATGTCGGTTCAGATTGTTTACTTTCTGATTCGAGTGTGTGTTTATAGAACGCGGGTTAAACGTGTGTTTTTCCCTTGCTCCCCTTCTGTGAGAGTCCTTAGACTAATTCGCGTGGTTATCCTGCCTACTCGCTTGCTTCCGCGTTTGGGTTTACCATCCACGCTACAAAGGGTTAACGGCTAATCGCCAAGTCCTCTGATCATCCCGGGTTAGTTCGCGACAGAATTAAGTATAAAGATATAAATATAAATATATATATAAATTTGGACACAAATGCTTGGCACATAAATTATTTATCGCAACTCTTTGCGATATGGTTATCGCGTATACCATTAGCGCGATAACGATATTTTTTTGATATATCGTGCAGCCTTAGAACAGACGAATAAACTTCTGTACCAAAAATTAACTTTTTTTAACAATTGTATAGCGCTAAAGTCAAATATTGTAAGTTGCAAACAGGAAATGTGAAAGAACTCAAACCGAATGCAGTGCCAAAGCCATCTCAAAGGTTCCAACCGTGTCCATGTTAGCAGCGATGATGGGAATACCTCTGTAACTGCCTTTGGAGTTTCGGAAAGAAAAGCTGCGCATCAGATCCACCTTACAAACAAATATAAAAGAAAGAAGTCAGAGAATGCGAGAGAACATGAAGGCTCAGCCGATGATGAAAAATCTATGTTTTGACAATCAGACATTTTAAAATGCGTTTAGATTGTAAACTGGTAATAATTTAAGAGACATCCTTGTACCTCACTTCGAGATTTGAGCGTGCTGCGTTTGGGACGGAGCAACACATCCTTGAAGTCGAGTTTGATGTCGTTCTCGATGCGAGGCATTGCTGTTTCACCTTGTACCCTTGGGTCTGTTAGCGTATCTCTGTTCTGTGGAGCAGCGTGTTCTTTGTACCTTCTATTTGTTTAACCAGATAGGAATCCTATCTCACAGTCCTGCAAGAAAGAAAGAGATGTAGAAATGTACCATGTTTGAAGAATCGCAAATAGGAAAGAAACTCAAGCTTTCTGTCCATTCAAAAATATCCCTTGACATGTTTATAATATTTCATATTTAGATGAATGACAATATCCATGAATGAAATCATGAAAATTACATAAAAAATTGTAATGACTGGACTATTTTTAGTGTAGATTTCTGCTTTGTCACTTGTAACAGTCAGTAACAATAAGATTATAAATAACTTATACTTATTACTAGCATTTCTCAAATATGTACCTTATTATGTTAATAAAATGCTTTACTGATATAGAATTATGATGTTATACAGTGGTGTGAAAAACAATTTGCCCCCCTCCTGATTTCTTATTCTTTTGCATGTTTGTCACACAAAATGTTTCTGATCATCAAACACATTTAAATATTAGTCAAAGATAACACAAGTAAACACAAAATGCAGTTTTTAAATGAGGGGTTTTATTATTTAGGGAGAAAGAAAATCCAAACCTACATGGCCCTGTGTGAAAAAGTAATTGCCCCCTGAACCTAATAACTGGTTGGGGCACCCTTAGCAGCAATAACTGCAATCAAGCGTTTGCGATAACTTGCAACGAGTCTTTTACAGCGCTCTGGAGGAATTTTGGCCCAATCATCTTAGCAGAATTGTTGTAATTCATGTTTTCTAGCATGAACCGCCTTTTTAAGGTCATGCCA
This sequence comes from Channallabes apus, assembly GCA_030522415.1. Taxonomy (NCBI): domain Eukaryota; kingdom Metazoa; phylum Chordata; class Actinopteri; order Siluriformes; family Clariidae; genus Channallabes; species Channallabes apus. Next base: position 36,814,114 of record CM060108.1, read on the forward strand.
CAACATCTCAATAGGATTCAGGTCAGGACTTTGACTAGGCCACTCCAAAGTCTTCATTTTGTTTTTCTTCAGCCATTCAGAGGTGGATTTGCTGGTGTGTTTTGGGTCATTGTCCTGCTGCAGCACCCAAGATCGCTTCAGCTTGAGTTGACGAACAGATGGCCGGACATTCTCCTTCAGGATTTTTTGGTAGACAGTAGAATTCATGATTCCATCTATCACAGCAAGCCTTCCAGGTCCTGAAGCAGCAAAACAACCTCAGACCATCACACTACCACCACCATATTTTACTGTTGGTATGATGTTCTTTTTCTGAAATGCTGTGTTACTTTTACGCCAGATGTAACGGGACACGCACCTTCCAAAAAGTTCAACTTTTGTCTCGTCGGTCCACAAGGTATTTTACCAAAAGTCTTGGCAATCATTGAGATGTTTTTTAGCAAAATTGAGATGAGCCTTAATGTTCTTTTTGCTTAAAAGTGGTTTGCGCCTTGGAAATCTGCCATGCAGGCCGTTTTTGCCCAGTCTCTTTCTTATGGTGGAGTCGTGAACACTGACCTTAATTGAGGCAAGTGAGGCCTGCAGTTCTTTAGATGTTGTCCTGGGGTCTTTTGTGGCCTCTCGGATGAGTTGTCTCTGCGCTCTTGGGGTAATTTTGGTCGGCCGGCCACTCATGGGAAGGTTCACCACTGTTCCATGTTTTTGCCATTTGTGGATAATGGCTCTCACTGTGGTTCGCTGGAGTCCCAAAGCTTTAGAAATGGCTTTATAACATTTACCAGACTGATAGATCTCAGTTACTTTTGTTCTCATTTGTTCCTGAATTTCTTTGGATCTTGGCATGATGTCTAGCTTTTGAGGTGCTTTTGGTCTACTTCTCTGTGTCAGGTAGCTCCTATTTAAGTGATTTCTTGATTGAAACAGGTGTGGCAGTAATCAGGCCTGGGGGTGACTACAGAAATTGAACTCAGGTGTGATAAACCACAGTTAAGTTATTTTTGAACAAGGGGGGCAATCACTTTTTCACACAGGGCCATGTAGATTTGGATTTTTTTTCTCCCTTAATAACGTAAACCTTCATTTAAAAACTGCATTTTGTGTTCAATTATGTTATCTTTGACTAATAGATAACGGTTTTTGATGATCAGAAACATTTAAGTGTGACAAACATGCAAAAGAATAAGAAATCAGGAAGGGGGCAAATAGTTTTTCACACCACTGTAAGTAGGTTGTGGTGTCTGGATCCACATACCTTCGAAGTTTTTGTGCAAACATAAAATCCTGACTACAAAATGTGTGTGTAGGAGTGTGTCCTTGTACCTTATTAGCAAAAAACTTACTTACAAAAGAAAGAGGGGTGGAAAAAATTCAGCCCAGTTTTACATGGATAACATTCCATTCCCAGAGCAGGCACAAAGCAGGTTTACAGGCTGCAAATCTGGGTGTAGATTTAGATCCACTGTGGCATTTTAGTGTTTTTTTTAAAAGTGACTCTCTATCCACCATCATCCACATCACACACCAGAGAGCAACAATAAAGCTTTTGACTCATGCACAAATCAATTCTTCAGCAGTTTTTTATAATAATGAAGCTAGTTAAGCTGCATTCATAAACTGTAGGTATTTATGGAGTAATGTGAATTTCTAAGGTTAAACATGGTAGAATAATAGTGAGCCACGTGTTCCTCTATATAGTAAGTGTTGTGAGCTACAGCTGTAACACTAACAGTGACCATGTAACTGATGTAAAGAAGCTGTAGCACTGCTCACTCTGTCCCACTATGACATACACAGTTCACATTCCGACACACAGTTCACAATAACGGAGTGTATAAATAACAAGTGTTTATAAGCAGTGTGTGCGTGGCTGGTGTGTTACCTTGTGCTGCTTTCAGTCTCACTTGATGATGAATGATGAATGATAAAGAGCAGGGAAACGGTTCACCTCCTTCTCACATGAAAAAAGGCGGCATTTGTGTTCCGGATATTTACAGCAATGTGCGCAGTGTAGTTTTATAACCCAAAATGTCCTCGCTGACTGGCTGAGAGTCTCTATACGAACTACAAAGCGACGGCATGTTTAACTCCGAAAGGTGCCTTGTGTCTCAGTGTTGCCATGTCCACCGTTTTCAACTCCGGATTTCAAAACGGCGCTCTGAATAAGCAGCATGGTGCGGTTTGCATGCGTTTTTACCAAACATGTCATATATACAGCCATGAAAAAAACACATGTCTACCAATCATAATTAAGATCAATTTTTATTATAAAAACGTATTTAGTTTAATTTAGAAGTAATTTAGTAATTTTGAAAGAAAATAAATATGAGGAAATTGTTAGTCTCTTTTGTTCCACTAGGGGGCGAAATAAGTACAAACTCGGTTACTAATGCCTCTTTTCCACTGCATAGTACGGCACGACACGGTTCAGTTCAACTCACTTCGTTTCGGCGCAGTTTGGCTCGGTTTGCACTTCCACTGCAGTGTAGTAACGCTTTAGCGTGGGCGGGATTACTCGCGCGCGGCGCCGCTACTGCCGTGACGTCATCGTAAACGCGCCACAAACAAACACACAACAATGGAGCATATCGACGGCATGGTGTTCTTCATTCTCGGCATGTGGATGTTTTTAACAGCGAGACGAAGGAGTTTGTTTAAAAAGAGGCCGACGGTTAATACAAAAAGGTGCGTGCGATCCTTCTCTGGCTGTTCTAAATATATCGGTTCTGTTGTGTCTCGTGTCGCAAGTTCAGTGACGTTCAGTGACGTAATGACGATTTTCTCCGGCTAATCAGTGACCAGCCGTGTTTACACGTCACGTTTTGGTAACGGTTCGGCGCGCTTGGAACCTCGGCTGAGGTGGTACTAAAAAAAGGACCATGTACCATGTACTGTTCCCAGTGGAAAACCCCCCAAAAGTGAGTAGAACTGAACCGTGTCGTGTCGTACTATGCAGTGGAAAAGCGCCATAATAAAATTGTGCATTTAAGACTCATTTATTTGTCATATGTACCTTACAGCAGAGTGAAATTGTTTTTTTGTCCCATATGTTCCATTTAGGAAGCTGGGGTCGATGCTTATGGATACAGCAAGAATACAGCGCTCCTGAAGTATATTGTTTTAAGGGCCTTGCTCAAGGGCTCAATTGTGGAAGCTTGGCAGTACAGTGCTGGGTCTCGAAGCCCCGACTTTCTGGCCAGTAACCTAGAACAATACAAGACCAGGGAAGGAACCGTTAGACTTTTTTTCAAGGAAGGTTGCCCTGGAAAATCGGTTTTACGAGGCCAGGAACATATTGGAGAATGAGACCTACACTAGGTGGTAATATGTTCAAGTCAAGTCAAGTCAAGTAGGCTTTTATTCTCATTTCGCCCAGTACAGTGAAACAAAACAACATTCCTCCATGTCCAATGTGCTACATACAACATACAGTAATATTATTAATTAACAAAACTAGGTAAGACATCTAATTAGCTAACTAGCTAAGACAACAAATGAACACCATAAATAAATAAATAAAAACTAGCTAAAAGCTATACAAAAAGACAACATAAAGTGCACCTGTGAAAATGTAACAGTAACAAATGCAACCCAATGCACTACACAAAGAGCTGAATTAAGGGAGTTCAAATAAAATGTTACCTACTGGATTCCGACCACCATTAAACAACAAAGAAGAACCTAGAGAGCTAACAGTTTGAGCCGCCACTGCCTGCATAACACACACTTCTCTCATGTAGTATCGCAGGGGGGCATGTATTCAGTGTATTCAAGGCTCAAGGTGGGGTAGACCCTGCTAGGGCATACAAGCAACCCATTCACCCTATGCGCAATTTGGAAACACCAATGAGCCTATACATTGCATGTCTTTGGCCTGTGGGGGAGACTGGCGTAAAACCCACCAAGCACAGGCAAGGCAAAGCACTCCACACACACACACACACACACACACACACACAGAGATCAAAGGGTGAGATTTGAATCGTCCACCTTTTAGATGAAAGGCAGTGCAGTGCAATAAGCACATGGATATTATGTATTTTAACTCATACTGCTACTGGAGTGTCGTGCATTTTAAGGCATACCTGTTATTTGCTAATTGTAATTAAGGATTTTTTAAATAAAGCTATAGTACATTATGGTGTCATGCAGCAGGAATACTATACCTTTGGTACTTTGTGTGAATATTTGCTTGAGACTCTTAGAAATATAGGTATTATATAAACATTCAAACCGAAAAACAAACATGGGACTACTGTCTAGAGAACAAGATAAGCTATGACCAGAGGATTGAGAACAATGTCTATAGCAAGCTATGGTTACTGGGTTGGAGTCTTTATTCCCAAATGCTTTGATTCAAGGAATCAATTTTGACTTTTGGGTTCGTCTGCCAGGCCTATTCATCAACAAGCTGCTGACGCTGTATGTTCCAATGTATTTTGCAAGATGAATTGATTTTACATTGAATACAAATGAGCTATTTTGAGAATTTGGGCTAAAGCCACATACGCCCAAAAAAATACAGGGTCACCTTACTTCCAACGATCCGCGGAGCATGTGGAAAGGCATTAAGTGCATCACAGACTACAACACCAAAGATGCACAATGCCCTAGGGACCCCTCCCTGCCAGATACACTAAACTCATTCTATGCCCGCTTCGAGGAACACGACAACCCTCCTCCCTGTACCAAGCTCCCATCACTTCCTGATGACACGCCCCTTAGTGTAACAACAGCCGACGTGGAGAGGATTATAAAAAGAATTAACCCCCATAAAGCTGCAGGCCCTGATAACATACCAGGGAGGGTACTTAAGCATTCTGCTAACCAGCTGTCAGAAGAGTTAACTGACATATTTAACACCTCTCTGTCAACTGTGTCTGTTCCCACCTGCCTGAAGACTGCCACAATTGTTCCAATCCCAAAGTGTTCAACAGTGACTTGTCTGAATGACTACCGACCCATAGCTTTAACACCGGTAGTCATGAAGTGCTTTGAGAGGCTGGTCATGACTCACATTAAAGCCTCCATCAATGCCACTGTGGACCCCCATCAGTACGCGTACAAGACAAATCGCTCTGTAGATGACGCCATCTCATCAATGATCCACATTCCCTTACACACCTGGAGAATAAGAATTCCTAATGTCCGCCTGCTTTTCCTGGACTTCGCCTCTGCCTTCAACACCATGTCTCCACAGACATTAATTCCAAAGCTTTCCTCTCTTGGCTTAAGCCCTACAGTAGGGAACTGGGTCCTAGACTTCCTGACCAACAGATCTCATCCGCCTCAAGGTTGCGTGCTGAGCCCCCTCCTGTTCACTCTATTGACGTATGACTGCATAGCGAGACACTCCAGCTGTCATATAGTCATATTCGCAGATGACACAGCAGTAGTGGGACGCATCACTGACACACGATGAATCCTATTACAGAGAGGAGGTGGAACAACTGGTACAGTGGCGTAGAGAAAATAACCTCTGCATCAATGTAAAAAAGACCAAAGAGATGGTGGTGGACTTAAGAAAGGACAAGCGAACTCCTCTCCCCCTACACATTGATGGAGCAGCTGTGGAAGTGGTCTCCAGCTTTAAGTATCTAGGCGTCCACATAGTTAAAGGACTTAAACTGGAGCGTCAACACCTCGGGCCTGATTAAAAAGGCCCACCCGCGCCTCTACTTCCTCAGGAAGCTAAAACGAGCTTGGCTTCGGAGCCTGGTTCTGAAGAGTTTCTACCGAGGAGTGGTAGAAAGCATCATCAGCTCCTACATCACTGTGTGGCATGGCAATAGTACCGCAGCTGAGAGGAAAGCTCTGCAGAGAGTAGTTAAGGCTGCACAGAGGACAGTGGGGAGCAGGCTCCCCTCTATCACCGAACTGTATACTGCAAGATGCAGAGGAAGAGCCCTCCGCAATATTAAGGACTCCACTCAGTGTGAGGGTGCACATGCTCTATTTCAACCTCTTCCCTCAGGCAGAAGGCTGAGGAGCCTTCAGTGCGAGACCACCAGGCTCAAAAACAGCTTTTACCCAGAGGCAATTAGACTGCTGAACTCTAGCCGTGCTGTGTAGGTACTCTCTCGTCAAACACAATCAAACACAATCACAAGCTGCTAACTTTGGATAGTATTTTATTACAACATATCTCTATATTTTAGTGTAATATTTAACTCTATGGTGCAATACATATATAACCCTATAAGTCGAATGTACAATGTGTGCAATACAGTTTCTGAAAATGTGCAATACACTATGTATAGTTGTTGTTGGTCTTTCGGCTGCTCCCGACAAGGGGTCGCCACAGCGGAATATCCAGTCCACACAACAACTTGGCACAGCGCATGGCTTGCGAATCACCTACCACTGAGCCACCAGTGCCCTTCGCAATACACTATGTATAGTCTATGTCTAAATTCCTGCATAATATATCTCTGAATGCTCTTATTTATATTCATGTATATACATATATACATCCTCATATTTATATTACTATGCTATCTTTGTGGCTTAAACGGGACCTGGGTCCTAATTTCGTACCAGAACATGGAAGTGTGCTGGTATGACAATAAAGAATCCCTGAATCCTTGAAGGCGGCGCAGTGGTGAATGGTGAGTGGCGAAGATGGTGTAGTGGTTAGCACTGTGGCCTTGCACCTCCAGGGTCCGGGTTCGATTCCCAGCCAGGCTCGATTCCCGTCTCTGTGTGCATGGAGTTTGCATGTTTTCCCGGTGCTTGGTGGGTTTCCTCCGGGTACTCCGGTTTCCTCCCACAGTCCAAAGACATGCAGATTAGGCTAATTGGCGTTCCCAAATTGACCATTGTGTGTGTCCTCTGCGATGGATTGGCATGCTGTCCAGGGTGTACCCTGCCTCGTGCCCAGAGTCTCCTGGGATAGGCTCCAGGTCCCCGCGACCCTAAATACAGGATAAGTGGCATAGAAGATGAATGAATGAATGAATGAATCCTTGAATTTAAGTCTGTTCAAATGGGTTATACTGTTTATGTGCCTCAATCAGAATACACCATAAAGACAAACGCAAATAACTTGTACCTTAAAGTCATCAGTATACTATGATTTTTAACGATTAATATTATCAATGTATTTGTTGTCACACTGCTTTCTTAATTGAAAATCAGTTTCGAAAATCGTTTGTCATGTTTTTTTCCCCTCTCACGCAGACCTGGCAACCCTTAAAACCCCGCTAATTTGTTTTTATTTCCGTCCAAAATTTAAATACAACCGGTTTGCATGTTTGTTAAACTACATACAAACTAATGATCTGCTCTGTAACTAATTCAATTGACATATCCGTTTATTTTTAATTTCCAAGAAAATCAATTTAATCTTGTAGTTTCTCTCGGAACTCTTTATTCAGTCTAGTGTGTGGGAGGAAGTATTTGTGAGTTACTCAGGAACTGCAATTGAACGCTGAAGATCACACACAGGGAATTGTTGATAGAGGGATATTTTGTCTTGTTGGTTTTACTTTTTGCGTTTTTCACCCCACCGCGTGCGTTCAGACATCACAAAAGCCACAATGCTGATTAAAGTTAAGGTAAAATCAGAAATGTGTCGCTATTTTATTCACGCTGCCGGTTAGCTAGCGAAGTTAGCTGAACACTTTAGCATGCTGTAACCGCTACTTTAGTGAACATGGCGCCTTTTTTGTATTTTTAACAGAGACGGTGTATATTTCTATCATGTTTTATTCATTATAAATATATAAATTGAAGGTTGTAATTTAATCATGTAGTCGTCATTGGTTTTTTTTGATAATCAGAGAATCCGCGCTAATGTAATGTTGAGAATGAGCTGATTAGCCGCTGTGCTGTTTATCCCCCTCACACAGACGCTGACTGGGAAAGAAATAGAAATCGACATCGAGCCAACAGACAAGGTGTGACTTCATCTTTCACAGAAAACAATACACATTAATAAATACAGGTTTATTATTCTTTGTTTGGTCCGTCATTCCTCAGCAAAGCAGGTTTGTGTCTTTAATATCATGAGGATGATGTGAGGTGTGATTTCATGATCTGATGAATTTTTGTGTGTGTGTTCAGGTGGAGAGAATAAAGGAGAGAGTGGAGGAAAAAGAGGGAATTCCACCCCAGCAACAGCGACTCATCTACAGTGGAAAACAGATGTAAGAGACACCCAGTAGTTTGTCAGGAACTGTGTGCTGAAGTCGGTGTTATTTTAGTACATTATAAACAGTAATAATCAGTAGTTGAGACGATTTTAATCTGGGCTGTTTCGGTATATGTAACCATTGATGAGGTTCTTTAAATATCACATTTATTTGCAGCTTATATTTTCTGTATGAAGTCAGTGAGTAAGGGATGCTGTGGTGCTGTGGGTTGAAATTCTCCCAGTATGATAACCTAATCTCCAAATCTCGTAGCTTCAGGATGCTAATTAAAGGTAAATGTTGAGATGAAATCTTTGTGCATTCCTGTTAGAATTGTACAATTAACAGGAAAACAGAATAACCAAATAATAATTATATAACTCTTATTTTGCAATAAAAAAAACTCTGGGACTAAGTATAATTTTATAAAATCTTACATTGTCACTATTGATGAGCAGGAAACGAGAATGGCTTGGAGGAAGGGATTGATAATTTTATTTTATTTTTAAGCCAGAAGGAGTATGTAACAATACAAAAAGTTACTTTAGTGTTTGCTCCACAAAAAATACTAAGCACACTGAACAAAAAAAGCACACGCATTTAATTATCATTAATTATTTATTGGAAGGACTGTGGCATTGGAAGGACTTTTGATAAGGTTATGCAATGTCACAACATTTGTTTACATAGAGTCTCACATTAATTTCTCTCTAAGATCTTGTATTGTATAATGGGAGATTTAGACTGCTACATAATGTCTTATCTAGCACATCCTAAAGATTTTAATGAGATTAAGGTCTGGACTCTGTGGTGTTCAATCCATGTGTGAAAATGATGTTTCATGCTTCCTGAATCACTTTTTCACAATTTGAACCTGATGACTCATGGCATTGTATATTCAGGTCATCAGGTGATGTAGATTTTTTTGGCACATAACATTGTTTGAAGCTAAACCTGACCAACAAAAACAACCTTAGAACATAACACTGCACACATTAGCTTGTATGATGGGTGCATAATGGGTGCATCATTATTAAACAGGGTAAATCTGGACTCATTAGCCCACATGATTATTTTTCTTCTTTTCACAATTCTACAAAGTGCATTCTTTATGCTCCCTAGCATTTTTTTCCCCTTCTGATTAGCCTTAAGGCTACACAGCTGTTTAGTCTCAATCCCTTGTTCTTTCTGCTATTAAGCGTAGCCATGGGTTTATTATTATTATTATTATTATTATTTTTTTTTAATCTAATTTGATTTTTCTGTGAAGTGTTTGTGATCTCCCATGACACTACTTCAGGATGTTTGTCCTACCACATGTCTACCTCAAAGATGATGGTTTCACCCTATCCTTCAAAGTTTTAATTATGCATTTAGACACTTCTTCACTAGTTAATTTGAAGGTAATTTCCTTAGTTTTCTTTTTTTGGGGGCAAAACAATAATTTGACTATTCTGAAACAGAGTAACATCTTTGCCAGGATAACAGGATATGTCTGACATGTTTTTTAAAGAAACTAGAAGCTACTCACTGGATCAGTTAGTGTTCAATGTTATCTGCCCTAAAAATGAGGTCAACTGTTGCTGTAATCAACCAAAAGGTTTGGTCAGTGAAGCCTGTGTACTGAGTGATGAGAAATGGAGAAGGGAATACTTCTGGGGGAGAGATTCAGCCAAGTTAAATTCTAGCATAGACTAATTGTCTGATCATGATACCTGGTTTGCTAGTTAAGTAAAGGCTCAGCCTCCTGAATTATCTCTTCACTGCTGATCAACACATTTTACACACACACTCCACACCATTAAAAATGCTCAATTCTCTTTTACATCGTGCAATGTTTATTTTAATAGTTTTAAAATGTTCAAGTATCAGGGTCCTGTGATTGTTCTTCTGATACAAAGGGAAAACTGTAAATAAAAAGTGTCTAGCATTTCACACGTCCCATCACGTTTAGTACAACACTCGGTTTCTGTGGTGTGCAGTCATACAGGCTTTTCAAGACCGGCCTTATCGTGCGTCACATAATTCTGAAAATGTAACATTTCCACTGTATGCATTTGGTGCTACGTTGTGGTTAAAAATTCAATCATCCTATTGGGAGTTCTTAAAATAAGCATCCTGTTTTTTCTTTGTATGTTCAGAAATTCCTTACTACAGGAAAACAGCCCGGTTCTCACTTGATCTCCAACAAGATTGCTCTTATCTTTTTTCTTAACAATTATATATTCTATCTATCACAATATTAAAGAAACAGTATTTCTCTGCTTGTTTTCAGGAACGATGAGAAAACAGCAGCAGACTATAAAATCCAGGGTGGCTCTGTATTGCATCTGGTCCTTGCACTACGAGGAGGGCGAGTGCACCAACACCTCAACACCGTCCCGCAGACCTTATAAACCCCAGACCTGCCTTCTGCACCACAGGTGACCTGGCTGGCTCAACACACACGCCACTAAATGATCGTCTGACCCAAACACCACAGTGGCGACTCTGCCGGCTCGTATAACATTCACCATGTTCTGTAGCAACCTACAGCATCTTTATGTCCACAATCCCTCTTCCCCTAATTTATCCTTCTTAGAGAACTGTCACGCTTGGTTTAGGCTTACGCTGAGTGATGCCGAATAAACATTGTTGAAGTGAAATTGATGCAATAGGATCACTTGTCAATAAAACACAGTATTGACATTTTTCTCCTTGAGTTTTCGAGTCTGTCATTATTACAGGAGATGTAAAATTATTTGATTATTGTTTTTATTGCATAAACCCACGTTAAATCACTTGTCATTTACCTGCTGTCATTTCATTTCTTTCAACATACTTTTATTAACCCCAACTTTATGTAAAATGCAAAAATCTATGCGTTTTTTTTAATCACTTTAAATAATGTATGGTATACAAAGACCATAAATATAAATAGAGCACTTTATAAGTTTCTTGCTGTACACTGACATTCATGTAATTATCTAACCAACCAGTTGTTTGACACCGATAGATAGTTCTGCAGGTACAGGCCGGGTAACGTACATATCACCCATCAGAATGGAGGGGAAAATATCGCAGTGATTTTGACCATGTCATAATTGTTGGTGCTGGTTTCAGTAGTTCTGTAACTGCTAATTCTCTGGGACTTTTCACATACAGCAATCTTTAGAGTTTATTCAAAATGATACAATAAAGAAAACATCCAGTGAGTGAGCGTTCTGTGGGAGGAAGCGAATTGTTGATGGGAGGCCAATGGAGAACGGCTAGATCACATTGAGGTGGCAGAAATGTTAGAATAAGCCAGATAATCACTGTACAATTATAGCGAACAGAAAATCATCTCAAAATGCACAACATGCTGAATCTTGAGGCAGGGGGCTATAACAGGGCTGCAGTGAGCACAGACTCACCAAAACTGTACAGTTAAGACTGGAATAAAAAAAAAAAAAAAACAGTATGGTCTGATAAACCTCAATTTCTGCTGATGCACTCATGCTACGGGTGAAATTTTACACCAACAGCATAAATCTATGGTCCCAACGTGGTCTCTTGAGGCTTAAGGATGTGGTGTAATGGCGAGGGTGAAGTTTGCTTGGCACACTTTATACATGTTAATGCCAATCAATGCTTACTTGAGTTTTATCGCTGATTAATTCATGGATATAATTCCCCCATTTTTGGTGGTTACTTTCAGCATGATGATGCACTATGTCACAAAGCAGATAATCTCAAACTGATCTCATGAACATTACAATGAGTTCAGTGTTCTTCAGTGGCCTTTAGAGTCACTGGAACTGAATCCAGGAGAACACCTTTGGGAGAGTGGGAGAATTGCAGCAATGATGGTCACTACAATTATATCATGGATCCATACTGTGAATTGTAATTGGAAAAAATATATTTGTTATGCTATGGTTATGGGATAACAGCTGCAAGTGTGATCCTTGTAGTTGTCTAAAGAGTGTTACCTGTTTGTCGCTTTGTTTCTAGCGGCTTCAATTTCAGTTCTCCAGCTTCATTCCACCTTCCAGTAGTATGATCGTTGAGTTTTTGAACGTGTGTACATGGTGTCTGGTGAGGAACTGGCATTCTAATTAGCGATACGAGCCCTTTATCCGTCTATGTTTTTAGAACAGGTTCCAGATCTAACACAATCCTTACTGATAAAAGAGTTTACTGATGTGTTTATGAATGCCTACGTCATGGCAAATATCACTGGGCATCACCTATTTATTCCTCTAGGTGGTGCTGTTTTACAATAAATAGTTTGAGCCGTGCCTCACAAAACAAATCACTCAGTTTTTTTTATTTGTGTACAGATTTATTTATCTTCAATACATAGCTGAAACACATACAAAATCCATAAGAAACAAGAACTATAGAAACTTCATCAGGAAGTTATATTTGTTGGGCGACTCCTGTTTTTCATGTCAACAACATTTAACAAAAACCATAAAGTTGAAATGTAACGTGACAAAGGCATTGAATAAAAATCACAGACTTTATTCAGGTGTTGCTGATGGTGGATACAGTTATATTCTAAAGATAAATCTAAACAGCACAGTCATCAGGATAGACCGACATTTTACATTTAGGCTTTTAGAGGCTTATCTTCAAAAGTCCGTAGATTTTAACAGGATGGATTGCTTGTAGTGACTGAAATGTGCAAAATGTTCAGATTTCCAATTGTCACATATTACATTTAAGATTTAGGAAAGACTTAAAGCTCTTCGAGTATGAGACGTCTAGAATTCTAAATATACTTCTAAATTGAAAAAATATATATACTTTAATGTAATTTCTTCCTTTGAGATCTAAGATGTGTCCTGAAAGTCAGCACGAAACATTTTATTGCCTCATACAACATCTACACATTTTACTATATTTATACACACAAGGGCAAACACACTCAGGACACTTGTTTAAGTGGTAATCATTTTTCATGATAATTAATTAGGTGAAAGAATGACATGACTACATAGGCACATAGACAAAGACCCTGTGACCACAAACATCACACATCATTTTTAAACACAACAGCAGACTCCAAATCTTTCTGTCCACACTGCTCTTGCCGATGTACATCAGAATGAAAGTCAAATTATTTATATATATATATATATATATATATATATATATATAATAATTCAGCAATTGTGTGTCATGTTATCGCTATCACCAGAATACATCTACAGTATGACGCATTAAAATCATTAGAAAAATTATTTTAAAAATGAGTTGAGCTCCAGTAATTTAAAGTACTTCCAGGTACCAAAATAGACATCATATGTAGGATTTGGGAAATGGGAGAATGCAATCCTACATGATGCCCTGTGACACAAGTGATGTCTCATGATAGCAGTTATGATCAATATAAGCACAATCAGTTGTGTATACATTCATTGTTGTTTTATTTACAGTGGCAGCACAGATACTGTAATGTGACACTGTATGTGACATAAAAGATGAAGACACGGGCTGGCTTGGTCAGTCAAGGTATTGCACCCACATTAACACCTAAAACACATCTATATTCCTTCCGAGTAATATAAATAATAATTCATATAAAACGATTTATCTGACTCTGAATATGTTTAACACTCAAATACTCATTTAAACAGACTGTTTTTTATATGTTTATATATATCGTTACGAACAAAAAATATAGCACTCCCTTACTCTTGTCAGTTTCCTTTTTTTTGGCAAAATAAACTAAAGACAAACTACTTCACATGGAAATAGATCCTTTGTACTGACATGAAATTACTTAGAACATATATCGTTAATATAATTTACAACTGAACACATGCGTATGGGTGTTTAGATTGTTTCTTGTAGTTTGTGGTGTGTGAACAGGAAGGAAAATCAGCAGTAAAATCATGTATGATCTTATGAATTAAGTAAAATTTCATTAGCATGTCGGCAGTCAGCATAGAATTTCAGAGCCTTTTTGTTTTTTTCGTAAACTTTTATCTTTAAAAAAAAAATCAGAAGAATCATTGTTCACTGGTGATAAAATAGTGATAACATGGATGGCAAAACACAGGCATATTACATTCCCTAAGTATTATAATATTAAGGCAATTAAAAGTGTTAGAATTATAATCACACCAGAGAAAGACTGTAGTAGGAAAATTCTCTAAACCACTAAATGTGTTTTTTAAATATATTTATCTCGAGCTTATGAAAGAAAATCCCAGAGTTATCAAATGAATTACAACAAAAACAAAATAAAAGCATTGACATAAAGTAATAATAGCAATAACAAAAACATCATACAAAATAAAACAATCATGGATTATGGATAATTATAGGTAAAAAAAAAAAACATTTTTGGAATTGAAACAATAAAACCTAAAATTAAAGTAAAGATTGTTAGTGCATTGTATGCAGCTGAATCTAATATGAAATAATGGATCAAAACACTGGCATGTTCACGCTAAAGATGATTTTGTAGGATATGAAAAACTAATACTGCACTAAACAGATATGCTGTGGATCTGGATGTTCCAAATATATAATTATACGGTGTGTGTGTGGAGGCGGAGGAGTGCTTGAGGTCAGAGGATGAGATCAAAATGATTTCATCAACAAAGACTGTGGATTCTATTCTGTATTACAAATCAGACATTACCAAAATGTCTTACCTACATTCAGTTTTGAGGTTTTATTTGTAAGTTGTAACTCCAGAGAAGGTAGAGATCAGTGATGGAAAAATGTCACTGGATTCTATACAGAAGTCGCTGTAGCATGGCGGCCATGTTAGGGTGAAAGCTAAAAATGTATAGCGTCCAGCTCCTTCATCAATCCTCATTTCGATCCTCTCACCTCTACCTCAGTTTACCTCACTCCGTTAGAAAATGACAACCCTGCAGATGTGCAAAGGCAGATGCAGCAATCGAAAAAGGCGTACTAGTGTGTGCTGTATGAGTTCACACCCATTATATTAGGATCAGTCGAGCACCCTGCATTAGACTGTGTGTGTGTATACTATATATACTGTATATGTCTACATTCTTGTGTTCAGCAATCGGCTGCTTTTGGTGTCGTGCTGTCTCCTGCCGACAAAGGAGCAGACTCTTCCTTCATCTCTATCCCGTCTTCTCCACAGCCGTCCTCATATTTCTCTTCCTCTGCTGGATAAACGACCACACAGAACTTCTGGCCCAGGTAGGTCATCTTATCTGTGTGAAATTACAAAGCATAGCATTAATACTGCAGTATTTTATATTACATAAACTATTACTAATCCGTAAATTAACTGGGATGTGACTCAAATAAAGACACAGACCAAGTCGATTCCACTTACCCACAAATGTGTTGAAGCACTGGGGTTTGTTGTCCCAATAGACGCCCAGAAAGTAGACGGGGACACCAGTGAGCATAATGGCCAGGCCAATGCCACAGACCACAGGTTCAGAGTACAGAGAGAAGACCAGCAGGAAGGCCCAGAACAGCAGATAGATCACTGGCCACACTAGGCTGATCTAAGATCAAAATACAAGCATGTTATTATATTATATTATATTATATTATATTATATTATATTATATTATATTATATTTAGTAAACAGGTAGCACATTTCTTAGTTTCATATTTAAATCAACGTGACTTGCAGATCAGGTCAGTGCCAGAAAAAGCAAAGATGGCCTAATGTCACCCTTAACTGGTCAAAATATTTTTTTATGTTGTGATTTCTGAATACTCAGATTGCGAGTAATGCGGTTTACGAGTGTTCCGCAAGACGAGCAAAGAGTTTTAATAAATTGTGACTTGGAAAACAAAGAAGTCTTGGTTTACGAGTATCATGTATCACGCATGCGCTTCTTGTTTTGATGCCGAGCGTCAACGTCAACGTGATCACAGCTGAGCCAACGTTTTTTCTCTCTCGTGTGCTGCGGAATTGTAGGTACTGTAATCGTCTCCCCTGCTGGGTCTTAGTGCTTGTCTCTTACTGGTATAATCAACATCCGTTCATGCGTGTACTGTTTACTATAACACTGTGACCACGTGTGTGTGTGAAACATATTTTATTTTGTGACTGTATGCATGTGTACAGCGTGCGTGTAAAGCAAAAGCAAGTCTCATTAGAGAGGTTAAAAATTTTCTCTCTCTGCTCATTGGACACCATGCCACACACACACACACACACACACACACACACACACACACACACACACACACACACACACACAGACCCCTCCTACTTTGCCTTCCCAGACACACACACACACTCTTTCTCTCTGCTCTACACAGAAACACTGCTCTGTCGCGATTCTTTTCAAAGGTAAAGTGCAGGATCATTTGTTTTATTTTTATTTTACAGCAGTGATTCCGTTAGTGTGTCACTCAATCGAGCGTGATTAGAGAGATTTCTTGTTTATTTTTCCGATAAAACAGTGTTTCCATTGTTTGCGCGCGCATGTGTGAAAAGAGTTGAGGAAGAATAACTGTGTACGATGAGAAATGGGAGAGAGGGGCTTGCTTTGGATTTACACACTTACACACACACACAGCGCCTGCACGCACAAATGGAAACACTTATCTGTCTGGATTTATATTTACTCATATTTAAAGGTGAAGTGCAGGTTAATTTGTGTTATTTTTACTTAATATTTTGTGTTAATTATTTTTATTGTATTTATTTTTTTGGGCTGTGGAGTTTCCATTATTTCCTATAGGAAAACTTTATCGAAATTAGGAGTGTTTTGGAATATGAGCCCGCTTTCGGAACGAATTATGCTCGTAATCCAAGGTACCACTGTACCTGCAATATTGCTGAATATTTCATCAGCATGAATAGTTCAAACAGTGTTGCATCATTAAATAAGAACCTATCATGCTATGTCTTGATATGGAAATGCAGGCTGTGCCACACCGGTTTAACAGGGAGGGGTGTGTAATGCCAAGGGCTGTTTCCAATTTACACAACAACAGAGCATGCATTTCTGGATGAAAAATGCAGGCAGACACCTTCTTTCTTTTTCAAATAACATTTGACATTAAGAAACGTCAAGCAATATAGTATTCATTATAGAAAAAATCATTTGTGTTACTCTATACTTTACTTTATACTATGACTTTATATATATGATTTGGGTGACATATACAGTATACCAATAAGATTTTTTCTACTTTTGTTGTTGTTATCTAAAACACACTCACTTTGATTGGTCGTGGCATGTCAGGCTGTTTGATGCGCAGGACAATCTGCCCAGCGACTGTGACACCATAGAAGAGGTAGTTGATGAAGCCTACATAGTTGATAAGTGTGTACATGTCACTAGTGCACAGCATCAGAAGGGTCGAGATACACTGAGAAAGAAAGAAAAAAAAAACAGAGATAAAACAATAAGAAATGACTTTGTTAATCAGAGTTTACTGATTAACAGGAGTTATTCCTGAGATACTAGTGGGTTTTTAGGAATTAGAATTCTGTGCAAAAGTCTCGAGTCATGCCTCATTTCCTCATATTAAATGAAATGAAATTAAATGGTGTAGATTAAATTTTAAAAATGGGAATAAATGTTTTACTGTGGCTGGCTGCAAAATGCCTAAAGATACAATTTAAAACAAGTTGTTTATGTGACAACCTCAGCAGCAACCTCATTTCCCCTTTCATCTAAACAAACAAAAGCATTCCTCTGAATTCCACAGGACTGAAAATAAGAGCCAATACTTGCCAGAAAATGTCCTTCAGGAAGCCTAAAGAACTACTCCTCAAGATTACATAGAAATACATGAAAGTCTGGCTCTTTGGAGACAAAATATGAAGAAACGACTGCTGGCTAAAGATTTTGCACAGTACTATATATTTACTAAACTGGATAAGAGGGTTTGAGAACAGTTAAGAGGATAAGAGTCTAAAAATATTGAGTGTGTATGTGACTCACAGTAAAGAGCAGAGCAGGAATAGGTGTGCAGCGCTTCACATGGATCATAGCTAGCAGGCTGGGGAGATGGCCCTCTCTCGCACCGGCAAAGAACAACCTGATAGAAAATGTCGCAGGACAAGTTTAGGAAATACAGTTCAACAACAGACATTAGACACTGAGTGAGAAAAGAGAATGACAATCGAAAACGACAAACAAAGACCAGGAGAAAAGAACAGACACCTTTCTATACAATGAGCCAGAGGACATATCTGCACTGATAGGTCAGTATTGACACTCACACTATGTAGAATGGCAACATATGAATAAACATAACATGAGACAAGAAAGACAATGAGCCCAATGTGTTTACATGTAATCAAAAAGCATATGAGACTGAATGGGTGGAAAAATGGATGGCAAGACTGACCGAGAGGAGGTGAAGAGGGAGCCGTTGACCCCCCCAAAGGTGGACAGAGCCACCGAGATGGGCATGATCCATGACATCACTCCCAACAGCTTCTCACCAAACGTCTGGGAGAGAGCAAAAGAGTGATGAATGAGAGCTTGAGCCAGGGAGAAACAGGACAGAGAAATAGTGGAGGGGAAGGGCCGGAAAAATCTGAACAATCCAAGCAGTACTTTTTGTCGACCTGTATTTGCAAATAATATCGTTTCTCATACTGGAGTGTGGCATAAGTATCAATTGGAAGAACATGTGAGAACAATTGATACTTAGATATGTCGTATAATACTGAACAAAACACAATTCATCAACACTGAGAATTGATTCGATAAAATCCAAACAATTTGTATAAGCCAATACTCTGTACAGCTCTGTGACTCAGGGGAAAGAGAACTCACCACAGCAACAGCATTGGAGGCCAGCAGCTCCTGAGGGCTCATTGCAGTGACATAGGCAATGTTAGCAAACACATACACAAACGTCACCAGAGGGATGGAGATGAAGATTGCACGAGGCAGGTTTCTGTAGAGAGGAAGATGAAAAATTTCTCTTGCATGCCATTTTTCCTTGTCAGTGTGTTCAATTAAATTGCAGTTAATGTATTACTTTTATTTCCAACAAATCATTTATACTGTTTCAAAAAGAAAAAAGGGTATTGATGGCAAATGTAAGTAAACCAAACCCCAAAGGGCTACTAATTTCTCTTTAAGTGTTAATATTGTCATCTATTACAAACTACTAAAAAGACCTGTTTTATAAGTATTCACCCCCCTAATTTACACAAAAAGCCCATGATTTTGAAATGGGGAAAATAACTCAAAACAGTGTGCAAAAGGATTCACAAATTTAAAAAAATGTGCTTGCAAAAGTATTCATGGAGTCTATCTGTCACCTGATCCTAGAAGGCCCAGGATTTTGTTAGAGAGTACAGTATATCTAAACAAATCCAGAAGAGGAGGAAGGAGGAACAAAGCTATCGAAACCAATAAATGCAATTTAAAAAGAAATTAAAGATCATTGACTGGGTAATGGGGGCAAGATGTCAAAGTGCACTATTTAAATAAAGGTAATGGGGAAGCTGGACAATTAGTTTTGCTGTTATGCCCTATGATGGTTATTTTGAGATATTCCAGAAGAGGGTTAGCTAGCATTGGTCTGTATAAGATTGTACACTTACACATAGGGATCCACCAGTTCCTCAGTCACATAATTAAGGAAGTTCCAACCTCCATAAGCAAAAGAGCCTTGGAGAAACGCTAGAGCTATCAGACCGACATCGTAGTCCTGAAATGGCTCGAAGGCATTGACAGGCTCCAGCCAATAATAGTCACCTGAACAGAGAGACAAAAAATTATATAATCAGGAACCTAAATTTCCTTTCTTTCAGCATTGACATGATCTTTCTCTGTACCATGCTGTCTCAGTTCATCTACTCAAACTTAATCCATCCTTAGACATGAGTGAGCAACTAGAAAGCCAGACATTCACAAGTGAAAGTATTAAAAAGTCTATTCCAAACATACAGCATTCCTGCTGTCGCTGCAGTCATATTAGAACAGTATGTAGAATACACCCCGAGATAATACCCATCTCTGCACCATAATCCTGTCTAACCCTCAACAATGCTTTGGCTGAGAAAACAAGATTCTCACAGTTTTGCTTGTGTAATGATTTTGAACTTGTTGACATATTTTCAGATTACAAAGACATGATATAACTTTGTGTGATCAGTGGTTTGGAGAAACATAAAAGCAGTAACACAAAATCTAATACACTCGCACATGGACAACCTCTCACACACCAATAGATAGAGACACGTTTAGGCAGATGGCTCTTACCCTTGCAGATCTGCACAATGCCCATGATGATGATAAGGATGAGGGCCAGCAGTTTCCCAGCCGTGAACACATCCTGTACTCGTGTGGCCCAACGCACACTCGAGCAGTTCACCCAAGTCAGAAGCACTAAGATGGGCAGAGATTGTAAGGGAGATGTCAAAATACGTAACACACTATCTATGCAAAGCAAATGGTAATACAGAAAAAACTATTTTGAATAGAAAAGAAGAAGGATTTAAGAATAAGTATGAAAAATATGTGTCTTCAGGACTGAGCAGCATTTTTGTGATATTAACTTTGAGAAAGAAATAACACAGGCTAATGAGAAAATGTCTGTCTATAACGACTACAGCAGATAACAGGACCTGTTTTGTTTTATGGACATTAAACATATTAAATGTAACAATTGACTGAGGCTTTAAACTACAGGACTGGTATTTATGAAACTATTTAGACTATGCATGCTGATCTTGGATCAGACAGTACCCAGGGGGACATAAACACTCTGTGATTATAAACATTGGCCTTGGTTTTATCAGACTATGTGAATGTAAAACTAAATAAAATGAATGAATGCTCATCCGCAATTCAATATTCCAGTTCTGAATGAAGTTTTTAGCTGCATACTGTAGTTTCACTTGCGTCATATAAAATACTAGTCAGTAAGAGCAGTACATGCAAAGATCTAACATTCACACACATGACTTGATGCCTGTAGCGGCTAAAGTACACTTTCAGGTCATAAACTAAAATGTTGCAGCACTCCCTTTTTCTAGCTTGGAGAAGCCTTGGTGAACTTCAAACCCTGGACCACATGATGATTATAGTTTCAGTCAATCATGTGGACATATAATGTAGGAATACCTTAATCCCACCTTTCATGTGCATGAAGTGCTTAATGAAGAGACCATAAATGTCTTTGCTTTATTCATATCAGTTCTGTGTCTTTATACGTGGCTTACACACTCGGTCGGAAAAGAACGGTGTGCCACAGGTCTTACTATGGCGCTATGACACTGGATTTAGGAATACAGTGTCCCAAATCAGTAAACAGTGATCGGAGGATAACCAGAGCCCTAAACATCCTGATAATTGGAACCAAACATAAAATTCTCTCACCGTCCTCTCAGAAACGAACACTGCAACTTCATTATCGTCGTTCTCAGAGGTTGGAGACATAAACAGCAAAGTGATACTCAGTGCTGTAAAAGGGTATCCAGTTTCATGTAAGCAGAAGCAGTGGCTTTATCTTTTTTAATGACTCCATCGGTACAAACAATTTTTCATGATATCTGACATCTACACCAGTAAACAGCTAAAAAAAGAAGTTGTACTCAATGATACTACATCTCTGAACATCAAGTAATCAAGTGCAGACTTTTATTATTATTATTATTATTATTATTAAAAACTTTTCTGAACTGAAATGTGTTTTTATTTTCTCAGTATCTCAGTAATAAAAATGCAGTAATGACCAAACAATATATTTAGAAATTTAAAAGCTGGTATCTGATTAGGCTTACGTCACTTACGTGCATGTTTTATGTTTATTTTGTCCAAACAACCTCCAAAAGAATTGTGTCATGTTGCCAAAATATGAATGATAAAAATAGACATATAAAAATATGGTTTATCAAAGAAGATAAAAAAGGACTACTCCTCAAGAGTACATTAAAAACACAAAAAAGTTTTGAACTTTTGAAGAATAATATGAAGAAATGAGGGGTGGCCCAAGACTTTTGCACAGTACTGTATTTTATGAATAGACCTTATGTTTTATGTCACATTAAACATATTATTAATGTATTTCCAAAGCAGGTGAAAACACCAGGAAACACTTAACAGACAAAGTCTCCTGAAATTAAAATAATTCAGATAAAAGATTATGCAGAAATGGCTGCAAATTCAGAGAATTCTTTAACAAATAATCCACTCATTTTGCCCAAAGCCAAACTGTTTCATACAACAGCTCGCTTTAAAATGTTAGTGTCTCATGAAAGTGGGATTAAGTCGAAGAGCACAATGCTAGGAATCTCCTGAAATAGCGTGTTCTTTGTAACTCTTCCTTCCTTTATACTTACTGGACCAAACCAACAGAAAACAACGAAAGGCCCTTCCTTCAGCCTCTTTCCTAATCAACCTGTAAATCTAGCACAGGAGTCCCAGGGGCATTTTTTTCTGATGTCACAATTCTGAGAAACACAAGACAAAAAAAAGAGGTTCTTGAACAGCCCCTTCTCCTCGTGTAGATCCTCTTACAGCAGCAGGTACAACCAGGCTAGTGTCTCTTCTCCACACAGACATCACTCATTAATAGCACGTCTGAAATGGAGTCCATCGGCTCTTTAAAAACATGTTTTGGAGATATAAAACCTTACCTGGTCCTGTTTAAAATGTATTTACATATGTATCCGAGTCATACTGAAATACTGTAAGAGTGTGGATTGTAAAATGCTTTACAAATGCATCGATATTTCCTCAAAAATTTGGCCCACATTTCATCTGTCCTCTATCCTTCCATCCGCTACACTCCTACCTATTTCTATTTCCTATCTCTCTACCTCATTAATAATTATCTCATTTGATTATTTCTTTTTCATCTGTGTTGATGTTTTAAGCTATACCCGAAAACCTCTCAAAAGTGAACACTTGATTTTCTACATTTACATTTGGGCATTTGGCAGACTCTTATCCAGAGCGACTTACATTTTAAACTCATTACACATCTGAGCAGTTGAGAGTTAAGGGCCTTGCTCAAGGACCCAACAGTGGCAACTTGGTGGTTGTGGGGTTTGAACCTGGGATCTTCCGAACCGTAGTCCAATGCCTTAACCACTGAGCTACCCCTGGCCCATTTTCTACAATTCCTGTATAGCTCATTTCTTCATTCCCTCATTTCTTCACAATGAAATATAAAATTTAATGAAAGGAATGGAAGCAAATGTGTTTTGTGACAGACTGCAAAGTGAATAAAGATACAATTTTAAAATTGAATCATGTAACCACCTTAGCAGCAACCTCATTTCCTCTCTCATCTGTTCCCACTACTGAATGCACAAATCTGATGTTTTTCAAACTGGACCTGGGTCACTTTCAAATGTGGTCCTAGATCGAATACATATATTATTCTGCCATGTGACATGAATGAGAACAGTCAGTTTCTTCCTTCTTTCTTCAGGACCTCAATAAATACAGCTGACTTCCAAGCATATTTTCAATAAAATTGTATCTATTGTTTGAAAGTAATGAGTGATCGCACAAACTTATAAATTTTTTTAACCCAGATGGTGCAAGCAAAGACATATCAATGCGTGCATGTGTGCCATTTCAGAGGACAGATGGATCCACATTAGATTCCAAAAAAATAGTTTAAACAATGTGGCTTGTAATGTGACTGATGTAAATATCAGGTAAACTGACTGTTCATAGGCAAGCTTCAAATATGTACTGAATTACAGGAATTACAAATGGCGGTTCTGCACTACACACATGTTTATGGGCAAACAAATAAGATGAAAATGTATTGGATCTGGTTTTACTTGTTGTGTGAATGTGGCTAAATTAGAAACTTAACATG
This sequence comes from Channallabes apus, assembly GCA_030522415.1. Taxonomy (NCBI): domain Eukaryota; kingdom Metazoa; phylum Chordata; class Actinopteri; order Siluriformes; family Clariidae; genus Channallabes; species Channallabes apus. The sequence goes on from CM060108.1 coordinate 36,837,982, forward strand.
TTCATGCAATTCTCCGAGCTAGACTGTTTGCCTCTGGTAAGATCGGTAACAAGATTATAATGAACTGCATCATGACTCATCACTCATATTCTAAGAGCCGCATCTAAGAGCACAGCATTGATCCAGTAGCAGTTCTGATCTGGTGATGATTTTCTGTCTTTACGTCACTGCAGTAAAATTTAGATCCGTTCCTGGATCAGCTCTAATATTGTGTTAGTCCAGCCCCCATGATTGTCGTCATGACCAGGCAAGTTGTTATGGCAACCACTTTATGAGAAAAGGCTGCTTACGCACCATGTCTGAATACCTTCTGGTATGAATAAGAGGCATAAAACAGCAAGACAATCACAAACAGATGAGAAAACAATGTATTTACATAAGCTGTTGTTTATCTTTAGATGAGTTGGTGGAGGTTAATAGGAAATGTTCTTCAAATGTTGTTTTCATGTGCTAAAACATAACCAGGTAGAGATGTACAAAGCTTTAACATCACTTCTAAACATGATGTCTATAAATAACTGAAGAATCATTTCCGATAATTGATGTCTACATTCTTTGTATTGAGGCATTCAAATCCACATAATTCAAATCCACACAAATTCAATTGCTGTGAAGAACCATTATTATTTTTAAGAGAATGCCCAGAGCTTGACATAACGTCAGATTCATAATGTGCACTAGACCTGTGCTTACACTAGACCTGGTTTTGTTTGTGGCCTCGCTACAGTGGCCTCACTACACTACAGTGTTTCCCTTTCTCTAGCACTTATTTCCTGCCTTTCTCCCTCTCGCTTTCTTTTTCCTCCCTCTTCCCTCCCCCATGTTGTACTGCAGGACTTACAGAGACAAATGGCTGCGAGTATGCGAAGGCCGCTCTCTGGAGGGAAGCAGGTGGGGAAGAGCGGTTGCAGAACATAGTTGGAAAAGGTTAGAGCGATGACTGCTTGGTTGGTGGGGTAGATCACCAAAACAGCTATCCATAATCTCAGGAACCTGAAAAACCCCAAAACATAGAGCACACAAACATGATCAAACAGTCACATAGTCTGAACATAGATTCATGCATGTCTAATGTCTATAACCTTTACATGTATCATTAGCAATAAAATCACTATTACACTCTCTATAGAAGCCACTGCCAATCATTTCTAATAAATGTGTAAATTAGAAGCCCATTCTCACACAGGGTGACACGATGTGAGCACAGCCCTCAAAAGCCTTAATTATTCTAATTATTCTGCCATGTGAATAATGCATAAGCCTGTGTAATGATTTGCATTACATTAGGAAATTAATGCTCTGTGTACTAAATCACCTTAATCGAGGTGAAGGTCAAGATTTTTGATAAACTGGTGATAAAAAGCAATGGTTCTCATTGAAAAGGAAGGTTAAAGGAAGGGCCAATAGGAGGTCAGGTGGAATAGGTTTTTATCCATGTACTGTAGATGGAACAGAAACACTTTTTCCATTTGCTTTCCAGGTTTCCATCTGGTTTAAGATCATAAGGGTTCTGCTCTGATAACCTTATCAACGTAATGCTTGCAATTCATTATGGCATGAAATTTATAATAACAAAATCTGAAAGGCATTGGGGAATACTCAGAGAATATTTAACAGGATAAATGGCCTTTAATGACCATCATTAAGATTAAGAATCAGTTGAATTTAGTAGAATGTTCTTTGTTATCAGCGAAAACTGTCAGTGAAGATTTTAGCATGTACTATTTCTGCTACTACTACAACTAATAATAATAATAATAATAATTATAATAATAATGTAATTTTTATGTATTTATAGAGCACTTTTCTACCACTCAGAAAAGGCTTAATTTTGCTTTAAAACCAAATAAAATTTTAATAACTAAAAGTAGGTTACATTTCTGGTGTTAAAAGATGAAACATATGAGCAGTCATTTAAAATATTGTGGAGGGATATTCCCAAGCCATACAGCCACCATAAAAACACCATTCTCACCCTGCTAGTCCACCGAAGATGTCCTTTACATAAGAATAGTCGCCACCAGACTTAGGGATGGTGACCCCCAGCTCAGCATAACAGAGAGCTCCGATGGCAGTGATGACACCCGTAATGATCCAGACAATGAGCGCTAGACCAACGGAGCTGGCATTCTCCAGCACGCCCTTAGGGCTGACGAAGATCCCTGAGCCAATGATGTTACCTGAGACATACAAGCCATTGAATAGAATGATTATCATCACATTAAATCATTCAATTATCAGCTTTATTATTGTGTGATTCACTAGAATACCGGATCGCGACACATTTAATGCTTCACTGCATAAAAGTATCAGTTACAGTATTTTACAAGAGGCAATCATTGATCAAATTTGATGTTTTGAGCAAAGGTTTGTATGCTTGGGGTCTGTATGGCTGACAGGAAAGCATTTAAATTTTCAGATAAGGGTGTTTCAGCCAAAGGTCATAAAATGACACTGCATCCTCAGCAATTCTAACCAAACAAGTCCTGAAGAGAAAAACAAGGCAGAAGAGGCTAAAATAAGGATGGATGGATGGATGGATGGATGGATGGATAGATAGATAGATAGATAGATAGATAGATAGATAGATAGATAGATAGATAGATAGATAGATTGATTGATTGATTGATTGATTGATTGACAGGTAAGTGGCTAGACAGTGAATCTGGAAATGAAGGTGTTAGGAAGTAAAAACCCAGCACATAGGGAGGCGTGATTAATGTCAGTAGGCATGGCAGAGACAAATGGGATGCTATAAAGAAACCAGCAAAGCAGAAAAATTCATCGACCCAGCTGTGTGAATCAGAGGAAAATGAGGATGTCAGGCTAGAGGGAGAAAAAAACACAAGGCCAGCAGACAGAGAGAGTAATTTGCTGAGTCAGTATCTAAGCCAGGAGACGGACTGGGGTTAACGGGTGCAGCTTGTGTGTGTATGTGTGTGTGTTTTATATAAGACACACCTGATTTGGAGTATCTGGTGTCAATCTGATTGACACCATCATCGCATGAACGTTTTACTATATGCGTGCCTGCACACATGTGTTTTAAACCAAACAATGCTTCATTCTCAGAAGATTGTTCATGCTTACTGGGACGACTCTTCAGGAACACAGGGGAAAGAAAATAACCATGTAGTCCACATGAAAATCCCTGTGTGACCCCCCGATAAGAATGATGTGACCTTATTATAGGACATCTTTACAGCCCTTTTGATGGTCAGCATCTCTAACTGGTCTCCTACTTTCAAGTACTATGAGATAAACCATAACATGGAAAAATAAATCCTGTTTCATATGGTCAGATATGACAAACAAGAGCCAGCTGGGTGAAAGCTTCAAAACAGTCCTCAAGCTCAAGGCTTAAATGGATAAGTAGGCCAAAGTTCACACGTAAACTAAGTCACATTATTTATGCGTGAGGAGGACAAATAGGAGAAAAAGGTATTTCGTGGTTATTAGTAAACCTTATTTGGGGGGGAGGGGTGGGATCAATATATTTACGACTGACTGATCCACATGCACAAGAGCACAGAAAAACTATTATAAGTGAAGCATATCAGATTACTGGCTTTATGTAATTACTCTCTTGTAATTATCTACTTAAAAGTTGAGCATGCCTAACACCAGCCGACTACAGGTTACATAACTCTGGCCTGACATGCCCCCTTGCTTGTGCAAGACCTGGGCATTAACTTTAGTAATCTGGATCCAACTAGCTCGAATTGCAACTTCAGAAACACAACAGTCTGGTATTAATTGACTCAAGCACACCTGACCCAAGGACCGGTCAAAACCAGTTTTGCTCAGCAGCACTTTAGGAGAGTGTTACGAAGCTCACGTGCAGTTCCAGCACAAAAGGATCCTTCGTGCAGTGCTGACTCCAGTGGAACAGCCAAGAACAGGGACTTCCTGTGTACACGCTACTTCCCCTCACTTCCTCTTTCTGTGTGTGCATTAGCTAAAGAAGAGATGGTCATGTGACGTGAGTCTGTGTTTACATGGATCGTAAATTTCACTAAAACACAGAATAGTAGCGCAATCAGAACAAAATAACCTCATGTAAACACCACAATGAGCACAGTCTGACATGATCCATGTTCTGATCAGGTCAATATGAAAATATTAGCCATACAAAATATGGCTAATACACTTCATCCAATCATTTCCGTCTTGCTAGAGTAAGTATGTTTGATGTCTTCCCCAGTCACGCTCTTGATGAGCTGTACATTTCCTCTTGCACTCTCCTACTGTTTATAAAGTGCAGGAGGAGCACTATGTGCTCCTGACTTTGCTTCATAATTAGAAAGAAGAGCAGAAATGCAATTACTGTTTCCATGACATGGTGTGGCTCCATCTTGATCATCTTCTTGTCCTGAAGGAATAGGATTTTCTCAAAGCTTAAAAAACTTCTTCTTCTGCTGTTATATTTCCAACACTTCGTGGTGGGCAAAGCCACCTTGTGCATGTCAAAAAGTTGTATTGAAATGCTCGTTCAATCATTTTGGGTCAGCATCCTTTTTGGAATCTCTAATCAGCATGATCTCTATTGGATTAAAAGAAATATTGTCTATGCATCAACAGCTGCTGTCAAACAATAGTAAAATAAAGGCAGATTCATAATTTAAACCCAGATGTATATTGTAGTTCTTTTTAAAAGCTGGATGTGATCCTTTATTTTAAACAGGTTTTAATCAGGGTCATATTATTTTATTGGGGCCTAGACCTTGATCACTCTTACTAGGTCTTACAACCACACAACCCATGTGTCATATATTTCACACATTTCTACCTTTGGACTATATGCTTAACTCACTTTCCTCCTAAGTGCAAATAACTGCTTTTATCTGGAATCTCATTAGGATCTAGGAGTTGACAGTTAACGAGCACAGTGGAGTGATTTATTTAACCTGAATAGATTGTTTTAATCCTCTTGTACTACAATGATTTTATCTGCTCATTCAGACATGAAGCCGACATGTTCCAGTGCTGCGTGTCCTAAAGGGGCGATAGATACTAGCTTCAGCATCACACATTTTAATTCCCGCCATTCAGCCACTTATAGTTAATGTTTAATATTGTTGAGCACCCACAAAACATGTTACTTCCTGTTAACACTTATGCCCTATCATCTATAAACAGTCAGTCGCTTTCTCTCGCTTTGAAAGTTAATGAAACTAAATTACGGCTTGTCTTGTAATAGAGAACCTAGAAAGCAAAAATGTTAAACATGTTAGAAAAGTAAATTACTATTAAAAGCACTGACCCTAGAGACTTCTCTAATAAAGGTTAAATCATCATCTCATAGAAAACCTCATCATTTGTCAATAATCAAACATTTTTCTTTGTCTGTCCATGTATTATTAGCTTATATCAGCATTGTAAAAACTAACAAACATCTACAGTTGTTATATTTTAATTTCCATCTAAATAAAGTCATAATGTATTGCTTTTTATAAGTTTAACAAATAAGCAAGCTGCCACTTATCTCCTCCAACCCCCTGTATTGATTCTCCTCTGGTGCTCTATTGATCTGGCTATGTTTCTGTGTCCTGCTAGCGGGAACCACTAGGAGAACAAGCAGGGCTGAGAGTAATCTCCAGCACTGGGGTGGTTTATCCGTCAGTCTGTTTAATCACCAGCCATGAAGCACACCCATTTAGCAACAGTGCACAATGAGAGGATTATTTTAGTGTCATCATCAGAGTGTGTTTATCTGTGTGGTCCAGCACTAGTACAAGACAGAGGTCACATTGATTCATGGGACACAGGAAGTTAACTAAGGCCTCCACATTGTCCACAGCATCCACATCATTGCTCTGCCTCTACAGAAACAATAAATGAATATTAAGATCTCAGGATGCCCACACCCGAGCTTTTGTTATTTTCAAATGGATGAAGCTGTGCTAATCTTCTTACATTGTTGTCAGACATAGTGCTGGATTAGCATATCTCTTAAAGTGATGGCTTTCTATCATTCAGATATAGAACATGTTTACATTCAAATGTTCCTTATAGTTTCAAACCCGGGACCACGATGAAAAAAGCCACACTAAACACATGACAAATTCCACCTTCTGCATTATGATTGGTTGCAAGAATCTGATTTCATCTATATTTGCTTAGATATTTACAAACATGAATCTTTGTCAGACCTACCAATGTAAATCTTCTATAGCAAAGTTTAGCTAGCACTGTCATGAATATTTATTCATTATTAAATCTCAGTCCACATGTGTCAGTCTGAAACAGTCTAATTGTCAGTCGTACATCAATATAACATAATCTTGTGCCTGCCTGTCTGTTAATGTGATGGCATGCACTTCAGACTTTCGCCACGTTGAAAGTGGTCCATAAATCTTACTAGAGCTGAAAAGTGACCACGGCGCTCATTCAGACATGAAGCCGACATGTTCCAGTACTGCATGTCTTAAAGTGGTGATAGATACTAGCTTCAGCATCAGACGTTTGTATTCTCACCATTCAGCCAATATCAACCTTGAACTTGTTTATTACTGCACTTTAAGGGCACAGCTAGTGAGCTAAACATGACAAGAAGCAACTTACTAAGTAAAGACATGGGCCTGAAACTAAAGCTTGTACTTGCACCACCCAGTTATTCAATACAGCTTTAAACATTTGCTATGACCCTGAGGGAAAAAATAGTGCATGGCAGCAGTTCAGCAGCAAGATTTTTTTTGTTTTTGTTGTCTTAAATTAAAACTTTCCAAAGCTTGAAAAAAGGCGTAAAGTTAACTACATATGGTGGAGGATGGTTAAACATAATTTAGTAATAATAATTCCAGTAATCAGAATATGATGACATGAAGAATAAATCTAAAAGAAATAAAAGAAAAACAAAAATAGAAAAATTGCTTATAGTCTAAAAACACATACACTATAAACACAACTGTTCATATTCACTACCCTGCAATTGCATTTTTAATAATACTGTTAACAACATTATATACTGAATAACACTGTTTTTCTACTAAACTGGCTTTTGTTGTCTATTGATTTAGAAATATTTGTGGAAGCAGGGTGTCTCCAATATAAAATATTTCCGATAGTCCCAGGCCTGCTGTGATTCATATATACAACTCTTTGAACATTCTATTGAAAGAATTTTATACACAAACATTAAATATCCTGTTAACAACTATTTGAATCATGTTAGCATTATGCGCTAACAATAGATTCTAAGCTTGTCTACTACAATGGACGATTTAAAAAGAGCAGGTCTTCGGCGAACTGAAAACAGACATCCTTTTTCAGTTTCTTAAAGAAGCAGCTTTTACTTCCGCTTCCAAACCACACGACTGTACAGAATTACAAAAGCCATCATGATTGCGTGACTTCCCTTTCTTATTTCGAATTTTAAGACAAACGATGACATCAAACAATTTTTAACTTTACTTGCTGTTTCAAAGGTTTGTAACTTGCTATCAATACTATCACACTTTTAATATCGTCATGATTAAACTTTTATTCTGGCACCAGCCAGGAGGTAACCTCCACAACCCCGGTCTCAATACCCAGGAGGCAGCTACTGGACATAGATACTTGGTGCTTGGATGCACTCCAATTAGGCCAGCATTAAATCCATAAGCACCCCAAACCTGTTCCAGCCTAATCAGCTCCAAGTATAACTGATGTAAACAATGTGTAAGATTAAAGAGGACCAAGGCTTCAATTAGCCTGATTGCATCATGATGATTAACCACCTCACACCTTCGCTTTTATATAGCATTCAACAGAGCAAGAACCCTGAGATCTCAACCTTGAATCCAAAACACCCTTTACCTTGTTTTTTCATGTATGCTGTGTCCGTACCTGAGAGCTATAACGTTTAACCCAGCTGGAGGAAAGCTGATTGTCAAATATATAATTATTGTATGGATTAAATGGATTAGAGCATTTTTTTCTGATACTTTCTGAGAAAATCAGTGAACCATGCACAGAACAAATGCTTTCCACAGATCCAAAATGATAGTCAGCTTTTAATAATATTCACATGATTATGATTAGCTTTAGAATAAGTGAAATTCAAATGGATCCTAAAAGGAAAGAATACCTTCACTAATTTTTTTTTTCTAATTTATTTGTGGTATATTCTGTGTTCCTGAAGATAATTTTTAAGCTGATCCCAAGAATTTTTGTGCTTAACTAATCACACTACAGGAAAATTGCTAATGCACTAAGACTGGTATTTAAAAGGAGAAAACAAAAAGCTAGAACATAATACATACTGTAACCGGCCAACATTGGTGCAGAATTGTTTTCTTTACAGAGAGATAAAGGGTTAGCTCGCACTGAAACCACTATTCATGTGTAGCTGAATAGTAATGTGAGCAATGTAGGAAACCGTTAGGTCAGTTGGATCCCATTGACATTGAAGATCTTATCATGGGGAATGTTACCTCCAACCCACTGTTAATTAGATTTGCACTATTATTTACAGGGTCAATAAATTAAGCCAATACTATGGTTAAATCTGTAACTGGGATGCAACCTATGGACTCTGAGGATGTTTTTGGCTCATTCAGAATTCAAGTCATGTTACTTCCTGTTTATCTCTGCCTGCACTCACTAGAAGCTGAACTAGTGGCAGATGTACCCTACACAATTTCTAAACGTATGCATTATTAGGCACCATTGAATTGTCTGCTTCCACTAACATGCTAGTGTGACTAGTGACACGTTCCTCTCTCTCTCTCTCTCTCTCTCTCTAGAGAGAGTAAGTGAGCAGGCCCAGTCTATCCAGTTACCATAGAAACATTATGGACATGCTCCTGTTCAAGGTCACAGCTCCTCCTCTGAACTCTCACCTGGCTCGTCAATCAAGAACATGAGAGCACAAATATGAACATGAGATGTTATGCTGCATGCCAAAAAAAGCGGGGGGGAAAGATAAGTATTTGTGGTTTGTTGACACGTGTGTTGCTTCCGTGTTTTGGGTATCTCAATGTCAAGCAGTGTGCAGCAACCTGGCTGTTTTTCTTTTTTCTTTTTTTCCTGCGCTGCAGGGTTTCACTGTGATGTGCAGGTACAGTAGGCGTCGTAAAGAAGAAGCTATCAGATAAAGACCTTTCACCTTCCCTGTCTTAAAATGGACCTTAACCTTCAATACTAAGATACCACTAAGTACCACTGGTATTTGGACTCTCACCTGTCTGTTGAGTAGTGGGACTGATAAAAAGACAGCAATAGTTTCTGAATAAGATCTCAGGAGTGCCAAAGAACCAATAATGAGAGCACTGAGTAATCCTTTCAACACAATCTGAGGAGTAAATGTCCATGATTGGAGTGGAGCAGTGATTGGAGCAGTTTGGACCTGCAGCACCTGATCCAGCATGGGCACATTCCACACAGCACTTATACAATAAATACAATAAAACTAAAAGCAAAGGTGTACTGATCTACATCATACATCTCACTTAAAGCATGACACAGGAAAAGAAATGTGTGAGAACTCACCCACAATAATCCCGCATGCGCTCACCAGCCCGATCTCCTTCTTCAGGGCCACGGAGGTTTCTCCCGCTTTCTGTCCGCTTTGTGGCGCTTCATCGCCGCCGCCAGAAGCCGCACTCGCTCGGTGTCTCGGGCCGTCCGTCATGTCCACTCGCTCTGTCTAGGACACTTGTGAGGTCGATGTGAAGCCTCGGTGAGAATGAGGACCGAGCGGGGAGGGACTGACACGGGGTTTTTATCTCTAGTGCTTAAATAAATAGGACAAATAGGACGAGGTTTGTGTCTCGCGCGGGTTATAAACAGACCGTCAGCATCTCCTGTGTTTGTCCCTCAACACCGGTGTCACAATGTCAAGGTGTCAGTCCGGCTTACACAGCACGACTATTATTATTATTATTAGTATTATTATTATTATTAAAACCGAGTCAGTTTAAAAAGAAACTATAACAATATATCCCAATAGGAATGAAGACATCAGTTCAGCGGAGCGTCTCAGAGAGAGAGAGAGAGAGAGAGAGAGAGGGAGTGATATATCTCTCTCTATATTTCCGTGGCTTGTAAGTTCTCGCCTTACCCTGAGACTCCACTAAAATAAAACGCGATATAAAACACCCAGTCTGTTCCACGTCCCCGTGTAAACCGGCACTGAGGGTCCTCTCCCCCTCTGCACTCCGCTTCCTTCTTCTCAGGTGCGGTGTGTAAAGCGCATCCTCCTGCCTGCCTGCCTGCCTGAATTCTCTCACACCAACCGCATGCAATACAAGAAGGTGACGAGGATGATGATGATGATGGTGGTGTATGCAAGTGTGTGAGACTTTAAAACCCGTAAAGCAGTGACGTTATAACCGCTTGGCCAACCTGAAACTGACGACAGTCTACACTACAGTGGCCCCTCCTCTTTAATCATAACACACACACACACACACAGTTCTTCTGTCTAGTGCCCCAATGATGCTTTACTTTGCACACAATGTCCTCATTAAGATCCACTGTATTCATGTATTCTGTATCGAACTGCATCAATGTGAAAGGATGTTTGCATGCCCTTAGTGCAGCTCAAACAGGCTACATGTGTATTCTTTCACTGTACATCCATCTATTTAAAAAGAATGTCTAACATACATTGCTTCTGTGAAATCAGGTATCTTGCTGATAGGTTTTCTGTGTGCAGTAAATCATTCACTCACTCATCGTCTATACCACTTTATCCTGTATTCAGGGTCGCGGGGGGACCTGGAGCCTATCCCAGGAGACTTAGGGCATGAGACGGGGTAAACCCTGTACGGCGTGCCAATCCATCACAGGGCACACACACATGCTCATTTACACACTACATTCAATTTGGGAATGCTAATTAGCCTAACCTGCATATCTTTGGACTGTGGAAGGAAACCGGAGTACACGGAGGAAACCCACCAAGCACAGGGAGAACATGCAACCTCCATGCAAAACGGGGTATCAGTGAGGTATTGGTGCTAAAAAGTGTCTCACCCAGGTGAAAAAGTTAAGGATTTTATATGGAATGCATTCTTATCTCCCGATCCATGCATCGTTTTTTATTAATATGCATACACATTTATATTTTTATCAAATAAAACCAAACATATTTGCCAAATACTGTACAGTTTAATGCCCTTTTATTTAGTGCTCGTAATGTTTTTGGATTCAAAGCTTTCAATAATCATAATTGTCATTTAGATAAACTTAGCCAATTTAGATTTCACATGAAAAGACATAAACCTGAAAAAGTGTACTATTCTAAAATGCAAAATTGTTAAGCTATTACAACATGAATTTGACATGGTTACGGACACTACAGATTTTTTGCTTTTTAAGCTTTTACCAAAAACCAACTCTTTATAGAGTTTTTACAGGTCTTATGTTTCTACAGTAGAAGCTTACGCCAATTTTAGTCTCCATACCTTAAAAAGAAATATGAATAATTTGCATTTTATATTATTATTGTTTGAAGGGAGACAGTATAACTCTGAAAAATGGCCATCTTTGGGGCTGAAGTTAGCAACTTGAATTTTTTAGGGAGGCATGATTACCTCCATGTTGCATAAACTTCGTTGGCACACACTTTATATTATGTATTTTATTTTTAAAACATAAAAAAAAAATGTAGCACCAATATTGCGTTTTAACCAAGAACAAAAATGTTGCATGGAAATAAAATAGGTTTAGGTTTAAAGCTTCCCTAAAATATTCTTTATATATTAGCAAACACTAGATTCACATCACTTTTAAACTAGGCATTGATGCTCTGACACACTGCTGTCTTTTACAATAAATGTAAACAAATATAAAAATGCATTATTTGCTTAACTAAATCACAGTAGCACCAGAATTTTAGCTGGTATTCTTAAGATAGTTTATTTGTATTGTATTTGTATTTGATTGACCTACAGGAACTTGGAGAAGCAAGGATTTTCTAGCATGATATTAACATTTTATTAATAAATAGGACACCAGCAACTATAATGCCCGGATACTTTACTCAGTGGGCACTGTTGATTTTTGGAACAGTCAGTGGAGGGTGAGACCCTCAGAGGATGATTAGAATTCCAGTATCTTTGGAGACTTACTTGGGATGAGAGACAAGCAGAAATTTTAGGTTGGAAGTAAAGGAGTGGCTTCTTTCAGTCCTGAGTGTTTGTTGTGATCTCTGTTGGCATGGCTGCAAGCCATGGTAGGCAGGTTCAATAAATTGCTTATGCAAGAAACTCACTTCAGTGTCCCTGTGGAGAAGATATTGCAGCATGCTGCAGCATTTGGATTTCTTTTCAGTGCACCAAACAGACCCAAACCTGTTCTAGCATGACAATGCCCTTTTTTTTTTTTTTTTTTTTTTTTTTTTACAACGTGAGCTCTATGAAAACATGGTGTTAAGATTAGTGTGAAAGAACATGAGTGTTCTGTGTAGAAGCCTGACCTTAATCCCATTGAACACCATTGGGATGAAATGCTTTGATGTCTGAGCATCAGTATCACTGCACACACTTATTCACTTTTGTGCCTGAATGAGCAGAGGTCCTTATAGCTACATTCCAAAATCTAGTGTAAATTCTTTCCATGAACATGATGCTCGTAATGCAGAAAAATGATCCCACCTTAATTCCCTTGGATTTGGAGTGGGATACTTTGGGTCACAGAATGTATATTTTTCTGTATTTCTGTACATTGCTGTGAATAGGATTTTCTGCTAAATGCTGTAAATGACTCACAAGGACATTTAAAAACCATCATCATGAACATCATGAATGAAAGATTACAAAAGTAATACAATCAGAATGAGGTGTTACTTAATGTGATTAAAGCAGTTGAAAGACTAACAACAATATCTGGTTGGTTGATGAATCTGTTTATGGGTGAATGAGATAAATCAGCCAAATAAAAGGTGGGTGAGTCATCATTCAGTCATGGCTAAACTAGGCATGTGTTAACTATATGAACCTCATACCTCCCATGCAAAACAAAAGAAACTTGATATGGCAACATCTCTGAATAGCTAAGTGGAAATTTGGACTAAATGAAAATTGTGTATATTTCATTAGTGATCACCGTTGACAACGGTGCTTGTTGCTTTTTGGTTATTAAAGTAACCCAAATATATATATTATGTTAAAATCCATAGTGAAGGCAGAGGTCATGCAACAAAGGCATAATAAGAAGTAGAAACAACATGTATATGACACTTAGTACAGCTGTGTTGATCAAAGTTCATTTTGTTCAGAGATAGAGGCAATGACAAAGTGGGAGGGAGAGGACATTGACGGATATGATAAGAACATTAGATTTCCTCAAGAAATATTTCAAGAAATCAAGGACAATCAATATTACCATTCTTATTCTTTGCATGCTTGCATATCTACATATGGATACAAGTAGAAAAATAAATACAAGCTGGATCATTTACTTGAGCATACTATTGAATAGAGATGCAATAAAGCAGCATTACAGTTTATTTAGCCATTTGGCAGACACCCTTCTCATTATACATCTGAGGGCCTTCCTAAAGGGCCCAAAAACTCATCAAGCATCAGGATGAAACTGGCTCTCATGAAGACTATGCCCGGAAAGGAAAAACGAAACTTAGTTCATTCAACAGCATCTCAGAATAGAGCTTGAGATACAGACAGCCCATCACTGTAATTGGCCAGAGGTATAACAGCATGCTACAGTACTGCTGCAACAGGAATATACTCATAGTATATTATTCATGTATTTGTAACACAATAAAAATAGCTGTAATGTACTTATAATACATTAAATATATACTTAAATTTCATTAATTACTGTCAGGTATGTATGTTAGTACACACACAGCCATGTTCAGTACTTGACACACAAAAGTATACCTAATACACTTAAAATTGTGATTTTGTACAATTTAATTACAACTTAAATACACTTAGTGCAAACTTCAAGTATACTAGTCATTAGTCTGGCTGGAAGTCCATGTATTCTTTGGCATGCTAGGATTTAATATACTTAGAATAAAGCTAAACTCCTCCCACTGTCCAGAACATTATGTACACTTCATGCTTCAATTCAGTTGTACCTAAAGAAGTAAAAATAAAAATAAAAATAAAATGAGTGTGCTTATTAATTACCTAATTAAATTATTTACCTAATTCAATAATTGTTATTTCATACTTTAAAAATCTCCAGTATTGTTTTGGAATCTGGAAAATAAACCCAAGGAAATAAAACTTTTGTCCAAACCTCTGACTGGTACTGTATGTATCTAGTCAGATTAAATGCAGTTTTATCCTATTATTCATTCATTTTTACCCAGCAGATCTAAAGCAAATCCTGAGCACGCTGAGCATGAACACTGGGACACTGGAAGAAGGTTGCCAGGCTCTTCAGCTGCTCAGTGATTCTGTGCCAACTGTAGCTGCTGATTCCTGTTCTTGGCTGACAGAAATTAAACCCAGTGTGGTACTTTGCATTTGTAGCCCATCTGAAACAGCTTTCAATGGATTGTGTTTTCTGAGATGCTTTTCTGCTCACCTTGGTTTTGAAGAGCATTTTTTTAAAAGTTAATGTAGCTTGTCAGCTTAATCTGGTCTTGCCATTTTGCTTCTCTCACCCACAAGGCATTTCCATGCAGAAGTACTTTTAGATTTTGTTGATATATGACAAGGATTAAAGGATATACTGCACTTCGAAGTTATGAATAAACATTGTTCTGAAGTATATGTTGCATTTGCAACAATCAGTTGATGTTATCATGTAGTCAACAGTGGTTTAACATTATCATGATCTTTATGAAAGTAATTCTAGCTTTCATAAAATCTAAAATCTAAACTAACCAAGTGTTTGTAACACTGCAAATTTACATTCCCAAATTGGTTTATTTATTTGCATTCCCCCCCCCCACCCCCCCGGTTTTCTCCCCAGTTTAGTCATATCCAATTCCTCTCAGTCACCTTCTCTCATTCCTCTCATCCCACCCACTGTGAGAGCTTGGCCAATTTGCTCTCTGTAGGGCCTCGGCTGAGGTTACAGCATCACCTGGGGATCGAACCAACTATCCCCGGATGATAGGACAAGCACTTTACCACTGTGCCAATCAGGGGCCATCCTTGCAAGCAGGACATCTGGGGTGTTTTAGGTTGCAGGGTGGGGTGCTTAATCGGATTGGGATCTGGGAAGTTTGAAGGCTGGGTCAGCAGACTTATCTACTGGGCACCATGCATGGTGGGCCGTGGTGCACTGACTGTTCTGATGTTTTTCTCTTGTGGCCAGCATTGACTTTTATTTTTTTATGTGCTGACATTTCTGTGGGATCAGACCAGACAGGCTGGCCGCTGTTCCTAGCTGACATGGGTGCCTATAACCCTGTCACTAGTTTACCGGTGTATAATTGATGATCAATGTTGTTCACTTAACCTGTCAGTGGTGTTGATGTTCTGGCCAATCTGTGTATTTTCTGCTATTAATCAAACACACATGGTGCCTACATGACTTGCTTCCATAAGATCATTAACAAAGATAAACAAGATAAGTGCCAGCTCAGCAGAAGAAGTTAGCCATAGCACACAGCTCATAGCTCAAATAGACAGATTCATTGTAGCATCATATGTAAATATTTAATTTAGGATTGAAAATGATGTTTAGAAATGATTCTACTTCTATAACATTGCTGCTTTGCATACATACAGTATGTCTATCTTGACACCAGATAAGCCACCCTAAATGCACATGGACAGGTCTAAGGACGTTGGTATGAAGAAGCTACAAGCCCTGATGACCGCTTTGCTGAAAAGGGTTATCTTTTCACCTAAGTCATGAAGAAGGGGATATTATATGTACTTCACTCAGAAAATGATTAGAAATGCTGTGTATGGATGAAGTGAATGAAGAATATGGAAAAGAAAGGTTGTTTGAAAAGATGTGTGTCCAGTTCATTGAGTGCATGAATCAAGAATGTTGAAGCAAAGAAAGCACTGAACAATTATGTGTCATTCAGGTGCCAGTTTCAAAATTGCTACATCCACATTATAAAAGTGAGTCATTTGCACCAGCAGAACATAAGAAAGGCTGATAAGCATAAAGCAACAATTTGGAGGAGTTTTGTAGGACAGACTGTGAAGCAGTAGAGTCATGAGTGTTGGAAAACGACGTGCTGCCCTGCCTTGGGTTTAAACTCCAACACATTATTGCTGATCAGCAACTTTTAGAAGTATAGATAAGTGAGTGACTCAGATTGATATTCTCTCTCTCTCTCTCTCTCTCTCTCTCTCTCTCTCTCTCTCTCTCTCTCTCTCCCTCTCTCTCCCTCTCCTCCAGGTTTATGCTGTGCTTTCTTGGAAATAAAAGGTGCAGTGAAAGGTGCAGAGATTTGAAGTAGAGATATGGGGTTAATAAATAACTAAAGCTTTTAACCCCATTTGCTGCCCATTGGCCGGAAAATAGCGGCCAATAACATCACCTTCAAGCTCACTGAATTTTAGACAGCATTTGAAAGAATATCAGCAATCTTTCTGATGAATGAAGTCTGGAATGGCTTGCATGTTTATTGATTTAGTGACTTATTTGATAAATGTCTTTATAACACCTAGGTTGCAGTATAAATTATGTAACATAAAGTAGCATTAATAATCAAAGTTAAAAGAGGTTGTGAGAATTAGAAGTGAAAAAAAGGGGGCAACAATAGAAAAATTGTTAGTTGGCATAAATTATCTGTTTTTAAGGTTACTTTAGGTTTGGAGATTTTTAAGTGCAAATTGGCTAAATCTGGCTTGATGTGTTCCAGTGAATGAGTGTTCTATAGCAGCGTTTTTACTGCCATTTTTCTTGAATCAAACACTTATGTGTACTTATTTTGGAAAAACAAAAAAAAGTTCAGTCAGTATAAATTATTGAACAACAACTGCAGTAACCAGCATGTACAGTACGAAGGCTTCTCAATCTAGCTGTCAAGGGGGAGATAGTGGCCTCAGAATACAAATATCTGGAAGTTCATCTTGATACCAAACTTGACTGGTCACTCAATACAACGGTACTCTACAAGAAAGCAAAGAGCCGGTTGTGCTTTTTTACAAAGACTTAGGTCTTTTAACGTCTGTAACACCACTCTATGGAAGTTTTATGAAACTGTTGTGGCGAGTGTAATTTTTTACCCTGTGGTCTGTTGGGGCTGTAACATGAAGGTGTCTGATACTGTAGGAACAGACTGGACAAAGCAATTAAAAAGGCCGGATCTGTGCTAGGCATGGAGCTTGACTCTGTGGATGTTGTAGCGATGAGGAAGATTCTGTCCAAAGTACAATGCATTTTGAACAATCCCGCTGAGCAGAGGAGCAAGTTCAGCCAGAGACTGATTACCATCAAGTGTTCCACAGGAGAGCTTTTCTCCCAACGGCCATAAAATTATACAACTATTCTCTGAAACTCATACATTACTGTGTGAATATTTACTGACAGTAACAGTAACACAATACTTATACCTGTATTAATAATATGATAATTGCAATATTACATCTCAATAAAATATGTAATACAATATTACATACAGTATAATAATACATTATTACATACATACAGTATATTAGATTACTGTGCAATATGTAAAAATGCTCTTGGGTCATATTTAGTGTGCAACAATGTCATAATGGCATATTTAGTGTATTCATTTAAGGTATTCAAAAGTTTCGTGTGCAATATGGTACGGTTTTAGGACTCTATGCAATATGCAATATGGTACTTACTGTTTTACTTACTGTCTTCATTTAAAGTATTCCAAAGCTTATTGTGCAATATGGTACTTACTGTTTTAGTATTCTTTTTATTTTATTCATTGTTTTTTTTTTTTGTAGTTATTTATTACTTTTCTTTTGTACTCGATAACAACTGTGAGCAACTGTAACAAAAAGCAATTTTCCTCTGGGATTAATAAAGTTCTTTAAATGTTTAATCTTGAATCAATGGGGTTGTACCTTTACACCTTTACAACTAATTACACAATTAGTTGAACTGACTTGTTTAAATAGACCTAAAAGAATTGAAAGGGAAACATGAATCCTGTTTTAGTGGTTGATAATCAGTCCACCACTTCCTACACATGTGTATTTGTATGAGACAAAGAGAGACAAAGAGAGTGAGCAAGAGAGAGAGAGAGAGAGAGACCCTCTGTCCTGAAGGCTATGGTGAAAAACTGTATATCCCAAGTACTGGCATATAAAGTAAACCATGTACAAGATGATGTGACGGGCTCCCTAAATGGGATACCCAAATAATGGGATATCTGTACATACATGTACAAGATGATGTGACATGATTTCATGTGTATTCCTCATTTAGAGCACAGCAAAAGGACTGATTTCTTAGTGAGTTGCACAACGTACCCAGAAATGCTAAACAGAGACAGCTGGGCGTAGAGGAATAAAGGAATGAGGAAATGGTGAGAAATAAGAAACTTGAAGTGACAAATGAAAAGGTGCTTGTAATTGTGCAAGAGAAATAATAATTGTTATGACCCCAGCATGGGAAATAGGATGTGTAAATTTATCGAGAGAAAATTGTAAGATGAGTAAAGAGAGAAGAGAGCCAAAGATAAAGGGGAGCAGAGAAGGAGGTTAAAAGGGGGCGTGGGTGTTTTGGAGAGAGTGTAATTTGAGAAGTATGTTTACCATCCAGAGAGACACGTTCTCTATGAACAGTGTTTCCTGGAAGACTTCTCTCCCTGGTGACTTTGTATTTGGTTTAATCCTGCGACATACGCCTGGCCAAAGGAGATGTTGACGGTACATGTAGTTCCCGGTTTCTATATAGGATTGTGTGTGCACGAAGGATGTTGCTCATACATTTTATGTTAAGTCATCAAAATATTCTGTTGCAACCATATAAATCCATCTTCCATACTACTGTTCCTCTTTAGCTGCTCCTCTTTATTGTGGCTTTCTGTTTGGCTGTATGCGTGTAGGTTGAATAAATGTAAGTCTACATATGCCTTTTTTTGTGTTGTGTTTCTTTGCACGCCTGAGGTAGACCAAAGAGTTGCTATGCCATCAATCACAGCATTCCCTAGTACAGTATGTTAATGAAAGATCATCTCTGATTAACATGGGTATGTGTGTTTACAATGGAACCATGGATTACAAGCATAATTCGTTCCGGGAGCAGGTTCGTATTCAGAAACATGTAAATCAAAGCAAAATTTCCCATAAGAAATCATGGAAACTCAAATAATTCGTTCCACAGCCCCAAAAAATGAAAACATAACAATAATTAATAGAAAATATAAGGTAAAAATAAAACAAATTAACTTGCACTTTATCTTTAAAAAAAGTAACAATAAATCCAGACAGATAAGTGTTTCTGTTTATACACGCAGTGTGTGTATGTGTGTGTGTGTGTGTGTGTGTGTGTGTGTGGTTGTGTATGTGTGTGAAGTAAGAGGAGGAATCAGCCTCCCCCTCTCATCATGCACAGTAAACCTTTCTACTCTCTCATATGAATTTCACACACACACACACACACACACACACACACACACACACACACACACACACACACACACACACACACACACACATGCGCACACATCACCGGAAAAACTGTTTTGTCAGAAAAATATGCAAGGAACAACGCTAATGACACTCGCGTGAGCGCATACTAACGGAATCACTGCTGTAAAGTAAAACAAAGAAATTAATATGCACTATAACTTTGAAAAGAATTGTGACAGAGCAGTGTTTCTGTGTAGAGCAGAGTGTGTGTGTGTGTGTGTGTGTGTCTGAAGCCTAGAGGGGATGGGGTGGAGGGGGGCGTACGGTGTCAAATTATGTGCGCGCACACAAATAATGATGGAGAGTGAGAAAATAGATCTTTAACCTCTCTAATGAGACTTTTTTTTGCTTTACATGCAGGCACACACGTTATAAGAAACAGTACATACGCGCTGTGCACATGCGCTTACAAACACAAAATAAAATATGTTTTACACACACACACACACACACACGTGGTCACAGTGTTATAGTAAACAGTATACACGTGCACGGATGTTGATTATACCAGTGAGAGACGCACACTAAGAAACAGCAGGGGAGACGATTACCCACAATTCCGCAGCGCAAGAGAAAGAAAAACCTCATTGGCTCAGTTGTGACGCTCGGCGTCAAGACAAGAATCACACGGGTGATACATGATACTCAGTACTTGTAAACTAAGACTTGTTCTTTTTTAAGTCAAAATTTATTAAAAATCTTGGCTCGTCTTGCGGAACACTCAAGGTTTCACTGTAGTTGGAAGCATTTTTATGATTACACCTTTGATGGCCATTTACACAGACAATATTTTTTGTGTCAAAGCCCTTGGCTTAGTTTGTCCACACCTCCGTCTATGTCTGTGTTTACCTAGCTTCTTTTCTTGGCTAAATTTGTATGCTCTTGGTTCAAATCATTGTGTCTTAGAGATATTGTTTTAATCTAATTATAGCTCTTCACATTGTGTCCTAGTCATCACAGTGCAGTCCAGCTGTGCTGCTTTCCTTTATTGTGACTACAGAAGGATGTTTCGCTGTTTCTCAGATTGATCACAGCAAGTCAGTGAGTACATTTACATGACGTTGTGCAAGTCTGACAAATTTTATTAGTCTGAGTAAAACCAGACTATTGAAATAAATGTAAATGTGATAGTCAAACTTCTTAAAGTCGGACTAGGACTCGGAAATATTGCGGTTGGGAGTCAAGCTAATCCTGCACGTGTAACCCAATAAGACACAGAAATCAACCTAGGTGCTCTGTGCACACTCCACCGTTCCAGCCCCAGGCTTCAATTGAAAATTAACACATAATACATAACAGCAGTAGATTACACTGGCAGTGCCAGCGGTGTGGTCAACATGACATTTTTTTGTAAATTAATGATTTGCCTTTTTTTCCCCATTTGGCTAATATTATAGCTTAGTCTTTTGGACTGTGGGAAAAACATTCCAACAGCTTTATGCTGCCATCACTGTGTTCGACTGTAGGGATGGTTTTAAAAAGGTGATGCACAGTGCCTGGTTTCCTGATTCCAAATTGCTAAATCTTTATGTTATCAGACCAGAGGATTTTACTTGAGAATCCTTCTGAGACTTTTTGGCAAACTTCCAGCAGACTGTCATGTGCCTTTTAGTGAGGAATGGCTTCTGTCTGGCCAATCTACCATACTGGTGGTAAATGAATAATTTCATTAGGCTGATGGTTAATGGTTAATGGTTTTGATTGAGTCTAGAGTGTGAATGGGATTTTCAGTGGGACTGTGTTGAGGCTCATTCATATGGACAGTAGCAACATATTTCAGATTATACAATATACAGTACAGGACACATTGCAACTGTGTATTTCTTTAAAAAAATAATAAATAGGTGTAATAAATAATTAAAAAAATACAATAAAAATAATAAATAAATAATATGTATTGGTCTGATCTGACATAAACGTTTGTTAATAAAATTATTTCTAATTTTAATAAAATAAATTTATTTATATAACACTTACCTTGTCCAGGGTGTACCCCGCCTAGTGCCCGAAGTCTCCTGGGATAGGCTCCAGGTCCCCCGTGACCCTGAACACAGGATTAAGCGGTATAGAAAATGAATGAATATATAACACTTTTTTAAACAATGGATACATTTAAAAGGTTTCCAAAACGTTTTTTTTTTTTTTAAAGAATACGTTTTATCTTTAGTTTTTTTATTTACATACAAAATGTAAGTAGAGACTTTTCTTTACATACAAAATGCAAGTAGAGACTGTGGCAAGGTTAGCCTTGATAGTATAACTATCAGGGACTGCCAGAAGGTAAGACATGATAGCTCCCTGGGACATAAAGTTGTCAGCAATTTACCTCACATCAAACCTAAGTGAACAAATCTAAGTATTATTCATTAAGCAAGGTACCAACAAAAAACCTCAACCTTATTGATCAAAACAGGACTGACAGATAATAACTCCAGGTACAGTGGTGCAAAGCCATTTAGGGCAATATTGGTATTTTAAAATCAGCACAATTTGATTGTGGACCAATAAGGAAGTGGCAACGTGGTCTTATTTTGAGGTTCTAGTGAGGATTCTGGCTGTTTAATTCTGGACTAACTGGAGGTTGTTTATGCACCAAGTGGAACTTTTAAACAGTAATCCAACTGATTCAATGTAACAAAAGCATGTTAGTTTTTCTGCAGTATGTAGTCAAAAAAGCACACCAAGGTCTTTTACTCTAGAAGATTATCTAGAGTTGCTATGATCTAAAAACTTAATTCTAGCTGCATGTGGCCCCAGTATAAGCAGCTCTGTCTTGTCAAAAATCAGTTTAAAAAAGTTAATACGTATGCAGTGTCTAAGCGTTATTAAGTTGGTGTAACTCATGTGGTTTTGGTGAAATATGAAGGGGAGTGTTATTAGCTCAACAGTGGACACTAATGACATTTTTCTAAATTATTTTGCCATGTGTAGCATATAGGGAAAAAAAGGAGTGGGCCTAAAGCAGAACCTTGCAACGCACCAAATTTTATCTTAGCATGCACTGTAATTTATGTTACAAACAGTCCTCCCACAATCTCTAGCACCAACTGCAGCACTAAAATTTAACCAATTCTGTTTGAGAACAGTTCAGGATCAATGTAGAAGCATTTTCTAATAGCTGAAGACTTAAATAAGAACACTCACATGAAATAATGTGTTATGTTGTAATTTCTATTTTTATTTGCCATACTTGATATTTATTTACTGATCATTACTATAGTTAGTAGGCAATCTTGATCTTAGTTAGTAATACAACTACAATCTTGCTGCTACTGTCATATTGTTAATCCTTAAATTTTCTGCATCAATCTTCCACTCTATACTGACTAATCTCCCATGATTTAGCTTCCCATGGTCTAAGAATCCTTCAGGGACTTTTTGGCAAACTCGCAGCCAACTATCATGTGCCTTTTAGTGAGGAATGACGTCTGTCTAGTCGTGCTACTATAGAGACCTGGTTTGTGGAGTGCTGCAGTGATGGCTGTACTTCTGTAAGGCCTTAACACAGTCCTGTCTTTCTCTCGACCTTATAGCTTAGTTTGCATTCTGACATACACCATTTTACAGTGACACCTTATATAGACAGGTGTGTGCATTTCCTATTTATGTCCAATCAATCCAATTAGGCACACGTGGACTCCAGTCAAGTGTGGAATCATCTTAAGCAGCACTAATTTGAATAGGATGCACCAGAGCTAAAACACATGCAAAGGCTCCATAGTGCTTGTTCTTTCTCTGACAGTTCTGGGACATTTAGACAAGGGCATGTCATATGAAAGATCTCATAACCTTTTTATGCATTTCTACCTGTGGTAATCAATATATTCTGCAGGTCTTGTTAGATTTTGGGCATATACAGACATGACCAGTATACACCATACACAAGTATTTTATATATGGTTAAAATGGATGTAATAGTTACAACATATGATGATGGCAAAGTAAATTGGCTGGTTTTTTTTTTTTTAATAAAGGAACAAAACACTCCAAAGTATTGTGTATAGAATAATAAGGAAAAAGGAATTGAAAAAAGGATTTGATGCAATTTTAAGATGAGCCTATAACATTAGAAAATGTGGAGACCTTAAAGCTTTCCATCAGCACTGTATGCTGTGCCAGGTGTAGCTCAGTGGTTAAGGCATTGGACTATGGTTCGGAAGATCCCAGGTTCAAACCCCACAACCACCAAGTTGCCACTGTTGGGCCCTTGAGCAAGGCCCTTAACCCTCAACTGCTCAGATGTGTAATGCAATAAAAATGTAAGTCGCTCTGGATAAGAGCGTCTGCCAAATGCCTAAATGTAAATGTATGCTAATATGTAACATGAAAGCAGCAAAATGCCTAAAAACAGTTTTCTAAGTTAAAAGCAGTTTTTTTTAGTTAACAAGCACATCTAAGAAGAAGATGAGTAAAATAATCTCTCACTCCTCACTACCTAAACACCACATATTTAAACTAATGTTCACACCAAAAAATACCATATTCATGCTTGAGTAACCCCCCCCCCCCCCCCCTCACATGTAACAATCAGCAATTTAAATCCTCAGTAGTTTATGTATGGGTCAACAACAAGAGTTTAAATATCTTACTTAGGAAGTTTAAGCTCTATGTATAACTATATATACTGTATCTACTGTATCTACTGTATGTATATATCTATAAGTTCATTTCACTTATATATCAGAATCAGAATCAGAAAGAGTTTTATTGCCTTGTACGCTTGCACGTACAAGGAATTTGTTTTAGTGACGGAGCTTCCAGAACAAAAAATACAAATGACAAGACAAAAACAGCATGACACATATTAAAAAAATAAAAAATAAAAAATAAATTTTTAAATGGTTGACATCAAATGGAGTACGGTGTGAGATACTTTTAAATAAGTTACATAAATATCTGAAATCTGTGGTATTATACAGTATTTTGCACAGTGGTATTGTACACAATATTACACATATATTTATACATATGGGGGTAGAATAATGTATGACTATATGAATTGACACATATAGCAACCATAGTTCAAATAAAATACAATTCTAGCTGTCTAACAGGGGTTTTTTAAAAATGTGTTCATAATTTGCTGTCTTATCGCATGTTTTCAGTTTTTGTTTATTGTATTGATGTCATATGTTAGAATTGTGATATAGCTCGTTGTTTAGAACGACACACTTTCAATTTTATTTGTCCCTTAACAGGTTAAACCATTTTAACAATATATAACGGATTTACCTGTGTGATATTTGCATAATCATAATTATTTGTTAAATAAATGTTCTGTTAAAAAGCCGCCTCAAATATGTTCATGGAATATTATCGTCTGATAATGACAGCCGAAATTGTTTCGGCTCTTTTAGCATCCATGTTTTTTTTTTTGTGGTATTGTCCTTGTCACCTTGTTAAATCTTTGCACATTTTGTATGAACATGGGTTTTAATCCAGTACAGCTTGAGTTACCTTTTTTACTATTATAGCTTAGATTTTTATTCTATTATATTCAGCTCTTTGGAGATTACATTAGAGGGATTATTTTGTTGATTATTAAGTGACCTGGTTTCTGAGTTCCATCTTCCTGCGTGTGTGCGTACAGCATGCTGTATGTAAGCGCAGGAAGCATGCATTTTGTATATTAAAGTGTATTGTTTGTCTGCAGCTGTAGTCAGCGTGAATCTCCTAATCCAGCTGTTACACTCAGTAGGTCATTCTGTGTTTCACCCTCTTCTGCTTTTGAACGTGGTGTACACACTATCTATCTCAGTTTTCACCTTTCACTGCAGTCTCTTCCCTTGACTGGCTCAATCCAGTTCCTTCTGCTTCTTCCCTTTCCACAGGCATGCGACAACCCCTCCACCCATGACTCTCATATCTGTCTGTCTGAGTGTGTGATAATACAGTCAGTGTCTGACCTTATTTTATCTATATACTGGCTTGTGTTTCTGTGTGTGAAGATTATTGATATAATTTTTATGTAGATTATTTCACAGTGTATTTATGGATGCGTAGTGAAGTTTTCCATTCTGTTACTCTAATGAGTTGTAACACACAGGGTTTTTATATAATAATTTCAGTGAACAAGCGTATTGTGTGTATGTGTATGTGCGTGTGTGTGTGCGTGTGTGTGTGCTAAAATGTGTCTGTGCATACACTTAATCACACCGAAATATTTCACTTACACGCTTTCAGTAACAAATTTGGAGCCCAGGAACACTGTGTGAGAATATTTATCAGTTGGCTGATGCACCGTATATTGTAACAGCATCAGTGTGTGGGCGGGGACCTTCAGTCAGCCGCAGCCCTAATGAAATATTCATGTACAAGTCACATTGCTCTAAAATATCTCTAACAGTCCAACAATATCAACAGAATATACTCTCACACATGCAAACACACAAACTTCCCTCAAATTAAAAGCCACTTACAAGTAAACTTCTATTACATGTAAAATGCTCAAATAATGGAAGAACTCCATTAGTGCAAATTCTGCTAGAAGAAAGCTTATAATAACCCAAGCTAATATTTATCCAGTTAAAATGCTTTAAATTAGGCTTTCAATTACTTAAATTATCATTGAAAATGTCATATGCTGTAATGAGTTGTCATAACAATTCATAACAACATTCATTCATATGAGCGACATATTACAACAATACAAGCTGTGTTACATCAGTTACAAAGATAGAATATTAAGGCAAATCTTATTAATATTGGGAAATAAAACACATGCAAAGGCTCCATAGTGCTTGTTCTTTCTCTGACAGTTCTGGGACTTTTAGACAAGGGCATGTCATATGAAAGATCTCATAACCTTTTCATGCATTTCTACCTGTGGTAATCAATATATTCTGCAGGTCTGGTTAGATTTTGGGCATATACAGTCATGACCAGTATACACCATACACAAATACAGCATGTATGCAGGTTATGACCATTTTTCTTTTTTCTATATGGTTAAAATGGATGTAATAGTTACAACATATGATGATAGGTTAGTAGGATGACTATCATAACTATACAGTGCATCCGGGAAGTATTCACAGCGCATCACTTTTTACACATTTTGTTACTGTATGTCACTTATTCTAAAATGGATTAAATCTTTTTTTTCCCCCTCAGAATTCTACACACAACACCCCATAATGACAACATGAAAAAAAATTACTTGAGATTTTTGCAAATATATTTATTTATTTGTTTTTTTGAGAAAGCACATGTACATTCACAGCCTTTGCCATGAAGCTCAAAATTGAGCTCAGGTGCATCCTGGTTCCCCTGATCATCCTTGAGATGTTACTGCAGCTTAATTGGAGTCCACCTGTGGTAAATTCAGTTGATTGGACATGATTTGGAAAGGCACACACCTGTCTATATAAGGTCCCACAGTTGACAGTTCATGTCAGAGCACAAACCCAGCATGAAGTCAAAGGAATTGTCTGTAGACCTCCGAGACAGGATTGTCTCGAGGCACAAATCTGGGGAAAATTTCACCTGCTTTGAAGGTCCCAAAGAGCACAGTGGCCTCCATCATCCGTAAGTGGAAGAAGTTCAAAACCACCAGGACTCTTCCTAGAGCTGGCCGGCCGTCTAAACTGAGCGATCGTGGGGGCGGGGGGGGGGCATAGTCAGGGCGGTGACCAAGAACCCGATAGTCACTCTGTCAGAGCTCCAGAGGTCCTCTGTGGAGAGAGGAGAACCTTCCAGAAGGACAACCATCTCTGCAGTAATCCACCAATTAGGCCTATATGGTCGAGTGGCCAGAGAGTCTCATCGACCCTGAGAATTTTGTTTCTCATGGTCTGAGAGTCCTTCATGTGGCTTTTGGCAAACTCCAGGCGGGCTGCCATGTGCCTTTTATTAAGGAGTGGCTTCAGTCTGGCCAATCAACCATATAGGCCATTATTTACTGTATGGAGCTCACATGGACATTATCTGGTTTGGGCACGTTTGGAGCCTGTAGCTCCAGTAAAGGAAAATGTTAAGTTTAAGTTAAGCCTTTATTCGTCATGTATACTTTACTTCAGTGTGAATTCCTTTCTCAGCATATCTCAGCTTCGTTGCTGGAGTAAGAGCGCAAGGTCAGCCATGATACTGCGCCCCTGGAGTAGACAGGGGGTTAAGGGCCTCGCTCAATGACAGAACAAGCTCTTTGGTGGAGCTTGAACCATGGCTATATACTGTAAGCAAGCGACTCTGGTGGGATCTTTAAATAGCTCACCTGCTGACCCTAGAAGTTCAATTCGCAATCCATTCTGCTGCAGAGCCCCTACAACATACAAATACATCCTATACAATTTTGTGCTTCTGACGTTGTGGCATCAGTTGGGTAAAACCCTCATGTGACTGTGAGGGTGAGGTCATCACATATGTTTGTCTGTCCAATGTAATTCATCAAGGTGTCATCTGGATAGTATGGTTGTGTAGTGAGAAGTGTTGCTTATTGACACGTACATGGGTTAGTTTTACATTGGCTTATTGTCTGTGTGATCCTCCTCCCATATTTTACACTCCATAAAGTATGCCAGTAGGCAGATTGGCTACAGTGAGACTTCACCATGAACCTGACCAAGATAAATCAATTCTTGGTGATCAATGAATATGCCTTAATAATTGAATGAATTAATAAATTAATTAATTTATTTATGAACATTGTAATGAGATTATGTCGTAATGTCATAATTTGATGACAGCTCTTATTCAGAGTTACCAGTGATAGTAAAATCAAGCTGTTCATGAACCATTATGACAACTACATAGAATAAGCTTATTCTATGTGCTGAGACAAATTGATGACAATGTAAGAAGTGTCACTCAAATGTAAGGTTCTTAGTGTTCAGACGAGTTGAAATCATTTGATACCTCCAGCAGAGGGAGGCAGTGAAATGATAATCACATTTATGTGTACATGTTGCATTGCTGAAAAGGTTTAAACAGAGATTGTTGAGCAAATGTCCTTAAAGTTGACTGTACTTAAAAACAAACACAAACTGAATACAGACTGTTTCCTCTCACTAAAGAGGCATTATACTTATTGTGGGGAAAAATAATAAAAAATAATCTACCTGGGACAAAATGTATAATGTCATTTTATGATCATCTTATAAGAATTAGTGATTATGGCTCAATTCTATGTTCATTATTAATGTAATGTTTAACAAGATGATTGCTTTATTTTGTTTTAAAGAAACCCAATAACCCGGCTATCACATTCTTCAGCTATGGAGGTCTATTAAGACATTATCTCTCCTTGGGTCAATCTGTGACAAGATTAGTTGATTGGTTGTACTGATATTTCAGGCATTATCACTGTGCCATTCAGAGAACAGAGGCAAATCAAGCCGCATTAGAAAAACACCAGTTATCCGTATAATAACTTCTTTATGAAACCAGGTGTAGTAAAAGAGCAAATATGACCTTGGCATATATCATGCTGTAATGTCAACTCTTTATACTTCTACTGAAATTCCTTTTTTATGACCATTTAAAGGTTGTATAAAGCAATTTACTTAAGCATAAACTACAACTGGTTGTATAAATGCGTTAATTAGTGAACTGTGGATCTTTTATCAACTCATAAACTTTCTCTGTGAGCTTTGCTGAGTAAACAAGTCATGGAAAATGAGGTTATCATGAGGATTCAACCAGTCAGATAAGGATTATTAAATAACTAGAATACATGCAGGATAATTAATATGGGACAAATTAATCATGAAAGGTAAACTGCAATATATTTTGTATAATTTGAACAAGTGCAGTTTGTTTGGCCTGTTTAATCACAGCCTGTCCTACTTCAGAAATCAGGCTTATTGAAACATTATACTGGAGTAATCCCAGGGGCACTCTTCACCAAGTTTTACACTGCAGTCCCATGCAGTATCCATCCTCAAATGCACAAGAGATAGCTATGTATAGCACTAACTACATCATGCAGCATGGGAATGTCACCAAATTATACCACAAACATGATTTAATGCTAAATCAAAATAGCTAAGTGCATACAGCCATTGACAAAATGAGCGAAACTAAATAAAATAATGGTGACCCTATGACTGTAACTATCTCCTAATGCTTGGTCAGTTGCATTCAAATACTCTGGTGCTGTCAGCATTGTGTCCTCAGCATGGCAGGGTGAGTGAGAGGAGGATTTTTAACAGGACCAAGGAGTCAGAGATTATGATGGGGTAAACACAGGAGGACGTCCTTCTCACCCTGTTTCTTGATCACCAATGGAGCGACCCTTGGTCTAGGACCCTTAGGACCCTTAGTCCTACACCAGGTCACCCCCTTGGCCTCTGGGTTGGACTGCACTAGCATGGCTGCCCCCTTCAATGAGCTGAATGAATTTAAAAGGAGGTCATGCACTTGGTTCCCTGAGTTTAGTGTGAGATAAAAAAAAAAGTGCTGATTGTGTTAACTTGTGTTCCAACAACAACCTCTTCAGCAGCTTCCTCTCAAAGAGTTGGAAGGCAAATAAGACTGATTGTATTTGTTTAATTTCTTTTTAATTTATCTTTTCTAGAATAATGTTGATTGTATAGTATATGCATAATATACGCATAGCAATATAAATGACTGTGAGTTGAATGAATAACAATGTTAAATTTTGCCTGAATAAATTGCAAGACATTAAAGAACTTATCACCAAATTGGATACATACCAATTATTTTTTTTAATAAAAAAATTAATTATAAAAAATAATAATAATAATTACCGACTACTTCAAGCTAAGATAGACCATAACTGACTCTGTGAGCTTACCTTTCAAAACGGATTAGATAATTGGATAATGGGAATCTGATGATTTGATCACTAGTGGTTGATTTAATCAAGCTATTATTATACAGTCCTACAAATTTGCAAAAAGGGAAGAGAAAAATGTTTGCATTCTTTAAATGCATTGATCTAATTCAATGCCTCTGAGAAAGTAAGGCTTTCATCAAATCTTTCCATATTTAAACTGTGGTGTTCTGAATATAATGACTGGGTCTCTGCATGAATGAACCTCACTGCCAATGACAATAAGCAAATAATTATTGAGCAGGTATAATCAAGTACAGTAGTTCACCGGGAGAATCCTGACTAACCAGTAGTAGCAGTTAAAATGGAGAATTCTGTTGAGTTCCTCTGGTGATATTTTAATTGCCTTCTAGTTTTGGCCCATGGAGCTTCTTAAGAAATTGATTTGTGGTATCTTCCTGTAAAATGATATGTGCTGAATACTGCCAGGAAAGTGCTTTAGTTTAAATTTTTTTTTAATGCTATAGACAATACAAAGAATAAAATATACTTTCCTAAAAACAATGATGGACATCCTGGCCTTTTCAGATTCAGTAACACATCTCTCTTTCAGCCAAAGAAACCAAAAAGGCAGCTAGTCAGCTAAAGAGAAGACCTGGTGATGATGACAGCCCTCATATAAATCATCACTTTTCAAACATTTTGTAGCCAGGGATGCCTGAGTAAAGATTTATTTTATGAACAAAATCCTATTCAAATATTAGGTTTTCTATTGCTGAACTTTCCACTGCCAGAACACAGTGCATTCAAGTTGATATTCTTTATAGGCAGATTTATTTTAGCATTATTTGGTGTTTGGATTGAACCCATTGAAATCAAGCAGTCAGTCAAACAGGCTGAACATCTGAACTAAATGATTAATATAAAAACTTAACTGAGCTGGCATTTCACTGCAGTAATGAAATCAGCATAAAACATAATATAAACAAAAATAAGAATCACAGATCTTCTTTCCATGCATTACAGGACCCCACTTTGAAAACCACTGAGAAATTATTAGGACAATTAGCGGTGTATAACTATTGTACTACGGCCAGCCAGGTGAAGACATGACTATTACCACACAGAATTAGTCTGCAAATGTTACAACAGGAATAGCAAACCTTATATGTAATTTCTGCATTTGATTTGTCTCACTGCCATCCACTGGTCAAAAACAGTTAACACAAATGTTCTGCACCTTGGCACGCCTACAGTGGGTCAAATGAACCACATTAAAAATCTAGAATTTTAAACGTTCAATATTTTTGAATGTATAATTTTCAAGATTCTCTTAGACAATTTGTAATCTTGACCTGCTTTTGATTATACATTGCAGACTTAAATTAGCACAAAGACAATAACATGCTGATTTATCAATTATGAGACAATTTTTATAACGTTTTTGCGCACACAAAAATAAATAATTAAAAGAGGGGTCACTAACTTATACACATGACTGGAGCTTCAGATAAATGATGTTTAATCAACTATACAATGACAAATCCCTGAGAGTTTTTACACACCTTGTGTGACCTAAAATTCTGCTTGTTTTGTGTTTTTATTTTGCTACGAAGGAATGGATTCATGACAATATAGACAAATGGTCGCTTCCTTGTATCTTTCAGCACAAAAAGTGCACTTGAATGATCAGCATTTAAAGTAGTGTAATTATATTATTATTATTTTTTTATGATTTTAAATAAGTGGAGACATTTGGCCAGTAGGGTGTGCTGTTCTCCAGATTACGGAGAGATTGACCATGTGTGTTTAGTAGGTAATTGTGAGATGCTCTGATCCAGATGTCCCATTACAGTTTGTCTCTCATCGAAGTCACTCAGATTCTTACGCTTGCCCATTTTTTATGCTTTCAACACATCAACTTCAAGAACTTACTGTTTACTTGCTGTCTAATATATCTCACATCTTGACAACAAATAGACACTGTACTTAACATTTACAAAATTTGCAGAGACAAGACTTAGGAATATGCAAAGGAATGCTGTGGATCAAAGATGCCATAGAAATAATGACAAACTTTTTTTTTAATTATTATTTAAAACTATATTTAAAAAAAAACTAAGCAAAGTCGATATTTGGTATGGGTACTTTTATGGTATTTGGTATGGGTACTTTTATGGTATTTGGTATGGGTACTTTTTGCTTAAAAACAATTTTAAAAAAAAACCAGTAGTACAAAATAATTCAGAAATCTTTATTGGAGAATGTTTTTTTTTTGTGTGTGTGTGTGTGTTTGAAACTTAGTGCCTGCGTGTGTGAACAGTGCATAGTGTATAGAACCAGATGTAGCAACATGTAGCTTCCCGCACACAGTGTGCTTATCTCATATACAGTACTGTATATTGTGTAGAAAGCCATCACGCATCTCTCAAGTGTTAGAGTCGTTTTTCAAATATATTACTAGGAAATGCATTATGGCTGCCAAATGCAAAAAAAACAGTGCTGGTGTAAGTTCAAAGCTTTAAAACAGATTCATGTATAATGTTTTTTAAGATTTGTTTTTTATTATAGACCTTGAATAAATGTAATATATTATTAATATAAATAAATTTCCAAAATGGTAAAAGGGCCAAAAAATGAGCAAAAAGTTATCAAAATAATCCCATTTTATTTTGAGCTCTAATATTGTTTCATTTCAAAATCATTCAAGACAAACATAACCCCTAGCATGTTTAAAACAAAGAAAAAACACAGGCAAAAATGTATTTATTCAAAATACAACATAAGAGAAAAAAAGTTAATCATATGTATAATTCAAATATATATATATTTTTATTCAAATTTTTTATTCTATCCATTAACTTCTTCCGATCTTTGTAGAAACCCTATGTGATCCGACCCAGTCATGGCCTCCTGTGTCTCTCCATCATTCACCTCTGTCTATCTGAGCTCCTCTACTCCTTTTCCTCATTTTATCCATCAAGGATTTAACAGTACGCATGCTGCCTGAGCTGAACTTTCAGCTGAGAGTCAGTAGCTGATGTTAATAATACATGCTCGGTTTTCTTCCTGTCAATTTCTGTGAGGGATTTTTTTATTCTCCATGTCTAAACATTTTTCTTTACAGTTTTCAGACAGGAACATGTACAGCTAAACCATGTGTGCACCTCTAACACCCTGTGACATCTACAAGACTTTGTGTTGGTTTGAGATAAAATCACAAATGGAAAAAATGTGTGTGCGGGGGTGAGATGTGGGGGTTTGTGTGTGTGTGTGGGGGGGGGGGGGACGACTCTTGGGGGTCTGTGGTCTTTTTGCAATTTCTTTTCCCATAATGCTCCTAGGGGGAAAAAAAGAGGAAGTGATAGCGTCTACATGGAATGGGGATCTTTCAAACCACCTCCACAGAACAATGTAGACAAAGTTTTGTAAAGAGGTCATTCCCCTGTGTTATCTGTGCTGTGAAGTTCTCTTTTGGAGATATGAGCCAAGATTTAACTGAACCGTGCCCTCCGAATTCAAGTCATTTAAAAAGCAAATTCTCACTGTGGTTTGAAAAATGTAGTGTTTTGCCTTCTGAGCACGTAACAAGTCATTTTGCTTTAGTGGATTTAAGCCAGACCTGGCACTTAATTTTTGGATTTGGACTTTTAAGTGCAATTTGTCTGTTTAAAGGTTTAACTAATCCATTTTTATTCCCTTGGGTATTTTTGCACCAGCTTCATACTTGTCTGGCACCTTCTTAGTCTGTCTGTCTCCATCTGTCCCCTGTGTCTGTCTGTCTCCCTCTCCCGTCTCTCTTTCTCTCAGTGTTTCTCATTAACGATGGCTCTTTTGGTATCTGGGAAGCACTGTGCGTGTGTGTCTGTGTCTGTGTGTGAGGGAAAGGTGGCGAGTGCCAGACATATGGAGTTGATCAGCAGGCTGGGTGCTGATGTTTTCTTTGGGAATGCTGACAGACTGACAGGCAAACTAGTGCAATCCAGTGACACAAAATCTACACTTAACTCTGCTGAACAACCAGAAGAAGAAAGCAAGCAGAAGAAGACAAAAAAGGAGAAAGAGGAAAAAAAGAAAGACATTTATTGTGACTGCCCCTTTTTTCCCTCTCTTGCTGGGGTTGCTTTCTCCCTCTCCACACACTCATACTCTCACTCTACTCTTCTCATTCCTTCGCTCCTTCACCCCAGGACAGACACGCACACAGTCTCTGACTCGCCGTCTCTCGTGGAACTTTTTTTTTTTTTACCCCACTCTTTCTCTTCCTCTCTCATTTGGAATGATTCTGAGAGGGAGGGAAGTACTTGGAGGCTTGCTGAGATGCAGAAACTCCCCAGATGCCTGAGACCGGAGTGGTGAAAGGAGAGGATTTGCCCTGCTGCACACTGACCACTCGACTAAATCACTGTGAGGAAAAAGAAAACAAGGGGCCACAGAGAACGGAGGTGTGGTGCAGACTGATACAACTAATTATCCTTTCCTGAAAGTCACCACTGGCATTTTCATCTCCTTGCAGCCTGGATGCCATGGCTGCTCTGCAGTTTTCCGTCACTGTGGGGTTCTTGCTGGTGATCTGGTGCCCGCTGAGAACAAGTGGATCCAGCATTCCATCACAGACCCGCCGCAACATCTCAGAGAGCGCAGAGAGCAAAGTAGAACGTCTCGGCCAGACCTTCAGACACAACCTGCGCCTGCTGCGTGAGCGTGG
This sequence comes from Channallabes apus, assembly GCA_030522415.1. NCBI lineage: Eukaryota > Metazoa > Chordata > Actinopteri > Siluriformes > Clariidae > Channallabes > Channallabes apus. The sequence goes on from CM060108.1 coordinate 36,872,915, forward strand.
CAGCCGCCTTGAACTTGTCTTCCTTGTGGACGAGTCCTCCAGTGTGGGAGCGACCAACTTCAGGAGTGAGCTGCACTTTGTACGGAAGATGCTCTCGGATTTCCCAGTGGCACCTGAATTCACACGTGTCGCCCTGATTTCCTTCAGCTCAAAGAACCATGTGCTGACCCGGGTGGACTACATCTCAGCACCCAAAGCTCACCAGCACAAGTGCTCACTTTTCAATAAGGAAATTCCTGCCATCACGTATAGAGGAGGAGGCACATATACCAGGGGAGCCTTTCAGCGAGCAGCGGTAAGTGTGTGGACTTGTTCAAAGTGTGCTCATAGGTGTACTGTATGTGCATGTGAGAGATAGAGAGATAAAAAAAAGAGATACAGCATGAACCTGTGAGCTAAGCTTTTCAACATTGTTTTACTTTCTGACAGTCATGCATGGTCAAAGGGTTCAAAAGGAAGCTGGGTAAATATGGGAATATAAAGCAAGAATGAGAGATGAGCCCAGAAAAAAAAAGGATTCTGTGCATAGCGACAAATACAGAAATGCCACAGTTGGAATGATTTACAGTATAATTCAGTGCACAGATGTAATAATGAACAAACCAGCTTTATAATATTGTATCTTTTTTTTTTTTTCCATTGTCACATCCATGTGCTATAATGAAGCAGGTCATTGTCCCTGAATGGCCTCAATATTTTACACATAAGACAAATGAGCTATCGTCTAAGCCGTTAAACAGAGATAAAGAGGATATAGAGTGTGAAAGTGATCTATTCCTGTAATGCATAGGGTGAAAGTGCAAAGTTGTGTAATGCACATGTGGTCCTACTCCTACTCTCATTCTTCACTCCACTCCCTTACACTTCACTGGGTTCATGAATAGTGATCGCAGCGTGAACACACCTAGTGTAACTGGAGAGGCTGCAGGAGTCCAGAGAGAATCAAGAGATGCTGACTCTCTGCATGACTCTCTGATCCACCTCCAACTAAACTGTCATATTACACTATACAGTATTATATTTTGTTCCACTTTGTTAATTTGTTTTGGGGTGACATTGAGATAAAGCTATACAACAATAAAGGTTTGATACAGCAAAAGACTATTTTAATGGTAAAAACGCATAAATGATTAAAGGTCATTCCACAAATCATTACGTGTCGTATTGATTAAAGAAGTAGTTTGTAATATCTAGAGACTTGTCTATTGCCTGTTAATGGAATTATACTTACAAAAATGGTGGGTGGAGCTGAATTATGGGCCAGAAAAAGCAAGCATAAGCCTTAAGCTGAAAAAAACTGACAAGACCTATTGCAAGACCTATTGCATTGCATGCCACAGTATTTGTTAGATGGAAATGATATTACTAGTGTAGTCACAGATACAAAAGGCATTCACATGCTCTGGACAAACTCTACTCAATGCAGTTTTGAGTGAGACAATTAATGATCTTTCTCTGAAGAAACATTTCATCTTTGAATGATACAGTATTCTTCCTAAATGCACTGTATTGCCATCATCTCAATGACAAAAGCTTCCTCTGACTTCCTCATTTCAGCCGCCTTATCCTGGCTGTGAAACCATTCATATTCATTGTGAGGTTTAGGCCTAAACCTGTGATTCATTTAAAGTTAATTCTTGGATTCAGACAAGAGACAGTGTAGAGACAGGCAGTTTCATATTTCTAATAAAATACCTTTTTTTCTTTTTCTCTGACAAGTATACATGATTTAACAAGTATGAGTTGAGCAAGAGGTTTAAAAACAAATTTCATATAGGCTCTCTCTCTCTCGCTCTCTCTCTCGCTCTCTCTCTCTCTCTCTCTCGCGCTCTCTCTCTCTCGCGCGCTCTCTCTCTCTCTCTCTCTCGCACTCTCTCGCTCTCTCTCTCTCCATGTATTTTGCAACTTTTCTTTTCCAACATTAATATACAGTATTTAGAACTACGCTCCTGTCATCACTTGCCTACTTGAGTAGTTTCTTTATTGGGTTTAAATCAACCCCCACTATCACTCACCCCCATTGCATCCTTAGCCTATGCCAGGAAGTCTGGGCATTTATATAATAAATAAATAAATAAATATAATAAATAAAAAAATGATGAAATGGTGAATGTTTAAAGTTAAAATGGTCCCTAACTGAAGAAAGTATGATAAGCTTTTGTGTACAAAATATTAAGATAATGGGTTCTTTATTTGCTCTTATCGAGAACCCTATAAAACTTGTTCTCTGTTGAAGAGGGTACTAAGTATTGTATTTGTAGGTAGCTAAGAATGCCTAATTAGCTAAAGAGTTTGAAAAACTTCAAATGTATGCAGAGTAAGCATCTCAAAACAAGTTCAACAGAGATCAATTTGTGTAGAGTTCTGGATAAGAGAGAAGAAAGAACCCATTAAGTTTTTTGGTCTAAACCTTTTTTTTTTTTTTTTGCAAATCTGATATCTTGCGGTTAGTATAAGGACTTAGCAGAGATAAGCTGTGCTTTACAGTTTTTTGTGATGGTGGGATAAAGAGGTTACAGTTAGTGGATTGGATTATGATGAAAGACCCAGGGATTAAAACATTCCGCACAGCTAGAACTTAGTATTTCTTAAATAGTATAAATGTAGAATATGCTTTAAAAGAATTTATGTTTATTTCCTCTCCTTCTCAAAGATTTGCTCTATATGTGATTTGTCAACACTTCCTTGTGAGAAAACCAGAGCCAAAACAACTTAATGAACCCCTCATAGTCCCAACACCCCCAACCCCACCCCCAACCCCAACCCAGTCTGTGTGTGTGTGTGTGTGTGTGTGTGTGTGTGTGTTTGATTTTTTTCAGATTTTCTCCAGATTTTGTACCTGGTCAGTTTTCTGATTAACAAGGCAGAAAAGGATGTATAATAGGAGCTTGAATGGGTTTAGATTTGAGCAATAAAAATAAAGGCTTTCTGACAAATCATGTATGTTTTAACATTAATTTTTATCAAAAGTGAAGGTAATATTTAGTAATATTCATGGCAAGGAAACCCGTCGGAGGTCTCACGTACATGCACACACAGAGCAGCTGGGTCTTTTCAGATCATGTGCAATGGATAGCCTGGTCAATATTTTTATTCCATGGACGCAGTCCAAGTTTTGTGGAGGAGGGTTAAAAAGAATTCTTGCATAATAATACTGTCTTTCTCTTGAAAACCCCCTTTCCCAGCAGAAATTCCAGAGAGGTGTTTTGAGTGTCACTGACCCTTCTAACATGGTTTTGAACTCAGGACTGTGGGAGAAAGATTGTGGCTGGATGTAAACAAATCAACTAGTTCTAATTTCACTTAGTAGATATGCGATCTGCACAGTCTGCCACTAAGTTCATTTCTACACAGTGGCCCTGATTTGCTGAGATACAAATTAATGATCACTGATTTGCATGTGCAAGGAGTTAAGTAGGAGTGTTGCAAAGAATAAGTGCATGAATAAGTAGAAGAAGATTGAAATGGATGTTTTTGCTTCTCTGTGCTGTAAATATCAGTTAAACCAAAACTGAACTTTATCTTATGCACATCATTTTATATTACTGTAGGTAAGTAAAGGCTGTGGGACGTGTTGAAAAATTATATGCTGTTGTCTTCAAAGATGTAAATACAGTATATTCCCTTTGTAAAAACTTGTTAATACTTTTTGATTGTTTAACGGGTTGCTGCAGGTGTTTGTACTGTAAGATTGGCTACATTTTTAGACGGGTCAGTCCTGATCCTTGAGCGTGTCTTTGTTCTACTGAACAAGAATAATAAAAGCACAAATGAGTACATGATGTGTACACTGTAACAAATTGATGTAAATTTACAGGACTTTTTTTTTTTTTACAGTTTCCGACTGTTTTTTTCGAAATACTGCACTTTTCTGTAAGAGAAACAGCATTACTGTGATTTACAATATTTAACTGTAAATATTGTGCAAGTACTTTTGCTGATTTTGTGGGCGCAGTAGGTTAAAGCGCTCGCCCTATCATCTGGAGATCGCAGGTTCAAACCCCGGGTGATGTTCAATTGGACACGACTAGATTGAGGGAAAGAATTGGGCAGGACTAAAAAAAATTTTCTTTTAAATATTCCTGTTAAAAATACAAGTTGTCCGAATAATTATTTACCACTAAAATACAGTAAACAGTACAAAATCACAGTAATAAGCTGTATATCAAAATACAGCAATTTACTGTAGTCTATTTCTACAGTACAAATACTATAATAAAACAGCATTTTACTGGCAAAACTGCTGCCAGTAATTTACTGTAATTTTACATGAAATTTTTTTACAGTGTAGATCAAAGATGTTTTATACAGTACTCTGCTGATATTTACACACACACACACACACACACACACACACACACACACACACACACACACACACACACACACACACACACACACAGTATAAATGTGTGGCCAATCTTTTTGCTCTGATCTACAAGTGTAGGTGCAAATGAATGGAAAAAGCTGTGGGTTTAGTAGAGTTGCATCATTAAGGCAAACAGAGCAACACAAGCCAAAAGTGTTTATTAGAACAAATAAAAAGAAGTGAGATGAAAAGGAATGACCAAAGGTCAGAGAATTAGGAAAGGAAGACAAATTAGAAACAGCAAACAGCTCTGGTATTCCCTGCATCCCTGCTGGGATGATAAGGGAAGATTGTGTTTCTACAATATGACTAAACCTTGCTGCTTCCCGCACACGTGTTTGTGCTGCTAATAAGGATTGATGAGAAAGATCAAAATGAGAAATGGGCCTCCATCCCCCACAGCTAGATAAAACAGCGAGGAATTTCTTTAAAGCACCTGAGACTTGCCAGCAGACAGAGCGATAAGATCCAGAGGACTTTGTCGACCCCCAGCAGACAAGAGTAGACCGTGTAGAGAGGATGAATGAGTCGTCTCACATGTCTATGGTGAACAGAACTGGGTGTACTTTTTCCATAACAAATGAACTTTATTGTGTGTAAGAGAACCCTATGAGCCGTGAGTTATATCATCATTTAGCCATACGGCAAAGAGTCCCTGTGACCCGCGTCATCATTTAGCCATATGCCCATGTTGTCATAGCACATTATGTGTTTGCGTCATTCTTATGTTTAGGTTTGAAGAACTGCTTAGATTAAACACTAACACTGGTGTTTTAAAAATGAAGTCTCTTTTGTTTGTATGTTTATATGGTCTTGTATATTATAGTTTATACTAATCAGCAGTGCTACTACTACTGCATGCAAGAGATGCTGGTCTGAGGGTGGGTAATACAGAGGCCTGTAACAGAGCCAGGGCATTAGAAATCAGAGGCATTAAGAATGTAAACATTTTTGACAAAGATTGCATTGTGAAAAACTTCCACAGCAGCTCTGACCCCAAACTCATGTGGGAGGGCGTTGATGACTGCAAATCAACAGAACAGACTCTCCTAACCAGCAGACCTTTTCTCTCTAATGAGCTCAATCACATCTACCCTCTCTTTGACAAGGCAGCAGTTGACTATTGTTGATCATGTTGACCATCCGCTCTCACTTTAAGCAACAGATATGCGTTCAGCACAGAGCAGAGTGGATGCATGTAATGCCATTGGCCCTGATGGAATATGTGGGCATGTGTTCAGGGAATGTATCCAACAGGGCATGTGTCCAGCTGGCTCAGGTCTTCACTGGAATATTCAACCTGTCACTTGCCCATGCTACAGCCCCCACATGCCTAAAGAAAACTATCATACCGTTGTCTAAGCCCTCTACTAAAGCATGATTGAATGACTTCCCCTCTGTTGTACTAACTCACATGGCATTGAAATGTTTTGACAAACTGGTGTTCAGTCACCTCAATGTGGGTCTGGTATACACTGATACCCCACCGATTTGGGTCCTGCTCAAGCAGGTTGACAGAAGATATACATAACAAGACTATATGCATAAAGATACACTTTATGAACATCAGCACATCCATATGAAGGTGAATTCAGGACTATAGACCACCATATTAAGACCTCAGTCTGCTACAGTAGCTTGGGTAATTACTGTACATGTTCTTTATCATTATCATAAACACTGATTATGTTCTGTGCACTGGGAAGACCAAAGTGCTCATTGTGGTGCTCATTATTGTAAATATCAACTAGGCTGAAGTAGACCATGTATCCAGCTTTAAGTTCCTGGGTGGTTACATCTCTGATTATATGTTCCGGCACCATAATACTTCAGTTTTAGTTAGGAAGGTGCAGAAGTATTTTCATCAGAAGTGAATCTTCATCTTCGTAGGGCTGCTTTCAGTGGACTGAACAGATGTCATGCATCAGCAATATCAGGACTATAGGGAGGTATAAAAACAAAGTATTGCGATGTGTAGACAGTATGGCGAGTGTGTGGAGGTGCATTGTTATTGCAAGATCACAATGCCCTTTGATTGCAGTCTTCTAAATTTAATCCAGAGTTTCGGATTCAGTCCTTTTGTCATACACACTCAATCTGCGCCCGGCACTAGGACCCGGAAGTAAGACGGGCGCAAAACCAGGAAGTATAAAAGAGGTAAACAAACGATGGCTTACCGCTCAGTCATTGAGTTCGGCCCATGTCAGCTCCAGCTGTCGTTTCAGCAAACCGTGAGTACTCACATGTTGGTTCCGTTTGTCTTTGCTATTGTGTGTGTATTTTTAGGACGCGGGTTAAATTTGTGTTTTTCCCTTGCTCCGCTTTTGTGAGAGTCCTTAAACTAAATCGCGTGGTTATCCTGCCTGTTCGCTTCTTTCCGCGTTTGGGTTTATCCTCCACGCTACATTGGGCTAACCGCTAAAGCTACGTCTTCTGGTCACCTCAGGTTAGTCCATCTTGACAGAATGACTGAGCCCTCCGCGGTAAACCCAGCGGATTATGCGAGTCTCTGCGACGTTGTAGATCAGCATGCGGCGCTAATCAATCAGCTAACCGGGGATCTCGCTTCTCTCCGCCGCGAGGTCGCTGAGCTCCGGCGGGAGAATACGGATCTCCGCGCAGCTATTGATGACGTCACTGCTCGATCGCACGCCGCGGGGGCCGCGGCGCCGCATCCCCCCCCCCCCTCCTTCTGATGTTTTTCTTTCTCTACCAGAGAAGTGGAACGGCACGGACGGGAAGTGCAGCGTTTTTCTGACAGCTCTCGATCTGGTGTTTGAGTTTAATGCCACCAAATACTCCACCGATCGCCTTCGCATTGCTCTTCTCGTCTCGTTGCTAAAAGGGCAGGCAGCAGAGTGGGCCACGGCAGTTTTACAGGCAGATACAGATACCGCCCACTCTTACAATGAGTTCATCCACCAACTCAAACTCACTTTCGAACATCCAGCGGGCGAGGTGGAGACCGACACCAGACTTTATCACCTGAGGCAGGGAGGATTGCCCGTGAGCCGCTATACGGCCGAGTTTCGCACTCTCGCCGTCCAAACAACGTGGGGCGATGCAGCACTCCGGACATCCTACTACGAGGGACTGGCTTCTCGAATTAAGGACGAACTAGCCGGGCGAGAGCTTCCTGCGACCCTGGAGGGCCTGATCCAACTCGCTCTCCGGATCGACCAGCGCCTCCTCTCTCGTCCGAGGCCAGCCCCTCGCACCCTACCACCTGCACCCACCTTCGCCGTCACCACTTCACGACCAGCACCCGTCTTCACTGTCACCACTCCACGCCCCGCAGACTCCGCCACCTACGCCACCCCGGGGCATGTCGGTTCTCCACCTCCTGCCGTGGTTGACACCGGAGCCGGGGAACCCATGCAACTAGGACGCGCCTCCTTGACCGCTGCAGAACGGGAGAGACGCTTTCGTGAAGGGCTCTGTGCCTATTGCGGGTCAGCTACACATCACAGGGCAACCTGCCCGCTCAGACCGGGAAACGCCCAGGCCCGGTGAGAGGAGAGAGATACTCGCCGGGTCACCTTCGTCTCTCCGCCATCACCACCCACTCCTCCCGTCTCACGGTTCAGGTACACCTCCAGGTTGGCCACAAACGGGTCCGAAGTGCTGCGTTCATCGACTCCGGGGCAGCAGGTAACTTCATTGACTCTGCATATGCCAAAACCCTGGGGGTAAAACTCGAGGCGTTATCCCAGCCCGTTCGCATCACCTCTGTCGACGGTCGCCCCCTCTCCACCAGCCCAATCAGCACCCGAACCGAACCCATCACCGTCTCCATCAACCAACACCATGAACAGTTAAAATTCTTCGTCACCTCCATCTCATCTCCACCCATCATCCTTGGTCATCCCTGGCTGCTCCAACATGACCCTCTAATCTCCTGGACCCAGAATCGGATCCTTCAGTGGGGCGCGACCTGCAACGAACTATGCCTACGGGCAGCGGCTGGGACGTGCTCTAGGGAGTCCGAGGCCCCCGACGTCGACACCAACTCCATCCCCGAACCATACCGAGACCTATCGGAGGTTTTCTGCAGGCGACGAGCCACCCATCTTCCTCCTCATCGTCCATACGACCTCGCCATAGACCTCCAACCCGGTACGATCCCCCCCCGCGGCCATCTCTACTCACTCACACCCACCGAGACCCAGGTGATGGAGGAATATGTAAACAACGCCCTGCGCCAAGGCACCATCAGGCCCTCCTCCTCACCTGCCGCCGCGGGGTTCTTCTTCGTGAAGAAGAGAGGCGGTGAACTTCGCCCTTGTGTCGACTATCGGGGGCTCAACCATCTCACCATCAAAAACCGACATCCTCTGCCTCTTACCAACTCAGCCCTGGACGCCCTCTCTGGCGCCACCATCTTTACGAAGTTGGACCTCCGGAGCGCCTACAACTTGGTGCGTATCAGAGAGGGCGATGAGTGGAAGACGGCGTTCATCACCCCCACCGGACATTATGAAACCCTTGTCATCCCATTCGGACTGTGCAATGCCCCCGCCGCATTCCAACACTTCATTAACGACGTCCTTCGGGACATGCTCGGTCGGTGGGCATTCGCATACCTGGACGATATTTTAATTTATTCACGCACCATGGAAGAACACACCCAGCACGTCAGGGCGGTTCTAAAGAGATTACTCGCCCACCAACTGTACTGTAAGTTGGAAAAGTGCGCTTTTCACGAGCGCTCCACCACGTTCCTGGGTTTTGTCATCTCGCCCCAGGGTGTGGCCATGGACCCGCAGAAGCTAGAGGTTGTGCGTCATTGGCCCCTACCCAAGACCCTCAAACAGCTTCAACGGTTTCTCGGGTTTGCGAACTTCTATCGTCGCTTTATCCGGGACTACAGTACAGTTGCCGCCCCCCTAACCGCTCTGACCCGTCCCTCCTCTCTCCCTTTTCACCTCAACCCGGCAGCTGTCTCCGCTTTTCGATCACTGTGTCACCGCTTCACCACTGCACCGATTCTCCACCACCCAGATGTCAATAAATCATTCGTTGTGGAGGTGGATGCTTCAGATGTGGGCGCTGGAGCTATCCTCTCGCAGCAAGGTCCAGACCAAAAACTACACCCTTGTGGTTTTTTCTCCAGAAAATTTGACTCCACTCAGCAGCGATACGGGGTAGGGGACCGCGAACTGCTGGCCATAAAGTGGGCTCTGGAGGAGTGGCGTCACTGGCTCCAGGGCGTCAGTGAGCCATTCATAGTCTGGACGGACCATCAAAATCTAATCACCATCCGAAACATTAAACAGTTAAATCCACGACAGGCGCGGTGGGCATTATTCTTTGAGAATTACAACTTCCACCTCTCATACCGCCCGGGGCCCAAGAACACCAAAGCTGACGCCCTCTCCCGACAACTAGAGGTGGACCCCCCCCGGGCGGACCCCGCGCCTGTCCTCCCCTCTTCCAAGATCATCGCACCCCTGCAACTGGACCTGGAAACGAGAGTGCGCCAGGCACGAGGTACAGAGACCGAACCGGCAGGTGTGCCACCTGGACGACTCTTCGTGCCTGAAGGGATGAGACCCGAGGTTCTCCACTGGGGACACTCCTCCCCAATTTCGGGCCATCCAGGCACCCGACGATCCCTCCAATTTATCCAGCGCGACTTCTGGTGGCCATCCATGATGAGGGACGTCCAAGAGTTCGTTCAGGCATGCCCAGTGTGTGCCAGGGCGAAGACCACCAACCGACCCTCTCCAGGAGAACTGCAACCCCTTCCAGTCCCTCGACGGCCCTGGACGCACATTGCCGTGGACTTCATCACGGGCCTGCCGGTCTCCGAAGGAAAGGACACCATCCTCACGATCGTGGATCGGTTCTCTAAGACCGTGCATCTGGTGGCTCTCGCCGGACTCCCGTCAGCAAAGGAAACAGCAGAGCTGATTTTAGAGCACGTAGTCCGTCTGCATGGGTTCCCCAAGGATATCGTCTCGGACAGAGGGCCCCAGTTCACAGCCCGGTTCTGGAAGGCCTTCTGCCGTCTGATCGATTCCACCTGCAGTCTGTCCTCCGGATACCACCCACAGACTAACGGTCAGACGGAGCGGACCAACCAACAACTGGAGCGCTACCTGAGGTGTTTCGTAGCGGACCGTCAGCGCTCCTGGGCACGCTACCTCATTTGGGCGGAACTATCACACAACCTCCACATCTCCTCTGCCACTAACCTAAGCCCATTTGAGGTATGCCACGGTTTCCAACCCACCGTGTTCAACCACCCAGAGCCGGAGGTTGATGTACCGTCAGCCCAACAGTTGGTCCGCAGATGTCGGCGGCTCTGGACTACGACCAACCAGGCCATCCAACGTGCCAATGCCCGCTACATCCACCAACATCGCCGCCGACATCCTCCGGGACGACTATACCACGTAGGTGACAAGGTATGGCTGTCCACAAAAAACCTCCACCTCCGCACCGAGTCAAAGAAGCTTTCCCCCAGATTCATCGGACCATACCACATCACTCACAGAATTAACCCTGTCACCTACCGGCTCCAGCTGCCTGCGGCGCTCCGGATCCATCCAGTCTTCCACCTGTCCCAGTTCAAGCCCTTCATCACCTCACCCATGATTCCACCCACCCCCCCAGCTCCTCCTCCCCGGATCATCGACGGCGGTCCCGCCTACACCGTGCGCCGAATCCTTGACTCGCGCCCTCGGGGCAAAGGTACGCAATACCTGGTGGACTGGGAGGGCTATGGCCCCGAGGAGCGGTCTTGGATCCCGGCCCGGTTCATTCTCGACTCCCAGCTAATTCGGGACTACCGTCACAGGGTATCCTCCATCCCAGGACCGTCAGGAGCCAGTCCTGGACAGGGGGGTACTGTCATACACACTCAATCTGCGCCCGGCACTAGGACCCGGAAGTAAGACGGGCGCAAAACCAGGAAGTATAAAAGAGGTAAACAAACGATGGCTTACCGCTCAGTCATTGAGTTCGGCCCATGTCAGCTCCAGCTGTCGTTTCAGCAAACCGTGAGTACTCACATGTTGGTTCCGTTTGTCTTTGCTATTGTGTGTGTATTTTTAGGACGCGGGTTAAATTTGTGTTTTTCCCTTGCTCCGCTTTTGTGAGAGTCCTTAAACTAAATCGCGTGGTTATCCTGCCTGTTCGCTTCTTTCCGCGTTTGGGTTTATCCTCCACGCTACATTGGGCTAACCGCTAAAGCTACGTCTTCTGGTCACCTCAGGTTAGTCCATCTTGACACCTTTATTAAGTATCTTACTGTAATAAGAACTGTTAATTATTGAACCTTGACCACATGATTAATCCAGCCTAGGCACAAATCTAATAAATGGATAAATGAATGAATGAATGAATGAATGAATGAATGCACAAATGAATGAAACTCCTACATGTTTGTTAGGTTTAATAGTTGTAAAAACACAACTCCAGATTGTTTGGTGTCCAAATGTAAATAATTTGCTCATACAAAGAAGAGTAAATACTGTAGATTCTAATCAGTTGAAGTTAACAGAATAAAACAGTATTTGGAAATATGAAGACAAATATAGTGTGGCATGTTTAATCAATTAAATTCAAATTTAAAATTCAAATTCAATTAGTGTATATTTGTTTAGGCAGCTAATATATCACTAAACATTGGATTTATCTACAATGTACAATAATAAATAAATAAAATATCTTAAAATTGAGCAAGATTGGCTGCCCAGAAGATTAGGTTAGATCATTTGGTTCTATAGTAGCTGTTTCCTGTCATATGAGAAACATATGTGAAGGAACCACATTACCATGCCATTCTGTAGAATTGGGTTTCTTTTAACACTCTGCCAAATGCTGTCAAACTTGATCCTTATACACTTATTTGCACAGGTATTTTGGCTTTTCAACCTAAATGAACCCAGAAGGCCCTACTGGACATCAATCAAAAATCATTTATCTGATTGCAAATACCATGCTGTAAAAATTTGCCCCATTCACAAAGTCTTTCTTTCTTTCTTTTTAATTGCAACTGTTATCAACATTTTAACAGTTCAGCTACCAATTCTTACAAACCCCATGAGACATTTGATGAAAAATTCAACCAGACAAGCACTGAGTGAAAAGTGTATAGAGGGGAAAAAAATGTGGAGAGAGGTTAGAGCTTAATGGGCTGGTTTTAAAAGCTGACTAAACAGGGTACAAATGATGTGTCAAGAAAAAATATCTTATGGATTTACAAATATATTTTTTTATATATGGTAGAGAAAAATGAAACTGGGAACACAGAAAGAAGCAAAGGGTTAGAGGACAATGAACAGAGGAAGAAAAATTGACCATATTGATAGCGACTGGAAATAGAAAAGATATTCCTTCTATTTCACATTTTTCAACATGACAGTAAATCAGGCTTAGGTATTTTATGTCTGTGAAGGCTAAATCTCTTGGTGCCTAATGGTTTTTGCAGGAGTGCTGCGCCTTCTCTCTGTGTGAGTACTGTATATTGGACATTAAGTTGGTTATATACTAGCATACTTACCACACATATGCATTTATCTCTAGTAAATGGATTACATCACTTATTTATTTTAGTTTTGGGGAAAAGAGCATCCTAGTTCTATTAGATTACAGTAGGTGGCGATTTTTTGAGCAGATAAAAAGAAAAATTAGGAATAGCATTGGGAATAATCACATTTATGTATTTATTTATTAATTTATTTATTTAATTAAGCAAATAGAACTAGAAGTGACATCACATCCACAAAACATTACCTTAACAACAAGTGTCACTGCATTGACAAATTAGTTAATTATTAGATTTAATGTAATATTTTTGGATAGTAGTTCATTCATTCATTCATTCATTCATTCATTCATCTTCTATGCCGCTTTATCCTGTGATCAGGGTCGCGGGGTAGTAGTGTTGGATTGAATTAACTAATTTGTCAATGCAGTGGCACTTGAAGTGCCAAATTTCTCAAATGATTCTGTTCTGGTGTTTAGTATATTATAATTAAGCAATATCACACTTGAGGTCTTGTTGCTGTACTGAATATCCGCACGGGTATGATGCGTTGTAGGCATGTGTGAAGTGCAGAAGGCAACACAGCCGTGCTGATATTGCACAAAACCTCAAAGGAATCCATTTGTTATTATCAGATTATAACACACATTCTTCTGTGACTGAGAGTTAGCGACCAAATGTTAGTGACCAAAAGTTAGCGACCATTAATTAGTGTAATTAACAGGGGTGAAAATAATTTAATGTTCTTACCGATGCTAAGTACAGTAGCTAAAATAAATAATAGAGGTGAATGACAGTACTGAGAAACTTAAGAGATCTATTTAATATTTTCAGTTATAACAGGGCATATCATATCTTGTTCTACACATCAAGTATCAGTCTATTATCAGATGTGTTTTCTTGCTGATTAAATGACTGGTATTGAATTTGGGTTTTGGCAGGCAGCTAATTTCTCTTTTTTTTAACCAGTACTGCTACTTTAACCTATGTTAGTGATCAACAGTTAGTGTAATTAATGATTGTTAGAACACCTGAGTCTCAGTGTGACATATACAGTAGTTAAACATCCCGGTGATGTTATTCTTTATTATCCCCACTTTTGGAAAACTTTTTTTGGAATATTGTTCAGCAAGCATTTACTTATTTATTGATCTACAATAACCCCTTAACATCACTAAGAGGCCTGCTGAATCCAGAGCCTATAGGAACATACAGTATGTAGAGCACTGTATAGGATAAATACGTGGACATTGGATCTGTGAGGTGGCAGCACTACCCATTGGGCCACCATAGTCTGTCCTGCAATGGACACAACTCAGAGTAACTGATTTCAGTTTTTCCAGTTTATTTTGAACAGCAGTGATTGCTTTTGGCACTGGGAACATTTGTGGTGTCATTGGCTTTTGTAGGAAATAAACAAACACTTTTACAAGTTTAGAATTTCATCCTTTAACCCCAAGATCAATGTGCCTTAGTTATCACACACAAACCTTTTTCAGCTACTTTATTTCCAGAGAAGCATTTTTAAACGCTTGCTGAATTTTTTCCTCTCTGAAAATGACCTGTTTCAAATGAGCTCAGTATTAAAAGATGGAAAGCAATCTTGCTGATGCAAATGTATGAAGTTTAGCATGGAGCCAAGCATGAAAGCCCCAGACTGCAATACAGGAACCTACAGAGTAACTCTATCCACAACCTGGCATTGCCTCACATTGTGTTTAACATTGTGTGATATTTTTCCTTTTGGCTGTTCGTTCCAGTGACTGTTAACATTCTAGAAGAAATGAAGCATAATAATCCTTACACAAGGTCTACAAATATAAACCATTATATATTTTATATATAAACTAGGGCCGGGACTTTAACGCGTTAATTTAGATGAATTGATTACACAAACATAACGCGTTAAATTTTTTTACGCATTTTAATGGCACTTATTTTTGCACCGCGGAACGTTTCTCACTGGATGAGTTTCGGGGGACCGAATATACTGGAGCACCAACTAGCGTTCAGACAAAAACAAACCACAGTGAACATGGACAATGAAGCTGATGAGACCGCTTTGACTGGCCCTGTGTGTTATGTTTGCATCAATATGCACAACTAACATCGATAATATTACTTGCTTTTTGTGTGAGACAACCAGAGGAAAAGAAACGGAAGCATGGAGAAAACGGTATTCTTCTTTTACTGCATTCAGTGCACACGACACATATAGTATACAGCGCGGTATTGCCCCCTGGTGGCCCGCCAGTGAATTAACATCAAACTCAAATATATTACACTGTGGATGGGAAATTTAGTTATAAAAAACTAATGGATGGAAGAGCATGGTTGTGTGCAAGCTGTGCAACAAAGAATTCGCATATCACCGCAGGACATCGAGCCTCAAGTATCACCTAGGGTGATATAAAATAAGGTCAAATATTTATATGCGATTAAAATGCAATTAATTTCGATTAATTAATTACAAAGCCTCTAATTAATTTTTTTAATCTAATAATATAGACCTAATATAAACCATTATATATTTTATGCCATATTGCTGTTGAATTAACAAGATTATACTGTAAATCACATTATACTGTACAACTGTGCTCATACTAATGCATTATTATATTTATGGTAACAGTTCATCCAGATAGACTTGGGTGGATGTGCCACGTAATATATGACTAATAATAAATTAGTTTAAAGGTTTTTTTCATTAATTTTCAGCATGAGAGTTTATTTATTATTATTTTTTTATGTGGCCAAAACAATTGATCCTACAAATAAAATGGACAATTGCTGTGATTATAACAGGAATAAAACATATGTACAGTTTTATGTGCTGTTTTTGTAAACGTAGACCATGATAGGTCTACCTCACCCCACCCCACCCATATATTTTTATGATAGGCTGGCTTGTGGAATTTAATTATGAGTAGAAGTTCACAAGTGTTTAGGAAGTGAAATAGCATGACTGAGAGGGCTCTTTCTTTAAATAGCATACATTCCAGCTCCCTTTAAAGTTTAGTGTAAGTTAACACGTTGAATGAGATACAGAAGGTGCTACTGACACCATTGTGTGTTTCTGTGTGAGTTGGTGAATGATAAGAAGGTGAACGTTCATATGAAATAGAAGTGTTCACATTACTGGCCTGCTTAACTGTCACAGGTCTTACAGAGTGGAGTGCAAATCACATTATTCCAGTAAGCTCAATTTTGATGCCAAGATTATTACAGCATCATGTCCATTTACTGAGATGAGGCTAGTGTTATTTTGTTTTCTTTGGAAAAACATAGACT
This sequence comes from Channallabes apus, assembly GCA_030522415.1. Taxonomy (NCBI): domain Eukaryota; kingdom Metazoa; phylum Chordata; class Actinopteri; order Siluriformes; family Clariidae; genus Channallabes; species Channallabes apus. The sequence goes on from CM060108.1 coordinate 36,889,069, forward strand.
ATTGCATATTCTGGATGCATTCAGCATTGTTTTTACTAATAACAATCAGGGAAGACCACTTAATTAGAAACACTTAATTAGAATTGTCCAAACTGTGGACTCTTACTGTAGGTCTTATAATATATAAATACTGTAGAATGAAAATAGGCAATGCCTGGATAAACTGTGATTGGTGCTATGCAGGCAAAATCACCTCACAGGTCTCCTTAATACTCAGCTTAGATGCATTGTCTTTAGTATTCTTGAAATAGACTCTAGAATCACTGCCATTCTGTCCATGGCCATCTGATTACTGAAGATCAATGATTGAATTAATGTCTTAACAAAAATGATGGAATTCCATTTCCAGACATTATCAAACTCAATGTCAGACCCCATGCCAGTTTATAAACAAAAAACGTCAGGATCTGGAATTCAGTTTGACAAAAAAATGTAAATCCCACAGATGCAAGAGATGTTTAATATACAACTGTGCCAACATGTGTTTCTTTTCTTTTCTTTTCTTTTTTATGATTTTCTGTAAATGATTATATTTGTGTACACCAGATGGGTAACTACATGTGTATCTTGTTACAACACTGGAAAGGGAGAACTATACAGTAACTCATCAATAGTTTCACTTCATTTTGTTGAGTTTTGTCTTGTCTAAAATATATACTCATTACAGTTTTATATGTAGATTGTAAGCTTTATTGGGTTTGAACCAAGTAAACTTTACAGTCCTTTAATTATAAAAAAAAGTCTTACAATTATGCTATTCACTTGACTTGGGAATACTCTTTGGCAAGGTCAGTGCCATAGTGTTACGTGTGTGCCAGGTGTTCTTATTCAGGTCTACTGTAGATGAGAAGGCACAAGCCATTCTGGTATTTGGAGGCCCCTTAAATCTGCATAGTGCCAAAGAGATTAGAGTTAAGCCACTGGTGGGAGGCTCAATTTAACCTCAGGGCAAATGGCTTAAGGCAGAGGAGTGGTATCCTCTAGCTGCCACTTGAGCTGAAAAATGTGGTCATTTACAAGCTAAAGAAATCTCAGATGACACTTGAGAAGCACATGTTCTAGGGGAATTGAGAGATGAAATTAGTGGTTAGAACTGCCTCACTCAATATCAGTGCTGGACCTCACTAACTTCACAGTCAAATCCTCAAAAACCACATATGGGCATCTTATAAACCATATACAGTACAGTGGGGCAAAAAAGTATTTAGTCAGCCACCAATTGTGCAAGTTCCCATATACTTAAAAATAGGATATCTCTCATAGGTATACCTCAACTTTGAGAGACAAAATAAGGGGGGGGGGGGGGAATCCAAAAAATTACATTGTAGGATTTTAAAAGAATTAATTTGCAAATTATGGTGGAAAATAAATATTTGGTCAATAACAACATTTCATTTTAATACTTTGTTATATACACTTTGTTGGCAATGACAGAGTTTAAATGTTTTCTGTAAGTCTTCGCAAGGTTTTCACACACTGTTGCTGGTATTTTGGCCCATTGCTTCATGCAGATCTCCTCTAGAGCAGTGGTATTTTGGGACTGTCCCTGGGCAACATGGACTTTCAACTGCCTCCAAAGATTTTCTATGGGGTTGAGATCTGGAGACTGGCTAGGCCACTCCAGGACCTTGAAATGCTTCTTACAAAGCCACTCCTTCATTACCCGGGTGGTGTGTTTGGGATCATGGTCATGCTGAAAGACCCAGCCACGTTTCATCTTCAATGCCCTTGCTAATGGAAGGAGGTTTTCACTCAAAATCTTACAATACATGGCCCCATTCATTCTTTCCTTTACACGGATCAGTCATCTTGGTCCATTTGGAGAAAAACATCCCCAAAGCATGATGTTTCCACCCCCAAGCTTCACAGTAGGTTTGGTGTTCTTTGGATGCAACTCAGCATTCTTTCTCCTCCAAACACGAAGTTCTATTTTGGTTTCATCTGACCATATGACATTCTCCCAATCCTCTTCTGGATCATCCAAATGCTCTCTAGCAAATTTCAGACGGGCCTGGACATGTACTGGCTTAAGCAGGGGGACACGTCTGGCACTTCAGGATTTGAGTCCCTGGCGGCGCAGTGTGTTACTGATGGCAGCCTTTATTACTTTGGTCCGAGCTCTCTGCAGGTCATTCACTAGGTCCCCCCGTGTGGTTCTGGGGTTTTTGCTCTGAGTTCTTATGATCTTTTTGACCCCACTTGGTGAGATCTTGTGTGGAGCTCCAGATCGAGGGAGATCATCAGTGGTCTAGTATGTCTTCCATTTTCTAATAATTGCTCCCACAGTTAATTGTTTCACACCAAGCTGCTACCTATTGCAGACTCGGTCTTCCCAGCCTGGTACAGGTCTTTAGTTTCTGGTGCCCTTTGACAGCTCTTTGGTCTTGGCCATAGTGGAGTTTGGAGTGTGACTGTTTGAGGTTGTAGACAGGTGTCTTTTTATACTGATAACAGATGCCATTAATACAGGTAATGAGTGGAGGACAGAGGAGCCTCTTAAAGAAGAAGTTACAGGTTTGTAAGAGCCAGAAATCTTGCTTGATTGTAGGTGACCAAATACTTATTTTACAGAGGTATTCATCAATTAATTCATTAAAAATGTGATTATCTGGATTATTTTTCTTATTTTGTCTCTCATAGTTGAGGTATACCTATGATTAAAATTACAGGCCTCTCTCATCTTTTTAAGTGAGAGAACTTTTTGCCCCACTGTATACAGTATACGTACAGGTACAGTATATACAGTATATAATCAATAAACAGTATATTCATATTTTGCCTGCATCAAAATAAGAGAAAATACTGTTGGTTTGCTAATACCCTGACTTGATTTCATAATGCACATAATTAATTTGTGGTTAATTTGATCTTTTTGTTCATTTAACCAAATACATATAAAAAAATAAAATACATCTGTATAGTGCTATAGTGCTTTCCTGTAGAACAATTTCTGCCTTACAGCTAAGTTTAGTAGTTTAGATCTACAAAAGTGCCACCTGAGTCATAATACAAAGATTATTGATTCATTTCCAGCATATATTGATCCATAATTTCAGATATTTTCATATTGGTTTATTTGGTGCATAATTGATTCAAATTACATGTGAATTCATTCTATGAGTGACAGGGTCACAAAATCTAAAGAAGAATATATTCTTAGAACTCTTATGAAGGATATAATCACAACCTAACTAGTTGAAAATAGGAAGGAAACCTAATTCAAGAGCAGTTTATCATGAGCACAAGAGCAGTTCCCTGGTCCTTCTCCATTTAATTTCAGCTTCATTTCCTTATGTTACTTTCTGAAATACTGTAAGGTGGGCTTGTTTTTTAAATCTCAGCATTTTCCTTTAATCTTTTTCCTCACCAACATTTAATGAGGCACTGCTGAGGTCCTCTCGGTTTCAAATGCACTCCCTCCTATCATGTGTTTCTCTTCGATTACAGACAAGTTAGCCAACTGTTTAAGGAATCTTTCTTGATTTAAATATAGTGCACATATAACTGACTGCAGATTCCATATCAGATTGCACTACCAGGAGGAATTTTATTTCCTCTCTCTCTCTCTCTCTATCTCTGTGTTTGTATGTGTGTTTGAAACAAATTGATAAGTTGTTAGATAAGTGATGTTTGGCAGTAATCAATTAACCATACCCTGCAAAGAATTTGCCCCATGCCCCACCTCGTCAGTTTCTTGGACAATGCAGTTCACCCATTATTCAGTCAGACGTGGAGTAAGAGCAACACTCATTTGTAAGGTAATATTAGAATCCATGTCCATAAAAATGACAGAGTTAAAGAGAGTTTTTGACAGTTTGGGGGGATTAAGCTCACCACATTCAGTCAAGAGAAGCAGTCACATAGTGCTGTAGATTAGAGTCTGTCATTTACAGTTTTTGTTATGAGGGAGGTACTGCCAGTCAAAAGTTTAAACCGTCTAACTCTATGGTCCTGATTTTTGTAAAACAATGCTGAAGGCATCCAAAATCTTCAGTAATCTTCTTTGGACAGTCAATATTGAAATGTATGGATTGGCACGCTGTCCAGGGTGTACCCTGCCTCGTGCCCAGAGTCTCCTGGGATAGGCTCCAGGTCCCCACGACCCTAAATACAGGATAAAGCGGTATAGAAGAAGATGAAGATATTGAAATGTCTCTGCTACTTATACTCTATACATCCTTCATAATGACTCTAATCTGAGGTTTGTTAATTGGTGATTTCTGAGGCTGGTAACTCTAAATTAACTTCTCCTCTGCAGCAGGGGTAAGCTTTGGTCCGTGATGGTCTTCATGAGAGCCAGTTTCATCATGGTGCTTTGTATCTTAAAATTAAATAATACTACCTTTGTTTTCATTGTAATAATGAAAACTAATTTATTTCATAGTTCTGACATCTCCAGTATTGGTCTAGCATGTATAAAATAAAGCTCGCAGCAAAAATAAGAAGGCGTGTCCAAACTTTTATATGTATCAATACACTGAACCTGTAATTTAAATTACAGCCAGCACTACTGTGAGAGCTGCTGTTATAGAAAATTTATCAAAACTAATCAGAATTAGCAGTGTTGTTTAAATGATTCCTTCATCACATTAGTCTTTGTTTTAGTTCAAAGGTTTATGCTGGAAGCACATTTGTTGCACATTTGTGTTATATATTATTTTCAAAATGTTCCCATGAACATTTTAAGATTACTTTAAGATCTAATGTTGCTCAACAGCACAAGATTGGAAGAGATTCATTTTATCCAGCTGAGGATGTTTTTGACCTTCGTGATCATGTTGATGTTGTTAGTTTATGGCACTTGAGGCAAGAACTGATATCAATTCAAGAAAAAAGAAAAAAAAAAGGTACTGCTTCAAATTCTGAACAAGCATGGAGCTGTTTTATTTGGACGCATCCAGTTCTCTTTCTTTATCTGTTTTGGATTTTTTAAAGATGAGCTATCCCAGACTGGAACTGGAACAAAGTCCCATAAATCAAATATGCAAAAACTTTCTCATGAAAGATTTTTTTTCCTCTTCTCTTTCAATCTTTTTTCTACTCTTCTCCCCTTGGGAATTTTTGTACAGGTGAAATCTCAGAGGATTAAGAAAAGACACTTAACATTTTACACTAATCTGAGAGAGAACATTTCCTGAAGCCCTTCCAGGTTTGTCTAGTTATGTTCTGTAATCCACACATTATTTAAAACCAACTTAGATGTAAATACATCATGCTAAAACATGACCCAAGTGTCTGCTGGCTGCATGTTGAATTTGCCAGGGGTATGAATAATTTCTGACTTGATCGATATGATAGTTCCGGGCTTGACTGACTTGAGGTTTTCAGCTACATTATACTATATGCTGAAAGGCCCATGCATTACTGAAATACAGTGGCTTGCAAAAGTATTCGGCCCCCTTGAACTTTTCCACATTTTGTCACATTACAGCCACAAACATGAATCAATTTTATTGGAATTCCACGTGAAAGACCAATACAAAGTGGTGTACACATGAGAAGTGGAATGAAAATCATACATGATTCCATACATTTTTTTTTACAAATAAATAACTGCAAAGTGGGGTGTGCATAATTATTCAGCCCCCTTTGGTCTGAGTGCAGTCAGTTGCCCATAGACATTGCCTGATGAGTGCTAATGACTAAATTGAGTGCACCTGTGTGTAATCTAATGTCAGTACAAATACAGCTGCTCTGTGACGGCCTCAGAGGTTGTCTAAGAGAATATTGGGAGCAACAACACCATGAAGTCCAAAGAACACACCAGACAGGTCAGGAATAAAGTTATTGAGAAATTTAAAGCAGGCTTAGGCTACAAAAAGATTTCCAAAGCCTTGAACATCCCACGGAGCACTGTTCAAGTGATCATTCAGAAATGGAAGGAGTATGGAACAACTGTAAACCTACCAAGACAAGGCCATCCACCTAAACTCACAGGCCGAACAAGGAGAGCGCTGATCAGAAATGCAGCCAAGAGGCCCATGGTGACTCTGGACGAGCTGCAGAGATCTACAGCTCAGGTGGGGGAATCTGTCCATAGGACAACTATTAGTCGTGCACTGCACAAAGTTGGCCTTTATGGAAGAGTGGCAAGAAGAAAGCCATTGTTAACAGAAAACCATAAGAAGTCCCGTTTGCAGTTTGCCACAAGCCATGTGGGGGACACAGCAAACATGTGGAAGAAGGTGCTCTAGTCAGATGAGACCAAAATTGAACTTTTTGGCCAAAACGCTATGTGTGGCGGAGAACTAACACTGCACATCACTCTGAACACACCATCCCCACTGTCAAATATGGTGGTGGCAGCATCATGCTCTGGGGTGCTTCTCTTCAGCAGGGACAGGGAAGCTGGTCAGAGTTGATGGGAAGATGGATGGAGCCAAATACAGGGCAATCTTGGAAGAAAACCTCTTGGAGTCTGCAAAAGACTTGAGACTGGGGCAGAGGTTCACCTTCCAGCAGGACAATGACCCTAAACATAAAGCCAGGGCAACAATGGAATGGTTTAAAACAAAACATATCCATGTGTTAGAATGGCCCAGTCAAAGTCCAGATCTAAATCCAATCGAGAATCTGTGGCAAGATCTGAAAACTGCTGTTCACAAACGCTGTCCATCTAATCTGACTGAGCTGGAGCTGTTTTGCAAAGAAGAATGGGCAAGGATTTCAGTCTCTAGATGTGCAAAGCTGGTAGAGACATACCCTAAAAGACTGGCAGCTGTAATTGCAGCAAAAGGTGCTTCTACAAAGTATTGACTCAGGGGGCTGAATAATTACGCACACCCCACGTTGCAGTTATTTGGGAGGAAACGGGTGTACCCAGAGGAAACCACCAAGAACGGGAAAAACATACAAACTCCATGTACACAGACCCTGTAATGGGAGTCAATCCCGGCCCTAGAGGTGCAAGGTGACATTGCTAACCACTAAGTATCTGTGCCGTCCCATTGCATATATTTAAATTTTTACAATTTGAAGTTTAGTTTGCACTGTAAAAACTATAACACAACAGGGTATAAATAAGCAGGCTTATCAGAGACATAACACAGAACAGGTAAACTTAATAGGAGTAAAAAAAAAAAAAAAAGACTTTACTACAGTATGCATCCCTTTAACATAGATAGTATAAATAGACCAAGACAAACCCTCTATGACATCATCCACAGGTTTTCTGAAGTTTTGAAGCTCTGGTCATTGCTATCTTGAAAGGAGTTGACTCCCCTTAACCCCAGTTAATCCATAAGTGGGCAAATGGGCGGAAGTAATGGAACCACTGATGTTGTTTCCAAAGGCCCCACCTAGCTCAGGTACTGTACCACCCACAAGCTACAATGATTGCAGTTAGCTGGTTAGCTAAAGTGATGCATGATAGATAGCTAGACGTTTGATATCTGCAATGCAGCTGTCTGTGGTGATGGCCAATATGCCAATTATGCAAAACATGAACATTAATCATAAACTTTAAGGTATAAAATAATTTTAACTGAGTTTAACTAAGTTAAATATATATTTGAGTCAAATGAAAATTCAATCCACCCCATGCAGTTGCCATGAATAGGGAATCTGTAAATATTGAGACCAGAAAAGGCTGTAAACATGTTTATTTCTGTTGTAAATTTATGAGTTTTACAATGAAGAGGATTGACTGGCTTTTGGGGCTACCCTCTAGGGGACGTATATGGAACTGCACATTTTGACAGTGTGTTGGCTTCATTTTTCAGAACTGGAGATTGTTGATTGATAAAGGCAGGACATGACATGGAACATTTCATAAAATGTTATCAATGCTGAGAAAAACAAAACATATGGGCCAGGGGTAGCTCAGTGGTTAAGGCATTGGAGTACGGTTCGGAAGATCCCAGGTTCAAACCCCACAACCACCAAGTTGCCACTGTTGGGCCCTTGAGCAAGGCCCTTAACCCTCAACTGCTCAGATGTGTAATGAGATAAAAAATGTAAGTCGCTCTGGATAAGAGCATCTGCTAAATGACTAAATGTAAATGTAAATAGGCAGTAAAAAAAAAAAAAAAAGCTGCTTGGACTGATGCTAAGTCTGACCAACCCAGTTTACTAACCCTCTTGCTAAGTATCTACCAGCCTTGTTTAAGCACCTCTATCATAATAAAGTGCACCAAGGTCTTCATCTGAGTTTCAACTGCCAGAGAGAAGAAAAAACATCACTGTGTAAAACACACTGTGACTACATTGAGGACTAGATTCTGGACCTGTGTCACAGATGTTATAGGACTTACTGTATGTTGGAACAGGTGCATTGCATAAAAAATGTTCACAGTATGAGGATCAGTATTTGGGAACCACAGTCACAAATACATTTCGGGGGGAAAAAAGAAAAGTGTGTGTTGTGTGTTTTTCTTTGACCACTATGTGGGCAAAGGAAAGGAGCAATGGAGGAGCAATGGTTTACAGAACAGCTGTGTCACCCCATAATTACTAAGTGTGTGTGTGTGTGTGTGTGTGTGTGTGTGTGTGTGTGTGTGTGTGTGCGTGTGTGACTGTGTGTGTGTGTGTGTGTGTGTGTGTGTGTGTGTGACTGTGTGTGTGTGTGTGTGTGTGTGTGTGTGTGTGTTGTGTGTGTGTGTGTGTGTGTGTGTGTGTGTGTGACTGTGTGTGTGTGTGTGACTGTGTGTGACTGTGTGTGTGTGTGTGTGTGTCTGTGTGTTGTGTGTGTGTGTGTGTGTGTGTGTGTGTGTGTCTGTGTGTGTGTGTGTGTGTGTGTGTGTGTGTGTGTGTGTCTGTGTGTGTGTGTGTGTGTGTGTGTGTGTCTGTGTGTGTGTGTGTGTGACTGTGTGTGTGTGACTGTGTGTGTGTGTGTGTGGGTTTGAGAGTGTGTGTGTATTATTGTCAGATTGCAGGACTGTTTTTAAAAGTTAATATTTGGAACGTATGATTTGGAAAGATGTATGTGATGTAAGTCCTAATTAGTGTTAGTTTGGTAGTTAGTTTTATTAATTAAAAAATGGAAAATATTTTCATGAGAACACTCTGTATATAAAAAAAATACATGATAAAAAGAAGAAAACCACAGTTTGTGCAATGTTTGAAGTATTTGCTCAATTTCTTAGCTAAAAGGCCAAAAGAGGCCAGCAGATCATGTAACTCATGTTGACTGAAGAGCGCAGTCAGTGATCTCCTCTCAGTGTGTATAGCTCCACTGTTATATTTCAAAAGCGGCAGTTATTTGCGTTGTGTGTCTGAATTAAATAATGCGCTTGTCCAAACCACTAGATCAATTATCATGCGATGGGGAAACCCAGCTACTGGGTGGGATTGGGATATAAAATATATGGGAGATTTCATTTGGAAAACGTTGTGTTCTTCTGCCCAGGCGCGGTGGTGTAGTGGTTAGCACTGTCGCCTTGCACCTCCAGGGTCCAGGGTTCGATTCCCGTCTCTGTGTGCATGGAGTTTGCATGCTCTCCCCGTGCTTGGTGGGTTTCCTCCGGGTACTCCGGTTTCCTCCCACAGTCCAAAGATATGCAGATTAGGCTAATTGGCGTTCCCAAATTGCCCGTAGTGTGTGATTGGGTGTGTGAGTGTGTGTATGTGTGTGTGCCCTGCGATGGATTAGCACCCTGTCCAGGGTGTACCCCGCCTAGTGCCCGAAGTCTCCTAGGATAGGCTCCAGGTCCCCCGCGACCCTGAACACAGGATTAAGCGGTATAGAAAATGAATGAATGTGTTCTTCTGCGTTCTTTACCATCTTTTTAACATGATTACGTTGTCAAAACAGAAATTCCATAATGAAAGTTTGGCAGAAGCACATGCAAATGATTACACTGTTTGCGCTGACCACCCTGCCACAAGCATTTAATCTGCCCCCTCCTCTATCTGACGACTCTTCCAGGATCTCACCTCCACCACTTTTGCTTCACTCTGTGTTAATACTGTATTTGGAATCATATTTTGCCCAAAATTGGACTTAATCGCTATTCTGTATATAAATATGCAAAGAGAATTGGGATGAACGCTTCAAATAAATGCTGAAAGCTTCCGATAATGATACGTATGACTATGTAACACATCAACCATTGAGTCACTTGTTTTTATTCTATAAGCATGTGTTTTAATGCATTTTTAATGATTTCTCTCAGCCACAATCTGTGTCTCATCACCTTGGCTGTCTGTATTCCCACGTCTCTACATTGCCAACTACTGACTCACTTCCAAACAGTAAACCTCTGCAATAGAACCATATACATTGGATACTGTCTTTGAGCTTCTGTCTCATAATTGCCCACAATCGTGCTTTCTTTTAGCCCAAAAATCCCACCACTCCCATGCGTCACAGTTGCTCTTACATCACTGCGGTGAAAATGTACGTCTCTCTGTGTGCGTTTGTGTGGGTGTGTGTTGGGGTGAGAGAGAGAGAGAGAGAGAGAGAGCTTGTTGGGTTTACTGTCCTTGAAGTTAATTCAGTTATAAAGTAATGACCATATTGGCTGTCTCCATCTCCTTTTCTCTGTCTCCTGCCGTTGTCTCAGCCACTCTCTTATTACCTTCTACTTTCCAGTTTCACGTTTCTTGTGTCTTGTCCCTTTCCACACACCTAATCTTCTATCTTTTGTATATTAGAGGACTCACAGTCATGTATTATTTCGTTTGTTATCAAGAGATAACGTCTGGCCTTTTATTTCTTTCCTTTGACTTCTCAGCTATATTTAAGCAATCAATCTTAGACAAACGCAATACAGAGTGTTACTAAGATTGTGTGTGTGTGTGTGTGTGTGTGTGTGTGTGTGTTGTGATGATCATTGGTTTTTAACTTTAAATGAAATGAGCATTTCTTTGCAAGTTTTTGTTTGTGTGATTGTTAATTTGAGATATTGAACTTCATGAGGCGACAGAATGATGATGTCCAGACATACAGTGGCTTGACTTTACCAAGTGGAAACATCTGAACTCTTTAGCCTACAATTACAGAGAAAACTACACAGGAGAAAGTAAAACAGTAGCCTATACTGAGATCAATGTCTTAATGATGGGACTTAAAATAGGCAATGTGGTTTGGGTTTTATGTTTGTTTGCTCTGTGATGGATTGGCACCCTGTCCTAGGTGTACGTCACCAAATGTCCCCTGGGACATGCTATGTGCCTCAGGCAACCATGTACACCAGTTTCCCAATGCTGGTCCTGGAGGATCCCCTAACCTGCACTGTTTACTGTTTCCCCTGCTTTACCACTCCCACTTTTATTCAGTAAATGCTGTAAATTAGCTCATTCATTAAATCAGGTGTGCTGGGAGCTGAGATAAATACTAAAATGTGCAGAGCAGGGGGTCCTCCAGGACCAGGTAAGAGGTATAGAGAATGAGTGAGTGAGTTTGTACTGTACTGTATGTTTGCTTGTTCTGTGTTCAGTTCATTAATTGGTATTAACCTATGTACTGTACATTTCTACAGCAAATTCTGCGGAACTCACGTGAGAATGCCACGAAAGTCATCTTCCTTATCACAGATGGCTACTCGAACGGCGGCGATCCTCGGCCAGTAGCAGCAGTGCTTCGCCGGAGTGGTGTTGAGATCTTCACCCTGGGCATCTGGCAGGGAAATATCCGCGAGCTTCACGACATGGCATCACATCCCAAAGATCAACACTGCTACTTTGTGCACGACTTTGCAGAGTTTGAAGCTCTTGCACGTCGCGCTCTTCATGAAGGTGAGACATGAAATTAACTCATGATGCAATTTAAAATGCTTAAAATTTTTACTTTTTTTTTTAATTCATCCCCAGGTACCAAATAAATGAATAATAATAGCGATCATGGTGCAAATGCAAGGGAAGAAGGGAAATTACATAGTTTAAATAAGAAGGAGGGGAGTTTAATATCTCAGATTATTAATGGTAATTAAATATTTACATATTTGAAGTAAAATCTTTCTCAGTTATTCGAAAACAAACCAGCTCCACATACTACATGGCTTGTTTAAAATGTAGAAATGTCCAGATACTTAAACAGTAACCAAGACAAAATAATATTAATAATAATTAACTATCTGCATAACTAATTAATAATTGCATTAACTAAGGTTCACAAGATCAGTTATTAAAATTAAACCCACAATGATATGAGACAACACTATAAGCAAGTGTGCAGTTACTGACTGTTAAAATTTAGAACTCAAAGCTAAAAGTTTCATCATTTATCCCTGGAAACTTGGAAGTAAGTTACCAACTAATGTGTTATAGCATGCTGTAATGTCATCTATACTCATTTACATGAAGTTAAGGATTAATTTTATTTTCAATTGTCTTGATTGTATAGGTTTGTTAAAAATATTATTATTATTATTATTATTATTAGCCAACTAAATGCAATGCATTCTGGATATGTTTATGTGTGTCATGCTAGCTTTTTTCTGTATTATTGCTTCAGTTTAAAACTTGGTGTCACCTGTATATAATGTGATAACATGAAGGTTTATGTGTCTTGTGTTTCTTAACGTCTACAAATGTATCATTGAGTGTCACAGTTAAATTCCCAATTAATAAATAGTTGGGTTAAAGGAATGTAGCTGTAATTGTGCAATTCCACAATATTTACCTAAAACTTTCCTTGGATAAGGTGCATGGAACAAAATTACATTCCTATAAAATGCTGTCATCCATGTCTGCTTCACTATTGATGTTATTTGTTTCACCCCAAAAAAAATCCCAGTTCTTGTTACTAATAGTAACTCCAATATAATACAAAACCTGCTGGAATAAATCATAATGTGCGTGTTTCTCCATGTGGAGAACCCTCCCAGTTTAGTCTACAAGGCCCAATAACCAAGTAAACTATCTACTAACGCATTAAATCCATCTTTCAGCTACAGCCTACCTTGTAGGAGATCATAAAGAAAAAGGTAGGATTTGTGTGAATCTTCAGGAGATAAGATAAGAGGCTGGCATGTGGCATGGCAAGTTATTCTCCCAATGTGATCTTCTGTGTTCAGCACTGTACAGCTGCTGACAGCAGCTTGGCTCAAGTGTGTGTGCTAACATCTGGAGTGCAATCCACTTTTGTTTGCTCTGCATATAAAGAGACAAAGATGCTTCTGCCAGCAGTTTGGACTTGGACACACACACACACACACACACACACACACACACACACACACACATGCACAACCACACATGCACAACCACACACGCACGCACGCACACACACACACACACACACACACACACACACACACACACACACACACACACACACACACACACGCACAAGTCTGAAAGTCCTCAAAGCCAAAATGATCTTGTCTTCTGCCAGTACAAAATTAAGTGTTCTCATGTTCACACTGTTCTTTCATTTGTTAACCATTCTCTCTCTCTCTCTCACACATGCAAACACACACACACACACACACACACACACACACACACACACACACACACACACACACACACACACACACACACAGACTTGCCTTCAGGTGATTACATCCAGGATGACATGTCCTATTGCTCGTCTCTATGTGTGGATGGGAGGAGTTGCTGTGACATGATGGCCAGCTGTAAATGTGGCACACACACTGGCCAGTATGACTGTGTGTGTGAAAAAGGACACTATGGCAAGGGCCTGCAACTCGAATGTACAGGTGCGTCCACAGCACAACACCAAAATACATTAAATGCGCACACAGTTTGGGATGTCTAACTTCAATGGGGAAGTGTGTTAAAATGAATTAAAAGTTGAATAGCATTGGCAAAGTCTTCCTCAAAAGTCATTCATTTGCTGTGTTGTATTTGTGCTTTGGGTTGTTATTGTTGTTATGGAAGGTTAATTTTTCAGCTGTCTAAAAGAAACATTTTTAGGGGCTATCAATATTTCCCTCTACCGTGATTAAAGTCCAAGCTAGAAAGAAGATGCCCTTGCTCCAATGCTGCTACCACTATGCTTTATCATGTGTGTTATTTGAGCTGTTTTTATGGGTATAAAAACAAAGTTCTTTTTTAATCTTATCAGACTAAAACACAATTTGAAGATATATTTTAGTTTTACTCCACTACATCAAAACTAAATATTTGTACTTTCTACTTCACTACATTTACTACTGCATAGAGTTGTGTTAAATAACTGCAGTGGTCTGTAGTATTTTAAGTGATACATTGGAACCTGAGTACTTTTGTACCGTTTCTCAAGCAGAAATGTAAACGAGGACTTCTACTTTTACTTGAGTAGCTTTTGTCTTACTTGAAGTACCTCTATTTTTACTCAGGTACCGGATTTGTTTACTTTGTCCACCTCTGACAGGTGGTTATAACAGACTCATTTCAGGTTAAAATTGAATGGGGTAAAAAAAAAAAGAGTATTTGAACATTATTTACCTACAGTAACAAATTTAATTAACTTTGTAAATACTGTATCCAACTTCAACTATCCTACAACAGAAGGTGTGCTGTGGTATCTGGCTCCAAGCTGTGAGCAGCAGATCCTTTAAGTGATTAAGTTGCAAGATGGAGCATTCCTCGGTCAGACTTGTTAATCCAGCACACCCCACAGATGCTGAATCAGATTGAGATCTGGACCATTTGGAGGCCAAGTCAACACTTTTTGTTATGTTCCCGAAACTATTCCTAAGAAATTTTGCAGGGTGCATTATTCTGCTGAAAAAGGCCAGTGGAATTAGGGAACAATTTTTGTTTGAATGAATGCCAGAACACAGGGTATCACACTATAAGAAGGCACGTCTTCTTTCAGGTAAGTGAGGGACACAACCAGTCAGCCGCAGAATGTAAAAGAAAACCTGATCGAGCCAGGCCTCTGTCTTCCATCACTCCATGGTTCAGTGCTTAAACACTTAGTGAAATCAAATCATAAAACAAAGCTATAATTAATAGTGAAAATGGGAGAATTTCCAGACACACAGTATGAAGGGAACTCTAGGGATTGGGACTAAACAGTAGTGTAGCCTTAAGAAAATCACTTATCAGTGAAGCTAACCAGAAAAAAAGACTTCAATTAGCAAGAGAATAAAGAATGGAAAAGGCAGTCCAATTAAATATTATAGTGTGCACCTATTATTATTATTATTATTATTATTATTATTATTATTATTATTATTATGTAAGCCCACCTACAGTAAGAGAATTTTCTGTGTTTCTCTGTTATAACCACATACTGACTCACTATTCCACTGTAACGTCCCCCAATACATGAGAAACAAGATCCAGTGTTTGAGCTTCTGGTGGTTTTAGAGAATGTTGGCTGCTGCTAGAGAAAACATACAAGATATTTAGGTGATAACCACATATTACGCTATATTATTTTCAATCTAGTGGTGAGTGGTTAGCTAGTGCTCTTACCACCCATGTGCTGGTTTTGGAATCAAACAAAGTTACCATAACCATCAGGGAATTAAAGTGCGATTAAATGGCGTCTAGGCGATGACACGCCCTATAACATGGCAGTCTACGTGTTTAATTTATAATAGAATGATTTAATGGTGATGTAATGTACTGTAAGAAAAAAACTGGTGGACACTGGAAAAGTGCTATGGAGATCGTAGTGTAGTGTAGTTTCTGACATCTTTAAGCAGGTTATATATCTAGATTGCTTATTTAGCAGTTGTACATTGTCTAGTGTTTCACACTCTACTTCACAAGTAAAAATGTAAAGAGCTTAGCTGGTTCTGGTTAAAGATATTCACAACACCATAAAAAAAACACTAGTCATAGATCTAGATCAAGCCTTTGGTAGCCTGTAAAACCTGATCCAAGGAAAATAACTGTCATGACTGAGAGCTTGATCTACGTTTTTATACCTTCCTGTGTTGTGTGCCGGCCATTCTTATTAGTGCTACAAAGTGTATGTTTCACCCTGGAGAGTGAAAAATAATAGTCATAATAAAAAACAGACTTGAGCCACAATCATGGTTTTATTGAAGGTAGTTTTCCAAACAAGGAAAGGTCTTCAGATTGTTGTATGCCACACAGACTGCGGACATGAAATCTGCTTAAGTAATGGAGGAAGCTTCCCAGGTGTGTTTTTTTCCTATTATAGAATTTAATAGCTTGGCAGCAATTTGGTAACGCAGTGTAACACGGGAAGTAGATCCAACAGAGTCAGTAACCCAAGCTCTCGGGTTGTATGTCTGGGCTTTAAAAAGAAAAAAAAATAATATTTTATTCTTGATGGATATACAACTATAGTCAACAAACAGAAAGGGAAAATAACCTAAAATACTATTAGGTTTTGCTGTGATTATATGCTGTTATGCTGTAACCCATGTTGTACTGTAACTATCACACAAACTAGTCTTTCTCTAGTCTTAAACTACAGACATCAGCCAAGCTGCCATGTGTCGGATGGAAGAATGGTTTTTATTACACACATATGCGTACAGTAAATACAAATGAGTGAGGATTGCAAAGAAACACATACACAGCAGGATATATCATGAATAGAAACACAAATTAATGACGTATACTGTAAGAGTGAACAGACAAACACATTGAGTAACAGACCAATGAAATGACAGCGACACCAAAACCAACACAAAGGCACAACAACCATAATAAAGCTCTACGCCAAATAACATATTGAGTGGGAGATTCAAGTCAAACATACAGTATTAAAAACATACTGCTGCAGGTGTTCTATCCAGACAGGATAAGCTATATGGCTACACAGATGTCATCTTGGAACTTCATATATATTTTTAAGTCGCTTAGCCTGTATTAATTCACTTATTTAGCTAATTTAGCTAATTTAGCTGGCCAGTCATAAAGTTATTGCATTATGTCAGCTATGATCTTTTAGCCAAATTAATTTGGCTTTTGGTCAACTTTTCATTACAGCACATTAGAGCACAAATAGCTTATGAATTTATTATCTGTTCACCCATGTGCCCTATTTTTGGTACTGTAGGTTACTTCTACTGTAAGGGTATTGGTGTGCATAGCAATTAGAGAAACCTCAATTAGTTTTCAGTGCCTACAGTATGTCCATATTTACTCTTGCTTTATGTCCTGAGAGTCACAATGTCCCTGACATCCTGCTGCAATAATACTGTGATACAACAGAGGAAAACAAGAAACACTGGAGTGTATTTTTCTCATTCATCCTCTAATTCTATTATTCTTTTTCCGTCTTCTTTTATCATAGGATTATGAAAGTCCTGTTTATAAAAGAGGTGAAGAAAAGGAATTAAGCACTGTTATCTCAGTCATTCATTAATTCACTGGAAGGGAAGTGTTTAATCTGAACAACATTCCTACTTTATCTACTGCCTAGTAGTTCATCACCTCTCGCTGTGACACGTGGCATATGTCAGATGATCGACAGGTTACTCAGATCGACACGGTCAGAGGTCAGAGAGGGGCTGCTGCTTCATTTCCTCAAAGGATAGCCTGTAAATATTTACTCTCAACCAAATGAACACAGGCACCCATAAATCCAGCCAGAGCAGAGGAAGGACAGAGACGGGAATATACTGTAGGAGGAATTTGGGGAATGTTTAGCAGAGACAGAAATGTAGCAAACAAGTTGGGTCTTTTGCAACACCACCTACCTTCCTGCTCTCCCTACTGTTACTTACTCCTGTAAAGGAGAAATAAAATGACTTTCCCTGTACGCACAACACAAAAAGCATTATACCACAGAAACTTTTTAGCAAACCTCGTAGCAATTCAAAAGCTTTGTCAGTAACGTAAAGACTAGAGAAACGTTTTACATGGCATGAGATTACAGCAAGTACTGTACGTCTCTACAAACCAAGAGATCATGATCTTGGACCATCACAGGTTGTTCAAATCTTAACTTCACAATCACATCAATAACGTAACTTTTAATCACACAATGGTTAATCAATCTGTTGTCATGCAGGGGACAATGGGTTTGATTTTGAGTCTGGTTCCTCTGAGGGTTTCTTCCTCTTGTCGTATCAGTTCTGTAAAGCTAATTTAATATCTGCAAAACTCATTTGATAAATAATTTGTTAAATACTGGTCACAGTTTTTAGACCATTGTGTAAATGCACACCACAAAATTGTTCTGAAATGTGCAAGTTCTTGGTGAGGATAGTTATGGTATTCATTAGTTCTTTAAAACACCTTTCTGAGCTCTTATTAATCTCCACAAGCTATTGGCACCCCAGGCACACTTACTTCTAAATACAGCAATGCTTTAAAAAGTGGCAAACTTGCAGCCTAGTAAACACTGAGCTCTCTTGAGTGTTTTGAATAACTGATATGCTAAAGCTTTTGTGTCCTACACTTGTTGAATATTGCCAGTAATTGATACAGCAGCAGGGTTACCACCAGTGTTGATCCCATCTCTATGGCATTATGTAATACGCAATACCCACTTATATCATCTTTCCCATATTCAGGAGTTTCTCCTCATCTCTCTAGTGTCAAATAAATTAACACAGTCAATGTCTTTCCATACTGGAATTTTAGGTAAACCCAAAGCATTTCCCCCTCTTCCTCTAACGCGCTTAACTTTCCTTAATCTAATATATCTTTTTCTTTCTTTTTTATTTACTGAAACACTACAAGATGCTCAGGCCATAGATTATGCTCATAGTCATACTCTCATATACTGTATATCACAGTGAAGACGTGTACAGTGTTTTTGGCGTAGATATAAGTGCCTGAGAGGATCCAGCTTGGGCCTCCGGATCTGGAGTCCAATCTGGAATAGCATTTGAGAGCTTTATCCCCCAATCACTGCATACTCAACAATGTCTAAAAGTAATCAGCTTGTCTGAAAGGCATCCTGCTCTCAAAACCTGTTTTTTGAATGATAACTCCCATAAGATTTCAATTTCTGGATAAAAAGTGTTAGCAATTGTTTAAACAACATGAAACAAGCTCATTCTGCTTATTCTGTGATTTAAACAAAATAATCACCATGTATTTGAAACATCCACAGTCTGATATGACTAATGGATAAATGATGAAATGATAAACATGATCTTTTCCCCACATAATCTGTTTTTCTATGGTATATTATGACAGGATTGGCTTCAGTTATATTAATCTTTGAGAAAATGATGATCCAGTCCAAGCAGCATGAAAATGGAGAGGAAAAGACTCCCTGAGATTCAACAGGGAAAAAACCTTGAGAAGAACCAGACTCAAAGGGAATCCATCCTTATTTGGATGATACAGGCTAGTACAACGATAAATAAATCTCATCTATAACTGCTATACAGTCACATGCGCATTTAAAGTCCACTTTATTGAGTTTACCAACTATCCACTGATAGATAAATGGGTATATAACTGTTTATGGCACTTTTCAGTCCCCAAACTATTAATGCAATTGAAGTCGTAAAAACTTTTGTTTGTTTGTTTGTTTGTTTTTTCAAACGTGGTCCAAAGCCATCTTCATGGTTTCTAAATGGCAGTGTTTTTAACAGTCCCATTTATCTTAAAGTTAAACCATAGGGCGCAATCCTTAGTAGCGGTTTTCACATGTACTGTAAACTTTTAGTAGAGGTCAGGATCACTTTTTAAAGGTCAGGATCACTGGTATCACAGGAGTGGCATGTGAAATTGACAGAGGGTGAGAGAGAGAGAGAGAGAGAGAGAGAGATTAAGTACAGTATGCTGACTGTTGCATAAAGATTAAGGTTAATAGAGCTAACAAGTACAGCAAGAAAAATGCAGTGTCAAACAAAAACAGACATGAAGGTGCTGGCACATAAAGTGGCTAACCACTCCACCATCACCAAAAATGAGAAAAAAAAAACAGCAAAGCTGAGTGGAAAGAGGCAGCATGCCAGATTACCAAAACACTTTGTTCCTGTGAGCCCTCCAGATCTAATACTTAAAAAAAAACTCTATTTACAAAAGACTGGTTTAAAGAAATAACTTCCAAACTAGACACAAAAACTACAGTAAGACTGTATCTCAGTCCTGAAGACTAATTGGAATGCTATTCCACAACTATGATGTT
Organism: Channallabes apus; assembly: GCA_030522415.1. Classification (NCBI taxonomy): domain Eukaryota; kingdom Metazoa; phylum Chordata; class Actinopteri; order Siluriformes; family Clariidae; genus Channallabes; species Channallabes apus. The sequence continues at coordinate 36,908,981 of CM060108.1, forward strand.
ATAAGAGAAAGCTGTAGCGTTCACTACAGTACTTGTGGCACCAACAAATAGTCTGCACCTTTTGATTGAAGCAGCCCTTGCAGATACCAAGAATACCAGCAGTTCAATCCGATACTGTTGCATGATATTATTCCATGTTTTCTAAGTTAAAAGTATTTTTAAGTCAATATGATTATCTTTGTGATCATTATATCATTTAATGTGATATTATTTCTATTACAGTGGTGTGAAAAACTATTTGCCCCCTCCTGATTTCTTATTCTTTTGCATGTTTGTCACACAAAATGTTTCTGCTCATCAAACACATTTAACTATTAGTCAAAGATAACATAATTGAACACAAAATGCAGTTTTTAAATGAAGGTTTACGTTATTAAGGGAGAAAAAAACTCCAAATCTACATGGCCCTGTGTGAAAAAGTGATTGCCCCCCTTGTTAAAAAATAACTTAACTTTGGTTTATCACACCTGAGTTCAATTTCTGTAGTCACCCCCAGGCCTGATTACTGCCACACCTGTTTCAATCAAGAAATCACTTAAATAGGAGCTACCTGACACAGAGAAGTAGACCAAAAGCACCTCAAAAGCTAGACATCATGCCAAGATCCAAAGAAATTCAGGAACAAATGAGAACAAAAGTAATTGAGATCTATCAGTCTGGTAAAGGTTATAAAGCCATTTCTAAAGCTTTGGGACTCCAGCGAACCACAGTGAGAGCCATTATCCACAAATGGCAAAAACATGGAACAGTGGTGAACCTTCCCAGGAGTGGCCGGCCGACCAAAATTACCCCAAGAGCGCAGAGACAACTCATCCGAGAGGCCACAAAAGACCCCAGGACAACATCTAAAGAACTGCAGGCCTCACTTGCCTCAATTAAGGTCAGTGTTCACGACTCCACCATAAGAAAGAGACTGGGCAAAAACGGCCTGCATGGCAGATTTCCAAGGCACAAACCACTTTTAAGCAAAAAGAACATTAAGGCTCGTCTCAATTTTGCTAAAAAAACATCTCAATGATTGCCAAGACTTTTGGGAAAATACCTTGTGGACCAACGAGACAAAAGTTGAACTTTTTGGAAGGTGCGTGTCCCGTTACATCTGGCGTAAAAGTAACACAGCATTTCAGAAAAAGAACATCATACCAACAGTAAAATATGGTGGTGGTAGTGTGATGGTCTGGGGTTGTTTTGCTGCTTCAGGACCTGGAAGGCTTGCTGTGATAGATGGAACCATGAATTCTACTGTCTACCAAAAAATCCTGAAGGAGAATGTCCGGCCATCTGTTCGTCAACTCAAGCTGAAGCGATCTTGGGTGCTGCAGCAGGACAATGACCCAAAACACACCAGGAAATCCACCTCTGAATGGCTGAAGAAAAACAAAATGAAGACTTTGGAGTGGCCTAGTCAAAGTCCTGACCTGAATCCTATTGAGATGTTGTGGCATGACCTTAAAAAGGCGGTTCATGCTAGAAAACCCTCAAATAAAGCTGAATTACAACAATTCTGCAAAGATGAGTGGGTCAAAATTCCTCCAGAGCGCTGTAAAAGACTCGTTGCAAGTTATCGCAAACGCTTGATTGCAGTTATTGCTGCTAAGGGTGGCCCAACCAGTTATTAGGTTCAGGGGGCAATTACTTTTTCACACAGGGCCATGTAGGTTTGGATTTTTTTTCTCCATAAATAATAAAACCCCTCATTTACATGAGCTATGTACATGAGCTTTAAATGAGAGACTGGAATCAATAATCATATAAAGATCTGAATATTATGAAACAAAAACACCATCCAGAGTTTAGACACAAGAAAAAAAACACAAGTTGGGAAACACACTTTTAGAAGAGCAAGCTGAAAATTAAACAGATACATAATTAAACTATGAACAGTGATTAAAGTGCAAATGTGATGTAAATATTTAATATGAAAATTATTTTCAGAGTTGAATTAAATAATGCTAAAAATAGTACTCCACATATTTAATACTTGTCCTGGTCATAGCAATTTGTATAAATCTTTGCTGTCTCCAAAATAAAATGACTTTTAGACTGCATTGAATCCCATAGACATCCTGGATTTTATATGTTTATATAGAAATGTCCCAAATTGCATATACATGAAGTTAAACACAGCATTTATCATGAGAGAAATTCAGTCCTCTTGCAGAATATTAAAGAAAGTTATATTTGTTTATTTACACATGGAAACCTTTATGATTTTTTTTCATAAATCCTTATTGTACTATAAAGACAAATTTTCCAAGGGACTCTGTTTGCACTGATGTGGCCTTGCTGCTCATGCATGCAGTCTGTGATAAACACCAAAGGCAATCAGCTGCACAAACATCACCAAATGTGTTTTTCTTGTGGATAATTCCTGCCTTCAGGCTACTGAGAGAAATGTCCATTAAGCACTACGTTTTTACACTAAAACCCTTTTCCTTTTCCTTTGCTATAAGTCATGTATGGTTGCCCTCGTACGTGAGGTTTCCTGACCGGACAACACGTTCAATTTTTTTCATTGCTGTTTGGCTCATGCACACCAGATGCGTCTAGTTCTCCAGAGACCTGCACAGGGCCAGAGTCAAGGCTTCAATTCATACTTTAATCGGAGCGGATCGAACTGAAGATTTAACAGTCCTTTCGCTGTTGTTTGCACAGGAGTAGAGCCAGATGGAGTTCAGTAATGGGGCCCCCTGAGGGTGTTTGGCACACGTCGTTGTTTAATGTCGATTTCGAGGTGCGGATCTATTTTAGCACTATATTGTAATAATTGTCGTTTTTGGAAGCCAAGCCCAGATTAGATCACAGGCAAGGCCTCCTCTGCATGACTGTTTTACTTAGTTTTCTCTCAGATATATGCACTGTGAATTCCACAGCTTGCCACAGGGTTGTAAAGTGTGTTAATTAATGGCTACAGAATAGAGGAGCAAGAGTTTAAAACTGTGTAATCTTGTAAAGTGACTGTTACTTTGGGTAATAAATAGCTTGAACTGTGTGTGTGTGTGTGTGTGTGTGTGTGTGTGTGTGTGTGTGTGTGTGTGTGTGTCTGAGTGGGGGACTATAATTGACACAGTGGCTCAGTGTGTATATGTTTGTATCACTATACAAGCTGCTATAATCTGCCACACATGTGTGGAGATCAGCAGGTGGATGAAACAAATGAGAACAAGTTAAACAGTACTCCAAAAACTCTCTCACATATTCTTTCTGTTTTCTCTCTGTAGCTCCAACCACTTTTACAGAATACATTGCATTCAATTCAACACAATTTTATTTGTATAGCGTTTTTAACAATGGTCACTGTCATAAAACAGCTTCAAAAGAAAATGATGGAAATGTGTATGAAACGTGTGAGAAAATATGCATAAATCAAAATAGTCAGCTTTTCCCTGATGAGCAAGCTGAGGCGATGGTGGCAAGAAAAAACTCCTTGAGATGGCAATAGGAAGAAACCTTGGGAGGAACCAGACTAGGTGATAACAGATAGCAGGAATTGTTTTGCAGTCGTACTGTGTGTTAGGCAGTTGGAAGTTCAATATAACAGATGATGTGTTTAAGATAATATGGGTCCAGTTTGTTTTTGGAGGCTCAGGTAGAAAACTGTTGGAAATTCCAGTCCTGAACTATTGCGCGACAGCAGTCACAAGTCTTCAAAGAGCGGCTGTCTGCATTATCTGGGGCCAGTACTGTCTTCATGGTAAAGTTGAACCGTCCGCAGTCACCACACGCTTCCCAGGACATGCACCAGAATGAGTCAGATAGGTCCAGAGGGCAGAGGGGGTCTGGATCACCAGCAGCTCAGGAGCAGAAAGTAGCTCGACAGAGAGACAGATAGAGGAGAAGAGAAGAGCCAGAAGGAAACACAGATATTCCTAGGCACTCCACCATCAACAAACCTGAGTGATCAATGTGAGTGGAGAAGACAGCATCTAAACATACCTTGTTAAATGCCCGGTTAACAGTTCTGTGATTTTTCTTTGAATTTGGTATATGTGTGACTTGATAACCGTTAAATATCATCCTGATGTAAAGGTTTTAAGAAAAGTACTGTATACAGTGTGCAGTCGTAACATATTCCACCTGCCTAATATTGGTTTAGTTTCCCTCATGCCACTAAAACAGCTCTAACATCAGGATATGGTCACCACAAGACCTCTGAAGGACACCAAGACTTTCCCAGCAGGATCTGACTTGTTCTATAAGGAGCATTATCTTGCTTAAAGAGGTCACTGTTATTTGGGAATAACATAGTCATGGGTGTACTTGGTCACCAACAATGTTTAGGTAGGTGGTACGTGTCAAAGTAACATTCACATGAATGGTGGGACCCAAGGTTTCCGAGCAGAGCATTCCGAGTCTCTGCCAGTTTCCCTTCTTCCTATAGTGCATCATGGTGCCATCCTTTCCCAGGATGGCACCATGCTAACCCTACAGAAGCTTTATGACTCAGTGTCAGACTCATAAAGAGGTGATTTACTGTATGCGTGCCATGTAAGGCAGCTTTTCCACAGACTCTTGTTAAACATGCTCCTTTACTGGGGATGACACAAAGGTCATGGTGGACAAGGGGTAGGGGCAGAGTATCAGCACAACTTGTCTTTTTCCTTTTCCACACATGCATAAACTTTTATGTATGCTTTTGTTGCTCACTGCACTTTCACGCAAACCCTCACAGGCTTTATTACACTAAGTGTGCCTTTTAAGTTTATAGCCTTTGCTTTGCTATTTTATAGGATACTCATAAAGGTTCTCTCCTATTTTTGCACTTTTTTTGTCCCTGAATTCCATTTGTCTGCCTCTCTTTAACTTGTCTCTGTCTATCTAAAATGTCTCTGTCTGTCTTACATCTTTATTCCTTTATGCAAAAGATGTACTGCAGTGTGAAGGGGTGGCATGATGGTGTAATGATTAGTACTGTGGCCTTGAACTTACAGGGTTGAGGATCTGATACCTGCCTTGGGTCTGTGTGCATGGGTTTGTATGTTCTCATTTGTCAGTGCCCTGAGTCCCTGAGCGTGGCTCAAGGCGTCTTGTGACCATCTACAAGATTAGCAGTATAGAGTGATCTAATTTTAGGTTTTAATTGAAAGTTGTTGTCCAAAATTGTGAGAAAATATGATTTGACCCAGAATCTTTCCATGTGTAATAAAATATGGGGATGTGTGGTTTTATAAAAAGAGAATAAATTGTATGCCTATACAACATATCACCATAAGCAAGCACTGGAAGAAATGTAGCTTTCAAAAGTCTCCAGTACTCCTCGAGGACTTCTGCCTGAGGCCGCGCCCACGGAGAGCTGGGAGGGGCCACCCGGGCCATCGACAACAGGAGAAGTGCCGTCATGAGGGAGCGTACAGGAGCGCTGCATCTGCATGCTCCGTTCTGCCACTCCGCCCACTGCCACCTATGTGCCACATTTATGCCCGCATGCCAGCATGGCACTGCCTCCGGACCTGCACGTGCACAATCTTTCCTTCCCTTTCTTTCAATCCTTCTTCATTTAACCCTTTCCTTCCCCATTTTTTCCTAAATAAATTACCCTTTTTCCTGTAAGACCTCGCCTCGTGTCCATGCTTCATGGTGCCGCCCGTGCAACATACAGTAGGTCAAACCCGTTACTTAGGGTCAAACTGGACTCATCAGACTTTTTCCATTTATCCAAAGTCCCGTCTTTCTGCTCCCTATCACAGTGAAACTTTTTCAAAAATTAGCTTCACTTACAAGTGGTCCTGTGAGTTCTTGTCAAACTGTGTGGGAATTATTTTACTTTAAATTATTTTATTATTTTTTTGCTACAAATATAGCTTTTCTTCTTTTCCACTTTAACCATTTCTATTGTTGATGTATTCAAATTCATCAAGTGTTTACAGTAAGTAATCGCCATCCAAATATCTTCCACAAAACTGATGGTTCAGCACTGGTCATCCAGGTTTTAATAATGCAGTTCTTGTATATTCAGCATTCTCCTTAGTTATTTTCATTGCATGATTCTGGCCAATAATTTGTCAGTTTTGACATCAATTGTTGGTAAATAAAACAATTCATCACTGCAGTAATTATCCAACTGAAGTAAGTATGAACTAAGTATTTAAATTCAGCACTTTTTCATAGTATTTTCATAGATTCAGCATTTTTGCATAGTATGGAAAGACATTGTCATGTCTCTCTCTCTCTCTGAGAGTCTCGCTGTCTTTCTCACTCTTTCCCCCTGCATTGTATGTTTCCATTCCTTTCAAATGCTTTAATGTGTCAGTGAATGGTGATGGAGTGAGAGTCTGCCCTCCCTCCCAGTCTATCAGTGACTGTTTTTAGAGCCTCTAACCCTCATTTCCCAGTCTCACTCAACTCTGTGTCTCATAGACTGCCATTATCCTCAACAAATAGGGATCACATATCCTGAACCTTTAAACCTGTTGCCATTACACTCTCTCTCTCTCTCTCTCTCTCTCTCTCTCTACTCTCTCTACTCTTACCATATATAGGATACATATTAAGACATATTTAATAATCATTAATAATAATAATTTTTTATTAATAATAAAATAATTTTGGGGGGATTGCATCACAATTTGGGGCAAATGTTTTGTATATTCTGTGTTACTAATGTTGTTGTGCAAAAAAAAAAAAAAAAAAAAAAAAGAATTATTAGAAACACCCCAACAGGGTGACATGGTGGTGTACTGGTTTGTGCTATCGTCTTGCACCGCCAGGATCCGTGTTCGATTCCCGGCGAGGCTCGATTCCTGTCTCCGTGTGTATGGATTTTGCATGTTCTGCTTGGTGGGTTTCCTCCAGATACTCGGGTTTTCTCCCCACAGTTCAAAGATATGCAGATTAGGCTTATTGGCGTTCCCAAATTGCCCATAGTGTGGGGGATAGGCTCCAGGCCTAAACCCCTACAACAGCTTTGGTAAGACTTTCTGTGCCTCAGTTGGAATTTTGTATGTGTTACATTATATCATTAAATGTTTCTTAAAGTGTCTAAATGGAAGAAATGTAGCTTTATAGCTGTTATATAATGATTCCTTTCCCTGTATAGCTGGTCTGTCCTTTACATTTTCAGGTTGTTACTGTTCATTCATTTACATTGACAAGTGTGTGAAGTGCTTTCTATTCAAATAAACATACAGTCAAAGTGTGCCCCGGTCATGTGTTAAACGCACTCCAGACCCATTCACTGTAGTCCTGACTGGTACATAGCAAGTCATGCTGGCTTTTGTCATTGTGGTATCCTTGCTTTTATACCCTTATTTAAATAGTGTGTTTTATCTGGTTAAGTGTGCGAATGCATCTATGGGCATATACAGTATGGGTCAGTTCAGACAATTTAGATCATACAAAGGCACATAGAAGGTGTAATGAAGCACTTTAACTACAGATGCATGAATGTGGAGAGACACAACAGCGCCATGGCTTTATTGCACTGACTTCTCTACTGATTATGTAATAGAAAGAACAATTATCATTTTTATTTGATGGACTAATGTGTCACTTGCCATGTAGTTTCCATCTCTGAAATTAGTCTCAAAACACCCAGTGTTGTAGTCTTTTTCAACCTGACACCAAAGTCTTTCTGATGTTGTTGTTGTTGTTCCTTTAGTGGATAAGTTTATGTGGTCACTGTTATTGTTCTGGTTACGTTTATTACCAGTATGCATCGTGCAAAGCTGCATTAAGTGTACATATGCTAACATTCTTTACAGAAAATGTGACCTACTGTAGCGTGATGTTTATTCCTTCTTCCAGCATAAATGAGAGGATGTGGAGGAGTGTCGAGCATTTCTGAGTGGCCAAGTGCTGTGGTTAAACTCTCTATTTAGCCTTAATCCACAGTCTCATGCTCTCAGTGTAGTTTAAGTCACATATTGTTCTTCGTGCTCCAGATGGTTTTTCATACGTCCACATGTACAAGTATTTTTCAACAACATGTCATCATGGCATTTGAGAAAATGAGCTATTGCTAAATGTTGGCCAGCTAAACAACATGATGGAAAACCTTTTACATTTATGATGGCACTGGAAGCCAACAGCGGTCCTCAATGTTCATCCTGGAGGACCCGTCCCCGCCCCCACCCCCACCCCCCCTACCTGCATATTCTAGTGTTTTCCCTGCTCACCCGCCTCAATTCAGAAAAGATTCATTATTTAAATCCGATGTTCTGGGAGCTGAGAAAACACTTAAATGTGCTTGCCAGGGTTTCCTTGGTACCATGGTTGAGAACCACTACATTGCAAAATCATTATGCTTCATTTATTTGGAACTTTAAAAGTGTGGAATATCAGATTATTGCCTGACACACAGGCAGCTGATCATTCCAGTCACATTCAGCAGATTAATACTGGTCCAGTGGATCTGTAAATAATGGATTGGGGTTATTTCACATATGTAGTGTTTTTTTCTGTTTAAATAGAACTCTGTTGTGGTGTGCACAAGTTGGACAGTCAGATGAAGTCGATCCCGGCCCAGTTCTAAGCACACGCTAGAGTGATGGGAGTGAAAAGATTATTTGACTTTGCATTGACCCAGCTGCTTTTTTGTAAATGTAAGCTGCTAAACTGAGAAATACAAACTAAGCTGGAGGGGACAGCTGCAGAAAAGCAAATCATCAAACTGACAAACAAACAAAGAAAATAAACACTGCATGTGATAAACAACATATTTGAAATGAATTATCGAATAATGCATTTTTCGTTTCCACTCATAGGTGATATAATTATATAATGATTTCATGGACAGAAACTTTTTAAAGTATGAGTCAGCAATAAAAAAAAAAATAATAAATTAAAAAAAAAAAAAAATATATATATATATATATATATATATAACTTTCAGCCACACATTATTTTATTTATTTATTTATTTATTTTTACAGATTTTTCTTCCAAAGAGCCAGACAGTTTTGTATTTTTGCGGTCTTGAGAAACAGTTCTCCAGGCTTCCTGAAGAACTTTCTGGCTCTCATTTTTTGGCAATTTTTTGGCTCTCATTTTCAGTCCAGTCCCTGTACCTGACCAGTTTCAGAGAAATGTTTTCTAACTCAAGGAATGAATCAGTGAGAAACAGGAGCAGAGGATGCCAGTGAGTAGTGTACTGGTGATGCTGAATGATGAGTGGTTGGACCAGATGAGAGGGGAAATGAGGTTGCTGCCGAGGTTGTTAAATAAACAATGCATTTTTTACACTGTACCTTAAAGCATTTTGTAGCCTGTTACAGTAAAATCATTTGTTCCCATTTATTTAATTGAATCTATATAATTGTATTTAATATGAAGAAATGAGGGAGGGGAAATGGTAGCTTAATGGTGAATTTCTTGCATGCCATGCAGGAGGCCTCAGTTCGATTCCCAGCCAATGCCCAAACCTCAGCCATTGGAGCTGGTCCCAAGATCAAATCAAATCATCAGGAAGAACATCGGGCATAAAACCATAGCCCTTGACGGGAACAGTTGAAAGAACAGTGACTACAAATTAAGAAATGACGGGTGATTAAGACTTTTGCACAGTACTCTTTATATATTTTATAATTGCATCCCACATTCATCTTTATCCGCTATCAAATATAAAATATGTACTCATAAGAGAACTTTGGTCTGTTGTTTCAAAAATTGTGTAATCCTAGTCAACCATAAATGTCAGTCCACCTAGAATCAGATAATTACTCTTTTAAACTTGCGATCAGTGGCCCTATAGCTCTAATACATGGATATGTTTTTTGAGGTCATACTTTTCAAAGGATTTTTTAAAGGTTGCTTTGATTTTGAGTTTGTACAGTAAATTATTGAAAACACATTTACCCAGATAAAGTTGGATAGTTTCTGATCTGTTGTACAATTGCAGTAATTAATCTGTTCACAAGAACATATACTTTGCAAGCTGCCACAAGTTAAATAGTTTATTTTTAAAGCACTACAGAGCACAGGAATGTGAAATAAGTAGCCTTCCTCACTGGTTGTATTATGCTGTACTGATTCATTCACTGCTGGTTGAATGGCAAGTAACACTGACACTGTGTGAGCAACAGGATACAATGGCATAAGGATAAGAAACAGGCATGTGATTATGCAGGTGGCAGCAGCAGGGCCTACTTGCCTGCCTGCATGCTCACTTAAAAAGGTAAATGTGTGAAGCTACAGTATGTTTCTGGATCCAATTTGCTTGCTTCCTTCACTTTCAACTCCTCTCACCGTGGGTTGCGGCTGCATTTTCAGAAGTCCAGGGTCTCTTGTGATTAGCCGCGTCTGGCCTGTACATCTGAGCAGAGGCTGTGAGAATTATTCCTGACTAAATGGGAAAACAAGAACCAGCAAGAGGAGCACATCATTCTGCTGTGGTATGCATGTAGATCCTTGAAGATGTGCCAAATAGAAGATTTTCATGCAGATGAAGCGTACCAATATGTGGGAAGCATGAACTAGCCTTCAAATTGAGATCCTTTTTTCCCTTTTTTTATTGCCAAGGGTCTCTCAGGTGTTTGACACACTTGGGGCCTGTTATCTCACTTTTTTTTCACTCTTTTCTCTTTGCTCCTTATGAGGGCTGTAAATTGGGAATGTGCTGCCACTGGTCAGCACTGTGCTCTCTGTTTCTTTACCAGTTATGGGTTTCCGGGAGGAAATCAGGGATTGAAGCACATTACCACAAGGTTATGTGAGACACAGCTGCTGTGCAGTGGTTCAGATTGTAATTAGCACTAGTGCTATTCTTAAAGACTCGTCTGGGAGCCGGTTCCTGTGTCATTACTGCAGATAAATCTGGCCAGGAGTTCCTGCCTCCACTTAAGCGAGCCTAGATGCTGAAAGAGAAAGAAATATGGCATATTTAATTTTAAAGGCTTTTTCTGATGTTTTTCTGTCACTGCGTACTGAAGATTTACAAAAGTCAGAACTGCCATCTACTGTATTCAACCCAAGTGTTATTAATGCAGATAATACTGTTTTTGCTTGATGGGCTTCCTGGAATTTAACCACGGTAATCGGTGTGGATGTCTGTAGTAAATCTATGCACCCTAAACCTTTGCTCACTCTCACACTCTTTTCCCACAGGCACATCCGTTAAGTTATTACAAGGAGACATCTATTCTTGTTTCATTTTCTTCCTGAGTTGTACTTTTCTGTATTTTTTTTTTTTTAATATGGTAATTTATTATCCTCCTTCCTGCTGTTCATTCTTTCATATCCATGTTCCCGTCCCACCCTGCTTCCATATGTCTCTTTTTTCACTTACATACTGTACGCACACTTTTTTCATTATCTGTCTTTTGCTTTGGCAGTATATCTGTCTGTATTTCTGTCAGTCTCACACTTTTCTCCCATATGTCTCAGTCTTTTTCATGTAGAACACACGATTGCTGTATTAGTGACCTTTCCATAGTCTCTCTCTTTGTCTCTTTCCATTTCCCGTTGGACGTTTGTCTTTCTCTCTCTGAGTTTTTGTGTCTCCCTTCCTGTGTGTAAGCACTCTCTGGGCCTCATGGTGTATCCACTGCTTACCACTAGCCTTAAAAGCATTTAAAATCGTCCCACCATTAAAACGCAACCCTGTACACAGTTTCCAATGTTTCCTCCTTTACTCTACAGAATTCTAGAACCAAAAAAAAAAAAAAAAAAAAAACATTCTGTCACGTTCTGCTATGGTGTTGGACTGTGGGCTTGGTGTTGAGGCATAGATGCAGAGGGGATGCAGTGAAACAAAAGAGTCTTTAATGATAATCAAACAAACATGAACAAAACATGAACTAAGAGAGTTGGCTTGGAGCATAAGAAACATAACCCAAACACTTAGACGTAAGACTAGGGATTACATACATTGATTCACAATACAGACATGGGATACAAACTGGACAAGACAAGACACACGAAACAGTCTAACGGACTAAACATTAGGGACTATGCATGCAAGGGATAAACAAACACAAGACAGGCTTGGCTAGGTCTATTGGCTGAGCTGCACATTAGCTGCTAAGCTAGCTCATACTGTAGCTAATCAGACTAATGGCTACACCAGCCAGTAGCCTGAGACCCAAGGGAATGAACAGACAAGGTACACAGCAGACTAGGTTATGAAACAGACTAAGAACTCTAAAGGTTAGTGGCTAAAGATGTTAGTACCTAAACAGACTAAGAGCTAAGCAGACAATGAGACTAGACAGACACGAAGACTAGACAGACTAAGATCTAGACATGTTAGTATCACCCTCATTAGTATTGAAACAGACTACTAGCTAAACATGCAATGGGGGTTACTTACACAAAAGGGTAAACACAAAAGGCTAATTCTCCTAGAGGCTAATCCTGCTAGGAGACACAGAGACAAAGAGACATAAACTAAATCAAAGCAAATACAAACTTAACTTAAAGTGCTCCTGAAACCAAAAGCCAACTATCATGAAATCAAACTAAAACAAGGAAACAAAACCCACATAACAGAAATTAATGCTCGACCCAGTTTCCCAGAACAAACAGGTATTTATAAAAGTGCTAATGAGCCTCCTCAGTTCAGGTGAGCATCCGTGTCACCTGACCGAGGAGGCTTCTGGGAAACTGAGTCTAGGAACCAAAACTACAAAGTAAAAACACTGCCCTCTAGTGGGCAACCCTCACACATTAAAAGTGCATGATACAAATAAATTCAGAAAAGATCATGACTTATCTTTATATTAATGTGATAATACTTTCTGAGCTGATGAAATCTATAAATATTAGTGGTGTTTAGATTGCTGCCATTTGGTGTAGAAACAGAATATAAAAAAAAGAGTTGATGTGAAAATGTAAAATTTTAATTTTGAATTTTATCACAAAGCTCATGTGGTGATTTTCCTTTTTGCCCCACACTCATTGGGTGAAAGCTTTCTGCACGTTGACTATAACATAAAGTGTAATCTTTTCCATTTGTACTTACAAAACATGCCTTTACATTTAGGAGACGCTCTTATCCAGAGAGACTTACGTTTTTATCTCATTACACATCTGAGCAGTTGAGGGTTAGGGCCTTGCTCAAGGGCCCAACAGTGGCAACTTGGTGGTTGTGGGGTTTGAACCTGGGATCTTCCGAACTGTAGTCCAATGCCTTAACCACTGAGCTACCCCTGGCCCTAGGCCCTCCTGGCCTTTGATCTGATTGTGTTTTGTTTATCAGATGTGAACAGTTTTACAAAGACAAAAAAAAAAAATTCTTGTTCATTTATCCAGTAAATAAACAAAGATCCAGTCAATGCAGTGATCTGAAGCCATTTAGTCACAATTTAGCTGTGGTTACCAGAATTCCACTTATTAAAGCAAATCTGTTCCAGTACTCACATATTCTGTCACCACATGCTGTTACATAGAATTATATTTAGTTGACAAATTTAAGTAAAAAAAAATTATATTCATATTTATGTATGAAATTTGACATTTATTTGGCGTGGCCTAACATACAATACATTCTTAAATTAATTTTCTTAGCACAGCTTTCAGATTAGGGCACGGTGGTGTAGTGGTGTAGCACTGTGGCCTTGCACCTCCAGGGTCCAGATACGATTCCCGTCTCTGTGTGCATGTGTGCTGTATGCAAGTTTTTATGTTCTCGCAGTGCTTGGTAAATTTCCTCCGGTTTCCTCCCACAGACCAAAGACATGCAGATTAGGTTAATTGGCGTTCCCAAATTGCCCGTAGTGTGTAAATAAGGGTGTGAGTGTGTGTATCTGGGGGGGCTCCATTCCGCGACCCTGAATACAGGATTAAGTGGTACAGTATAGACGATGAGTAAGTGAGTGAGCTTTCAAATAATTACAATTACCTTAATGCAGTTTTTTTTTCAATATAGTGTATACACCAATTAATTAATGAATCTGGCCTTTATATATCTTATAAATTAAGTTTATAATTTACACAATTAAATGTAATTAGTTTAATATAAACACAAGTTATACCATCATTTACCTTTTTAAATTCTGCCCTTAATTTAATATTTTGTTGTATGAATAATTGATTTCAATGTAGACCATCATCTGAGAAAGAGGGGCAAAAATATCAGGATTCTTTACACTGATACTGAATACACTGATTCTGATTTTCCCTTTGGTTTTGAACATACACTTATTAAAAATTTTATTCATATATAAAAAGACTAAAGCAATGAAAGAAAGAAAACCTGGCAAGCATTTAAATAAATAAATGTAATCTATTGTCAATGTATTGGTGATGTTTCACTGTAACACACAAATTTGCATTAATGACATAACTCACAAAACTCACTGATACTGTTTACTGACTACTTCAAGTTCTGTATGCTTAATGAGAAATTTGATCCATGACCTTGTATTCTCTCTCTCTCTCTCTCTCTCTCTCTCTCTCTCTCTCTCTGTCTGTAGCATGCCCACCAGGGACATACAAGCCTGAGGCAGTACCAGGGGGTGTGGGCACATGCGTGTCATGTCCAGATCCTCAGCACACCTCCAGGCCTGGCAGTACTTCTGTGTCTGACTGTGTGTGTAATGAAGGCTACACACTGCACAATGACACTTGCCAAGGTACACGGCCTATTATTAATGACAGTAAATGGTGATACTTTATTAAAAAAAATATATATATATTTTAAATGTTGTACTTCCTGTACCCACCCACTTCCGATACAAGCATCAGGCTATTATGAATCCTGAATCCAATGCAACTGCACTTAGTTATGACGCTCACGTCAGCAATATTTTCACAAGATTAATGATTGTATGTGTTTAATGACTATTCATGTCTTGATTTGTCTTTTTCTCACTCTAGCGGTCATGTGCGCGGTTCTTCCTCCTCCAGAGAATGGCTTTTTCATCCAGAACATGTGTAATAACCAGTATAATTCAGCATGTGGTGTGCGTTGTCTACCAGGCTTTGAGCTGCAAGGGAGCAGCATCAGATTGTGTCAAGCAGATGGCACCTGGTCTGGAGATCCACCAATCTGTGCAGGTGAGGCTGAAGACCCAATACACACCTCTTTGAATAGTAGATTCACTGAATGGATAGGATCCAAGTATAATCAGAAATATTTTCAAGCTACAAAAATCAATCATAAAATTTGAATCTCTCACAAGTGATGTAAATAGCATTGATTATCTCATTAAAATAGCACCTGTCAAGGTGTGAGATATATTAGGTGGCAGTTCTCAAAGTGTCAAATTATGATGGCTAGAGGACTGGGTCAGAGCATCTCCAAAAACGCAGTGGTGCCAGGAAGGACAGCAAGTGTACTAGTGACAGTCCCATCAGCGCCAAAGGCTCATTTATGTTCATAAAGTGTAAAGACTATTTTGTAGATCTTAAAAAACCTTAACTTTGGCTGTTTGAAAGGGGTCAGAACACACAGTGTATCACAGCTTGCTGCATACGCGGCTGTGTAGACACAGACTGGTCAGAGTGCCCATGCTTACCCTTATCCATTGCTGAATGCTCCTACACTGCGCACATGTGCATCAGAACCTGAGCATAGACAAACTGAAGAAAAGTGGTCTGCTCTGATGAATCATGCTTTCTTTTAACCCATGTGATTGTCTGGGTGCATCTGAGTCACATACCTGCGAAGAAGGAAAGTCAGCAAAAGCAGTGTGATGCTCTAGGCAATGTTTTTACTTTTACAATTTGCATCTTGACTTGACTTGATCTTGACCGCTCACTTACCAGCACCACCATGTCATGTCAAGTCAAGAGGTGCAAGAGAAAAGCATTCAACCTATCCTCAGCAAATGTTTAAATAGTCACAATGTCAGAGTCAATGGAACAAAACTAGCCATGGTCTCTGGGTAGGAATGAAGATCTTCCATCTCCTTCTCTAACATACAGTAAGACTAGCTATTCATGAGCATATGTGAGCTCATGTATGTGGAACGGAGGCCAAATGACTTTTCATGGGTGTGTTATTACACTGCCTCGTAATCCAGGTTAACTTGATGGAATAAAGGCTAAACTTTCCCTTCCCGAGTTGGTAACTGTTGTATGATAGGCAAGAGCTTGCAGATGATGCAAAAGTAAACTGCAAACTAGTAATGTCCTGAGAGCAAAGTACAGGCTGAAGCTCTGCCCAGCTCCTGGATTATACAGACTACAGTATGTCTGTCTTTGGATATGCACATGGACATGAACAAAATAGCAAAATACTAGGACAAAATTTAAAATGTATTATTATGGTTTACAAATAATGATTTTATTGTACATTTTGACCTGCTTGTTAAACAGTGAGATGCAATTTTGCATATATTTCTAATTGTTACTCTTTTGTTATTTAACAACATATTGCTTTAATGTTTTATTCTTGTACAACTAGAAGCTGTAAGGCCGTGTAGCTCCCATACTGTACAGTATGTCTTATTAAATAAAGGAAGTCCATGACTTCTGTGTGTGTGTGTGTGTGTGTGTGTGTGTGTGTGTGTGTGTGTGTCCGTCCATTGTCTCCATAGTCTGCTTTTTACGCACACACATACACACAACACAGCACTAAAATGCACTGCTTTTAATTAACATCTCAGTGCCATAAAGTCCTTGTGAGTAATAGATAGAGTAATTTTTTTAGGAAGGAAACAAAATAGAAATGAAAGCGGACTATTGATTCATTCATTAATGTTCAGTAACCACTTTTTTCTGGTCAGGGTAGTGGAAGATCTGGAGACTATCCTGGGAACACTAAGCTTAAGGGCAGGAATACATGCTGGATGAGATGCCAGTTCTTCAAAGTTCACCATAAAAACATTCATACAGTCAAAAGTACACCAAAGAGGCAGTACAGACACAGCCACATGGTTTTAAGTAGTTCGAGTGAACCAGAGAACTGGGAGGGAACCTATACAGAAGCAGAAATAACATGTAAAAACTCCACACACACAGTCAGCTTAGGTTTGAATGCTGAAGCTGTGAGGTGGTAAATACTAAAGCAGAGAACAGGCCAGCACATCCATAATAAATAATCTAATATTTGACCAGTTTGACTGCCTTTTGTGATAAACAACATTTTGGACTTTTTCACACTTTGGGTAAATTATTTACATCAGGCACAAAAAGCTGTCTATAAAAACGCTTTTGTGTTTGCCGTGTCTCTTTCCATCCACTATGTCTCACTGTTCAGGAAGACAATGCTCCTGTGCCAGAACCATGAAGACATGATTTGCCAAGGTTGACATGGACAAACTCAAGTAAAACTGCACAGAGCCTGGACCTCAACATGACCTCAATCAAACTGAGCCTTTTGCCCACTATGTCATGTTGAAATTTGGTGACTGCAGTAAGAACTTGTCAGGAATGCAGTAGAAACTACAGTAGTAATAATATAGTATTCTTTTCCTTGACATGGATCTGCCATGTCTGTTCAAATACGCATATGCAATCTCAGACAACAAAGCATGTCGCAGACAAGAAAGATTGTATGGTGTTGTAAAGTAGTTGACATTGGGATGTCTTTGTGCTATAACCATGGTAGGTCCATGCCACATTGTAGGAAACCACATTAAGTTTTTATGAGCTTAACATACTTCATTGCATGAAGCAGGTTATTAGTGCATTTATGTCAATTTCTGAGAATACTGGATCCAATTTCTCATACTATTGGTTTGTGATGTACCACATGTGGTGCTGTATTTATACCAACCTGCCAGATGCAATGACAATGTAGTAAGTGCATGATAAGCACATGTTCAGATCATGGCACGATCTGATCAAACATAGTAATAAAGTGGTTCGGTCTCACTGAACCTGGTGAGCATGTGATCATGCGCGTGTTTAGAAAATTAGTGACAACATGGTAGAAGCATTGAAAACCTGGGATGTACCTAGGAAGTATAATGAACTTAATAAATGCACATTTTCCCATTTTGACCCTTTTCCTGCTTCAATATTCTTCCATAGTTTTGGAACACAGTGGGAACTCCATGGTGACGGGAGCCTTAAGCATGACTTGAAATGCCAACTGCACTAAAGGGTCTCCTCACCCTTGGCCTCGATAATGGTGTGCTTGGAGTGCTTGGCCTCGATAATGCTCTAATAGGTGAAAGAACACAAATCCCCAGACCCATGATTCAAAATAAAATGAAAAACCTTCCCAGAAGAGTGGGAATTATTATAACAAAAAGGATGATCTAAATCGGGAATGGCACAGGACATGGTCAGGTTATGGTGTTATGGCTATACAGTGTATCTCAGTAAAGTTCATGCATGTTTGTAGAACAGTTTTGCTTTAACCTCAGTCCGTGGTACAACACTATTCTCAGCATAAACAAATCACAGAATTTTAAGCCACAGTCATCGACACCTACTAACTTTATTGCTCTCACTTACTCACTTCCTGTCTTAGCTTGAACATTCTTCTGTTCTGGCTTGTGATGCATTCCTACTTCTCACATCTTCTGCTCCTTATATTTATTTTTATATTGATCGCTCCTATGCTACATGTAAAAGTATATATTTGTTTATATATTTGACTCACACTTTTATACAAAATGACAGGGAAATGCAACAAAAGAGTAAAGCTTTTAAATGAGCTGACAGCAATATGAATGAAGTATCTACCACTAATTAGAAATAGAGCAAGACAGCTGGGAAACAAAGTGAATAGGAACTGAACTTGGAGTGAGTGCTAAGGAGCTTGAAACTGTTCAATGTCATTACACTAATCCATTACAAGTAAATGATGTATGTGCTCTCCACAGCTCGTTCCTGTCCAGCTCTGTCTGCTCCACAACATGGACAGCTTAACTGCAGTGAAGGCGATCCATCCTCACAGCTCAAATGTACAGTGCACTGTCAAAAAGGCTACAGACTGGAGGGCAAAGCCAAACTTACCTGTCTGCCAAACTCACAGTGGAGCAGCCCTCCACCTCGGTGTGTGGGTAAGCTAATGGGGCGTGTGTGTATGTTGGATGAGAGTGTGGGTGGGTGTGTCAGTAGTTTGACATTTACATTTATGGTATTTGGCAGACACTCATGTGATTTCAAAACAGAGAAATGGCTCTTAATTTGCATAGAAAATAATTCCTTACAGTAGTATAAATTTCTAAGAGTCTAAAGATATCATGATGTTTTGACTGTATTGTATTTTGTTGTATTGTATTTATTGTATCATAATGTTTTATGTTATTATAAGTGTATTATTAGTGTTCATTTCATAGGGTTTAGAAAAAATACTGTATATGTGGAGAAATGAGTTCAACCATATCAATACCAGTACAGAAAAGTGCCTTTGCGTGCAAAAGTGTTGTTAATCTAAGGCAACTGGCACTTGAAAGGAGGCTTGACGGGGGGTGAATAAGCACGTGGAAGACCATAAGCACGTGGAAGACCTGCATAATTCAGGGAATGACAAATGCAGCAATGTCTGGTTCTCCAGCACCAGTAGACAAGCATGAGTATTTTGAATCTGATCCGACAGCTACAGAAAGCCAGTGGAGGGATGGAGAAATGAAGTGGTGTGGGAGAATTTAGGAGGGGACCAGCTGCCATAGATGAATTGTGCACAGAGGTAGACCTGCCAGAAGTGAGTTGCAGAAGTACAGTCTTGAAATAACAAGGGACTGAACAAGCACCTGAGTATCCTGTGTGGAAAGAAATAGACAAATTCTTCTGATTTGAAGGAAATTGACATGAGCAAGTAAGGTTAGCAATGTGTCGGGAGAGTTAGCCCATGGTTGCGGGCAGTAATGTAGTGATCAGATTGTTGTCCAGGGAGATCAGAAGATCCTTACATGGGGATGAATCACCTGAGATAAACAGTAGTTCAGTTTTACTGAGATGAAGTTTTAGTTGATGAGCTGCCATCCAGGATGAGATGTCTGCCAGACATGCTGAGATCTGCGTGGAAACTTGAGTGTTTCCCTGAGAGGGAGGAAAGGAGAGAATCAGTTATGTGTCATCTGCAAACAATGGTATGAAAAGCAGTGCAAAGATACAACCTCACCAAGATACAGGTTATAGAGGGGAAACAGAAGAGGACCAAGTAATGAGGCTTTTGGAACACCTGTAGAGAGTCTGCATGGAGCAGATGTGGATCCCCTCCATGTAACCTCATACTGTACAGGATGACTAATGTTTTACTGTAAGTAGGAAGCAACCATTGCCATCCCATGCCACAGATTCCAAGGCTTGTAAGGATAGACAACATAATCCTTACTGTGTCAAATGCAGATCTTAACATCATGAAGCTTCTTAGTGACAGACAGAAGGGCAGTCTCTGAGGAATGCACTGCTTTGAATCCGTATTGGGTAGGATCATTAGCACTGTGAAAGAGTTTGGGTCTAACAAATAGTTTGTTTGATTTGAGGATGAGATGATGTGCTGAATCACTTCCTTTGTTAGGTTGTTATTGTGGATATAAATGTTAGTGCTCGTTCAGAAAGGATAATCTGAGAATTTAAAAAAGGAGTCTTTAGGCATGTTCAGCAAATTACCCTGTCTAGCAAGAGTAGCAGCAGTCTAGCTGGATTATTACAGATGTTTAGGTGCTGATTAGCTGCTGTCCATGATGAAAGACATTCTGAGACACTAGTAGCCAACTGAGCCTCTTTCACCATATTATTACACCAAGGGAACTAGTACTAGGCCTTGTGGCACACCAAAGCCTACGGGAGGTCGGGGGAGGGTGGGGGTAGTATTAAGACAACATCATATGTCAAGTATAGTTCTCCCAGTGAAAATGTAAAGTAAATAAATTAGTTTAAAAGTCTTTCTGGTTGAGGAGTCATGGAGACTGCTTTCTTTAATGGATGGAACAAATGAGTGACAGAACTTTCTCTCTCTGAAGCCAGGCTGTCCACCTTTGCACAAAAATGGTTAAAACATAAGTGAATTGTGAACTTTTGTGGAAAATGTCTATACATGATGTTCAGGAAGCAATCAAGATCAACGATTAAGGACTTTATACTAAAGATTGATTGTTGTATAGCAGTTTCACAGCATAAAATCTCACCTTTTTTTCTTATTATCCTGATTGTCATTAT
Organism: Channallabes apus; assembly: GCA_030522415.1. Lineage (NCBI taxonomy): Eukaryota > Metazoa > Chordata > Actinopteri > Siluriformes > Clariidae > Channallabes > Channallabes apus. The sequence continues at coordinate 36,929,918 of CM060108.1, forward strand.
TAAAAAATATATAATATTTTACATTTTATTAAAAGATTGAATTTTAGTTTTGTCTCAATACTTTGGTCACCACTTTACATTGAGAACATGTTGATTATTTTTACTATGATACAACTAATATACAGTTTATTCAACAATCAGAAATTCACATCATGACTGTTGTCTATGATGCTGACATGCAGTTTTTGCTGTAGTTTTTATCTCTGTGTGGGAAACAAACTGAAACCCCAAACGCCAATGGATTAAGTTTGGGCTAGTTTTTGTTTTTGAATGTGGAAAAACATTGTTAGCGAACGAGGCACCTAGCCTACTTGGTGCTGTCTGTGTTTCTCTCTCGCACTCAAAATCTCACCTCAACTTTGCACTTTAGCATGTGCTGTAGATTAGCCTCAACCACAAAACAAGAGCTTCTATGGCCAGGGCTCGTCTCCGACACTCTGGCTTCTCTCTGCTCTGCGTCCCATGACTCACTGCGCTCCGTTTAAGCTCCAGACATCTGCTGAGCCAGCCAGCCAAACCTCACTAGCTGCTGTTCATCGCTTTTCCATTTCTCAATCTCTCTCCATTTCTCTCCATTAGACAGGTTCTACAGTAGACATTCATGTCACACTAGCGGTCAACTTTGTGGTCGCTGCTATTTGCTCTTGTAAATAGGCACACGTTCAATGTAACCAAGGGGCATGAGGAGCTCCAGAGTATTTCACTGCTCACTAGAGTTTGTGTTTTTGTCAGTTGTATTGCGTCTTGCACTATGTCTGCTAAAACCATAGCCAAGCCTGTATAGCAGGCTCCAGAGTGAGATGTTGTTCAGGGTGAAGGCTTCTTGTTGGCTTTGTGTGTGGCTGTTCAACCACTGTTTCCAAGAAAGTAGAAACTCCATGTTTATGTGGGGAAAAATCTCCTCTCTTTCTTAAACTAATATTATGGAAACTATTTAAGTCTCCAACTTTTTAAGAGCATTATCATGTCCTAAATAAACAAATTTTATAACATTTAAAAAAATCCTATTCAGAAACAGTATTGTAAAATTTATGGCACATTTTCATGTATGGAAGTGTTAAACACTTTATTAATTAAAATAATATTATTAAATTTTCAGTAATCTCTATCTACCAACATTTAATTATTTACCCAACCTTCTAAAGGCTATTCATATCAGAAGAACCTATTCTAAAGGTTATTCTTGCTATGATTAAGTCCTAAAAAAACAGCATGTTTTTTCTTTTACTTAAAAAATATATATTCTTTTTTTGGTCCTTTAATTCTGCTGCTTCTGTAGCAAGTGATGGTTCAGTGGTACAACCTCTGCCATGTGAGAGGCCCAGGGTCAATTCCTGGCCACCTCTTGGAAAACACAGTTACTGGGAGTCATGCGTTAATACTGCTGGTGCCAAACTTGTGTTGTATAAGGAAAGACTTCCGATGTAAATCCTTTTGCCAATTCAAATATCTGAAAAGGAATTTCCACTGTCGTGACCTCTAAAAGAAGTGGCCAAAAAAAGGTCAACTTTATCAGAAATAAGTTTATTTGATCCTTGATTGGTCACTCTGATTATATCTGTCCTCACTCCAACTCTCAATTTCTCCCTCTTTATCTTGTCCCCTTTTAGAAGTGCGCTGTTCCGCCATTGTAACTCTGGAGCAGGTCCGTCTGTCACCTCCTGCCTGTGGAAAAAGAGCAATGAGGAGTGGAGCTATTTGTAGATTTTCTTGTCACCGTGGTTATCATCTTCTTGGCAATACAGAGGTGCGCTGCCTGTCAACTGGAGACTGGAATAACGATATACATAAAGTCACCTGTGCAGGTACCAGATCTTGGTGTGTGTAAGTGTGTGTACTGTATATGAGAGAGAGAGAGACACACTGGTAAGTCAGTAGTTGTCTTTGAGGCAGTTAAATGTGGAATCATACAGTAAGTGTGCGGTTAGGATGTCTAGTTCAGCAGGTGGTCTGTTTTTACTGTTATGACACCCAGCTGAACTTTCCGTGTGATGCCCAGCAGTCTTAGTGGAAACTCCACAAACATCATGCGTGCAAAATCTAAAGGATTCCAACATAGTGCAGAGACTAGGCTTTGACTCTGATTGACTGAGCCTACGCAGAATCTGAATAGAATTGATGGCTTCTGCTTTCTATCACTAAGATGCTTTCTCCATCTGCACAGTTATTCAGTTGGACAAGGTGAAGCAAAAGGTTATGCGCACCACTGTGAATGCCTGCATGAGTGTGCCTTGTCTACATCCCTGTGTGTTAGTGCAAGTATTCACTGTATGTGCAGTTTCCATGTGTGATTATGGCTGGCACTCAAATGGATGCCGTCATTATGAAGTGTATTGCTCGAGGTCAAGATATTTGTATATTTGTTCAGCCTTGTTGCATATGCTTGTGTATCACAGACTTAAAGCACATGTTTTGTTCTTGTCTTAGTACAGAAAAATCCATTTCATCTAATTTAAGTGGAAAAGCAGCTGTTAGAACATCAGTATTCATTTATGAATAACAATTTTGTTGAATTTCATATATTTTTTTTCTCTCAGATAGGTTTATATATTTAACTGTATAATGTATAATTTTAAGTCACTGTAAACTTTTTCAATGTTCATCATTCTTATAGATGCAGAGCCTCCATGGATTCAGTGTCCTGAGAACATCGTCACACAGACCAACAAGCATCAGGGCAGCTCTAATGTTACTCTGAGCGCACCGGTACTGAAGGATAATTCTGGAGATGAGGTACGTTTTATTTTACTTTACTTGCCGAAGATACAAAAGCAATCCATGCCTTGACATAGATGACACAGTAGAACCAGCTTTTATCCCATGTTATTATAAAACGCACTCTTACATTGAAGACCTCTACAAGATTGAAACAGCAAGCGTTACTAATCGGTTATGGATGGAAATGTCTGAATGGATCCATGTTGCCAGTGCTGAAAGCTTCCTTAGGGCCTTTTTACAGTCTGACTTATCATGGAAACTGAACAAAGTCAACAGTGGTATTTTTGGAGACCTACAGTACATAAGACCTGGTCCATGGCACTGACTCAGGTTCCCTCGCTAAAATAATCAGTAATCTGTACAGTCTGCTCCTGCTGCTCTTTCGTGTGCTCTCTAATTGAGCTCAAGACATGACGTCAAACCGTCCGCTTTTGGGTTCAGTAAATCCAGTCATGTCAGTTTGAACCATACTGTAATGGTTATTTATATTGCTACAAAAGAAAATCCTTTTTTTTTGTTGTTCTTTACAGAGACAAACTGAAGAATCCCAAGTGACTAGCCATAACAGATGATTACTGTAAAGCTTTCTGGCTTTTCTCTCCCATGCAGAGTTTTTGTTTGGAACATGCTATCAGAAATCCTTAACCTCAGCATCCCACATACCCAATTATAGTGTCATTCAGTGGCATGTTTACATTACTAACAACAAAATGTCTTAAAGTCTTCTTAAGTATGTCACTATCCATTAGCAAAAGAATATCACATTACTCAAATGGAATGACAGAACCCAACTGGCTATAAAGCTTCAACTTAAACTGTTAACGGACCACTCACATGTAGAGAACTTCAACAGGACTAATGATGTTCTGGGTTTGCTGCTCAAGAGTTTGAGAGTTCAAACAATGACACTTTAACCCTAGTTTCACCATCAGGATGATGGTCGGCTAAATAGTTGGCTGTAAATGGCAGCAACCTGATCTCCAACATATTTCACAATATCTTCAGAGCTGATTCCCAAAGTTGATCCCTAAAGCAAAAACACCTAAATCATTTTGAGTGGTAACAGTTACCACCCCAGATTATTTTCCAATGAAAGCATGTCTAGTAGAGTTTGACTATTTTTCTTTTAACACAGTTATTGTTCATTAATTACCTTTTATTATTCTTTTTAAACATTTATTGTTGTGCACCATTTTTTAACTAAGTTTATCATTTTTTATTATAGCATTTATAGTATGAAGAGTCAATTTATTCCTTTTATTCCCTTAAAAGTCCCATTTTTTCTAGTTCTTTAACACATTCACACAGGTCTCAGTGCTCACATACGTAAAGTGTGTCTCTAAATGCTCCAGCTGAAATACGCCTCAGAAAACCCCTTTCCTATACCTCGTTCTCTCTTTATTTAAATCCACCTTTAAACACAGCATTTCAGAGCTATGTTCAGAGCTGCTCCTACAGTAAGCCTTTTCCCACCATAGAAGAGCAGAGCTGAGCAACAACCCAGGGCAGGGATTCCCTTATATGAGCTCATCAGAAGGGCTTTAAGTCCTTCCTAATGCAGAAATGGAAAAAAAAAACAAAATATCAGGAAAGATATTTTTCTGATGTTTTTTGTTCACATTCTGGATGCCTAAAATGACTCAAATTAATGTTGTATAATATGTTTCCTTTACATTTAATTATACAGAAAAAATAGATTTATTACAGAGAATCCACATGAAACAAATCATTCATCCTAAAGTCATGTCTGAAAGCCTACAGCAAAACCTTTAACTCAGATTGATTATAGATTACCTACCATTTATCCTAGACAAGTAGAAATAATAACATATTAATATAAACCTGTAATTTGGACTACTTCCAGCACCAATGCCATAAAAATAACTTTCTGCCTGTATAGAAACAATTAGATTCTAGTCAGTGTTCTGGTATGATGTATAATAAATATGTACTCTGGTTCATTTTTCAGGTTGTTGTCCAGGTCACACCCATTCTTAGCCCTGCCCAGCCTTTCCCAATTGGCACAGAAGTCATCACGTACACAGCTACTGATCCTGCTGGGAACAAGGCCAACTGCTCCTTCACTGTCACGATTATCGGTGTGTCCTGCTTTCCGAATCGTTCATAATGCACTGTACAGTTCATGTCCAGAGGTCAATGTTCTAAAACAAAAATAAATTAAGTATTGTTTAAATTTTTTTGGGCACAAGTGCAAGGAACCTGCCTTTATATGGACCTCAGACTTAACTGTAATCACCTTGGAATCCTAACAATGTTTCTATTTCCTTAGATATGGAGCCTCCGTTGATTGACAGGTGCCGGTCTCCACCCACCATCCAGGCCACAGACACGGAGACGCCGGTTTACTGGGACGAGCCACAGTTTTCAGACAATTCAGGTACACACCCACTGAAAGAGAGTGAGTAAGACCAATGGAAATTAAGGAACCAAGATGGAGTTAATGAATAAGGGCAAGATATCTGCACAAATTGTCCAGGAAAAAAATTTAACCCACGATGGAAAAAGCTAGGATTCCGTCTGCAGTGTCGTGAGAACTAAATCTATGGAAACCAGGTTTCCATGTGCCATGTGTTTTAATCAGACAGTTCCCAAAATCCCTTGTGAGCATGTGCTAGACCGATCACTACAGGGTTTTTACTGCATTTACAGATTCAGCTGATTCACAGGCATTTTAGAAACTCCATTCAGGAAATGTCTTTCTATGTAGAGTATTTATTGGAAGAGATTTCAAGTCACTGATAAGGCCTATAAAGGGGTCTATTGCTTTGTTGGATACAAGAGTGGAAAATAGCGAAGCAGGATCACTTTACGTTTTTCACTTTATGTAAGCAGGCTTTCACAGCATTAAAATAAAGCCTTCAAAATAAATGAAACATGGTAATGACCCTTAATTTTGCCAGCACACACATACACGCTCACACACACAGACACATGCAATTGGCCCACTGTGGCTACTCTGAGGCACTCTGTGGACGTCACATCAACGTTAGACTGACGATAGCACACTGTGGTTTTCCAAGTCCACACCCTGATGCTTTGCTATATTTAGCAAAGAGTGGTGGTGAGTGGCTCCATCCAGCAGACGCTGCTCCCAGACGTTTGTCAGATGGTTTGGAAAAGCTCTGGAGCTTCTCTGTGCACAGTGGAAAACACTGTGTGTGTGAATGTGAGTCATGCACGTGCATGCATGGACGTGTGTTTGTGTTTTGTCTGCATCGCACTGAAATTACTGAAATAACCTTGTAGCTGCCCAATATTAGGAATTTTATTACCGCCCACAGGTCTAGCAGTGATTCTACTCCAGCACTGGAGCTTGATCTCTAGACAGCACACTGAATGCATTCACAGGTCATCGTGATCCTGTTCCAGGCAGTGTTTAAACCAATTTACAAGTGTGCTTTTAGTTTTGTCTGGGATGAATATTATTAGGAGTTACTTTACATTTTCAACCCATTGCAGAATTGTGTCTGTAATTCAAAGGATACTAAAATACAACTTTATCCTTTTTTTTTTTTTTTTTTTTTTAAACAATACATATAATATAATAATGTGGCGCGGTGGTGTAGTGGTTAGCACTGTCGCCTTGCACCTCCAGGGTCCGGGTTCGATTCCCCGGCCAGGCTCGATTCCCGTCTCTGTGTGCATGGAGTTTGCATGCTCTCCCCGTGCTTGGTGGGTTTCCTCCGGGTACTCCGGTTTCCTCCCACAGTCCAAAGATATGCAGGTTAGGCTAATTGGCGTTCCTAAATTGCCCGTAGTGTGTGATTAGGTGTGTGAGTGTGTGTATGTGTGTGTGCCCTGCGATGGATTGGCACCCTGTCCAGGGTGTACCCCGCCTAGTGCCCGAAGTCTCCTGGGATAGGCTCCAGGTCCCCCGCGACCCTGAACACAGGATTAAGCGGTATAGAAAATGAATGAATGAATGAATAATAGTATAGTATAGATCCACAAGTGTAGAAGTATGTGGTGGCAATCTAATACATTTTGGAATTACTCACTCATCGTCTATACCGCTTTATCCTGTATTCAGGGTCACATGGAGCCTGGAGCCTATCCCAGGAGACTTAGGGCATGAAGCAAGGTAGACCCTGGACAGGGTTCCAATCCATCACAAGGCACACACACTCACACACTATGGGCAATTTGGGAATGCCAGTTGACTCACATTGAATTTGGAGCAGCTCTGTAAACCTTACCCTTACTTACAGTACTTACCAAACACACCAAAGTTGGCAAAACTATGTTAAAGAGTCAATATTTGTATTTTTTACTATGTCACTCTGAATGTGATTTCAAAAGTGTACTGTATCTATTTTTAAGTTTAAACAAAGACAAATGTTGTGAAATATAGAATTACTGATACAATAAAACGGTCAAAGAGTAAAAAACCAGACAATGTTGTCATTATGGAGCACTGTGTGTAGAATGATGAGGACTACAATTTTAAGATGACTGTGAAACATAACAAAAGGTGGAAAACTTGACAGGGCTGTATTTATTCAGAGCCATATATATAATGTTAGTGTTTAAATACAACTCATATGTAGTGTGTAAACTGTCCCAGGTGCTCCACTGACCATCTCCAGTACCCACTCATCTGGTGATACATTTCCTGACGGAGAGACTGCTGTGTATTACACTGCCACAGACCCCTCCGGCAACAACTGCACATGTGAGCTCATCATTACAGTGCAAGGTAAGTAAAACTCACTGTACATTATATCCTACTTATTGTTTAGTATGTATAAATGAGACAGCTACAGTATGGCACAGACAGGGTTATGTGTGGTAGTGATAGAGGGGGATCAGATACAACAGCTGCGGTATTTAATCACTGTTAGATAGAAGATCAGTCAGAAGCCAACAAGAGTGCTGTGGTCACAACCTAATACTAAGTGTCAATAATTATTAAATCACACTACGGATATACAGAAGAACTGCAGTCTGTGCATGTACACCTGCAAGTTATTCTAATGAAGTGGGCAACCAATATGCATGTGCTTATCTACCAGTTACCAACAACTTTTTTTCTTGATAGTATTACCCTCAGCACACTAATTGCAATTTCTGTAAAACTACTCAACTCTGTATAGGTTCTTAATGTGCCTGACGTATCTATCCACAGGATCCACATGTGAGCAGCCGTATGAGCCAGTCAACGCAAATTTCTCCTGCTCCAAGAACGACAATGGAGTGAATTGCACCCTGGTCTGCAATGAGGGTTACAGTCTTACCCAAAATGCAGTGCACAGTTATTTCTGCCCCAATAACGGCCGATGGGAGCCATCACGAACTCCAGACAGACCAGACTGCTCCCGTGAGCATCCTCCCTCTGATAACTCAACCACATTTCTGTTTCTTGAAAATCTCACTAGGAATGAATTTGATTTATGAAATTCCATTGTTTATTCCTCATACTAGTGTATAATGAAGTTTTCTGTTTTTTTTTTCTTTTAGAAAACAGAATAGCCAATAAAGGCTTCAAGCCCTTCGAAATGTTGTTCAAAGCATCACGCTGTGACGATCTAGACTTGCTGAAGTCCTTCACTGGAGACTTTACTAATATTCTAGGAGATATAGTGAGATTTCACACAATCACACATACACATTAATAGTACTTTATAAACAACAAAAGCATGCACATTAATAGTATAAACAACAAAAGCATGTTGATCCTCATTATCTGTTGCTTTTTTGTACAAATCCTACAGGTTCCTAAAATCTGTGGCGGAGACGAGGTCAACTGTAAACTGGAAGTGATGACGCAGGGACAGTGTCTGGAGTATAACTATGATTATCCAAATGGGTTTGCCATTGGTAAGAGTCTACTGCCTGCACAGACTCACGTGTGTAACCATAAATACTTTTGACACATTCAATATTTTAAAAGATTCAGTTTAAAGAAGTATTTTTAAAGGTTTGTGTTGTCAGAACCCTAATGTAAAGTATGCTTTGATTCTGTCTAAAACCTTAATTTCTTTAAATTGGGACCAGGGACACCAGGAGTCCATGAAGTTTAGTCTATGATTTTTTTTTACTTTATTTCACCACTTACAATATAGTGGTGGAAGTCATAAAAAATAGAGATAAAATGAAATGTCTGTAAAATAAGTTAAGGGTACTTGCACAAGGGTACTTGGGTTTTCTCCCACAGTCCAAATACCTACAGAGTGGGCTAACTGGCATTCCCAAATTGCCTGAAGGATGCAAATGAATGTGTGTGTGTGTGTGCGTGCGTGCGTGTGTGTGTGTGTGGCCTATGATTGATTGGCACCCCATCAAGGGTGTACCCTGCCTAGTGCCCCAAATCACTTGAAATATCCTCCAAGCATCCTGTGGCCCTGAACAGAATAAGTGGCAGTAAACTGAAAGAGTGGTTAAATATAATGAGAACTTGATATCTTGATTGATCTTATCTGTTTTCCACTCTTAAATCTCGTCTGTCTCTCTTTCGTTAGGTCCAGGAGGATGGAACAGTAATGGTCAGGACTATGCCTATTTTGATAGTGGTTTTTCTCCAGATCATCAGCGCACCCCCCTGCAGCAGGATGGAGTGTTCCAAGGCAGTTCCCACTTCAGGGGTAAACGTCATCGTGAGATCACAGGGCCCACACGTGACCAAAAGATCCAGATATACTTTAACATCACAGGTAACATCACACTCATACAGATCTATAAGAAAGAAAACACTTCCTTATCCCTACAGAATCTCATGCAAAGACTTCTGTCAACTTGTCTCTTTTCTCCCAGCAAGCATCCCACTGCCCCTGTTGAGGAATGATTCAGTGGAAGTAACCAATCAAAAGCGACTCTTGCGGACATTGGAGCTATTGACCAATCGGCTGAAGAAGACACTGAGCAAACAGCCACTGAGCTCATTTCGTGTCTCGTCTGAGATGATTGTTGCCGACCCTAAATCTCTGGACAGTAAGAAGGCCACTCTGTACTGCCCCCCAGGATCTGTGCTGAAGGGACGCATGTGCGGTGAGTTACTGAGCTCCTTTCCAGCTGGGAATTTTTGTTATAAAAACATGTTAATTTGGCAACTTTTTTTTAAATGAGAAATAATTTGATGGAATTATGTCAGAACAAAGTTGACTAGATGATGATGGATTGATAATGTTGAACCAATGGATCTAACTCAATGTTGTGAAACTGACTTTGATTTTGAAAAGTTAATATGTACAAAATAATAAATTCTTCAGATCAGACCATTTACCCCAACTTTATATGACACATAATAATTACTCCTGCACCTCAGTGGTCTGTTTTTATAATAATATGTTTAGGACATGGGGATTTATAATAATTCTGTGGTCACGAGGGCAATAATCTGAGGTAAAGAGTTTGTCTTATACTGTAGTGTTATTTCTGTTTATAGCATTGTTTAATTTGTGAATCTGATTTGTTCAGAAGGTATTGGTCATATTTATGAGCTACTAAAACTGTAATCAGACAAGCTGCTTATTTTGTCTTATTAATTGAAAGAAAGGTTAGTGGACTGAGGCTGATTAAGCTATTATAAGTAATGAAATGTAACTAAAATGGATAAAGTGTTGTTCTTTAGCTAAAGTTATATCTTTGATATCGTGTATATTCCGTCCACACATAATGCTTCATTGTACTTTATTTCTCATTTTAATATTTCACTTGATGTAGTTAATTCTATTTAACAGTTTATTTATATATTTTTATTTTGTTCATTCAAATGATCTAAATGATTATACTGAAGCCTCTGTCCTGTGTGTCCTGTAGTGCAGTGTCCAGTGGGGACGTATTTCTCAGTGGACTATGCTGAGTGTGAGAGCTGCAGAAAAGGCTCGTATCAGGATGAGGAAGGCCAGACATCATGTAAACTGTGTCCAGATGGATTCTCCACCCCTTACCTTCACTCCCGCAGCCGGTCTGAGTGCAAAGGTAGACACTTAAGCAAAACTAGAATTATGCCACTAAACCATGCAATCAATCTAATCTTAATTCCATTTTTACACAATGACCTCCATCTATTTGGATTTTTTTTTTCCATTTAGACTTTGAGTTAAATCACTTGTGTTTATTGGAATGTCAATGTTTGACTGTATTGAATGTTCTCTATTGATAGTTACAGTATTACTGTATGTGTGCATGGGTTTGGTTTGTGTGTGTATGTGTCTCCAGCACAGTGTAAGCCTGGCAGCTCATCACTTAGTGGGCTGGAGACGTGCGAGTCATGCTCACTGGGTCAGTACCAGCCTGGTTTTGGCTCACGCACGTGTGTGCCCTGCCCTGTAAAAACCTCCACCGTCAACCGGGGAGCTGTAGACCAGAGTGAATGTGGAGGTGAGCTTCATCTACTGTATGCAACACAGTCATTATCCAACACTATTCCTACACTATCTACACTAATAGATTTCCTGGTCCCTAATCTCACCTCATCATTCAATATCTTCACCTCACCTTCTACATCTGTCTCTCTTTTATACCTGATCTCTTACAGTATGTCCCACTTCTGTTTTCTGCTTCTTGCTCTAGTTCCTTGCTCTTCAGGGCATTTCTCTCGTACTGGACTGGTTCCATGTTACCCCTGTCCTCGTGACTACTACCAGCCTGAAGAGGGACGATCCTACTGCCTCTCCTGCCCCTTCTATGGCACCACCACCATCACAGGAGCCAAGAGCATCCAAGAGTGCTCCAGTATGTCAACTTTATTATTTATTCCCATAATAATATTAATAATAATAATAATATAATATAATATAAATAATATTAATTATGTCATGTTGTGTTCATGTGTTTCACAGTGTTTTTTTTTCTCCAGTTAGTCAAAAATCTCTTTTTTTCTTTATTAAAAGCATTGACAGTGATTCCCTTCCACTCAAAACTGGCCTCCTTTGTTTGCAGCTGAAGATATCACATGACTATATTCCAAACCAGATCCTTCAATATGAAATGCTTCTTATAGACATAGAAGTGACTTTAAACACTTCATTAAAATCCTACATGAAAATGTGTTTCTACTGTAAATTGATTGTTCAAAGGTTTTGACTGGAAGGACATCTGCTTGACTGATAGCACTGATAGACTCTTAGATGAGGAAGATTCTTCTAACACATAAGGGTAATTAGCAGCAGACTGGAAAAGATGATGAGGTTGATGAATGCCTCAGGATAATCTATTCCAGTTCTGATGGCAGACATGTCTCTCAGTTGCTGGCTGTGTCTGGTTTTGTTTTTCTTTCATCTGTTTCATTCTATTTCTTTTCTTTTTTCTTTTGTCTGTATACCTCTGCATAAAAGCATTCGGCTCCAGTTTCTTGCCCAAAGAGGAAAGTGCAACTACTGCTCCAGAAAAACCTTTGAAAAGAGATTATCAGGCCAGCAGTCAGGCAAGTGTGCTGTCGCACTGACAGCTATTTTATATATTTGAAAGCATCACAGTCCTTAGATTTTATATAAGAAATAATACACTTGGGATGTTATGATATACTGTAACTAACATTATGATTAAAATAATCAATAAAGTATCATTTTGCTTTGTTGTTTCATTTTCCATTAATAAATGTTCAAATAAATTAGTTTTAGCTGATTTCTGATTAAACTTCCTTCTACTCTGGTTCTAAATGTAAAACCGATCTGACTCAACATAAATACCTGCTCCACTCTGTTTTAGATGTTCCATGAGTGCTTCCTTAACCCATGCCAGAACCAGGGTACTTGTGAGGAAGTGGGAGTGGGTTATGTCTGCACATGTCTCCCAGGGTTCACAGGTTAGATCCGTCTTATTATACAAATATTCATTTTGTTATTGTTCCTGTTGATAATGTCTTTATGCTTTTGGCATTTTCCGAGAGCAAATGGTTAATAGCCATTATTTAATGTGATAACTGTTACCTTTTAACCAATACTTATATTAATTAGCTTATGATTAAAAATTTTAAAAGATCTCAGTTTTATTGTGTTGTGTCTTGGTTTGTCATAGTACTTCACCACATGCCACTGCATTCTTTAAACATTGTTTTTTTTTCCCCCTCTGTTATTTATTAAAACCATCTCATTTGTTTGCTGATCAGACCGTATAGAGGAAATTACATTTTAGAAATCTGTGAAAGTCATAGAACACTTTTCTTTCTTCAGATGAACAGCATTATTGTTTGTTGAGAGCCACCCCTATGTTGCTTCACATTGAATTTTATTAAACGATGTAGTAGGGCTGGGCGATAAAACGGTATCTGTATTTATTGACAGTACACCATTGTTGATAATGATAAAAAAAAAAAAAAAATCAGTATGAAGCTCTATAGTTTTATTAAAATACGGCTGGCTAACTGTGCGTGCACATTGCCTTAATCTCGCCTTAAATAGTTAATCTCAACATCCTATCAGATCTCCCGATGAGGGTGCCACAAGTGACCAGGAAACAGCTCATGCAGCCATGGCGCGTTATGAAACTCTATATGCAGATTAATGCAAAACTGTATTCATTTCACACTCTGAACTATAGTCATGTTTATACACTGTTTCTCAAATTGTGCCAGTTTGCAAGCAGTTGGTTAAGTGTTGAACTTTGTGCTCATATTTCCAAATGTGGTCTAAATCACTATTGCATAGTCAATGTGTGATACATTGATTATAATGCTTATAACATGTACTGTACAGAGTTTGGGGTTTGTTGTTGTTGTTTTTTTAATTGCATGTGTATATATTCAGGAATTTTTTTCTACTTACTCAGGAGCAAAATGTGAGAGTGACATCAATGAGTGCGACTCTGCACCGTGTCAGAACGGCGGTCAGTGCAGAGACAGAGTGGGAGGCTTCCAGTGCCAGTGCATGTCGGGGTTTGTGGGTAAGGATCTCATTGCCAAAACAGATTTACATGAACAAATAGCCACAGAGTGTTGCTTCTTGGCCAATTTCATTTGCTTAACAACTCCGAGCTGGCACAGCTGTCTGAGAAGTCTAAAAGGGAAAGTGACTTGCGTGGATTTTTGGCTCTGTAGGACACATGCTTTGTCTTACAGTTCTTTTCCATTCAGTCGCTGACCTCTTTCCTGAGACCTGGACATGATTAAGCACATGGCTGGCCTGGCCTTTAAGATTCTTTTTGTTCGTGTGTGTGTGTGTGTGTGTGTGTGTGTGTGTGTGTGTGTGTGTGTGTGTGTGTGTGTGTGTGTGAAGGATCACTGTGTGAACTTGACATAAATGAGTGCAGCTCTTCTCCATGTCTGAACGAGGGAGTGTGTGCCGATGGGGTGAATCGGTTCAGCTGCAGCTGCACAGATGGATTCACAGGTGAACAGCTTGAATTCAACACATGGTATTTTAAGACAACAGGAAGTCATAAAAGATTAATATATCCGATCTTCAGTGGAATGTGTTATATAAATACGAATCTTTCTCAGTGTGCAGAACAGAAAAGTGTGTAACTTATTTTGGCTCAGCTCTCAGAAGAATGCTTTTATTTTTGATTTTTTGTCTTTGTCTAGAAGAATTCATAAAACTGTCAAGATTCGGCTGTAATACCAATGTGTTATACATGATATTTTTATCATTCTCTTTAACAGTTTAAGACAGGTATTACTTGAGCAACCTTTTTCCTAGTCTATGACGTATTTCGGAGGATCACGAACAGCCGATTATTGTACTTGTAGGAACTCTCTGTGAACATGAGATAAATGAGTGCGAGTCAATGCCTTGCCAAAATGGAGGAGTGTGTAAAGACGAAGAGGCTGGATATTCCTGCTCATGTAGTCAGGGTTTCACTGGAAAGAGTTGTGAAGTGAATATTGACGATTGCTACACTGCCCCCTGTCTGAATGGAGGAACATGTGTGGATGCTGTCAATGACTTCAGGTAAATGAAAAAAATATTGGTGTTAATCATATGATTGTTTAGTTTTTCACTTTTGTAATTCGACACATTGGTTCTTGTACAAATACCTCTGGACCAGACTTTATAACCCCAAATGTCATCTCATGTTTGTTTTTCTTAGATGTGATTGTGTCACCGGGTTCAGTGGGAAACTGTGCCAGGTTGATGTGGACGAGTGTAAATCGAACCCATGTTTGAACGGTGCCATTTGTAAGGATAAAGTGGGGAGCTACAGCTGCAGATGCCCTCCTGGGTTCAACGGAACCAGGTGTGAGACAGGTATAAACACCATAGCTGAGAAACAGATACAGAAAGGCAGTAAGAAGAGCCTAGAAATCTAAAAGCCTAAAAAGGTACATATAATAGACAGGGAGTGAAAGTTTTGTGCTTCAGACAAAATTATTGCACTACAGTACTGTATGTGGCACACATATGGCACAAGCAGTCATTCTTGGACAACCTCTCTTTGAACAAAGATGTCACTCCACTATACAGCGAAAGCGTTACTCTATACAGTACAATATACTGGAATGTTGCTATTTGGATTTGTGACCATTTACAAGGGCAGGGACAGGCCTTCCGATTACGCCAATTAAGTCTATTTCACTTTCAGGCTGTAATATTTCATATCATGTTTAATGTAAAAAAAAGTGATTGAAAAAAATCAATAAAAAAGGGTTGATCAGATAATGATTAAAATTGTCCACACTTATCCTGATATTTGCTCTCCTACAATATATTTCTCTTTTTTTTTTCTATTTCCAGAAATGTCTTCCTCCTTCAACCTGGAGTTTGAGGTGTCTGGTATTCACAGTTATGTGATGATGGATGGGTTGATGCCAGCGCTCACTCAGATCACCTGCACATTTTGGATGAGATCAACAGACACGGTCAACTATGGAACACCAGTTTCATATGCTGTAGAGGGGGGCAGTGACAATTCCTTTCTCCTTATAGATTACAATGGGTTAGGAGACATTTTACTTTATTTCACTGATCGAACCTTGGTATTGGATACCTACTATATCATTTTGCATACCAATTATATAATTATCACAAACATGCCTTTAACATTATTGGATAGCACTGCATTTGATTTGCAGGCTTATACATTATAGAAATAATTAACTAATGAGTAAGCTTCAATCTTTCTCCTTGTGTTTTAGCTGGGTGCTGTACGTGAATGGGAAAGAAAGGATCACGGACTGTCCAGCAGTGAACGATGGCTGGTGGCACCACATTGGTGTGACATGGAGGAGTATAGACGGCGACTGGAGGATTTATATCGATGGAAGCCCTTCTGATGGTGGGAAGGGCCTGTCTGTGGGTAGTACCATACCAGGTACAGCCAAATTACCCAGACCTTTAACAAGTGTAAATGAGTAGCACGTGTCAATATAAAATAGGATGGGAATCACTACTCCTGATTTTATACATCACGATACCTAGGTGCTGATTCAATTTGTACTTTGTTTCTCTAGGTACCATGATTGTATAAATGTACCATGAAATTTTTTTCAGGTTTTGTTACAGTTCTAAATAAGTTGCTCTTACTGTACCCCACAGGATTCTGAACCATGTGAATAGTTTTGATTGCACCACCTGTAGAATTATAGAGGAACAGGAACATTTTACCACTTCAAAAGCAAACAAGTTAAAATTGTATTCGAATCGATTAGATCAGTTCGGTGAAACATGAATTTCCACGCAAAATAATCTAAACGTTTTTTTTTTTCTCTATATCCGATATAAAACGTGTGTCTTATTCATACCCTTAAACCTCTTATACTATCATTTTTAACCTACATCAAGACTAATTTCTTTTGTATTCCTTCATCTGTATAGGAGGTGGTGCTCTGTTACTGGGGCAGGATCAGGATCAGAGAGGGGAGGGTTTCAACCCAGTTGAGTCCTTTGTTGGTTCTCTTAGCCAGCTGAATATCTGGGATTATGTCCTCTCACCACAGCAGGTACAGTACAGTTGTGCTAAATAAGTAATTTGTTTCATTTGATATTTATCTGACTTTTATCTGCAATATGTAATAACAAGGTCTTCAAAGCACATATGGCTTTAGCCTCAGTGGAGCTTTAAATAAAGGCTTCAATTAAACACTAATAAGTCATAAAAGTATCTAGTGGCATCCCTGATTGCTCCAAGTAATTCACAAGGGGTTTTGTTCTCCACTCTTTGTTTCTAGATGAGATCCCAAAATAGGAATGTATGATCTCATGTGATTAATGAATGAGATCAGTGCTCTACTTCTCTTCTGAAGTGCCTCTAAATCAGATGTGGCTGAGCACCATCCTTTTCTCTCCATTACTCTTCTTTCTTAATAGCTCATAAGGGTAGATGATGTATTTGGAATATATTCAGGATAAAGAAAACCATTCTAAAGCTGCCATTAGCTATGAGGACACTAAGGTCAGGATGTGCAAATGTACCAAAACATTTAATTTCTAGATTGTCAGCTGTGATGTCCCCCCCCCCCCTCAAACTGATCTCAGAGCAGCTAAAGAGAATGCTATAAGTTTACTGTGAATTACAAGCTAACGCCTGGCATAGCTGTGATACTCTTTAAAACGCTTATATGTGAATGTTTGTAAAAAAATTTGTGTTCATGAACATGGGTGGTTGGCAGACTGCTCGTCAAGTTAGCTTGCCATTTGCAGTAACAACTGATAGCCTGTGTTGGCTTAACGTATAATGCATTTAATGTATTTATTTATACATTTTGAGATGACATTACACTGAGCACTCACACTAAGCAAGAGATAACGGTAACCCCAAATATTTAACTCAATAAAATAAACATGTCTAACTAGAGTCAGAGTGGTGTCTGGAAGAATGGAAGTATAACATAACAGAGATTAAAAATGGTGTAACAAAAAACAAATGGGTCACGTTTCTGCAATGTGGACCTCACAGAAATTTGCATCCCCGTCATGGGACTGGGATCTGTGTTTTGAATGTGCTTCAAGCATTAAAAAGTTATCATGTCTGGTTTCCTCTTACTCTTTTTCAGATTAGGTCCCTGGCCAGCGCTTGTCCAAGTGACCTACAGAGAGGGAATGTGTTTGCCTGGTCCGACTTCTTACTGGGTATCACAGGTCGAGTCAAAACCAGCCCTAAGAGCATGTTCTGTGATGGTATGTGCATATAACACCGTTCATCATGATTTTACCGTGAATTTAAATTAATTTAGCAAGTGTTTCCCTTTTAACAGACACAGTAGATTTTGACACTAATTAATCATCTTTGGGTTTATCTATTGGGTACAAAGGATTGTGAAAATACAAAAACTGAGCTGTTTTGTTGCATTTATTAAAAGAATATGTAGAGCTGACAATTTGAGTTAGTGGTAGAGAGCTTGTGGTTTATGTCTTAAGATGCCAAAGCTGATCCTGTAACATCATTCAAATCCAAGCCATAAGAAAAACAGTCTTACATTGGGTTACACCAGGGTACTAGTTGTCAGACTGTTCCAATTTACACATTCATTAAACCTGAAATTCTTTATTTGGATATATATATATATATATATATATATATATATATATATATATATATATATATATATATATATTGTATGGTAATTACGTAGTAATTAAGACTACTAAATTTTTTTTTCCTGTGTTAGATTGCCCCCTACTGCCAGAAACTGTACCCAACTTGCGCTCCTCCAGTTCAGCAGTGAAGCCAGGCTCACAGGTGAAATTCTCCTGCAATCCTGGATTTTACCTGGTGGGGGAACCAGTGCAGAAGTGTCTGAACAAAGGGGCATGGAGCCATACACAGCCTCTGTGTGAAAGTGAGTGTGTCAGCACAAAAGTCAGGTTTTGGGAAAAGGCAGCTACATCAAGATATTGGATTTTACAGTAGTACAAAGTATCTTTCAGGAAAAAAATTTAAAGAAAAAGACATTGTCAGTTGTGATTTATTATTATGCTCTGTGGATATTCTCTCAGGCAGCATGGTGGCTTAGTGGTTAGCACTGTCACCCTGCACTTCTGGTGCCCAGATTTAATTCCCACCTTGGGGTCATACTGTATGCATGGAGTTTGAATGTCCCCCCTGTGCTTGGTGAGTTTCCTCCCACAGTCCAAAGACAGGCTGGTTAGACTAATTGGCATTCGCAAACTGCCTGTAGCGTGCAAACGAGTGTAACCCTGTGATGGATTGGCACCCTGTCAAAGGTGTCCCCGCCAGGCTCCCGATGCAACTTTGTATATGGGATAAAGCAGTATAGACCATGAGTGAGTGAGATATTGATTATTGATATTGATGATTAAAATGAAGAATTAGTAGCTACACACAAACACTGGATGTTTGCTCAATTATAATTAGATTCAATAAAGTAGATTTGTTGTTTCTTTGTATTGACCCATATCATACACATTTCTGTGTAGGAGTAAAGTGTGGCACGCCTCCTGTTCTGATGCATGGTCAGTATCGTGGGGAAGATTTCTATGCTGGGAGTTCAGTATTCTACCAGTGCAAACCCGGTTTCTACCTGCTTGGGGAAAGCAAAATGCAGTGTGGCAACAATGGCAAATGGGCTGGAAACCTGCCTGCATGTCTGGGTAAGACAGGAAGACCAAGCCAGTCTGAAACTGGAAATGTGTTTTAGCACTTTACATGCATCTTACTGTACGCTTACATAATAATTATATTTTTGCAACACCTATATATGTGCATGACTCCATTTGTACACAGTAAGTAGTCAACCAGAATGCTTATACAGAATGTTCTCTCTGCCGCAGCAACGTCATTCTTGAAATGACCGCCAGGTGAAATTTTCGGTTACAGCAGTTTTTAAATATAATTAGAGCTTAAGTCATAAAAAAGTCATAACAATATGTTGTATCGAAGAAATACTACAGTGATGGTAATTTCCACATCCAAGTACTTTATACAACAAACATGAAAAAACAGAACCAGAGCCACAGTATTGGCATTAACTGTACAATAATGAGTTTTTAAAAAACACTGTTTAGACAGACAATCAAGTTCACTAGCTGACCATTTTAATTTGTACAAAGAATGACGTTATATAGCCTACAGTATCTCTGTCTCTATTTGCTTATTGTTATTATTTAACAAATATTACATTTAAAGACATCAAATATTTAAATATGTAAATAACTGGAAAATAGACTTTGAGAATAGAACATTAGAATAATAATAAAAAAGAAATTGTCTTTCATTTGTTTAAATGTTTCATTGGAGGTTTTTCAGTAATTTTGTTGTATTAAATAATATTTATGCAGTATAATCAGGGCCTCGTAATTTGCTATTAATTCTACTGTAGGTTGTTGTTGTTGTTGTTGTTGTTTTAGTGTTACTGTGTGTGCTTTACAATGTCAGACAACATTCAAATGCAAATAATGCACCCTTCCCCTGGTGTGAACTTCTATAACCTATAAAATTAAAAAAACTTCCATAAAAAATACCTAAGAAAATGATTTCATTTGTAAAATAGAATGAAAATCATGGGTTGTGTATAGAATGATTAAAAACAATACAAGGCATGTTATGATAAGGAAATTCCCGGTATCTTCCATTCCAGGGATTAAAAACTATAACAATGGCAATTTTAGAATACATACTGTAGAAGTAGAGTGGTTCACGCACAACCTCTCACGGGCAAGCCTTTCTCTGAATACGTCGTTTTCAAAGGAGTGGGGCTAAGAAACATGCATCTCGGTTTATTTATCCTCACGCTCAGTTTTATTAATCTCCGCGCTCGGTTTAGGTGAAGTATTTAGTGCGCATGGTCTGTATACTTACGTTACAACTAAATTATAACACTCAGAGGCTCTATTGAAAAAAGTTAGGCACATCAGTCACTTTACCCCAAGTAAAAGATCTTTCTGTTTCACTGAATAATCCACAACTTTTAATGAATACAGAAGACTTATTGACACCTGGATCAGGTGACACCATACACACTGAAGACACTCAGATCATAAAGCAGACCATAAAGTCATCAGTACGTCCCTCCCCCAAAACAGTGAGAAACAGTAGTCTAATCAGCACTCAACCGCACACGCAAAGTTTTCCAGAGCACACCGACAGAAGTAGACTAATGATTATGAATGCGTCTGGGAAAAACAGCAAGCAGACTTACTCTGGCCATTTTAATAATTAATTGGTAAATTAGTGATTTCTTTGTTTTCGGCTGTAATGATGAAGGTAATCATGTCATCTCGTCGTCTCCGCAGCAGTGGAAGCGTCTATAATGTACTGTGTATTTACATCATCTGAAATTTGTTTTCCATTAGTTTATGCAGACATTTCACTTTCTATAAGTATATATTTTTCACATCTGTGAGGCAAATATACATGGAGTTTTGGTTATTTATTTATTTATTTTTTTTTTTTTACATGCTCAAGTTCACAGAAACCAATACAGAATAGCAAATCCTATTTGCTTTCATTATTTTATAAATAATTAACATTTTGTCATCATTGTGAGTGCACTTTAAATAAAAGTAGTTTTAGTTTTATTTATACAGTAGTTTTATTAGATAGTTTTTGCACATTAATCTGACAATCACTATGGCACACCCACTTTTTTTGATGCACAACCAGGCTGTTTTCTGGCTATGATAGTGTTACACATGATAACATCTAAAGGCTCACTATGTTAACATTTACTCTGCTTAAATTCCCCACATTAAATTTTCAATATAAATTTGTACTGTAATTTTAGTACTGCGATTGTAAATTCATTTAATGTTTCACTTGTATTTATCTGCTACCATGTGAGCTGTGGATCATTAATCCTTAAGAGAATGAACTAAGTCTATAGCCAGAAAACGCACACCCCTAATAACGTCACTGCGGAACATGCGACGGTAAAACCATTATTCCGGTTGAGTACAATCTGTATATTGTAGATATGGATGAGTGTGCCTTGGGCTCTGATTGCGATGAGAATGCCAGCTGCCAAAACACAGACGGCTCATACATCTGTAACTGCATTTACCCCTTCACCGGGGATGGGTGGAGTTGCACAGGTAAGCCTTTTTGTTTAGTTTGTAAACTGTAAATGTAGCTGATCAGCCAAAACATGATACACTCAGCAAATAAGGACAAAAGGTTATCACATTTATCCAACATGGCTATTGGGATACTCACATCAAAAAATGTACACTGTATAATTTGCAACAATAATGCAGACCTGAATCTGGAATCAAGCAAATAGAACCCTAAGGTCTGTAACATGTCTGAGGCACAATTTGATCACATATTTATTTGATTTATTTAAAGAAATAAAAAACTACAATGAAAAAAGATACGGAGTACTTCTCATACCTTTTATTATGGTCTGTAGTTCTAGGGTTATGCTTAATTCCCAGCATTACCAACACCTAAAAAAGTCAGTACAATGCTTGCAATTAGTATTCTAATGTAGTATTCTAATTAGTAGAAGTAATACTTCTACACTTAAATAATATAGTATTGTTATTCCTTAAGTTAAAACACTGCACTTTTTAAAAGGCCATGTTATCGTACATAAACTTTTGGGCTTGTTCAGGACACACTGCAGTTTCTTTAATTTTTTATTTTTTATTTTAATGGAATATTCCTTTTGTATTATTATGCACCAATATACATTTAATATCACACTAGAACTTGATCTAAATAAGGAGCCTGAAAGGAATAAATTAACAAAAAGTTAATGATGATGATGTATTATTATTATTATTATTATTATTTTAGCCCTGTCATGTAGTCCACCTACAGTCCCAAATCATGGACTCTTGGAGGGAACAAACTTCACATACAGAAGCAAGGTGACTTTCAGGTATCACTTTTAGTGGGTTATTATAAGGGTTGATTATGAAAAGCATCTTAGTTATTCTTAGGAAACAATGTTTATTATAATGAAATACTGTATTTCATGTAGAATAAAATAAATAATAAATAAAAACAATATTCTCCTAAAACAGCTGTGAGAAAGGTTATATCCTCCAAGGTCCAAAAGAGATACAGTGTCAGTCTGACCTGCAGTGGAATAGCGTTTCACCAAGCTGTCAACCTGTGACCTGCAGCGAGCCTCCTGCTGTGGAAAATGCAAATATCAGTCTTAATGGAAAAGTTTACTTGTCAACTTTGACATACACCTGCATTGAAGGATTCAGGTAAAATAAAATAATTGGATGTACAAAAGCAATACTTATGAATAAATAATAAGTCTGTATACACCTTATGTCAGTAATGTTTTAATAACTACCTGCTGTAAAGATTGCAGGGCCACACTGAGCTGCAGTGTGAAGCTTCTGGAAGATGGACATCCCCTGCTCCTGTCTGTGCCAGAGTGAATTGTCAGGAACCACCTCCTTTAAACGATGCTATAGTCAAAGGAGACAACTTCACTCTGGGCAGCAAGGTGCACTACATCTGCAAAAAAGGGTAAGTCTACTGTACCACATTACTTTCTTGCACACAGTCTGAAAAAATAAAAATAGCATGTATTCATACATTATCCTATATATTATCTTAACTATTTTTAATCACATACAGATACACACTACTTGGTTCTGAAACTCAGGAATGCCTACCAAGTGGTGAATGGAGCCGTGAATTTTCCCAGTGTGTGCCTCGCTCATGTGGACCACCACCATCTGTTGACCATGCACATCCTGACACTGGACACAAACTGTTTGGTGACACTGCTATTTACTTCTGTGATGATGGCTACACTGCTGAAAACAACACCAAGTTGTTGTGTAATGCAGAGGGCATTTGGGCGCCACCCGAGGGACACAGTATGCCCAAATGCATTGCCACCTTCTGCCAGCGCCCACCTGATCTACCTCATGCCATTCTAGACTCAATGTATAAGAACAAATATGCTAGCAACACAGAGGTCAGCTACAAATGTGAGGAAGGCTTTATGCTCAATACCACAGCAACTCTGAAATGCCTAATGGGAGGAGAGTGGTTACCTTCACCTATGGATATTGGCTGTGTGCCCATTAGATGCACCAGGCCAGAGAATATTGAAAGGGGTTATGTCAGCGGCACCAACTACAGTTTTGGAGCTGTGATTGCATATAGCTGTGATAAAGGCTACTACATCCGAGGAGAGAAAAGAAGGACTTGTATGGCTAACGGAGAGTGGGGTGGAGTTTTACCAACTTGCCAACCCATTACATGCTCTAGTCCTCCTCATCTGATTAATGGCTACATCCAGGTGATAGATAAAATGCATTTTCTTTCATAGATATTTACAATTATAATAAATATTAATAATAGAGTATACTTTATGTTTAGTGTCTGGATTATTGAAAATCAATGAATTGTTGCTGATTGATCTATTTTGTTTATCATTTCCAGGACTCAAGAAAAGTCAACTATGTGTACAATAGTAAAGTTACATATACTTGCAATGCTGGCTATCGCCTCACAGGGAAGGCTGACCGTATTTGCATGGCCAACAAGCAGTGGTCCACCTTTGATCCCCCAATTTGTAAACTTTTAACCTGCACACAACCTACTGATATCGAGCATGGGCACTATCGTGGTTCCAACTTTGAAGTGGGAAGTAAAGTGGAATATGCCTGTGATCAGGGTTATGAACTCAGTGGAGATGCAATATGGACCTGTTTAAAATATGGAAAGTGGGACAAGACCAAAATTCCACACTGCTCTCCAGTTCAGTGTGTGGAGCCAGATTTAGAGGACCACCATCTAGTATTACGAATCTTGGATCACAACTCAGGAACTGTGGAGCTTTCCTGTGAGAATGGTTATGTTCTTCATGGAGCTAAAGTTCTTCAATGTACCGCATCACAAGAATGGAATGGTTCTTTTCCAGTCTGCAAACAGGTGTCTTGTGGTCCACCACCAGAGGTTTCTTTTGGTGATCCATCATCAGGATCCACCTATTTTGGCAGTGTAGTTAACTACACATGCATGGCTGGTTTTACCCTTCGAAAAGACGCTTATGTTAGTTGTCAAGCTGATGGACAGTGGAGCACCCCACATCCAGAATGCATTCCTGTGGAGTGTCCAAATCCTGAGGAAATATTGAATGGTATAGTTGATGTTCAGGGACTTATGTATCTTAGCACTGCTCTGTACAGCTGCAAGCCTGGATATGACCTAATGGGCAACTCAACTGTGATATGTGGTCAGAGTGGCCTCTGGATTGGTGGAGTACCTGATTGTCATCCTATTGAATGTCCTCCACCCGAAGAGATCCCAAATGGCTTTGCCAAGTTTTCACAGCCTTTGTTTAGTAGGTCTGTTACGTATACCTGTGAGCGAGGATATAGTCTACAAGGTTCAGAGACTCTTACCTGTGTGGAAAATGGTAACTGGGACAAAGAGGTTCCATCTTGCCAACAAATCTACTGCACGCCTCCCAAACCAATTGACAATGGATTTGTTGAAGGCCGGGATCATAAGTTTGGTGTAACCATCTTCTATAGCTGTTTCCCAGGCTTCTTGCTTGTGGGGCAGAGTCACTTAACCTGTGAGGAGCATGGTTGGTCAAGTTCAGTACCCACTTGCATGCCAGCAGACTGTGGCCTTCCTCCACACATTGATTTTGGTGATTATTTTAAAATTCAAGATCCATCTGCTGAGTTGACTGGTGACAAACTAGCAGACACCCCTTCACCAGCAGACACAAGCTTTTTGCACGGAACTATAGTAGAGTATCGCTGTCATGCAGGCTATGAAATGAATGGTAGAGTCTCTTTGGTGTGTCAAGAGGATGGAACATGGAATGGGACAGCTCCTAAGTGTGTACCTGCTAAGTGTGATACACCTCCTGCTCCTGAATATGGATCAGCAACAGTAACAGATACTGTACTGGGAAGATTAGTGGAGTATAGCTGTTATGAAGGGTATGAGCTGGACGGACCAACAGTACAACAGTGTAATCCTGGACATCAGTGGAGTAATGAAGCACCCCAGTGTGTTCCTGTCAACTGTGGTGACCCAGGTGGCATTGCTAATGGTGAAGTGAGAGGAACTTATTTTCACTTTAAAGGAGAGATAAAATATGAGTGCCATGCCGGATTTTTCCTACAAGGCGTAGAAACTAGAACTTGCCAAATGGATGGTAAATGGGATGGCAAAGCACCGTGGTGTAAGGCTCTGTCTTGCGGACGTCCTGTGGTCTCGAGTGATGTGTTAATTAAAGGAGACGATTATACATTTGGCAAGCGTGTGCTCTTCAGCTGCAAAAGAGGGTTTATCCTGCATGGCACACACACTAGTGTTTGCCTTGCTAATGGTACTTGGAGTGAAAAAGCCCCTAAGTGCTTCCCGGCTAACTGTGGTCGACCCCCTATCATTCAGAATGGCCGTGTCATAGGAACAAATTATGGTTATAATGGCAAAGTGAAATATGAGTGTGATGTGGGTTATACATTGGCAGGAAATCCTTCACTGGTTTGTGGAGGTGAGGGACTATGGGACTACCCTCCACCACGATGTGACATAGTCACATGTGACCCACCCGAGGACATTAGTCATGGCTTTCTAAATGGCTCAAGTTTTAATTTTGAAGATGTGGTAGAATATATTTGTTTCCCTGGTTATGAGACAGTGGGCAGTCCAATTCTGCGTTGTGCAGCAGATGGTACTTGGCTTGGGAAAGTGCCAGAATGTCGGCCCTGTATATGTAACCCACCAGTACTGAAATTTGGTGCGGTGCTTGGCCGGGATCATACCTGTGGGGCTAGTGTGTGGTTCCGGTGTACTGAGGGCTATTTCGTTCTTGGACCCACTGAGTCTGTTTGTGACATTGGTGGATTATGGAGTCCAGGGGTACCAATTTGTAGTAGGGGCAGATGTCTTACACCTCCTCCTTCAATAAACAATGCTGTTGTCCTAGGTGGTACAGATGTACCTGATAAAGTCACCTATGGATGCAAACAAGGATATCGTTTAAGTGGCAACCCATATCTTTCTTGTGGAACGTTGGGTAGATGGGAGGTGCCTAGTCTACACTGTGAACCAGTGTCTTGTGGAAAACCCCCTCCTGTTCCAAATGCAGAGATTGTGGATTCTGTTTTTACCTATGGCAACAAGGCGCAGTACAGGTACTTCTTATGAAAATGAAACATTGCATCAGTAAAACATAACAATAATCTCATGTTTAATGTTATGTATGTTATAAGATGTGTTTTTAATTATTCAATTTGTTTAAGGTGTAAAGAGGGATACAAGCTGGTTACACAAACAGACACAGTCATTTGTCAGAGTGATGGCACTTGGTCCAAACATAGTGTGAGGTGTCAACCAATACCATGCAGCCTTCCCATCAACCTAACTCATGTGGTGGTCACAGGTGGCCTGCTCACACCTGTAGGTGGCGTTGTCACAATATCCTGTATTCCAGGATTTTATCTTGAGGGAGCAGCATTATCAGAATGTGAGGTATGCATTGATATTTTCAATGAATTTTTTGTTGAACATTATGCTTGGCTCTATAATGAATATAATAATATCACTGTAGACTCAGTGGAAGATAAAAGATGCTAATTTATTATTATTTAATCTAGCTTTTTGGCAGATGGTCTCCATCATTTTCCTCGAACTCTTGTGTGCCTGTCATCTGTGAAAAGCCTCTCCCCATTCTCCATGGTCATATTAAAGGAGATAGCTACAATTATGGGGACATGATTGTGTACACATGTTTACCAGGGTTTGAACTACAGGTAAGATATATCTTTTATATAATGAGAATGTGTTTTAATGTGTCCATCTCTGCATAATGAATAACGTTTGGTCAATCTAAGATAAAGTGATTTGGTTTACTTTTTATTAGATAATTATATCAATAGACCATAATGCTTATGCTACAGTAGTTTGTTACTGACTTGACAGTTTAAGTATGACAGCCAACTCACATGATGGAGAATATCCCCAACCCATTCAAAGATTGTTAAAACCTGTACAAGTGGACAAGTGCATGTTGGTCTTTCTAACGCTAGGACCAACTGAGCATGTAGTACCAAGAGGGTGGCTTGTATAAATTTTAATCAGTTGTTAGCCAGTCATCATGACAATGAAAACTCTTTGTAGCATGAATGCATCTTTATACCTTGCTCAGTTGGCAAGATCTTGCAATAACGCCAAAGACATACTGTAGCCTATTAATCTGTGATTATGGGAAATTACTTCACCGATCTTGGCAGCCTGTAATCACCCACAATTAATGGCAATATGTAACAATTTATTATTTCATTTGGAAGGGTCATTAAACAAACAGTACAGTAGACTGTAAATATTTAATTTGAGCAAAACATACTGTATAAACAGCCTTCACACAAACAAAACATATAAAATGATGTTATATTTTAATACTTCTGGGCAGTGGTGGTTCAGGGAGTCTCTTTGCTGATGATCGCTGGGTCAGGTGGTTTGAACCACACCACTGCTGTTTCATCACTGTTGGGAGCTTGGGCAAGACCCTTAACCGCACACCACAACCCAGCTATTGCATGCAGTGCTGGTCCCATGCCCAGTTAGAAAAAGTAGTGTTGCAACAAAAAAGTCATCTGGTGTAAAACTTCTAGCAGATCTTCCAGTTAAAATTAGATGATCAGAGGTGGCAACCCCTGGGATAAAAGAGACAAAACCTGAAAAAATGTTTCCATTCATCTCGTGTCTAAGTAGCATGCATCAAGTTATTATGGAGCTGCATAACTGCATGTGAAGTGTATGAGAATGGTATGCACATTCAGCTGTAATGTTCTGCAATATCCACACGGTGATGCCAAATCCTACTGTTTCTAAAATGTTTCTAAATTAAATGACATGGTGAAGCTAAATAGTACTACATTGTGGTGGTTTTCAGCATTGACCATTACGTTCTAACATCTGGACAATAACTGCCAGTGCTGCACAAATGCCAGATAGACGTATTCCTTGCCATGGATATATAACTCCATTTGAATAAATAGGCTCACCATAGAATATACAGTATTTGCTATTCTTATTTCTATTATAGTTCTCATCCCACGTATTAATGGATACTGTTATATGATGTTATGGTTACGGCACAAAGACCATGGACTTATCTCTTTTAATTAAAACCTTACCATTCCCCGTAGCCTTTAAATAATCCCTTTTTGTGTGATTAGACTAATTATTTAGAATGCAAAAGTAAAGACAATGGTCTAGCATGAAACACAGCATAGGCTGAACTCTTATTTATGAATGTTCTCACAGTTCAACTCTATTCCTACATGGCTACCGAACATCAGATTAATTATTTATGACCGGAATAATGTTTAGCCGGATCAATATGAGACCTGTTTGTCGGGGTGGGTTTACTGACATATGGAAACTTATTTTAAAAGGAGATGCATGTATATTTTCAGGCCTGACAGTGGAAATTATTGCACTGCAGCATAGACTTGTTTAAGACATTTTTTAAAAATAAAATGCAGGATTGTGTGTTACACTTGGGAAATCTAAACAAGCTTCATATATGGTAGCTCTGCTTCATTTAAAAAAAAAAAGAAGTCTTTATTGCACTCTTCATCAATCATTTCATCTTAGGGTCATGATGTTCAGATCTGTCAGGGAGACCGAACTTGGAGTGGAAAATCACCTGAATGTGCTGGTGAGCTTTTTCATTTGTTTGAGTTGTTATTGTGCCATGCATACACTGTATACAGGTGAACTCATAACCAGGATTACATGTTTTTGTAGATGATGCATTTTATTGTATTGTCTGATTAAAATGATGATCAATGTTAGCCAGCTAGCAAATTATAGATCATCAGTCACTTAAATTTTTATAATCTTTTCTTGAGCAATAGTAAAATCAATATACTTGTGAAACTTATAATGCTACGTACAGTTTCATATTTTGTTTATTATTTACAGTATATGTTAATTAATGATTCTTGATGCACACTTCTGACTCATGAGTAACGTATATGAGTGGAAATTATTGCACTGAAACATAGACTTGTTTAAGACATTTACTAAAATTTTGAGCACGATATTTTTGCTGAGAATTAGATCCACTTTCTGACTGCTGTCTGTGTCTATGCTTATCTCTCAAATTCTCTGACTCCAGTTTTCACAAAATGGTAACTCTCATTTTAAACTTGTCATTCCATCTATACAGTCTCTGGTTCTTGTACAGTATGATGCAATACATCACCTATAAAAAGTCACAGGTTTTTTTGCGGGGCTGGGGGTTGTTTGTTTGTCTTATAAACTTTTTTAGCGACTGCATGTGGTCCTCCCCCCATTGTGGAGAATGCTGTTTCTGTGCCAGCTGCTGCCTCATACCAGAGTAATGTGACTTATATCTGTAATCCTGGGACAACCCTGATTGGACCACAGAACCTAACGTGTCAGGCTGATGGAACCTGGAGCTCACCAGCCCCAACATGTCAGGGTAAGTACAGTAGAGGGTAATCTGCTTTATTTTACAGGTGCTTGGTGTTTAGCAAATGAAAGAAAATTTATTTTTACTAAATATCTTTATCTCAGCTCTCAAAGGTTGTGAAAGGCCTAAAGGATTATTAAACGGCAAGATTCAGGAGCAGAGTCTGGTGAACTGGAAGGCTCTTGAGTTTATCTGCAACAAGGGCTACACTCTACAGGGAGAGTCCCTTGTTGTCTGCATGGGAAATGGTTCCTGGAGCTCACCTTTTCCTATTTGTACACGTAAGCCTGACACACTCACTCACCTGCGTATCAATTACTCCTAATGTGAGCGAAATGGCATTGTTCAGATGGAAATGATTAATTCATCATTATACTGAATATGATTATAGTTAATCCAATTTACAGGCATTTTAGAGCTGCTGCAAAATTGAGTATTGAGAAATCAGTACACATAGCTTATCAGGTTATAAGCCGAATCAATTTACTTTGTAATTCAGTGATGTGTCAAGTGTCTGAACTTTTTCATTTTGGGGGGTAAACAGATTTTAAAATGTCTTTCATGACATAAAAAATATCAACATTAAAAAATGTAAAACTGTCATGACATTAAAAACATTAACATTATCACAGTAGGAAGTCGGGTTACCTTGTGCCACCTGGGTGGCTTTGGCTCCACACAACCAGTCAGGGTGTGCTGCGGTGTCCGGCACATCCCTTGGGTGATTGATCATATTAAGATCTGGAGAGTTTAGAACTTGAGTTGATGACCCTGGGCTCTTTGCCATCAATTCAATTTTATTTGTATAGTGCTTTTAACAATTGTAATTGACGCAAAGCAGCTTTACACAATCAAAAGAATAAAGGGGACCTTCTGGTCCCCATGCTGTGGTGTACTGGGTATTCAGACTTCATGCTGGGATCGGGCCAGATAGGCAAAAAACTGTTTAGTATCTTTTATGTATGCAAATCTGTCACCACAGTAATTATTGATGGTTTTAAGGAAGCAAAAATAAAATAATCTTTGTATGTTGTTATGCTTATCAGTCAAAGCTTACTATTAACAGAACTGTTAATAATAAACTTGGGATGTCCCCGACATCACTTTGTGTCAGACTTGCAGATATCAGTACCTGGCATTGTCCCAGAAAGTATCATAAAAAGAACTCTTCAGTGTATCTAAAGCATATCATCAAATACACCTGATGTTTACTTTTTATCCACTTAACCTCCTGTTTTGTTATTAGAGTATGGAATAGTAGTATTTTATTATGTGCAACCGTGCTTACTGTAAAAGTTATATACTTTAACATATTTAACATACTTTAGCATTGATAATTATAATTAACAGTAAATACATTTCACTGGGCAGGAAATCACCTCCTTTCAATTCGTCAGTCTTTGTAGTCCTCCAGTACCTTGACAACCATTCATAAGCAACAGTATCAGGTCGTTATTGCAGACGTTGCCACAAAATTTACATTGACGTTTGAATATGCAAATAAGCCCATTTTTACTTGCGATATGATTCATAACATTGTTGCCTATTTGTATTTATCACGTTAAATAAATTGTATTTCACTTTTGCCCCTATTGTCACAGAACACCAGTCTGGAAGCTGACTGGCAAGCAAAGGAGCACTGCTAAGCTCGGTTAGCAAGAGAGACTATGCCGAGAAATGCACTGTTTAAATATGACATGAAACTTAACCTTACTTTTACTTGCTGACATTAAACTAGAAGAGATCTTCTTCAGCCTCTCACCCTATTTTGACAAAAGTGAGAGAAGGGACTGTGAACAAGTAGATATTCCAGCAAGGAAAGTCATAATAATAATTACGCAATTAATAATCTTACAGGAACGTAGGCCAGAAAAGAAAGCAGCATATTATATAAAATACTACACGACTGACATAAGAAAGACAGAAAGAAAGGAAGGAAGCTGCTGGGTTTTGCATGTGTGAAAGGTGTGACAAAGTCCTCTGTGGACTGTGACTGGTTGTGCAGATGTCTTCCTCTACAGCAGTTGTTTGCATGGGTCCAAGACTTTTGCACAGTACTGCATCTTATCATGGCTTAATGACTTCATGTCAATTTAAATAATTTCTGCCATATTGTATTTTCACTTGCACAACACACAAGATGTTATATCATTTCTATCTGTTATCACCCAAATGAGGATGGGTTCCCTGTTGAGTCTGGTTCCTCTCAAGGTTTCTTCCTAATGCCATCTCAGGGAGTTTTTCCTTGCCACCGTCGCCGTCACCCTTGGCTTGCTCATCAGAGAAATTTCATTCATTCGTCTCATTATTATCTACACATTTTTCTCACACATACACACTTCCAATTATTTTCTTTTCTATAATAATTATTATTATTATTTTTTTTTTTTTGGTAAATTTTCTTTCATTTTTGTGAAGCTGCTTTGAGACAATGACCATTGTTAAAAGTGTTATATAAATAAAATTGAATTGAATTGAATTAATGCTTTACTGTAAATATTAATCGAATTTTAGACATGCATAGAATAATATATGTTCTCATCCAAATCCTTCTTACCATTGTGAAATCTCTTACTGTTTATTATTTTCCCTGAAAGTTGCCCACATTGGTTCACCCTCATTTTTTCCCCACCATACTGACATGAGAATACTATATGAAACTATACTGTACAGTGAGTGAAGTTCAACACACATCAATTAATTACTTTCCTTTCTTTCTAGTCCGGTCATGCCCTCCACCTCCTGGATTGACAGGGAACAATGCCAATACCACATCATTCCTGGTGGGTCAGATAGTGCCAGTTAACTGTCCTAAAGGTCAGCAGGTCAAAGGGCGTCACGGCCGCAGCACTGCAATCATAACTTGCAGGAGTGACCAGACCTGGACTCCAATGAGAGCAGTCTGTGAGAGTAAGTAATCTTCCCTCAGCACTGTCGCTACTCTACACCTCCTAACTGTTACTTTGAACTCTTTAACTAAACAATAAGAACAAGAATGAAAAGCTGATCCGAAAACAAGTCTCTTCTACTTATCTCTAATCCTGTCATTCTTGTCAATCTTGTTAAGCTGAAGTCTCTCAAGTCGATATATATTTTTTCAAGCACATCTTCCTTTAAATATTGTAATTCACTCTAACATGTACAGCAGTTTAAAAAAAGGATACCTAATTTGGCATGTTCAAAAGTTAACATAGTTTTATTTAAATTCACCAGTCTTATATCCGCACATTAATTTTTCACGCATTAATGTACTTCTATAGAAATGTTCAAGCTTCCCAATGATTCATAAAGCCTGTTTGAACTCACTCACCCATCCACACCATCCACAAACACATGCATGAAAACATCACACACACACACACACACACACACACACACACACATACACACATATATATGCCATATGCAGAGGACATCATGTGTCCATTTCAAGTAAAGTCAAGGTTTTTTTTTTGCCATTTCTCTATTTAGCCTGTACACATTGGAACAAAATGTCATTTCTCCAAAATAGTTATGCAACACATAACAGTATGCAAGACTTCACAAAATGCAAATGCAAATATGCAAGTATGTTTATTGTGAGAGGACTACAGGACAATGAAGACAGAGAGCAGTAAATCTATAGCACACTAAAAGTATAGAACATTCACTGTTAACTAAATTAGCAATATTTGGCATGTAGAGCTGGAGGCACCTCTGTGAAGTGCTGCACAGTTGTTTTTGTGGTTTCTAAAACTGAGGTTGGCTTATAACGGAAACTCTATGTTTCTGTCTCTCTGATTCAGCATGTTCTATCTCACCTTTTTTCAATATTATCCTTTGTTCTTTCTTTTTACACTTAAACGATCTCGAGTGATTACAGGCTTGTAGCAGCTATTATATTGACATTTGTGTCACAGCATTACAACACAGCATGTAGCCTACAGGTAAACTAAACCTAATCCTGTTCATGCAGATGAGCATCTCAAGGAACATCATTAAATCCATTTATAAAACAATGGAAAGAATATGGCGCAACCATGATTCTGCCTAGAAGAGGCCCTCCACTAATTGTCAGTGCCTGGGTAAAGAGGACATTAGTCAGAGAGAAGCAACCACGAGGCCTTACTGGATATAGTCCTGCATAACATCCACATCCATACTGTTTTTATTTTATGAAACTTACTGAAGCAATGTTTTTGAAAATGAACATGAAAATGTAAATCCAATCTAGGGTATATTTATGTTTTATACTGTATTAATTTTTTTTCCTCTTCTTAATACTGTGTGGTAAAATACTGGAATTTACCATCCAGCACCACATCTAGGATTATTAGGAGTGTGATTTTTTTTTTTTTTTTTTTTTGTGGTCATAGTATGAATACATGAACATTTACCTTTTCTGTTTTGTTTTGTTTTTCTAAGGAAATGTTAGAAAAGGTTACTGGTTTTGGTGTATCTCTTCTTCTTTGGCATGACCTGTGCATTTAGACTTTCCATTCTTTTGCTCAGTAAAAAGCTTGTATTAATTTTTCCACAGTCGCTGCGATGTATGATGCAATAAGAGATTAGATTTGTATAGCATGTGCAAATGTATGCATGGTGGTGTGAATATGGACTGTCATGAAAATATTCTGCATGGTTTTTTTAACCTCCAAAATTTTGTTACAACAGTTTTTGAAATAGAATAGAATAGAAACTGACTGAGAATATAGGCAGATATTTATAGGAAAAGCAATGCATAATGTAAAAATGTAAACAAGTAATGTGAATGAAAGTAAAACTGCTGAATGTGACTGCTGGCACCCAGTTAACATAATTTTACTATAATAATAATAATAATAGTAATAATAATAATAATAATAATAATAATAATAGCTAGATAGGTGGATAGATGTTATTTTTCAAACAAGTAAAAAATAATTTCAAAAAAGTAATAAAAAAAATTTCTGATCATTCTGAAAACATCCATGTTCTGTACAGTATCCACAGTAATCTACAGCTAGAGCACTGAATCAATCTTTTGCCAAAACAGTCAGAAATCAAATATTGCTTTTCAATCTTCTTTTCTTTTTTTCATATGATCATCTCTATTTAGTAAAGTGATGGGGGCCGTGGGGGGGGGGTAAGTCATATCTTAAAAATGTATATTAATCCAGTCATTACATTTCATCTAAGAGCAAAGATAAAATATATATTAAGACAATGCTGAAAACCACAGGCAGACGAGTAGGCCAGTACAGATACAGTACAGACTAACTTTGTACTTTTACAAATTGGCTACAAACCTTGTACTCAGACCTTTATTAAATAATTTTGCTCTGCCGTTTTTACCAGCTCACATGGTGTTTTGGCAGCTAGTAGCTGGTTAGGCCACGCTAAATATGAACGAGTCACTGCCTTGAAAATTACAGGAGAAAACGAGAGGTCAAAGCCTGAAAATTAGCTAAGAGAGGCTACTGTAGCTTTCTGACTTACCGAACACTGTTTAAGACTATCACTGATTAAGATCCTTATAGCATCCTTATAGATCTCTATAGCACATTATTATGAGTCTCAGAGCTCCCCCAAAGTGTGTTAATGCTTCAGCTGAAACATGCATTTTTTCATACCTTAAACACTCTTTGTTTCAATCATTATCTTGTGTGCCATTTCAGTGTCTATGTAAATAGTCTATTCTTGTGCCATACCCTGCCAGTAGAGCATGCAGAGGTACTGTAAATAAAAAGGGCATCTTCTTATATGATGTCACAGTGGGGGAGATATCTAACTGGCATGTTAAACACAAGCAAGTGCAAAAAATGGAATGGAGAAAAGTGTACGCAGACAATAAAGACACATCTGAATGTCTAAAAATGATTAAAAAGTTGCATTTTACATTCATCATGCTTCAATAAAATAATTAAAGCTGACAGAAAATAAAGACCACAAAATAACAAAGGGCATATCTGGCCAGATGCATCTTATAATCTCTTACCTGTTAGAAGAAAAACAATATCAACAATTTGTGATCCTTTCCATTATTATAATTATAATAATTATTATTATAATAATGAAAAGGATCACAAATTGTTGATTGATTTTTCTTCTAACAGGTAAGAGATTATAAGACACATCTGCCCAGAGACACAAAAGCACCAGTTAGAAAGAACGAGATTTTTTTTAAGTGTATAGTATACTGTACACATCCAGAATTTAGGATATTTTCTGTAATGTATGTTTTAGCTAAAGGGTTAACCTGTATTCATATATTCGTCACTGCACATACTCTTCAACATGATGCTACTCCACCCTGTGCAATAATTATCTGGTATTTTACTCATTAAAGGTGCATGTTTGCACAACTGATTGTTTAACTCTTTTCTGAACACTTGTGTTAGCAAATGACCTTTATTGTTTGTTTGTGAATTTCGTCTGTATGACTTTGCATTTTGCAATTAACCAATTCTAAATATAATACTAAAAAGTGACTAATAGACAAGTTACACAATGCTCCAGAGCCACTAGCAAACTATACTTCTGCTGCGGTCTTGTTTCAGACACCTTCTTCACGCTATGATTTTGGGGGATCTCTGTTCAGTGAACTACCGGTGTAACATTAGGACTGCATTTAAAATTTGATTTAATTCACATGTTTATGTGTATGTGTGTGTGTGTTTTTTCTTTAGCTGTGTGTTTGCTACAGTGTAAGAATGGAGGTGTGTGTCAAAGGTCTAATGTATGCTCGTGTCCAGAGGGATGGACGGGTCACTTGTGTGAGGAACGTAAGTTTTACATGCAAAGCATAACAGGCACACAGCAAGTTGGTCATTAAAATTGTATTTTTGAGCCTCTTTATGCATTAGCAGGCCAATATGTTTCATTTATCTCAGTATGTACACTACAGTCAAAAGTTCAAACACACCTTCTAACGCCAACTTCCTGGTTTTTATATCTTTCTACACTGTAAAACAATACTGAAGACGTCCAAAATATGCAATAACCTCCTTTGAACAGTTGATATTGAGATGTGTCTGCTAATGATCCTCTGTAAGACTTCATAACGGCTCTAATCTGAGGTGATGTTTGTTAATTAGTGATTTTTGAGGATGGTAACTCTAAATGAACTTCTTCTCTGCAGCAGAGGTCAGTTTTAGTCTTGCTTTCCTGGGATGGTCTTCATAATGGTGCTTGATGGATACTGTTATAACTATTCAATACTTTACTGTTATAACTATTCAATACTTTACTGTTATAACTATTCAATACTTTACTGTTATAACTATTCAATACTTTACTGTTATAACTATTCAATACTTTACTGTTATAACTATTCAATACTTTACTGTTATAACTGACTGTTGTTGATATTGTTGTCGTTGTTACTTAATTGCTAATTCCATTCTGTGTGTGTTATTTCCTAGTTTTGAAATGAACAGTAGTGTGTTAGGTTGTAGAAAAAACTAAAACATTGAA
Organism: Channallabes apus; assembly: GCA_030522415.1. Taxonomy (NCBI): domain Eukaryota; kingdom Metazoa; phylum Chordata; class Actinopteri; order Siluriformes; family Clariidae; genus Channallabes; species Channallabes apus. The sequence continues at coordinate 36,967,314 of CM060108.1, forward strand.
TTAGACGGTGTGTCTAAACATTTGACTGGTACTATACTGTAAAACAATCAAGTATACTGGGTGAATGTTTTTTTAACAATATTTTATTCTAAATTTTAATAATCAAAATAATTTGCCTATTAAAGGCTTTTATTCACATATAACCGCATCTCTACTTTAACATGATTTGAACTGTCAGTAGACAGTACACAGCTTGCAAAACATAACCACACTACAGTACTTCCTCTGTTTCAGCTTACTCTCGATTTCAGCTTTGCTTTAAACTAATAAAGAAGATTCACATTGGCCAGAGGCGATACAAAAATGAGCTACCTGGAAGCCATCATTGTGCTCAAATAGCAAATTTTTAGCAGGTGATGTCAAAAGAACTAAAGTTTTAGCTTACCCGCTGAGCAGATAGTAATATGGAGTAAATAATATGTCCATAGGAAATATACTGTAAAATTTGAGAAGCGCAAGAAATAACAACCGAAAAAAAATGTCAGCTGATAATGACAAAAATGAGAAAACTTTGTCTACCATAAACACACTCGTACTGTTTGCCCCTATACAGAGTGCCATTTTCTGTCTGAAATGAATGCCTAGTCTTATTTGTCTCATTATGGATATGCCTAGGATTGTTTATTCTCTAGTTGTTAATCTGAATTAATATGAACATACAGTAGTCTAAATATCAGAAAAGATAAAGAAAGAAAAGTAAGGTTCGTATTTCCCCAAACCTCTCACTGCAGGTGCATCTTATGCTAGAGAGAGAGAGAGAGAGAGAGAGAGAGATTGAAAGTGTGTATTTTAGGAAACAAGCTGGGTTGATCCGAAAATGAAAATGTTTAGCTGAAGGTTCGAGGAAGACAATAAAAGCAACAAGCGGAGGAAAGATGAATGTATATTTCCTTTCTTGATAAGTTGCTCTTTAAAATTTCAGAATCCCTGCACGAGTTTAAAGACATACATGGCGGATTGTGAAGAAGTCTGTAATATATACAGTATTACAGCTGATTTGTGTGTTCACATATGTTTCAGCAATCTGCATCCTGCCATGTCTAAATGGTGGACGTTGTGTTGCTCCATACAAGTGTGAGTGTTCAAGAGGGTGGACTGGCACGCGATGCCATTCTGGTAAGTTTGATTGTTTTTGTGGGTTGTGTACGTTTGCATACTTGTGCGTGTAAAAGAGAACACAGCTGTGGTTAGGTGTGTGTGTGTTTGATTTGCCTGAATAAAAAAAGAAAACTTATGTTGTCTTTTATTTTTACATGTTTGCTAAAATAAAGTATTTTTAAAAATACTTTTTAAAATCTACAGTAAGAGCTCCTGATGTTTCTTGGTCATTGGTGCATGTTAGACCAACTTGATTAGTCTCATGAGTACATGGTAGATGAGAGTAGAGAGTCGTAAACCAAAGTGATCTCCTGGAGTGATGAAAGCGAGAAAGAACACAATCTCCTGGGGACACATCAGGTCACCATGTGGCAGTTACTACGACAACAAGCAGTGTACAAATTGGTCTCCTTGTTGACAGACAACATGATCATGTTGATTGAATCCATTTAGAAAAGTCTTCAAGCACAGGTTGGTTATGAGACTTTTAGCAGCAGTAAATCATTAGAATGGTAAAGAATGTCATCTGTGATTGACACTCCTAAAGGCCACTGTTGTCGTCCCCATGAACATTCAGTAAGTAAAATGACTGATCCTTAAAAATCGATGGATAAATTGTCGCCAATTTGTGGAAGAGATGCATCTGTCTGTGGGAACTGTACACACTATCATTCACCAACACCAGTTGCACATTACAGGAACTCAATTGCAAATTATTGCCACATCCCCGTACAGTCCTGACCTCGTGCCAAGCCATTTACACATGTTTGCGCAGTTAAGAAGTTCCTGGGAGGCCAGCGTTTCATACTGAGAAATCTTTCTAACTTCATGGTATCCAGGCACTAGTGAAATGCTGGGAAAAGTGCATTAGTATTGCAAGGATTATATAGAGAAATAAAAAGAGTTTTTACTCTCATAACTGTGTTCTGCACAATCAAAAGTCCCAGTTTGACTTGAATGACCCAGATATAATAAGAATCTAACTGAAAAAAATTAGTTTTTTTTTCTTGCTGGTCAGTCAGCAAATCTAAATCTTGTAATGCATTTTTGCATCATGATCATCATTTTTTTCTTGTCATATCACTTTGGTTTAATTGTACTGATGTGAAAAAAGCCTTCCTCTCCATGTTTATCTGTATGTTTAATATGAATATACTTTGCAGTGAATGGGAGTGCGTATAGATCCCACGGTAAAAAAATATATATTATATACAATACTAAGAAAATGTTGCTCGATCTTCAAGTCATATAAACACAATCTATTAACTGTGGTGATAAAACTTTGCCAATACTAAATAAATTCACCATCATTCATTTATACTTTTACAAAAGTACAGGAAGATCTTGATGAGGGACTTCCTCGAGTGAGATGTTTGAGTTTAGGAAATGACCGTGCACATTTTAGGTATTTTTCATACAGTGGTGTTTCAGAGCCTGGTTACAGAAGCCATGAGGTTTTCAACAAAGAGCTGTTCCTGTAACCTAGTTTCAGCATGCTTTAGGAAGGAATTGTGGCTAACATATGCTCGAAAAAGAGACACTCAGTATTCTGTTGGCGTAATTCCATGACTATGCTACAACGCACAATACAGGATTGTGCTAAAAACAAAATTAATAATTTGTGACCAAGTCATTCATCCTCGTGGACCATAACACCCGCACCCACACACATTCCTGTGGAATGCTAGGTATTACGTGGCTATTTAAATCCTGCCAAAGGAAAATTATTTAGTTTTGTCATGCTCAAGCCTGTAAGGACAAATTTTAAAAAAAATTCTAAATTGGAATGGTGTTAGGTTTTCACAGATCTGTCTTAGATGATCCACAAGGCACAGCTTGGTGTAGTGTATAGTTTGTATTCTTGTTTTTAAATGTTTTACAGAGGAGGTCATGCATGTTTTATGAAATCCACTTTACAGTAACAGTGATCTCTCTATATACAATATATCATTAGTGATGAAGGTTATATACAGTAATCTGTGGCAATTGTGCAATATTACAGTGCACATGATTATTCATCTTTTCACACTGAACAATGCAACAATAAACAACAGCTATAAGCGCTTACTTCCAACTGTGTCTCATGAGGTTAAATGCTTGTGCAAGTTCTCTGTATGATGTAACTCTAGCTACTACAGTATGTGACAAGATAAGTGTTAGCACAGCTATGATGTAATGCAACCCAAGTGCAGAAACTATTACCACTTCATGTTGCTCTGCAAACACATACTGTACTGTATCTTTCCATGACTGGCAGTTAGAGACAGACTGTTAGTGTAATTAACAGGGGAGAAAGTAGTTGTAAATTCATACCAACCAAAAGGTGAGGAGAATAATCTGTGGAGGTGCTGGACAGTCCTAAGAAACTTGTGAGATTTACGTTATACAGTAGTTCCTCTTATTCTGCAATAGAATGTCAGATAAGTTCCAGGTTCTGAGGTTGAGTACCAAATAGCATTAAAGGGACAGCTAGTACTGTATACCAGGGTGTTCAGTCCTTTGTTCCACACACAATGTAGTGCCCTTCATCAGAACTTAGAGAAGGATTTGACATTCAGCCTTGTGTTACTGTAGCTTTACTGTATAGTTTACTTTACCCAAGAACGAACAACACAGGCGGTTCAGATGCAATTCAGAATGACTTAGGTGCAGTTATTATGGCGATAAAGTGTTGTTTAAGGTCATATACCATTAATGTGCTGAAAGTGCTTTTGTGACTGGCATTAAATGTGGGTTTTGGCAGTCAAAACTCTTTCCAGTATTGCGGAATGTATTGACCTACTCTCACCTGTGCTGCGACCCGAGAGTTAGTGTAATTAACGATTGTTAAAACACTACTCATGGAATGCCTCTCGTCCCATCAGATTATACGGTCTGAACTAACTGGTTTATAATAAAAGGCTTAGTAATATCAGTCTGTTAATAAAGGCCGTAAGGGATTGCAAGCAGGTGTGCATGTTTAGAACTCAGGTGAGGGTGTAGTGGAATGTTGAGGGATGTTGAGGGATTGTTGTCCATGGTGATCATAATGTTGAAGGTGGATGACAATATGTTGACTTCTTAACATGTGCTGTTTAGATGAGCAGAAAACTTTAAACACTGTTTACATTTGCCTTCATGATCAGAGAAAAATGGAGGCATTTTGGGGGGAGGGGAAAGATTTTCTTACTAGAATTGTGATTTGAATTTTAACTGAATGATATTCCTAATTATACAATCACTGACTACAGAATGTTTACAATAAATCATGTCGAATGTGAACCGAATATTTTAGTATTGATGTATAGATGTGTTGGTGTTTAACATCAGAATGTACTATGTACATGGACGTTAATGTGTGTTTAATGTGCCTCCAGCGGTGTGTTCATTGCCCTGTCAGAATGGAGGCAGGTGTATGAGGCCCAACAGGTGTCGCTGCATTCAAGGCTGGGGCGGCCCCGATTGCTCCAGGTTAGTCTATACAGTACATATATTTATACATTAACACACAACAACTACGAACTAATACTTCAAGTCTGTTTTGTATAAATGAATTTGTTCACATCAAGACCATTTATATCAACCGTCACAACAAATTAAACAAATTGTAGTTCAGAATAGTTCCGTTCTTTAAACATGAATCATCACACCTTCATTAGCAAATCTTGTAGGCAATCACTTGCTGTTCGCTCACAGAGAAAGGAAGTGGAATTTTACCTAGTTTAACATATTATTTACAAAATTTTTACCAGGGCATAATATGACATAACATGTTGCACCATGACCTACAGTAACTAAACAATCGCTTTGAACATAGGCAAGATCAGTAAATGGGTAAACGTTAAAAGTTAACAGGTGTAGACATTCATTCATATTAGCCGCTTATCTGGACAACTGTAAGCAAGAACATGTAACTGGACCAGTTAGGACAGTAGTTTCCAACGCTCTTCGGTCAGTTGCAAATATGCAACCAAACAGGACAAATTGTGCAGTACTGTGCAAATGCCGTGAGCCAACCCCTCATTTCTTCATATTACCTGAAATTAAATGTTGTAGATCAAATGAAAGGAATGGGAGCCCTTTTTTACTGTGTACAGGCTGCAAAGTTCCTAAAGGTACAAATTTAGAAATTGGTTGTTTATTTAACCTCAGGAGAAACCCTGTTATCACCACAATCCTAACCACCGGACTGACCATGTGATCATCTGTTTCTCACTAGGTTATGCTTCAAGTTAGATGTTTTTTTATACTTGAATGTGGCTTACAGTAAGCATTGCTCTGAAACTGTACAGGGATTGGACTGAACAATTAAAGTCCTTTAGTACGCCTGGAGAACTATTCCTCAAGGTCTGCTGCTTTGGAAGAAAAACATGAACAAATGGGTGCTCAAGACTTTTGCACTGTGCTGTATGTCACCATATAAACTTCCCAGGAGATTTCAATGAAATTAATCTAATTCGGGGTGTTAGTGTCGTAAACTATATTTCATTTGTACTAACAAGTCCTGAGATCTTTATAACCTCCTTCTCCTGTTCTCTGTTTGTGTGTGTTATAGAAAAAGAAAGCCATATTTTAATTTTTAATACGCCACTCAGCACAGCCAAAGCTGGAGAATCAGCACACAACAGTGGACGGCGACGTCTTCAGTTCTGATCTGTAAACAGCCATTTCTCCCTCCCAAACTCCAAGTGTTTTTGTAAATTAAAGCTGTATTTTTTCATATAGAAAATGGAAACAGTATTAAGCATAGTGCTGCTGCTATATACATGAACCTGTACGATGTGTAAAAACTTTAATGTGATTGTTCAGTGTATATGTGTATAAACTATTCTTTTCACATTTTTATTAAAGCAGAAAACACAACTATATGGGAAGCGTGTGTGTGTGTGTGTGTGTGTGTGTGTGTTAAGGGACAAGCTACATTACACTGGTTAGGTTTAAGTTTATTGAATTCATCATATTCAAAAATATTTAACAACATAAGCCTTTAGTGCAACCAGTAAAACAGGAGGTTAAAACTTAATATATATATTGTTTGTGTGTGCGTGTGTGCATCTGTGTGTTCATCTAAGTATATTGATCAACCAGGTGCTGGTTGTTGGCCCTAGAAAACTCTCAAACCTGTAAACAGGATATGACATCACACTGAGTAATTCATCAACAATGTACAAAATAATCTTGTGCTACTGTATAAAACATGTGATCCTAGAAATTAGTTCATAGATAACATCACACTAAGAGCTAGGGACTCACCTTTTTTTTTTTTTTTGTAGAAGTGAAATGACTATGCACAGGATTTCACCTGCAGCAGCAGCTACACTCTCTCTCTCTCTCTCTCTCTCTCTCTCTGTGCCATTTCAACACCCAGAAAATGTATGAAAACAAGACACAATTCCTTTTGTGTAGCACAGACAATGTCATTTAACCTGTTTGTAGAACATCTCTTAACTGCACTTGAAACAGACCTAGAAATTGCATACTGTAGCCTCATATTGCATGGACACATCATTAAATAATGAGACAGGCTTGTGTGCTTTGGATTTAATTTCAGCCACACCCATTGCTGGCAAGTGAACAACATCCAGTTACACCCATGCAGTCTGCATCAGTGAAAACATGGAAAATTACTATGAGCACTCTCGACAGTAGACGCAGCCTTAATCCGGACCAAATCTGTTCTCTCCTGGACCTGTGCCTCAACACCACCTACTTCACCTACAGAGGTGACTTCTACAGACAGAAACATGGCTGTGCCATACGCTCCCTTGTGGCAATCTATACATGGAGGAAGTGGAGAAGAATGCTGACCCATTGGTTCAGATATGTAGATGACACCTGGGTGTAGATTAAGACCCAGGAAGTACAGACCTTCACAGAGCATATGAACTCTACTGACATGCAGATCAAGTTCACCAGAGAAGACACCAAGAACAACAGGTTGGCCTTCCTGGACTCTGCGGTTCTCATTGTGGAAAATGGGAAATGAAAAACAGAAGTCTACAGGAAAGCCACACACACATATGAATACTTGTGGTTTGACTCCCAATACCCACTGCAACATAAATTAAATGTCATCAGGACACTGCACCACAGGGCAGAACACATCCGTACTGCACATCCACTGAAGCCAAACAGAAAGAACACAAGCATCTGAAGGCAGCACTCAGGACATGCTCTCTACTGTATATCCTAAATGGGCCTTCAACAAAATAGCTTCCAGATCCAAAAGATGAATGACAGAGAGAACTGAGACTCAAACACAACATACTTCCCTCTACTCTCCAACAACCCTCCCTCCTATTCTACCTTTCTCCATTGTTCATGTAACAAGCCATTTCCGATAGGGGATACCCTTTGACCTTGGAGGAAATTTCCAACTTACCTTAGACTGAAGACGCTACAGTATACTTGGATGAGGGGTGAAATGTTTCTACTAAACTAAGAAGTCCAGTTGACAAGACTCAGCTTCCAGATAACCTCACAGGGATGACTTTAAATCTTCACAAACACATTACTACAGTATGAGTCAGAATACAGAATGAAACCAGGAAAAGAAAAGAATGACCAGTAAGTCATATTGAAACAAGCAAACAAGCATGACTGGGTGAATAAAAGAGAAATGGAATCCAGTGAACAATCCTCATTACGCTCTGAAAACTGCTGATGTTGGGATGAGCTCTGTACACAAGTACTCACTTTAAAGATGGGGCCAATTATTTGGCAGGGACCGAACCATGTGGCAGTGAAGTCCACCAATTTATTCCCTGCAGTTTTCAGAGCTGCTTTGAACTCATCTTAAAAAGGAAAATCATGGATCGTGAGTGACAGGTAAAACAAGTGCAAAAGCTTCAGTCTATAAATGTGACTATTTAATATAAAGCCTTGTCTAAGAGTCAACTGAAATGTTTCCTCAAAATCAAGTTCTGAGTCTTCAGGTTATAGCAGTGTGTAATGCAATGCAGTTAACTTATGCAACATGAAGACTTGGGATACAAAGTCTGTCTACTGATTCAACTGCCTCACTATTAATAATTTAAGTATAAAACAAATTTGAATGCTTGCTCTATTAATGAATAGTAAAGTAATTACATTATAGTTCCACCTACGTACAGTACAGGGCTCAACTGTACGAGTTGCTATACTGTAGAAGGACATACTGTAATGGTCCTGAGGCTGTGTTTCAAACTACTATAATAAATGGGGTGTAGTGTTTTCTCTGCCTATTAAATAATTCGGTTATGACTATTGGTAATGAAAATTAGAGATAAACGAGCAAGAAAGAAACTAGTTTTAGTGCAAACCGGCTCTATAATGTCCTGGACAGACAAAAAGCTGTTTAGCTTCTGATCTCAATAAATCTCAAACTGATAATACAAAGGCTGTACAAACCCACACAGTTTCTATTGATGAAATGATTAAATCTATTCACAATATTGTTTCCAAACTTCCAGGAGAACCTTCCAGAAGGACAACCATCTCTTCAGCAATCCACCAATCAGGCCTACTGTACAGTATATGGTCGAGTGGCCCGACAGTCTCATCAGACCTGAAAATTTAGTTTCTCATGGTCTGAGAGTCCTTCAGGTGCCTTTTGGCAAACTCCAGACGAGGAGTGGCTTCCATCTGGCCACTCTACCATATAGGCCTGATTAGTAGATTGCTGCAGAGATGGTTGTCCTTCTGAAAGGTTCTCCTCTCTCCACAGAGGACCTCTGGAGCTCTGACAAAGTGACCATTGGGTTCTAGGTCACCTCCCTGACTAAGGCCCTTCTCCCCCGATCGCGCAGTTTAGATGGCCGGCCAGCTCTAGGAAGTGTCCCTGTGGTTTCGAACTTCTTCCACTTACGGATGATGGAGGCCACTGTGCTCTTTGGGACCTTCAAAACAGCAGACATTTTTCTGTAACCTTCCCCAGATTTCTGCCTCAAAACAATCCTGTCTCGGAGGTCTACAGACAATTCCTTTGACTTCATGCTTGGTTTGTGCTCTGACATGAACTGTCAACTGTGGAACCTTATATAGACATGTGTGTGCCTTTCCAAATCATGTCCAATCAACTGAATTTACCACAGGTGGACTCCAATTAAGCTGCAGAAACATCTCAAGGATGATCAGGGGAACCAGGATGTGCCTGAGCTCAATTTTGAGCTTCATGACAAAGGCTGTGAATACATGTATTTTTGTAACTTTTCATGTTCATGTTGTCATTATGGGGTGTTGTGTGTAGAATTCTGAGAAAAATAAATGAATTTAATCCATTTTATAATAAGGCTGTGACATAACAAAATGTGGAAAAAGTGATGCACTGTGATTACTTTCCAGATGCACTGTAACTGGAATTTCTAAATGTTGTGGGTCTTCCGGCTGCTCCTGGCAAGGAGTCGCCACAGCAGGCCATCCAGTCCACACATACCAGCTTGGTACAGGTTTAAGCCGGATGCTCTTCCTGATGCAACCCTGCCATTTTATCCAAGCTTGGGATCGGCACTGCATCCAGTGGTGTGGGTTTGGGTACTGGCTGGGAATCAAACCTGGGCCTTCCACATGGCAGGCGAAAGACCAACGACTGGGCCACCAGTGCTGAATAATAAACAACCAATACTCTAAAGATACTTTCTACTGATCTCAGAACAGCTTGAAATTATCTGAAAAAAACATGCCAATATATATCAATCTTGATAACTACAGCCATGGTGAACTTTCGATCTGTTCTCTATGCACACACAGTCACCCACATAAGCATACAAGATAATACTCAGTTGTCATAGCAGTAATAAGCATGCCTCTAACCCCACACCCTGACTCCATCAAACCAATCAGGAACTGGAAAAGAGCCGCATTGGCAACATAAATCCTGCCCACTTCAGCATGTTTGCGCGGGAATAGAGGGAAAGTTCTGAAAACTTCCACTGCAGAAAGTTGATCTCTGAGTTTCATTGTCACTCTGTCAATGAGCCATATGGCCCCACCAAGCTGAAAGCTGCTACTGATTGGCCAGCCCCAACTACCCTGAAGGACCACCAGCATTCCCAGGCTTTTGTTTGTGGTTGAGGTGGATGCCTCAGATTCTAGAGTTAATGTGGTGCTATCGCAGAGGCATTCACCAGGCACAGGCTTTTGAAGGCTCAATGATGAGGCAATACCTAGTAATCCAATACCTGGTGAACTGGGAGGGTTACCTGGTGACAATTAAATTAACACAGAGAAAGAGAGCTCATTATGTGCGCTGGCTTTTTGGGTACTCTGATTTTCATCTGTTTCACAGTAGATCAATATTGGGCTGGTGATCATGCCCATTTCTCCTGTGCACAAGACTACTTTATACAACCCAAGAGGATTTCACATTGCCTCTGAATTCCTACCGCGTCATAGGGGATTTCCCCATTCATTCCAAAGGATCCTTCATACACACTGACTCACCAACATCTCTCTGCTTTTTTTTTACCTTGCATGTAGGGTTCCTGATTCATCATTGTTTAAAGCTTTAGACTATGGATTAGAAGGTCCTGGCTACAAACAGCACCATCAAAGTTAAGGGCCACTATTGGGCCCTTGAGCAAGGGCCTTACAGTAACTCTCAATTGGTCAGATGTAAATGTAAGTCGCTCTGTAGAAGAGCCTCTGCCAAATGTAAACGTAAATTAATGTTATTCAGGGTGTTAGTGTTATAAATTATATTTTATTTGTACTAGCAAGTCCTGAGATCTTTAATCTCAATAGTTTTCTTCTCCTGTTCTGTTTGAGTTTTAGGGAAGAAAATTATATAAAAAGTAGTTTAATATACCACTCAGCACAGCCAAAGCTGGAGAATCAGCACACAACAGTGGATGGCGACGTCTTCAATTCTGATCTGTAAAAAACCATTTCTCCCTCCCAAACTCCAAGTGTTTTGTAAATGAACCTGTACGGTGTGTAGTTTTTTTAATGTGATTGTTCAGTGTATGTGTATAAACTATTGAACATTTTTATTAAAGCAGAAAACAACTATATGGGAAGCACGTGTGTGTGCTAAGATTGTGAGCAATAGGGCAAAGGAACATACTCATTACACTTATTAGGGTTGTTTAAGTAATTCCTTTGAATTTATTGAATTCATCATTTTTTTTTATATTTAACAACATGGTCATTCGGCCAATAAGTAAAAAAAAAAAAAAAAAAAAAAAGTCCAGAATTCTGTTGAAGTTATGTTTAATTATAAGGTTGCAGTAGAGCTTTCTACAGGAAAGAGTTAAAACCTAAAAGCATTCATCGATTTTGTTGGATCTTCTGTTCCAATTGCTCTTTGTTGGCTCCAGAAAAACTATCAATCTGTAAACAGGATGACATCACGTTGAGTAATTTATTAAACTATTTTTTACAAAAAATAATCTTGTGCTTTAAAAAAAATTAAATAAAGCAACAGGATAATTATCCTAGAAATTAGTTATTAGATAACATCGCTAAGGACTCACCTTTTCCCCTTTTTTGTAGAAGTGGAATGTCGGCATGCACTGGATTTCACAATGAGCAGCTACATCCTGGTGAAGACAAATTAAAGTTTGATTAAACCAGTGGAATATGCTGATTAACCATTGGGCAAACAGAGAGTGGTCTATAATATAATTTTATCTAATTTGGGCATTCTGCAAGGCTGGACAGCTTCTCTCTCTGTCCACTTCAACATCCAGAAAATGTCTGCAAACAAAACTCAATTTCTTTTGTGTAGCACAGACAATGTCATTTAACCGGCTTATATAACCTCTAAATCGTGCTTGCTTTTACCAAATGGAGAAACAGACCTAGAAGTAGAGCCTGATATTGTGTACACATCAGTAATAGGACATGCACGCTTTGGATTAGATTTCAGCCACACCCATTGCTGAGAAATGAGGCCATCAAGACTGCATCGGGAAAAAGGCTCCATGAAAAGAAACAACTGACCAGTAGGCAATTTCCTGTGCATTATCATTGTATCAAATAATACACCATCAGCACACACTGCATACAAATACTAACATGGCTGGGAGGAGGCCAGAGAAATGTACTACTATCCTGCTATGCAAAAGTGCAAACAATTTGCTTAACTCCATGCAAATGTATTGGAGCGCCAGTAGATTAGACAGTGGAGATCATGTGAGTGATATCTCCGCAGCGGAAGCCATAAGGTCCATAATAAAGCCAACCTCCGGATCTGAAAAATGAGACCAACCCAGAAGTGCCAAAACATGCAGTTCCTTAAATGTTGGGGGATGGTGGTGAGAATCTCCACAGAGCTCCATACAGAAATCATCATGTTTACTGTATATGCTGGTACAAAAAAAAAAAAAAAAAAAAAGTTTTCTGATTAGCTATTGATGAATTTTTATTTAAAACAACATTAGGGGAGAACTGCATTGAATGTGTTAAACTGCTAGCAGTCTGCTGTGCATCATTTTAGCTAACCTGCTAACTGGTAATCGTTAACTTGCCTCAAGAACGGTAGGAGTTGAAATGGGACATTTAGGAATTTGGCAGACGCCCTTATCCAGAGCGACTTACATTTTTATACATCTGAGCAGGTGACCTAGGATCAACTAGGACCTGCCGAACCATAGTCCAATGCCTTAATCATTGAGCTACCCCTGACGATGTGTAGGGTATGAACGATGCTGTTTAATCAATTACATAAGCATATAAGACTAACAAAGACATTAAGAATAATTGCTAGGAATTAACTCCTTAAGCCGAACTTTAAACCTTGTGGCTTTGAAAGACATTACATCAACATGTTCATAACATAACATGCATTCTCTGTACTGCCTAGACCAGGGCTAATGAAATACAACCGTGTTTATTAACTGCTTTGTACCACAGTGTTGTTGAACATGTTTGTATTTTATTTATTTATCTATTTAAATAACAGCAGCTCTAACAATAGTGTCAGCTGTATAGTTTATATTACTGGACTTCCCTTTTTAATACCTTATCGTTTATACAGTAACTGACATGTCAATAAAACCCATGTGTTTACATATTTATTAAGCATTTTGGGGGGAAACATTCACCAGTCTTTGCACTGTAGTGTTGTCAGAACTAAAGCTCGAAATCTTACACCAAGAAAAAGTGAGCAGGAGGAAGCTCTTAAAAAGTTTCTCAATAATATTTGTTTATTTATTTCCTCTACCAGCTTGTCCAGTTATGTAACATTCATCACTTAGAACAAGCAAAGTTTGAGAAAAAGGGAAAACTTTTCGTTTTCTTTTGCGCTTTCACACAGTTTAACACCACAAGCAAAACTTCCATATTAATTGCATCTGTATGTGCATGTTTCTGATATAACAATGCACAAAAGGGGGAAACAAGTTTCCCCCCGACACACACACAGACAAACACACACTGGCTGAGTGATTTGGATAAAGAACTAAAGACAATCAAAATAAACAAAGATTTCTTTGAAATAGTTCGCACAAGACAGCAACGGGACACAGTGAGACTTACCGCTGCTTCGTCCACATCCACCTTCAGAAAAATCACATCCTTATTTTCTGGCAGTTTGGACAGAGCCTGAGGAAAGAAAGAGGAAACAGTTGAAAGGAAACATCACGGAAGGTGTTACTGTGCCTTATGACCTCAGGGAAAGTATTGTGCTTTGAACATTAGACTAATCTAGAAGATTAGAATTAGATTATAGAACAGTACATTTCAAAATTGCTTGAACATGAAGACACACACACAATATATAGCTCTCACTCGCTCTCATGAACTACTCAGCCTTCTTCCGGTTGCCACAACAACAAAACACAAACACAGAGACTCTCCCAAATCATAAAGCCAATGAGCAATCCACATTATGCTCTGACAAATGCAGATGTCTCTACAGGATACTCACGTCAAAGATGGGGCCAATCATTTTACAGGGACCGCACCATGTGGCAGTGAAGTCCACAACCACCAAATTATTCCCTGCACTTTTCAGGGTTGCCTTGAACTGATCCTAAGGGGAGAAAACGAAAGAAAAGATGAATGTGAGTGATAAAGCAAGTACAAAAGCTTTAATCTAGAAATCAATATGTTAAACATGAAGACTTGGCTAAGAGTCAACTGAAAGTGTTTCCTCACAAATCAGTCTTCACAATCAAAGTCTTCACTTTGGACCAGTGTATAATGCAATGCAGTTTACTTATGCAACATGAACAAGCTTGCTCCCACACCCTTGTGTAATTTATTGAATATTATTATTATTATTATTATTATTATTATTATTATTATTAAGTATAATACACCCTGGATTGTTTGCTCTATTAATGTACAGTAAAGTGTTTACAGTACCACCTACAGGGATTATCTATATGTACAAAGGGCCCTAAGGCTGTGTTTCAAAGTATTACTGCACTAACAGGTTTTCTGCCCATTAAACAACAAGGTTATGGATAAAGATCCTGTTTAAACACTACAATTCAATAATGCTTTAAAACCAAACTATATATAAAGTAGAATGTTTCAGTGATAATCATCTAACACACTAAATATGCTTCCTACTGATGTCAGAACAGCTTGTAAGTATATGTGGGGGAACCTGGCAAATATGTGAAGAAGAAAAAAACTTACCAGACCCTCGATAGCTACAACCATGATGAACTTTTCTCCTGTTCCCAAAGCGCGCGCGCACACACAGAGACCCACACCTACACTAGCTGTATCCTACTGCCCTGTCATACCAGTTATAAACGCGCCTCTAACCCCGCCCCCTGACCCCTACAAACCAATCAGGAGCTGGAACAGACAGTGGCGCCATAAATCCCGCCCCCTTGATCCAGCTTGGTTGTGGATTTACGGGAACGGAAGAAGGAATCTCCCCCTCTGAGCTCATAGAGTCGTGATTTTCCGCAACTAGTGTAACATAGACCAAAGAGAAAGGATGTAAAAAACGTTGTGATGTTCCCCAAACGTTGCATCATAATAACGGAGGAAAGAATATGAGAAAGTCGTGATGCACTGAATAAGGGACGTTAAAGGGGACGTCTTAACCTGCATATGATATATATATATATATATATATATATATATATAGTTTATTAACATGCCCTAGTGACACCAGTGTGATTTAAAGTATATCACTAAACATGATAAACGCTGCTTTGAAAGAGAAATCGAAACGCTCCACTGTTAACAGTCACCATGACTTGACAGTTTTGTAAAGTTCCAGGATGGGGATTGCCAAGTGACGTCACCGCCCAGGCTTCCCTGATTGGATGTTTCCTTTGCCATTCATTTCATGGGTCCATTTCGTCATGATCAGGAATATACAGTATTCCGAAAAATAAAAGTCATTTTCTATATATACTTTTTCTATACATGCATAATATATTGCATTGAAAACAAACAAAGAGAAATAGTACAAAAACAATTTCAGTTGAAAATGCTGATCACATATACAAATACTTTACCAAGATACTACATTATATAGACATAAATATTTTGGTCATATATTCATGTATAATCATGTAGCAGTTCATCCTTGTGAAGGTGGATTTGGTGGTTGTATCACCAATTATCTGGGATGAGAATAAAGGCTATCACTGGACACAATGCACACACATCTGCACACACTCATACACTCAACTTAGGGCCAATTTCAACAGCTTGTGTCTGCTGGAACCCCTTTGTTCATCTGTCTGCAGGTTTGTCTATGACTGACATGGTAAAGTCAGGTTCTTTTGATGTTTAGCTCGTATGCGACACAGCACCTGGCTAAATGTTTAAATATGCTCTCTCTCTCCCTCTCTCTCTCTCTCTCTCTCTCTCTCTCTCAGGCAACAATAATTTTTCTTCTTCTTTACATTCTTCTTAAAACTTAATTCAGACACTCTTCTTATTAGTATTTATCCTATTAGTATGTTTTTAGGAGATGGGAGGAAACTTGAACATGCAAAACTCCACACAAACTACAACGTAGTGAGGTATTTGTATGCATATACTGTACATACATATTGCTATTATATATTAAAACATTTGAATGAAAAAGACACCAGGAAAAAAATCTTCAAACTTATATTTATTCTTTTTCAAAATTGTTAACAGCAAACATGCACCAAATTTCCTACTGTATATGTGACATTACAAACAGCAAACTCTTTACACTTTAACAACAGCCTTTCCCAGTTCTGTCCCTTTCAGCATCTGAATGAAGGCAGCAGGCATCTTCTCAAAGCCTACTGTGACATTTTCCTTGGTCTTAAGTTTCCCCTGCATACAACAGACAAAGAAAAGAAAAGACTCTATTTTAATAAAGTTATAAAGTGTACCCTTCTGTTGATCATTTTTGGAAGCTGTTTCTAGTGTAACAATCAGAGACAAAGCAGTAACGTTAAGCCTATCCCACAACTTTAAATCTGCAGGACAAAGAAGTTTTGCTTTCTTGGTAACAGGACAATCTGCTTTTTGTCATATGAACTTCAGCAAACAGGAAAAGGGGAGGTCTGTGCACACACTATTGCTGCATGTCACACCACCTGGTTGGTGTTTTATTTCTTACAAAATAACTACTGTTTTTGGCCACTCGCTAAACGTAATCAACCTCTGATTAAATCACTTTCAGAGGACTTCTGTTTTCTGTGAGCATTTATCTACACCTTAAATCTTTACAACTCACCATACTGTAGAGCAGAGGTCTGCGGGTCTTGATCGTCACAGTTCTGCTGAATTTTTCCACTAATTTGTACTTTTAAAGTAATTACCCTGCAGCTCTTATGGTGATTAGTCAGGCTGGAGTACTACCAGTACATCTCATCTACAGTAGCACAGTTAAATATGTTCTGACTACAGCCCTAACCTCACTCACTCACTCACTCACTCATCTTCTATGTGGCTTTATCCTGTATTCAGGGTGGCAGGGACCTGGAGCCTATCCCAGGAGACTTAGGGCACGAGGCGTGGTCCATCCTGGACAGGGTGCCAATCCATCGCAGGGCACACACATATACTCACACACACATTCACACAGAACGGGCAATTTGGGAACGTCAATTAGCCTAACATACATGTCTTTGGACGGTGGGAGGAAACCGGAGTTCCCGGAGGAAACGCACCAAGCACGGGGAGAACATGCAAACTCTATGCACACAGAGACTGGAATCGAGCCTGGCCGGGAAGCCCTGACCTCAAAGCACTTAAACAAATGCACTATAGTCAATTGACTATTGACTCGCCTCCTTCAGCCATGTAAGCAGTCTTCTGACAGATGCCTCATCTTTCTGTGGCCACTGAGTGACTTGGAATCCTTCCATCCTAATGCTCTTGGCCAGCATGGTCATATGGGGAAAAGGACCTGCAGTGCGGTTAGAGAGAACACAAAAAGCATCAGTGTTAATCTAAATTTTTCAGTATAGCCAGATTCATATGTCAGTTCAATTAAATCTTTGGGTCACTTTACATCATGAAATCATAGCACCACCTAGTGGTTACAGACCATATAAGACTTAGGGCACAAGGCAGGGTACACCTTGGACAGGGTTCCAATCCATCGAAAGACACACACATAGACACACTTACACACTATTGGCAATTCCAACTGCAATCGGGAACCTAGTCCGCATGCCTTTGGATTGTGGGAGGCAACCAGAGAACCCAGAGGAAACCCACCAAGCATGGGAACAACATGCAAACTTCATGTACACAGACCCGAGGCAGGAATCGAACCCGGACCCTGGAGGTGTGAGGCCACAGTACTAACACTACAGTGCCGCCAAAGTGGAAACCTGCAAATCACTCATTTCTGCCACACATATCTACATCAGTTGGCAAAGAAAGTGTTCCTCAGCACTTACACATCTGAGGTGTGGTGGCGTTGTACAGCGATATTGCACCACACACAGCAATGCGTCCTCGAGGCCTCATCTGATTAAGAGCCGCAGTGAAGAAAGCACCTCCAACCTGGGCAGGACAGCATAAAATGCAAAACCAAAACACATTTTAGCACCAGGAATACAAGGGACATACTGTTGTA
Organism: Channallabes apus; assembly: GCA_030522415.1. NCBI lineage: Eukaryota > Metazoa > Chordata > Actinopteri > Siluriformes > Clariidae > Channallabes > Channallabes apus. The sequence continues at coordinate 36,985,354 of CM060108.1, forward strand.
ATTATCGTGAGTGTTTATCGAGTGATCATTTTGGATAGTTTGCCAAGTGGTTACAATTTTGATTCAGACAGATGGCTAGTGGGTAGAAAATTACAATGCACTTGCACTGCACAAAAGAAGAGCTGCCTTTCTGGTGAATCAAATCAAAACGGCAAGGAAGCACTTTAACCCTTGTGTCAGTAGATAATCTCACCTACTGTAGATACTGCAGTCTGTTTCTTGCTGGTATAAGGAGACAAGAGAGTGTGCTGCTCCCAAGACAGTTATTAAGATTATCCTTACACTAAACATATTTTCTATACACTTATTGTTTTTAATGTTCACCTATACTGTATACGGACGAGTAAGGGTTTATAAGCCAATCATCCAGTGAAACCCAGAAGAGGTACAGTATGTGTTTGCTTTCAATACAGATCTAGATACATCAAGATTTCTGTAAATACATGATTTTTGTTATTGTTGTTGTTAATCATTTAATGATTGTTTTTACTTGTTGCTAGACTTTGTTTAATCAATTTCTTTATTTCCTCTTTTTGCATGTATTTTTTTTACTAGAATTATAGTAACTAATGTTTAAATGAATTGTAAACTATAAAATCACATTATCTTAATCATCTCCATGTTTAAAACTTACATTCTCAAAGTAGCAGTCGTAGCCTTCAGGTGAAGCTTGCTTCAGTGCCTCATCCAGGGATGTTATGGTCTTGTAGTTAAAAACGTAGTCAAAGCCTAGGTCCTTCAGGTAGGCCACTTTTTCCTCACTCCCAGCAGAACCCACCACTTTACAGCCTTTAATCTTACAAATCTGGCCCACCATGGTGCCCACAGCACCAGCTGCTGCACTCACCAGCACAATTTCACCTGGCTTCACTTGCAGAATCTCCTCTAGACCGTACAGGGCAGTCAAACTGAACCATATAGAGTTAACACATAAAGCAGTTATTACAATGTTTATCTGAAGTTTTCTTCAGAGATGGTTGCAGGTATATACAGTATAATAAAAAATCATTACCCAGGCATCCCTAATGAACCAACAGCCAAGGAAAGAGGAACATCTTTGGGCCAGTCAGAAAGAACTCGGTACATGTCAAGGCTAAAAATTGCTTTTCCATTAGTCACGGTGTGCGTCCTCCATCCACATGGAGCAACCACATAACAGCCCACAGGATATGAAGGATTTTTGGTTTGAAGTACCCTGGCAAGTAAAGAACACTGTTTTTAGAGATGTAACAGTTTCTGAAAGATCCACTGCAAAGAAGACGTCAAGATAACAAGATACTGTACATAACATAAAATGCATTGATTGCACTCTTGTTTGTATGTTACACCATGACATAACAGAAATATCCGTTTGTGTTTGTCTTACTTTGCAACCTGAGCTCCAATCAGTACATCACCTTCTTTCATTAAAACTGAACTCACACCTCTGCAGTAACAGAGAAACATACACACACACACACGGCATACAAAACAGTGAAACATAATGCAAATACTGTAGTTACATCAATCTCTGATCACATGCAATATTTTCCACATCAAAGTTTTACACACTTAGCAGCCTTGATTGAGGAATGCATTTACATTTAGGCATTTGGCAGATGCTCTTATACAGAGCGACTTACATTTAAAATTTTTTTTTTATCTCATTACACATCTGAGCAGTTGAGGGTTAAGGGCCTTGCTCAAAGGCCCAACAGTGGCAACTTGGTAGTTGTGGGGTTTGAACCTGGGATCTTCCGAACCGTAGTCCAATGCCTTAACCACTGAGCTACCCCTGGCCCGAATAATAATGTAATACTGCATAAAACAAGCAGGTCATTCAGTGGTGTTCATTTCTTTAAATAAACACTTGAATGCATTTCAGTGTGACCATTTGTAACGTTCACTTGAGTATGACTTGGACAAGAATTTTGGCACAATACACATACTTTTATGTAAGTCAGATTTTTTCCCCCCTGAGATAGAAAAAAATTGTTGACTCTGCACAATATTAGAAGGAAATTTCCTTAGCAAACATTTACATTTTAGCATTCGACAGTGTTGCAATCTCCGCCCATTTTCCAGCCCACTCCCACCTCCTGGCCTATTTTGGAAATACAGTAGGCTGTTTCGGACTAATTTTCCGGATGAAGAGACATGCCAAAACAACACGCTCTACAGGTCCAAACTAGTACAGAAAATCCTTCACATTGTATAAAGCATCCAATTTACGGTGTATCGATTTGTTGTTGCAGTATTAATAAGTAGCATACAGTACCTCTGGAAGAGGAAGAGATTGGAAGATATTTTACATTCATCTTGGTTGACCAACCATCAACCTAAAATTGGATGTAGTTTTTACTCTTCCACTTTTCATCATGTATGCCCCGGCTATTGCTTACACCTGAAGTTACTGCTTTATCATGTTTTATAATGTTTTAACAGTTAGCAATTTAATCCATCATTATGATAAGATATTTGTAGTGTTTTACATGTCAGTCACTCCTATGGTCTCACTAAATCACGCCTATAGTTGTGTAAATGTTGCGACATGTTCTGCAACGTAACTGCAATTGTTTGCTTAATTTATTAATTTGAAATGTATTAAACTCCACTGTGAAGTCCACTGCTGCCTTCCTTCTTGCAAGGATTAATAATTAATTTTCTATAATGCTTTTTCTATAATAGCGCACACCCATGATATAATTTCATCCATCCATTTAAGAACCTCTGTAGTCAAACTAGGGACCATGAAGAACAATATATTTATTAACTGTTGTAGTGTAACCACAATACGGGCAATTTGGGAATGCCAATTAGCCTAATCTGCATGTCTTTGGACTGTGGGGAGAAACCGGAGCATCTGAGGAAACCCACCAAGCCCAGGGAGAACATGCAAACTCTATGGGCACAAACACCGAGCCAGGATTCAAACTCAGACCCTGGATGTGCAAGTGACAGTACTAACCACTGTACTAACTACTAACCATGGCGCCTCATGATATATAATTATTCCTAAACAACTTCTACAAGGCAATGAAAAAATCTATACATGAACTGCAACTAATGTACCTCATATATGGATCAAGGCTGAGAAAGACAGCCTCCAGTAGGACCTCTGAAACAGTTCAAACAGAAATTAGCACCATGCATGTGTAAAAATACCATGCATGTTTTTCTTAGGTGTTTTATGTTAAATTAAAAGTTACCTCCATCTCGAAGCTCAGGCAGTGTCTCCTCTTTAAGCTCAAAGTCACTTTCCTTTGGAAAGCCGACAAAATGCTTGCGGAGTGTCCAGACCTTAGCTTTAACCATGTTTCTACTGCAGTAAAAACTTTCCTGCTTAAGAATCTTCTGTACAAGTGCTACTTTCTATCTGAATACCAATCCACTAACTAAAAACTTACTAGACAAACACTGCAACACCCTGCTTTAGATCTGAACACTCCACCCATCAAGAGCAGATTTTTACACCAATACTGGAGTAAGACAAAAAAAAATAAGGTATGCTGTATGTAAACAGTGGCTTATTGAAGAAAAGCAGCTCATGCTCGTGCAAAGCTTAACTTACATTTATTTATTTAAAAGATCAGATCAGGGTTTGACTACATGGCAGCAAAACACAAACCAGTGCATGATTAAATGGCATTGTACTGCTGCAACTGAGGTGTGACTTCAGTTCATTTATCTGTTTGACAGTCCTGGAAATAATTAAAGCATTAATCACAGTTATTCAGCAGATTATGGGTAAAGAGTTCATGTGTCCTGAAATGATCTTGGGCTGGAACCCATAAAATACAAAACTCATTGGACTTGAAAAATTGGGAACGAGTATAAGCTTTGGCTAACTAGGAAGAGCTACCTACTGAAGGTCTGCTAAGTTATACCAAGACTAAAATTAGTTTTTCCCTTGGTCAGACACACAGATGGAGTGACCACATACAGTAACAGTCTGGTTCCTGCTATGAACAAGCAATTAAAAATGATTTGGAGATGTAATAGTTTATTATTCCTGAAACATCATTTTCTAATTGTATCTACTATAAAAAGTCAAGTTAATGTAATTCATGAAATTAAAAGCATTGTAGTTGTAAAACTGTTTTCCTTTATGTTTACATCATTTCATTATAACAAAAGGTGACAGAATGAAATTATGGTTGGTGTTTGTCATTTCTTCAGAAACACATGGTGTCATGCCATTAGATAAAAAAAATCAAGCTTTACATTTTTTTTAGCTTGTTAGGTTTAAATGAAGAGGAAGTGTGTCCGAGACATGTTTTAAACTAAGAAAATAAGAGTTATTTTTTGCTGTGTCCGCTGCACCTTGATACCCTTACTGGTCCGGGCCCGAGAAAAACACACACACGCAGGCATGATGTGTAAAGATCTCTGTTTATTCTCAGACAGCACATTTAAACGGTGCTACGTCCCGAACATCAAAAGAACCAGTCATTAACATGTCAGTCATAGAGATACCCGGAGACAGACAGGAGAGATAAAATACATTTGCATTCTCCTGGTTAAACAAAAGGGTTCTAGCAGAACCAGAAGAGCCATTTGGATGTATCCTCGTCTGGGTACAGGATATACAAGGTGTTACCACAGAAGGCATGAGGAAGCACAGTGAGGGGTCTGTTCTCAGGGCACAGGAATCTTTTTATTAGATTACAATGTCTTACAATATTATAAAACCTTTCACTACTATCACAACAAATTCAACATGTTGAAGGCCATGACATGCACCTTGCACCTTCCTCCAGGGTCTGGGTTTGATTCTTACCTCGAGGTCTGTGTGCATGGAGTTTTTTATGTTCTCCCTGTGCTTGGTAGGTTTTCTCCAACAGTACAAACACATACAACCATTTCATACACACACATTTGAGAGAGTTCATAACTAATGGAACAAACTAACATAATTATAAAACTTGACTTTAATATTCGTTCGTTCTTCCATCTTCTATTCCGCTAATGGGCATTGCCTATACTACAGAAGGAACAACTACCGAATGTGAAAAGCTTGTAACACTCCGAGTGTGTTGGAAATTCCCTTATCTTACATGCCTTCTTAGGAAGCATATTTATCAGAGAGAGTGACTGTGAGGAAAGGTAGATAACAGATATAGTACTGATCATATACCATTAATAAACAATAACACTGCAGTGTAGCTCTGTAATCCAGTATGAAAAAAAAAATGTATACAACAATCCTAGAGTTCCAAATAACTCTTTGGTTGGATCACCGTCTGACCCCACAGAACTCGATCAGACCTCTAGCCTAGATGTATATTATTACAGAAATGTCATAAAATCTGAAGACCCATCTTTCTACCCAAGTAGAAAGATGGCTTTGTTGTGACAAGGCAGTGAATGGCTACAGTCCAGAGCGAACACAGTAGAAGAAGTGAAATTAGCCTGAATAAATGTGATTGTTCACCACCAGACTAGCAGATAGCAATCTTTAATATCATTCCTTTTATTTGGGCATGCGGCCTCCAGTGTATTGAGAGATGAGACGTCAGAGCTGTGCCATTATAAAACCCAGCAGATTTATGCAAACCAAGCTCATTTCCGTGCTCCAGAGTCCTTCTTTACATTTCCCAAGGGAAGTAGTGCAGTGAAACTATAAAAAAAAAAATATAATATTGTTCTAAGAACAAACAGGGCATAAATGTGTCATAAATAATATGAAAGATATTATTCAATTTATTTAATTCATTCAGTAAAAAACATGATTAGAGATAAGAAACTCGCTCCCTGATATAACGATCACACACGCACAAACTGCTCGGAAGTTAGAATGTAAATGGCGTCAAAGTAAATTAATAGTATTTCAAATAGTATGGAAAGAGAGCATCCTGAACTATAGAAAAGCTCTTAGTGTAGCTAGATCAACGTATCTTTCCACTCTAGAAAAGAACAAAAATAATCTTAGATTTTTATTTAATACCGTATCCAAATTAACCAGAAATAAGACCACTGCAGAAATCTCCACAACAACATCATGCAATAGTGAGGACTTCATGGACTTTTTTAATAATAAAATTTTAAATATTAGGCATAAAATTGAGGGTTTGAAACCGGACAATGTAATTGATAAGATGTTAACCTAGCCAAGTCAGATTCAAACCTAGAATACTTTACTCCTCTTGAAGAGAATGAACTAATTTCACTCATCTCTTCTGCAAATTCATCAACCTGTATATTAGATCCTATACCGACACATTTTCTTAAACAGATAGTACCAGTAATAACAGAACCGCTGTTGAGAATAATTAATTCTTCCCTCAGCATCCCTAATCTTTAAAATTAGCAGTTATCAAACCAATAATTAAGAAACCTGACTTCGACCCCTGTCAGCTGTCCAATTACAGGCTAAAATCAAACCTCCCCTTTATCTCTAAGGTTCTGTAAAAGATAGTACCGGAGCACCTATGCTCATATCTACATAGAAATGGCATACATGAACTGTATCAGTCAGGATTTAGGCCTCATCACAGCACAGAGACAGCACTTGTTAAAGTAGTAAATGACCTCCTATTGGCCTCTGATCAGGGTTGCGTCACTATGCTTGTGTTATTTGACCTCAGTGCAGCTTTTGACACCATTGATCATGCTATTCTTCTTCACAGATTAGAAAATGTAGTAGGAATTAAGGGTACAGCCCTCTCCTGGCTCAGATCCTATTTGACCGATCGTTATCAGTATGTAGACTTAAATGGTGATTATTCTGCATGGTCTCTAGTGGAGTTTGGTGTTCCACAGGGTTTGGTTTTAGGGCCACTACTTATCTCCCTTTACATGCTTCCTTTGGGCAACATAATCTGTAAACATGGTATTAGTTTTCATTGTTATGCTGATGACACACAGTTATATGTCTCAGCAAAACCTGATGAGCAAAACCAGCTTACTAAAGTTGAGCAAGTTTGTGCAGGACATAAGAAATTGGATGCTAATTAACTTCCTTTTGCTTAATCCTGATAAGACAGACGTTCTAGTCATAGGACCGCATACAGCTAGAAGTAAGATTTTAGATCACACCGTAACTTTAGATGGCCTTTCTGTTCCATCAAGTGCAACAGTAAAAGACCTCTGTGTAATTATAGATTCTAGTCTTTCATTTGAAGCTCATGTAGACAATATCACCAGGATAGCATTCTTTCACCTCAGAAATATTGTCAAGATAAGAAATACATTGTCACTTAATTATGCAGAATAACTAGTTCATGCTTATATCACTTCTAGGTTGGACTATTGTAATGCCTTACTGTCTAGTTGTTCAGCTAGGTGCATAAACAAGCTTCTGCTAGTCCAGAATGCAGAGTCCTCACTAGAACCAGAAGATATGAGCACATCATCCCTATCCTATCTTCACTGCATTGGTTCCTTGTGAAATTTCGCATTGATTTTAAAATACTACTTTTGACATATAAAGCATTAAATGGTCTCGCGCCGCAGTATCTGAGCGAACTGCTAGTGTCTTATGATCTGCCACGCCTACTTCGGTCAAAGGATGCAGGCTGCTTGTTAGTACCGCGTATTATGAAAACTACAGCTGGGAGCAGAGCTTTTTCTTACAAAGTCCCAAAATTATGGAATAGTCTTCCAAATAGTGTTCGGGACTCAGACACAGTCTCAGTATTTAAGTCTAGGCTAAAAACCTATTTATTTAGCCAAGCATTTTTATGAATAGATTTGCCTTAGGTAAAGGAGCAGGTCTGGGGGACTCATGGACGTAGAGTATTATGGTGAACTGGTATGTTTAGATGCTGTCTTCCTCACTCTCATTTGATCACTCAGGTTTGCTGACGGTGAGGTGATAGTTTGCTTTACATCTCAGGGAGCCCTCATGTCTGTGTTTCCTTCTGGCTCTCACTTTTAGTTATGCTGTCATAATTAGTCCTGCCGGAGTCCCTGCTTGCACGCTACATTAAATATACATTCACATTATGTGACTGTGACCATACCTAACTGTTATCTCTCCTTCTCTTCTGCTCTCCCCTCTCATTTTCTCTCTATCTCTCTCTGTCGAGCTACACATGTCATTCTCTGAGACTCCCTCTGTACCTGTCTAACTCATCCTGATGCCCCACTTCTGGTTGGAGATCTTGGGATGTGTCTGAGAACGGTTTCACTCTACCATGAAGTCGGTTCTGGCCTCGACGGGTGTTGACAGCTGTTTCTCTGAGGACTTGACTTAGTTCAGGACTGAAATTTCCTACAAGTCTACCTGAGTCTCCAATAACTACCTGGACTTTATATTAACATCTGTTATAGCTGACCTGGCTGCCACCTAACACACAGTATAAATGCAGATCAATCCCTGCTATATGTTTCACCCAGATGAGGATGGGTTCCCTGTTGAGTCTGGTTCCTCAAGGTTTCTTCCTATTACCATCTCAGGGAGTTTTTCCTTGCCACTGTCACCCGCGGCTTGCTCACCAGGGACTATCTTACCATTTTGATTCATGCACACTCACATTCCATACAAACTTAAATAATTCTTTTGAATTAAATACTTTCTCGGTTCTGGGTTAACTCAAGGTTATATGGAGAAATGGACCTCCTGCAGTTTGATGGGAGATAGGAATAATTGCAGAACATATTCAACTTTCATTATAACCTTCAGTAATACAGTATTATTTATTTGTGAATGGAAACATTTAGATCAATATTATGCAATAGCACCATCTGGTGGTCATCAACCATGTTTTATTAATAACTCCCCTACCATTAAAGCAGACAGGCACAACCAGGCATTCATATTTAATTAATTAATTGTGCTATGGTATGTGCACTCTTAGATATGTAAAGGTTCAGTTGTAGGGATTCAGCAGATTTGGGTTGTGTTCACATGTCCTGAAATTAACCAGTAAACTTTGAAATGTGTTTTATTCATCTGGACCAAAAAATACCTTTTTTGCCTCATGTTTATTTGTATAGAAACAGAATATGGTATCTAGTGCAGCACGCGAAAAGAATAAAATAAAATTCTCATTTATACTTACACTGCATTAAATTTTTTAATGTATCTAAACCAACATTCAGTTATATAAGCGTTGTTTGTAATAAACAATGCATTTTGAGGAAAGCTTGATTTAAAATGACAAAAATGTCGGACTGTTTCTTCAAATCCACGGTCCTTTCCGAAAAACAGCAGTCCACATTCACTGCTATACACCAGTATAATGTATGTATGCCACAGAAAACAAAAGCATCTACAAAAACAAATTTGTTTAAAATTTTATTTTATTACATGTGTATCATGGGACAGCATCCAAGTTGAATATACTTAGCAGGAGAGAAAGCCTTCAGACTTTAACAATGGCTTTCCCAATGTTTTCTCCCTTCAGCATTCCCATGAAAGCAGCAGGCATGTTCTCAAAACCAACAGTCACATGCTCTCTACACTTCAGCTTTCCCTGAGAGAAAAAAAAAAAAAAAAAAAAGGGGGGGGGGGGGGGGACAAAAGATGAATAATTCAATTAAACTGTAGCTGAATACCAAGACGTTATGTTAGCTAACCAGGATGACTTAAAAAGCCTTTTTTTTTGTTGAAGATTTTGGGAAAAAATAAATAAACACTTCTTGCCTCCTTCAGCCAAGTCAACAGCCTTTTCAGAGACTCCTCATTCTTATGCTTCCATGTCCACACCAAGAAGCCCTGCATCCGCAACTCCTTAAAGATCATATCCAGGTGTGGATAAGGGCCTGTGAGAGAGAGAGAGAGAGAGAGAGAGAGAGAGAGAGAGAGAGACACACACACACACCTTAACATTACCACCCACACCTGAATTACTCCCGTTTTTTTTTCTCTTTTCTTTACACCCCAGAGTGTTGCCAAATATGACAAAAAAATACAAGTCTATAGAATGCCTTTGTACAATATAGCATTACTATTTCCTTTTACTGGTGTACCAAGAGGGCCAAATCTCTGTCAGCATGGCAATGCTCCAGTACAAAAAGCGAGCGCCATAAAGACAATGTTTTTTTTTTTCTTCTAATGTTGGAATGAGAGTGGGGCTAGACAATATTGCAAAACAAATTAATAAAATGCATAATAAAAATTTGTTAGGAATTACTTTGGGGAAAAAAAATGTTAAAGTACAAAATAGTAACAATTTATAATATAGAAAAGTGTAAAAAAATATTTCATTTAAATAAAAGTTAAATTATTATTTGTTTTAGACTCCATGAACCAACCACTCTTGACAGTAAATTAAATTCATTTTATTTGTATAGCCCTTAACAACGGACATCACAAAGCAGCTTTACATGGATAAATAATTTTAGATAAAATAAACATATACTGTATATTTGGAAAGGGGGGGGGGAATCCCTGAAAGGACATAAACCCTTGAGAGGACCGAAAAGGAAATCATACTCATTAGGTTGATATATAGCTATACTGTATATGTTTTTAGCCGATACGAAGTCCAGTTTGTTGAAGTTACAAACTGAGACCTGTGCACAAAACTGTTCATGGCAAGTTCAGGCCTAATAACATTGTATAAAAACTGCCCAGCAAAAAAAAAAAAAAAAAAAAAAAAGATTTATGAAACTACTAAGATTAAGTTAAATGCAAAATGCATAACTGTTGAATGTTCAAATGCATTATCAAAATCTGGGATGATGGTGGTGTACCAGCATCTTTTGTTCGTCAAACCAAATCATTAAAAGAAATAAAAACAATAAAAACCTCATAGCTATGCTTAATAGTTAAAGTAAAAGCATTTACACACACACACACAGTAAAGAAAATGTGTAGCCTTTCGTCAGTGTTCAGACTTCCATTGTCCATACAGGATATTGAAGAGAAATGAATGTGACTCTGGACTAATGTAAAAGTAAATGTTGCTATATTGCACGAGCTTATCAAAATGATGCCACAGTACTGTAAATGTGTGCGATCATCAATGTGTGTGATTTATTTTTTGGCAGACTGGGCAGGATAGATTTTCAGCTTTCCAGGAAATGTGCCCTGGGAATGCCCAAGTACAATATCGTAATCATAAGCTTTTAAAAAAATAAAATAAATTCCCTTTCAATTTTTACAATTTCCAACTGTATACATTTACATACACCAGAAGTAAAATACTTAAAAAGCTACATCAGATGGAGAGATTTGGTGAGTAACGTAAAGAGACCTGTTAGGGGTTCTTCATCATTGTAATGAGAAATTCCTCCACAAACAGCGATCCTTCCATATTGCTTCATCTGCGAGAGCGCAACAGTGAAGAAACGTCCCCCAACCTTTTAAAATACAATTAACACAAATCAAATCAGATGAAAATACTGGATCATCAGTTCATTACTGTATTAGACACCCAAGATGAACTTAAATAATTTTCTTACATTCTCAAAGTAGCACTCGTATCCCTCAGGTGAGGCAAGTTTGAGAACTTCTTCTAGAGATGGCACAGTTTTATAGTTGAAGGCATGGTCAAAACCCAGCTCTTTCAAATACGCCACTTTAGCCTCGCTCCCAGCTGAACTCACCACCTTACAACCTTTCAGTTTAGCGATCTGACCGACGACGCTCCCCACAGCTCCAGCCGCTGCGTTCACCAGCACCGTCTCCCCCGGCTTGATGTCCAACACCTCTTCTAAACCATATAAAGCAGTCAGCCTGTGGCAAGAAGAAATAACACCATGATAATAAGGTCAACAAGTATTTGGACAGTGACAATATTGTTGCATTTGTACACCACTGCAAGGGATTTTAAAAGAAACAATCAAGATTGAAGTGCAGCCTTTATAGCAGCAAAACATCGAATTCTTTTTTATTTCATTTTAAATGAGCTGTTAAAATGGTGAATGTTTCTACACAAAAAATTCGCACTGGTTTTTACAAAGCCTAGCCCATTAGCTAAGAGATGGAGATATCTCTCTCTCTCTCTCTTGTATATATATATATATATATATATATATATATATATATATATACACACACACATACACACACCGGATTCCAAAAAAGTTGGGACACTAAACAAATTGTGAATAAAAACTGAATGCAATGATGTGGAGATGGCAAATGTCAATATTTTATTCAGAATAGAACATAGATGACAGATCAAAAGTTTAATCCGAGAAAATTTATCATAATTTTAAAGGAAATATGTTGATTCCAAAGTTCATGGTGTCAACAAATCCCAAAAATTTTGGGACAAGTAGCAATAAGAGGCTGGAAAAAGTAAATTTGAGCATAACGAAGAGCTGGAAGACCAATTAACAGTAATTAGGTTAATTGGCAACATGATTGGGTATAAAAAGAGCTTCTCAGAGTGGCAGTGTCTCTCAGAAGCCAAGATGGGTAGAGGATCACCAATTCCCACAATGTTGCGCAGAAAGATAGTGGAGCAATATCAGAAAGGTGTTACCCAGCGAAAAATTGCAAAGACTTTGCAGTGATCATCATCAACTGTGCATAATATCATCCGAAGATTCAGAGAATCTGGAACAATCTCTGTGCGTAAGGGTCAAGGGCGTAAAACCATACTGGATGCCCGTGATCTCCGGGCCCTTAAACGACACTGCACCACAAACAGGAATGCTACTGTAAAGGAAATCACAGAATGGGCTCAGGAATACTTCCAGAAACCATCGTCAGTGAACACAATCCACCGTGCCATCCGCCGTTGCCAGCTGAAACTCTACAGTGCAAAGAAGAAGCCATTTCTAAGCAAGATCCACAAGCACAGGGATCATTTAAAATGGAGTGTGGCAAAATGGAAGACTGTTCTGTGGTCAGACGAGTCACGATTCGAAGTTCTTGTTGGAAATGTGGGACGCCATGTCATCCGGACCAAAGAGGACAAGGACAACCCAAGTTGTTATCAACGCTCAGTTCAGAAGCCTGCATCTCTGATGGTATGGGGTTGCATGAGTGCGTGTGGCATGGGCAGCTTGCATGTCTGGAAAGGCACCATCAATGCAGAAAAATATATTCAGGTTCTAAAACAACATCTAGTCATCTCTTTCAGGGAAGACCCTGCATTTTTCAACAAGATAATGCCAGACCACATTCTGCATCAATCACAACATCATGGCTGTGTAGGAGAAGGATCCGGGTACTGAAATGGCCAGTCTGCAGTCCAGATCTTTCCCCTATAGAGAACATTTGGCGCATCATAAAGAGGAAGGTGCGACAAAGAAGACCCAAGACGATTGAACAGTTAGAGGCCTGTATTAGACAAGAATGGGAGAGCATTCCTATTTCCAAACTTGAGAAACTGGTCTCCTCGGTCCCCAGACGTCTGCTGAGTGTTGTAAGAAGAAAGGGAGATGCCACACAGTGGTGAAAATGGCCTTGTCCCAACTTTTTTGGGATTTGACGACACCATGACATTTTGATTCGCCATATTTTTCCCTTAAAATGATACATTTTCTCAGTTTAAACTTTTGTTCCGTGATTTATGTTCTATTCTGAATAAAATATTGACATTTGCCATCTCCACATCATTGCATTCAGTTTTTATTCACAATTTATTTAGTGTCCCAACTTTTTTGGAATGCAGTTTTTTTTTTTTTTTATAATTTATAGGTCCAGAAAATTGCCAGTTTGAAACCATTCATAAGTTGGTACAAAAGCATATTGCCTTTTGTACGAGAACTTAACATAAAACTTTTCAGGAATGTCCCATGTCTGAAGCAGATCATCAAATGCACCTGCTGTTGCTTTATTGGTGTTCAAACCCCAGCACTGCTTTGCATGTAGAACAATTTTCTGAGGCGCAAAATCCTCATGAATCCACTGCACAGACACTGTTAATCCAAATGTTGGTGGTGAAACTGAAGGCCACATCTTGATGGTTTCAGTTAAAATCCGTTGGGGTGGTGTACAGAGGCAAAAAATAAATAAATAAAATAATAGTCAATGTCACTAAACGGTTTAAATCTATTCAAGCCATGCTAAAACCCAGCAAACCAGAAAAGCAGCATTAACGAGCACAAAACAAAGCTCAATAAAAAATAATAATAAATAAATAAATAGGAGTGAAGCTGGCCCTGAAACAATTCATCTGGCATTACGATGACTCAAAACTATATTTTAACTGTCTGTTTCTCATGACTGTTTCACAGCAAGCGAAAGGTTTCTGGTTTTATTATTTATTTAAGAGAAGCCAGCATTATAAAGCATGTGCTGCTTCGAAATGAGAAGATCAAAAACTCACAGCACAAATCAGTCTCAACTGGAAGAGTTAGGTCATCACAGGCAAAGCTGATGGCATTAAACAGATGCAAACATTTCAAGGCATACAAGTACATTTTAAACTGCATGATTCCTCCTTTAACTTGTCATTTAGCACTACTTAACCTTGTAGGTGATTATCAAAGATAATATGACTCTGTACCCTGGCATGCCGATGCCTCCAAGTGCAAGGGAAAGTGGAACATCGTGAGGCCAGTCTCTCAGGACCAGGGTGAAACCAGTTCCATCAGATACAGTGTGCGTTCTCCATCCACAATCGGCAACCACATGACTGCCCTCAGCAAATGCTGGATTTTTACTCTGAATTACTCTGAGAAAATTACATGATAAAAGTACAGGAAATGACTGAATTTACAGAACAGTAAGGTAACTTGAGAACTTATGAAGCAACTAAGGCAGAAACTCATTCATTTGTGCAATTAAGAACAGAGTTTGTTTTTCTTACTTGGCCACCTGAGTTCCGATCATCACATCTCCTGGCTTCATTCGTACACTGCTTAAAGGCCTGAAAATAAAGACAATCAAAACAGCTTTCTTAAGTTGAAACTATGCTGTTAAACAGGAGAAAAGTATCACAAAGTACAGTAGTTCTCAAAGTAGTAGGATTTGGCTGCAAAGCAAAGAACAGTATTAAATCAGACTCATAACTTAAAAAAATACAGAATAAAAATGTTAAACTATGAAAGACAATATTTGTAAGCATGTGTATTTATCTCGTAACCAAGTCAATAAAAGCTACAATTACACTGACCTCAGGTCAGTCCTGAGAAATGACAGGTGGATGCTTACCGCATGTAGGGATCCACACTCAAGAACACCGCTTCCACAAGTACTTCTGCAACAATTATTCACAGTGAGCAAAAATAAGGTATGCATTGAGTAGACAAAAAGTGAAACTCAGCTTTTAATCACCAACCTCCATCTGTTGGCTCAGGAAGCTGCTCTAGCTTCAGCTCAAAGTCACTGTCTTTAGGGAAACCCTCAAAGTGCTTCTTTAGGGTCCATGTCTTGGCTTGGACCATGGCTCTTTGCTAGGGTAAATAATGGTATAAACTAGATATTAACTACTGCACCCCCAACGGGCTTTGCTGAAGAATCATTATGAGCGTCGATTCCGAAATCTGAGAATCGACTCTGAAACTTTTCAACACAGTTGGCTCGGGTTCACTCACTGGCGAGGTTCTATAAGCAGGCAGCGTTAAACCAAAACATTTAATCAACAGTCTAGCAGCTTTATCGAGAATTATCTTCCTGAATCGATTGTATTGAGCTCGAACATCAGGAGTCAAAATGGGAGTCGATTCTGAAACGTCTAGAATCGATCCGCACGCAAACAATACAAAAGTAATATTCATGCATTTATTTATTTTTCACTACATATATTTGTTTAGAAATAATGCAGATTACAAATTAAAGCTGCTTACAAATTATGCAAATAATTACAAATTATTATTATTATTATTTATATTTACCAGCAGTGCACCTGTTATTGACTCCTCTCGAGCGACACCGCCGTGATGTGCGTTGTGGTGTTGGAGGCGGGCAGTTGGCGTTACGTCACCTCGATTCTGATTGGCTGATAAAAGGTGCCAATCACATCTGACTCACCAACATAAAATAATATTCACAGTAACTCATTCTTTGTAGACTCACCAAACAGGTATCAACTGCTTTATGCATATTTATCTCGGAATAAACATTAATTAAATTTTTGATGTTAATTAACGAGAGGAGCCCGCCCATAAGAAATGACGTAGACATGCGCGCGCCCTTTCAGTACTTTTGAATAGGCTTCGCGCGACGCGAGAACTCGTCTCTGAGAGGTTAGCCACACAGCTAACTGCCCGCGAGACAAACAGACTAGTAACGAAAACTTACCAGAGTTACTGGTTTATTAACAGGTAAACGCTTTAAAATATAGATATCTTTCTTAACTTGTGTTTAATAGTTTGCTGCTTCTGTTTATTTCTTAACCATTCGCGTTAAATAGTTAGCTAGTTCGAGTTAACAGTTTCGTGTGTTGTAATCTTAGCTGATTAGCAAGCTAACGGCATCTCTCTTCAGTTGCAACTGTCACTTTATGCGTTCAGCGTCCCTCACACTCTGTTAACTAAGACAATATGTGTTTAATTTCAAATTAACTCCTGAATAAGTTAATTTAACCAGGGAAGTAGTTAGTTAAACTGTTGATTATTTGTAACTCCTGAATAAGTTCGTTAATAAGTGTACATTTGTACACTATATGGACAAATGTATTTGGCCAAATCTGCAATGACATTGTATTCAAATACATATATTTCAATAGGGAGTTGGTCCTCCTTCTGCAGCTATAACAGCTTCCACTCTTTTTGGGAGCCTGTCCACGAGATTTTTAAGTGTTTCTATGGGAATTCATTCCTATTCATTCTGCAGAGCATTTATGAGGGCAGGCACTGATGTTGGACTGGCTTGCAGTCTCCCTTCCAGTTCATCACAAAGGTGCTTTATGTGGTCGAGTTCCTCCACACCAATAGTCCTTGCTAGGGCTGGGCGGTATACCTTTTCATACAGAATACCGGTGTGTGTTTTTTAATGATATACATTTTTCATATACACCAATGCCGGTGAGTGTGTTCGTACAAAGCGTCGGGAACACAGAGCGGTGGAACGTCCCACTGCAGGACATTGTTTGAGAGGCGGATTGTTTTGCAGTGGTACCAAACAAGCTGTATGCGTCCGCATGAGAGCGGTGGAAGTACGGCCTGTGTGTGTTGAGCAGTGAACATCATGGATGAAGATGATGTCACAGACAAAAAGGAAGTTCTTCCAAACAGAGGAGCCATGTCGGTTGTGTGGAAATACTTTGGCTTTAAAAAAATCTGACGTTGATCAAACAACGTTTGTAAATGTTGTCGGGCTAAAGTTGTAGCCGTAGGAGCCTCCCACACTAAAATTAATACCCCTATCTCACCTATGCGGTTTGACTCACGGTGAGATGCAGAGTTAGGCAAAGGTAAGTTCTGTAAGGACCATGTTTAATTTTTAGCGCGGAAAGATGGAAACGTACTCACAGTGCCAAAAACTCGCGGTGAATCATGATGAACCATACTTATGGCCACAGCACGACACCGCGTAAGTGAGATAGGGGCAGAGCTTTTCCAGAACATGTCGACAAACATGCAAGTTTTCAAGTTACGCTTTGTTTATATTTGAAATACTTGAATACTACCTGGTTGGACTTGAAGTAATATTGTTTCACAAAGTGAAAAGATTCACTCCTTTTGTATTTACCTGTTTCAGGTAATTTGCCTTAATGAAAGTCCAGTGGATAATGGTTTCATTTTGCAGTTACAGGAGACATTGTTTAAATTGTAGCCAGCTTAAAGATGTTTTCAAGTTGCAAAACTTGCACAATAAAGTGTTGTGTATTTTGACTGCAAGTCATGAATTGATTTCTTCACCTCATTACAATTGAGTGCCACTGTCACCTCTTTGTGAGCAACAGCATTTTGTGAGACCAATCAAACCTGGGTCCGGTCAATGTAAGCCAATATACTGCAGTAATTATTCTCCAATTTATTAGGAAATGGTGTTAACACCTAATCATGCATGGAAAAAAAAATACCGTCAAATAACGTGACATGGATATAATTTAGAAAAATACCGTGATATAAATTTTTGGTCATACCGCCCAGCTCTAGTCCTTGCTTTGTGCACTGGGACACAGTCCACAGTCATGCTGAAAAGAAGAGAAGAGGACCTTTCCCAAACTGCTGCCACAAAGGTGGAAGCGTAGCATTGTCCAAGATGTCTTGGTATGTTGCATTAAGATTGCCCTTTACTGGCTATAAGGGGCCTGATTGAAACACCTGAATTTGGTAATTAACAAGTGTGGCCAAATACTTTTGTCCATGTAGTGTTCTACCCCCACCCCCACCCCACCCCACCCCAATCCAAAACTATAAAATAATGCATGGAGTAGGGAGATAAGTACCAAAAACAAAAGACAGTGGTTACTTTAAGACACAAAGGTCAGCTATTCTGGAAGAGTTCTTGCAAGAACAGTATTGTCAGGTGCATTTACAGAATCCATCAAGCACCATGATCATCAGCACTGTGGAAGTGTCCGTGGGACTTTTACCACAGACGAATTTCAAGACTTAACGGGTAGACGAGGCACACTTACCCTTATGTAGTGAGAAATCTGGTAGGCTTGTGAAGCCTGGATAAAACTGATCACTAGAGCAATATGTTTGTATTGATGTCTGTAGACTTACTAGGTACATGTATATATTTCTATATAGACAAAACATACTTGCTACTCTATAGTCTACAGGTAACAGTGATGTTTACACAAGCATTTGTTTACACCACTGATCTTCACACCTCTCTGACTGTTTCCTTTAACCCGTGGATGTCCAGCTTAATATCAGTCACACCAACATGTGTGTGAGCGCTTGAATGATTAATATTATGGGGCCAGGGGTAGCTCAGTGGTTAAGGCATTGGACTACGGTTCGGAAGATCCCAGGTTCAAACCCCACAACCACCAAGTTGCCACTGTTAGGCCCTTGAGCAACCCTCAACTGCTCAGATGTATAATGAGATAAAAATGTAAGTCGCTCTGGATAAGAGCGTATGCCAAATGCCTAAATGTAATATTTGAAACATTAAAACATTATCTGAAAAGATTAGATTTAAACGCAAGATGCCTGCAATTTTTTCTAGTCATTTTTTTCAGATTGTCATACCATTTTGATTTTGTAATGTAGCAGTAAAAAAAATAATTATGCAACTGTAATTCAATTAAATTTTATTTAACAATTGTCATTGTTGCAAAGCAGCTTTACACAATCAAAAGAATTATTTAAACTTTAAGGCCTTGTTCACCCGGGCGTTAAAATCGTCCGTTTTTCTGCCGTTCGTAGCATCCGGTGAGCGTGGATGAAGCGCCGAGGGTTTTCTACACATAGGAGTTAATGACAGTGTTCACACGGGCTTTGGTGATGTGCATTTGTCCGGCTGCGCGTTTATACGGTGTTAAACGTTGCATGCAGCTTTTTCTTGGCGTTCAAATCCCAACAAACGCAAGGAAACCGCGTCTAGTTCGTTTTCTCCGCCTCCATTTTACGCTTCGGAGGACCGGATATATCCCATGATCCTACATGCTTTACAGAGGGAAATGCGGAAAAAAGGCAAAAATAAAATGCTTAAAAAATAAAACTTGCGCGGAAATGTTTGCATTTCTTCATAAACCACAAAAAACTTCCTTTAATCCGACGTTGTGCAGTCAGAGGGTGAACCCAGTAGCGGTGGCGATTTTTCTCTCTCCCTACGTCGCCGTATTATATAAAAAAATATTTTTATATATTATATAATAATTTAATTAGAATTTTTAAAACTATAAGATTAATGTCTAATATAGCAAAATGGTCCATATTAAAAGGAGGCACCTCATATAAAATGACAAGGGCTTTCATATCCACTTCCCGACACACTGCCCCCAAACACACAAACTACAATTTGGACTGCAGGCTGTCGTTAGACAGAGACAAACGAACGCCAGTGTAGAAGTCAATCGAGCGGCACTACAAAACGCAACGTAAACCTATAGGACGTTCAGAGCTCGTTCGTTTATCCAAAAATTTAACGCCCATGTGAACAAGGCCCAACACTTCTATAGCATTTTAATGTCCCTAGGTGACTTTTTTAAAAAATCCTTTGTTTAGTGCATCTTTCTATATCTATTATGTTTAGGATTTTTTGAGAGGGTTAGTAGGTTCAATAAATTTTACCTTATCTCATAATTTACCGCAGGGGTAAAGTGTAAGCGTGTTTTTGGGGCTTCACTTTCAATCATGCTCAACGGGGAGCGGTTCATTGAGGCTCTGTCACGGTTTGGGTATCCTAATGCATCTGCACTCAAAAGTTCGGAATTTGATTGGTTGTTTGAAGCTGCACCAGACAACCTCCATCTTTTGCGTGTCTTCTGCCACCGTTTGAACCGCAACAATGCGCTCACGCCAGAAGAAGTGCAGGCATTTCGTCTGCTCCGTGAGTCTGGAAAGCCTATCTTGGATGAAGCAACACTTGGGGATCTGTTAAAAACCTGTGCACCGACTGATGTGAGCGGGTCACTGTCCTCACTTTGTGGGGAGGAGGATGTTTCAGTGGAAGATTTAGAGGCTGAACTCCAGGCCCTACGGAAAGAGAAGCAGCTGAAGTTACGCAGACTCAAAAAGCTGCAGATCTTGGCCTCTAGCCGGGGTGCTGACTCCTCTGCTGCTCTTGGACTACTCCAGGAAGGTAGCGATGCAATGAAAGATGCCAGCTCTGCTCTCGCTGTTGAAAATGCAGCAACAAATGCTACTTTAGAAGGTCTCATAAAGGAGTCCCAGAAGCTTGCTGGTTTCTTCCATACTAACGCCTTCTCAGTGGAAAAAAAGAATGAAACATCATCTGCTCCTCAATCAGTGCTGATGTCCCAGGTTATTCTGGAACCCTATCTCCACCAGGAGGAGCAAAACACTAAAGCCTTGGCCGCTTATACTAGGCGTCAGTTTTTCCAGGGCATCTCTGACATGGTAGATACCTCAACATCCAAATGCTTCCAGCTGGCAGAGCTGAGCTGCTGCAGTGTGAGTGAGGAAGAGGGTGACGAGAAGCTTGTGGAGAGCAGGAGAAGGGAGATCGCCCGGCTGCAGTGGGCTCACATTGTAGCGCAGCACCAGTTGCTAAAAGAGCAAGCAGAGGAACGTGGAGCCCAAGCACTGAAGAACTGGCTCACAGATCAGCTCAGCAACCAAACACAGGTACTTATACAAGGTCAAACATTTACATTTCAGTGTTTAAAATTTCTCTACATGGTTTACTTTTTGAACCGTCTAAGACCTTGCCAAACATCATATCAAATGTCTAATTACACAATTAAAATATTGTGACCCAAAGGTGATATTGTAAAAGATAATACTTTACCAAAGTCACAAATCAATTTGCTAGAATACTGACTATGAAGTATCTTTTATACCTTATGTGTGAAGTGTGATTTAGCTTGGTCAATAAAAAAAATAATAAAAAAAATACCACATGACAACTTGAAGGGGGTTGAATGGACTTGTTTTTGATTAAGTATTGTAATTGTAATTGATTTAACAGGCCTTAACTTAACACAACTGATATCTTGGGTAATTTTAATTGCAAGTTAACGCTATGTAAACAATTGTATTATTCATCTTGATCCTTGAAATTTAAATTTCAAATGTACATATCTTATCATTTACGTTATTTCTTTCCCCTTTCTAGCCAGTGGGCTCTCTCCAGGGCTCCTGGCGTGAGCCAGCTCTGCACTCCGAGCTTCTCTCTGTTCAGTCTGACCTTGATGCTCTAATGCGAGAGCCTGTCCGCTCTGCTCTGCGTGACAGTGCTCGCCTGCTGAATGTGCCTGTGGTGCGGGGTGACTTGGCACTTCAGATCGCCAGGCAGAACTATTACACAGTCAAGCAGACCGAGGTCAGGGATCAGCTCCTTCGACAGAAAGCATCATTCGAGGTTCTGCGTCTGGCACAGGACACTGAGCTCCGGAGGGGGAGAAGGACTGTGACCCAGCTGGACGAGATCCTCAGTAGGCTAGAGGGGACCTTTCAGATTGCTGCCCAGAGAGGGAACATACTGACCCAGCCTGAACTGACCCAGGCACCATGTCTGGGGAGTAATGCAAAACTACAAGTCATCAGCTCTAAAGATGTAGCTTTCAGCGGGTGAGGATGAAGATAAAAAAATAACTAATTTTTTTGGTGAAACAAACATACAGTGAAACCTCGGATTACGAGTAACGCGTTTTACGAGTGTTTCGCAAAATGAGCAAAGATTTTTAATACATTTTGATTTGGAAAACGAGCGTTGTCTTGGTTTACGAGCACCGAGTATAATGTATTACGCATGCGCTTCTTGTTTTGACGCCGAGTGTCACGTCATCACATCTGAGCCAACGGTTTTTCTCTCTCTTGCACTGCGAATTGTGGGTAATCGTCTCCCCTGCTGGGTCTTAGTGCTCATCTCTTACTGGTATAATCAACATCCGTGCACGCTGGACTGTTTACTATAACGTGTGTGTGTAAAACATATTTTATTTTGTGTTCGGAAGCGCATGTGTACAGCGCGTGTACCGTTTCTCATAACACACGTGGTCGCGTGAGTAAAGAAATTCTCAATACAGAAGTTAAAAAAATCTATTTTCTTCCTCAGCTCATCGCTGTGCGAGCGCAACCCTACACCGTGCCGGCCATGCGCGCATGTTTGTTATACACACACACACACACATTTGTTTTACACTACAGCAGTGATTCTCTTAGTTTGCGCTCACACAAGTGTCATTAGCGATGTTTATCTTTTTTTTTTTTTTTTTCAGATAAAATCAGCGGGAGAGAGACGATTTATGTTACCGCTGTTTACGGAAGTGTAGTCCAGTGAGGGAGATGCATTGTGGGTAATGCAGTCCGGTGTGTTTGAACGCGAATGCGAGATGTTAACTAGGATACAGAGCCTGATTTTTGTAAAGTAGTTTTTTTGTTGGATTTAAGTGCAGGATCCACCCGAAAGTTTGTACTATAGCCCGACAATGCAGCAGATAAAAGAACGGGCATCGAGCAGTTTGTCCATCTCATCATTACACGAGCATAAATTAACGCCTTGTTACGCTGTCGTGAGCAACATGAAAATAAAGCGGAGAAGCTTTAATAATTTGGAAGAGAACAGCATTCTTTCCTTTAATGTGTGTGTGTTTTCAGACGAGAGGAGAGTTTTACTGTGTAAGATGAGGAGGGGCTGGAAGCAAAGGTCTCCACTTACTCTAGACTCACACACACACTCTCATCTGTCGGGATTAAATTTTTACTTTTTTAAAGGTAAAGAGCATGCTAATTTGTTTTATTTTTACTTTATATTTTGTATAAATTATTTTTATGTATTTATTTTTTTGAGCTGTACAACGAATAATTTAACTTTCCATTATTTCTTGTGGGAAAATTAAATTTGGTTTACGAGTGTTTTTGAAATACAAGCCCGCTTCCGGAACGAATTATGCTTGTAATCCGAGGTTCCACTGTATTCCGTTTGGACAGGAAATCATCTAATGTTAACTTTATTTAATTCTCAACTTCTCTTTCCTTAACCATGTATCATTTCTATGATTTACATATTCACTATATATGTTTGGCTCAGTCTCTCTCTCTCTATCTATCTATATATATATATATATATATATCTATCTCAGGCTGCTGCAGATGTTGGAGCTGGGCAAGCTCTCTGATTGTAAGGATCCCCTCCTGACATACGGGAGGTTGGAAGCTGAAGCAGCTAGCTTGCAGAACGAGCTAATGTCTGTTCAAGATGCACTGGAAAGAGCAGCTCAGGAGCAGGGCTACAGCGGTGTGCGTTTAGAGCGTGATCGTGATACTCTAGAGCGCTCGGCATATTCGGATATTGTGCAGCCGCTCCTGAGGCCACAGGTATGTGCTACAGCCACACCTGCTCAGGAGCTCTGCCCTAATGCACAGGTATGTTTCCCCCTCACATCTTTTTATTCATCAACCTCACCGACGTCCTTCGTTCTGAGAGCTCATAGAGTGTGAGATCATTTTGATTATAACCTGTTTGCATGTCTGGTGGTGGTTTTGCATGGCTTTTTGCATGGGGTGCTTTTACAATCTGCGGTATACTTTTTAGGATTTTTAGGACTCTTTAACCTCTCCCACAAAAAGGTTCTGAGATGATTTTGATGATTGCTGTACTTGTACTAGGGCTGCTAGATTATGGAAAAAAATCATAATCACGATTATTTTGGCCATGAGTGAATTCATGAGTGAATTCTCCTTAAAACAGATTAAGACAAATGAAACAGATAAAGGCAAACAAGATCAACAATGTAGTGCACTTCCACAATCTTTGAAAACAAGTAATAAATAAAATATAAATATTAAATAAAATAATAAATAAATTGGTCCAAAATAAATTTGCTCACTTATGTGCCTTAACAAACTGAAAAATTCAAAACAACATTTTACAACATTCTACATTTCTACTGTTGTGGTGGCGAAGTCCTCTGCTTTTAATACTTCATTAGCCACTTCTCTTACTTTTTCAAATAAAGCAGGCAGAGCAACTCTCGTGAAATGGTGTCGAGATCGCAAAGCATAAAGCTTGTCCAGAGTATTTATCATTTTCCTGAATCCTTCGTTCTCAACCGTGCTAATAGGGCACATGTCTTTGGCTAAAAAGTATGCAATGACATTTTTTTTTGTGCCTTTCTGAGCTGAATAGATACGGAGTTGCCGACACAACCGCGTAGCAAATCTTGCACCTAATGTTTTTATCCACGTCCGCTTCTTCGAATCCAAACTGTTCCCAAACAGAATTGCTTCTACCTCGCGATGGTACAGTAGAAGGTGCGCGCGTGCAGATCATGCGCCGGGGTTTGGGCGTGTTCATATCATGCGCCGCTGGGGTGCGCGCAGCCTTCACTAGAAGACTCAAAGACATATACTCACTTGGATTATGATTAAATTAGCATGTTTGTTTTGGCGTCGGTCCAGATTTAACCGTATTTGTGTCCGGATGCGGACCGAAGTCCGCCTATTGAGTACCCCGGGTATAGAGTGAGAGAGTTCGGGCTTCCGGAAGGGCGAAAGTGCAGATGCGCGCGCGTCAGAACGCATGTCAAAAAAACTTGAAAAAAAAGTGTATAATCGTTTTTTTTCAATTACACCATTTTTGTGATCGTTGAGACCCGAAATCGAAATTCAATTAATTGGACAGCCCTAACTTGTACCTATTTTACCATTGGTGACATTGACAAAAAAGACCCTTATATATACGATAATTACTGCAATGATTAATGTTTTAACTGCCAATAATTGTTTTTACCCTTATTGATGCGGTGAGCTGCTTCTTATTTCTTAAACAAGCATGTCAGAAGACATGACCTTTTGGTTGTGGCAAAGATGTTCCTTTGTTTCAGAAGGGTCAAAG
Source organism: Channallabes apus (assembly GCA_030522415.1). Taxonomy (NCBI): domain Eukaryota; kingdom Metazoa; phylum Chordata; class Actinopteri; order Siluriformes; family Clariidae; genus Channallabes; species Channallabes apus. Next base: position 37,010,549 of record CM060108.1, read on the forward strand.
TGGCCTGCATCAAGCAAAGAAAACTTGGAGATTGCTGAAACTGCTGCAGTTGCGTTTTAAATTGTCATGCAAACTGTGAAAAAACTTTGAAAATTTGAACTGGGAACTTAACAGAAGTGATCTTTTAAACGCAGAGTGTGGTTGCATCATAAACAAGAGACGGTGGCTTCAGAACTCTCAGGATTGAGACAAAAAAAAAAACATTTAAATTAGCTAAGAATTAGAAAGATTGCACTTATATCAATGGAAACAGGTCATGTGACCCAAACACAAGTATAAACCCAAGAAGGTTAAAGAGAGAAATGATGCATCAACAATCAAGAAAGTTACTAGGACATAAGATACCTGGCACAACCAGACAACAGCTACAGCCAAATCACGTCCAAAAGAGCAAGCGAGAGACAGGCCTCCTTTTATAGGCTTCAACCACACGTACTAAGATGCACTGCCCTCTAGTAGTCCCAGGTAGCAGGCAAGCAACAAACATTTTCTTGCACACAATAATGTGCCCACTGTACAACCCTCTGGAGGCAGTGTTGTGATCTGTGGTTGCTTCAGTTGGTCGGATTTAGGCTCAGTAATATTTGATGAGTGAATGAATGAATGTACTGAATAACGGGGTGATGACACGAGCATATTCTAGGACGACAATGGCAAGTTTCATGTCAGTTTGATGCCATCATAAATACAAGATCTCAGGAAAAAAAAAAAAAGCCCAACCCTGGACTGGACAGAAAGATTTTAAAATATACTGTATGCCATGATAAATGTGTGCTGTGAAGGGGATCCAACAAAATCTTGTGTGTGTGTGTGAAATTTGTAACCTCTGAGTAATGCCATAACCAATATGCAGGAACAAACCTGAACAGGGGAGGGGTGTAATGGTCACTTGCTTGTTTCCGAACGTTTTCTTTGAACTGCATGTAAAAACATCTTTTTTTTTTTTCTTCTTGATAGGAGGTGTCGGTTGTTCTCAGTGAGCTGGAAGAGAAGCAGAGGAATTTGTACAAGCATTTGCAGGACATTGTTGGAGACTTGAGAACCAAAAGGGCTCGACTAGAGCAGAGTGCCATTCTCAGACGAGAGAGAGAGCTGTACGTCTACTTTCACCTGGATCCCACTCTGCTCAGCAAAGTTGTGCGTGAGATGGAGTCCAGGGCTGGTGTCAAGTAGACTGGGGAGCAGGTTGTACCTCAGACACTCCAGGAAAGGAGCTCTTAAGCTTAAATCAGGAAAGATGTGATGCAATTTTTTCTTGGAAACACAAATTTTCAACTTCATCATCTTGTGTATTTTCTGGATTCTGCACTACCATCGACACCGCTGACTGCAGTGCCACCCAAAGTGTTAATGACTGTAGAGTGTAACTTTGTGTTTGTTTGCAAATGCAATATTGTAAAATTAGACATGTAAAAGACTGCTAATAAAATGTATTTGTGCATACTTTTTTAAATTGTGTGCTTGATATAAATACCTCTTCCAGTTACCTGGTACTCTTCATTACAATGTTCAGTTTATACACAAATACACATTGGATAAAGTACATATTTTACTTGATATTTTAAATGAAATGGGTTGTCTGTGAAAATGTGATTTCCTTCACTTAAACTATGTACTCTGAAGACCTAGTCTAACTGAGCAGTACTCTTGTCCCTGTGTTTGTTTTAGGACAGTAAGTGATGAAGGACGGAGGAGTAGGTGAGATGGTGTACCGCCCCTGTAGCACGCTGACTGCAGGTCCTCTGTCTGCAGCTGCCCAGAGGGTCATGGCTGCACTGAGAGCTCAGTATGCAGCCAGAATAGACAGGAAACCACACAGTGAGTCAGGTTTAGAGAGGAATTATTCTGTGTGGTTATTCTCTATAATCTGTATTAGAGCCTGCAATAATATGGTCTGTATCCTACTGTTTGGAACCTGTAACAAAGGTCTTAATTGTCATTGGGAAAGAAATGCATAAATGGAGCTAAAATTGTTTTCCTATAAACGGATTCATAATTCTTGGTAATTTGTGATACTTAAATACGGAGCATGTGATTTAAATTCCTTGATCAATAAATGTCTATATAAACCAAGACAACCATTTCCACAAAAAAAGTCATCAACATTTACATTAATTAATTAATTTGTTTTTAACATTGTTTTCCTTGCTGCTCTAAACAAAATACGGTAAGGAATTTGGCTGCCATATAATAGGTTTGGAAATGGTCATAAAGTCTCAAGGATTGTGTTTTAATGTTAAAACATTGTGTCGTAATGAAATTAGTGTTTTATGAAAGGAATATTGCATTTTATTATTTGTTCAGTGGAAGACTTATTTGGCAGAGCATCTAGTCTGTCCCAAAATCAGGGTGTCTTCAACAGAGCTCCAGAACCCCTCATACACAATAAAACGTGAGTTATTGAATGCGCTAATTTAAAGACGTGTCCGTTGTAATATTTCAACACCAAGCAGTCATTATTTTCAGCGCCCTCATAATAAAGTTGAAAAACTGCCTCAGCCCTGCTGTTGTGTTCCTGACATAGGCTTAATGTGAGCTCCAGCGATCATAGGGAATTCACAGTAAATCTTCCTCAATCTGACCTTGTAGAGAAACATGGCTACAACACCAGGCCACAGTGAGTGTGTAGTTTCACAGATTTTTTTTCCTCTTCCTTTTACACGTCAAATTATGGCAATACTGTTAGATTTTTTTTTTATATGCAAGCCAAAATGACTATTCATTATCTGTCTTGCTCTATCCAGACATCACAAGGAGAGAGAGAGACAATTATTCAGACACTCCCCAGAGATGGGGCTGCCTAGTCAGCATGACCTCCAGCTGTTACATGATAGAGATAACAGATGTAATCAATGGGGAGCGGATACCCGAGGTGATTGTAGGCCAAGGGATTATGGAGATGATGGCAATGTGTCAGAGTTCAGTCGTGGCAATAATATCCGAGGTCCCAGCAGAACCCTTCCACAACCAGATCTACAGGGAGAACAGCTTTTCTCCACGAATGGTTTTATTAACAGGGGAAACCCACAGGCTGTTGTAGGATTACCAGAGGAATGTAGTGATCTATTCAGTATGAAGGAAGGAATCCAGCTATTGGCTTCTAGCAAAGATAAGGCAATAACCCGCACCCCTCCTGTAAAGAGATTGAGGTTTGATCATCTGCAGTTCCCCATAATCATCTATTCAAAACAGTTTGAGGGAAATAATTCAAAGCAGATGTGTGAAGGTAGGAAAACACCTGATACCCCTGAAAAGATGCAGTTTTGGAGCTTTGAAGAGAATCCAGAGATAACTGAGGAAAGAGAAGATGGTCAAAATTCAGAAGGAGAAATAAAGGAGTTTGAAATAGAAGAGTGCTCAAGATCTCTAGAAGACCAGAATTACTTGAAAGACATGCCATTATTCCATAAGGAAAATCAGAAAATTGGTATTTTCTTAGCTGATTGTCATGATTTAGCTGCAAATATAACACTAACTAATGAAGGCCATCTGCCAGTTCATCACACTTCAGTTTCAGTCAGAACCAGTGACTTTAATCAGCACACAGAGGACAAAGAACAAATATCAGCATCAGAGGCAAAGTCAGCCAAAGTGGAACTCGTCTCTCACAGAGCTGGTAAGTGGAATAACTGTTAATGACCACTAGGGGGAGCTCAAATATTTTGTCTGAGGATCTCATGCTCTCTGTAAAGTAATCGCACTACTGTTAAACACTCCCGGCTATGAACACTCTCAGCTATTAATAAAAATCAGTCCATAATCCTAATAATCTTTATTTGCAAACCACATTTTATTTACATGAGATACAGTTCAGATCACGTCATGAGAAAATTAGAGATGTGATACTGAGACTCACAGCAGAAACAGAAATTCTGTTATAAATCTACTACATTACTCATGTCAGTATTCCTTTTTCTTTCTTTTGATCCAAGTTAGTCAGGAGATACAGGCTGTCCCAAATGCCCTGCCGACCGTCTCAATGTCACTGCTCAAACGAATGCTTCTAAATTGTTTCTGTACAGTTTGTACTGGCTTGTATAGATTTAAGCCTCTGGCCCTCAACCTGGGGCCAAGTTTAATTCATCATCAGTTTCCTTTGTGGCTCAGCTCTGTTTCTAATTTGGTCTAGACTGTATCCTGTTCAGTGATCATTTCCAAGAATGTCCTAAAAAGTAGTGCTGATTCAGAGAGGCCAAGCCCTTTATTTCAGAAAGCACCTTGTCTATTGCATGACTGTGATTGAAAATGTCGACTCTGTTGACTTAACTCGAGGTTTCATAACTGTAGTAAGGACCAAGTATGTATTGGTCTACAGAGTAGTGCTGATTTGGAGACTTCAAGCTCATTACTCCTCAATACTATTTTCAGCAGCACTTGTATTACAGGACAATACTGACATATTTTAAGACACACTTTTCTCATAGAATAGGCATGCATTCTAATAAAACAAGGATTTCTGTACTTTTCTAAACACAGTTATAGTCACACAGTATGTTTTCACTTTATTAATTCATATAACATGTATTAATAATGGTGTCTCACCATCCACTGACACCGCTCTGTGACTTTACGTGGCCTACCTCTTCATTGGCTGAGTTGCTGCTCTTCCCTGTCGCTTCCACTTTATATATATATATATATATATATATATTTTTACATTTAGGCATTTGGCAGACGCTCTTATCCAGAGCGACTTACATTTTTATCTCATTACACATCTGAGCAGTTGAGGGTTAAGGGCCTTGCTCAAGGGCCCAACAGTGGCAACTTGGTGGTTGTGGGGTTTGAACCTGGGATCTTCCGACCCGTAGTCCAATGCCTTAACCACTGAGCTACCCCTATATATATATATATATATATATATATATATATATATATATATTATATATATACACTGTGTGTGTGTACAGTATATGTATAAATGTATGTATATATGCATGTATGTATGTATATATATATATATATATATTAAATACCCATTTATTGCAGCTTTTTTGTTTGAAACATCTTGCTTGCATGGCATACTATTACAGAGGGAAATGGTTTTCCAGTAATGTACTACATTATGTCATGCTGTGATTTTAACAAGTGAGAATGAGATTACTATATATATATATATATATATATATATATATATATATATATACACACACACTTTCCTTTTTTTCTTTTTTTCAATTGCAGTTGTGTTAGTTGTGTATCTGTGCATCTTGTATCTTTGCAGATGTGTATATGCATCAGTCTGGTATGAAAAATGATCAGATGGAAGGCCAGGAGTCTAGCATAAAGCCTGAGCGCAGTGAAGCTCCCAAAGTCACAGAAATACATTATGACCAGCCTGCCTTCTCACAGGTATATAAACAATTTGTTTTATTTATTTATTAAACAGGCTGACACTTGGGACATTATCAAACATTGCAGACAATTATGTACAGTATATACAGTATATGTACACATTAAATAATTGTATTTATGTGAAGGTCAGCTGAGTCTTGGATATGTTGATGACTCAGCAGAAATCCTAAACAGTTACAGTTTACAAATTCACAAATACAAATCCTTTGAATTGCATTGCTATAAATTTCTCCTTTGGGAATTACCTTGAAGCTCATTTATAGTGTGTGCACCTTTTTAAATATCAGCAGCTGACTCATTTGTGTATCCTGACCTCTATAAACTGCTTTGTAACACCTCTAAAATTTGCTGACAGAAACATTAGGGTGTCTGAGTATGTGCCCCTGCATGCATATGTGGGGTTTTAATAATACGAGGAGCTTTAGAGTTAGTCACACATGCTGTCCAGGGAGTCATGGTACATCCAGGAGCAGTTCAAATTATTGACCTCTGCATTCTTTTCATGCAGAGCTGAACACACTGCAGTCCTCAGCACTGCAGAGCATTGTGGGCGTGAATACATGGTGCTGATTAGATGGAGACAAATTCGTATCTTCAGGATATAGTTAAAAAAAAACAACAACCTAGGTTTAATGTTATAGCATTGTCTTGCACTGGAAAGAATAAATGTTGCAATCCAATTTTTACGCATAAAATATTTCTCCATACATATTGATATTAGCCCTCCATATGAATCCATAAATAAACCAAATACAGCTGAAAAACTTTTTTTTTTTTGAAAAACTTGGGAGGACATAGGGTTTATTCTATTTACTTTATTGACTATATTTAATCTTATTTTTTTAAAAACAATATTTAGCCTAATAAGTGTAGTTTTTGGTGTAATCAGTCTAAAATTGTCTTAAATTATTTATTTTTATTAGAAAGTTTGGTGTTGAAAATTTTGTGGAAAAAATTTGCATTGCTAAAATTAAAAGTTTAATTGATCTCATTTAAATTTGACTAGCTGTATTAAGTTCAGTTATTTTTTTCTAAAATTACTACAGGTTTCTACACAGCCATTTTAATTTAGCCATTTAATTTAACAAGTTGGACCATGTTCACCATGTGCATCTGTGTTACTGTATTTTAAAAGCATATTGAATTGTAATTTCATCTTTATACTTTAAAAAGGACATCGCAAGTCAATATGCTTTTAAAAATACAGTATAGGTTTTTACAGTAAAATCACACTGATTACTGATCTTTTTTTAAACTCACTTTTTAATTTTTTACTTTTTAACAATTGTAACTCAGTTCAGTTTAATTAGGTTCTCACTTACTTATTTCTTGCCGTTCGTTCCTAGGTAGGTCAGAGTTCGGGAGTAGAGTGTGTAACTCTTCCAGCTAAGCAGTATGGAAAGATGCAGCCCCCTCAGTCTTCACAGGTGACTCTTCACATCACACCGCAGCAGGAGCCATGCTCTAATCAAACCCCCAGCATCAGTGGAGACACTGAACTACAACATGTTCACCAGGTACAGCAGAACAAAGGCACAATGCCATTCATGTGCCCACTGAAAAGCACTCAGAATCAGGAAGCTGTGCCAGTACAGACAGTGAGACCTTTGAATCAATGTAAGAAACAAACAGAATCCAAAGTGGAAATCAACTCTGACATCCTTAAAGCCGTCTGGCAGAGGTGCTCTGCTTTAGAGGTATATGAGAAGATACACCTGGAGAGGGACAGGGATGTGGACACGGTCTCAGACACTACCAAACGAGCTCTAGCCCTAACCTCTCACCCCCTAGTGTGTGATGCCAGCTGTCTTTCACAGGAAGAGAGGATCTGTTTGTTGGAGGAGGCTGCAAGAGCAAGGGCACTGGTGGTTACAATGGTTTATCAAGATGGAACCACACAATTGGACCCTGAGCAGGTGGGCTGAAACATTTTCTTTCTTCTTCTTTTTAAAACTGCTCTTTTTAAGTTTTTGTCTAATACCTCTTAGAGCGAAGTGCTCACAATGTTCAATGTCATTGATCATTTTATTGATTTTACATGTCAAGGCATACTGTAAAACATGTCTTGCTAGTCACTGAACAACTGTCTCTCTGCACGTGTACTATGGCTTTCAGGACAATCTTTGTTAAAAATTATTTTGTAAAAGGGAAAATTTTTTTTCTCAATGAATCAATAAGGATAAGGATCAATACTTGTCTCAATTATAGCATACCTTTATTATTATCTTTTTAATGCGCATCATTTAATTATAACAAAATGTAACGCCAATTTTAGCAAAAGTTGCTTATGCACTGAATCATAAATAGTGCATTACTGGCCATTATGGATGGGAATCGGCAGGGACTGTCCGATACAGTATCACGATCCCTGCTGTAGGTACTGATTCAGTTTGTAGTGTGATTCTATTAGTGTCATGATTTTATATATATCATGATTCTATATTATTATTATTAATATATTAGGGTGATGGCGAGATGCGTTGCTATTTGTTACATGACTGGGACGGGACAGGGAAAACGTCTGTGGGAGCAGGTGGAAAGGGGATCATAATAACAATAAGTCAGTCTTGGTGCTTGGTGCAGCTGCCAAAGCACATTAGAAGGGGGAACAAAAGAAACTGAAATATGGGAACTGGATTGGGATGGTATTTTATTATTATTATTATCACTATTATTGTTAGTAGTAATAATAATAATAATAACAATAAAATTGTCATGGGGTAGGGATTATTTTTGTGGAAGCGAGACCGGGCAGGAGTGAAAATCCACGCCCGTGTCACTCACTATCGTTTTTGTATTATATCAGTGTGGGTTCCACAGTCATTTTTTTGCTTTTTCATTGGTCTGTGATTGCAGTGCAGACTGCTAATGTTACTTTTAGCAAATAAAATTTACAGAGTGGCTTAAAAGTCTGTATTCATGGGCAAAAGTTTGAAGGTATAAATTACAGTCATTTTGTTACATGCAGAGATGATTGTTACATGCAGAGATGATTTCCTCCTTTAGTGTGATGATTGTTCAAATGTTAAAATGCCTGTGGATCCAGACTTTAGGCCAACTGGATAAGATATGATACATTTTTTAATATTTGTTTTATCTAATCAGTTTCCTGGTGGTGTGTATTGACCTTTACCATACAGAAATGTCCCCCTGCTGTGTGTGGAGTTTTGGTTATGATAAAAAAGAGTCTAGATTCACTTGTTCCGGAGGATGCTGGTGCTGCTGATGAGAGGCTACTGTTTTTGAGACTGGAACAAAGACCTGTTTGGGCTCAACAAGATCCACAGCACACACAGGACCTATTCACCAGGTAGGACAACAACAACAATGGAGGTTTTTTTGTACTTTTAATCTTTCTTTTAAAGATGTGGTTTGTGTTTTTTGTAGAGAGCTACTGGTGAAGATAGTGTGTGGAACCCAATCTTTAGTCTGCTATAAATCTAAAGACCTCCTCCGAACAGCACTCGGACATTTCAGCAAGCATCTGAGCTGGAAACAAGGCAAGATACCATCATCTGTTACACACACACACACACACACACACACACACACACACACACACACACACACACACACACAATGACTCTTGTATAGCTGGTACTCCTTAGCTGGTACATAGTATAGATTGTAAAAATACTATTGTGGCTGAATATGTCGAACCAATCTTGTGTATTCGTAAGTCCTTTAGATATAGAGATATACATCACTCACAATAAGTTACGGACATTGTTATTTACATGAGTGCTTTTCCTATTTCTCTGAAATTGAATGAAATAAAGTAAAAGTTCCCTTTGATATTACTAATAATGTATGAGAAGCAACACCATTTTCATTAGTTTAATATTTATTCCCCTAAATATTTAGACTATAACCGGGATAGCCCCAAATAACAAAAACTGACAATGTCAGTAGCGGGTGTTTCCACCATTTGCCGCAATGATCGTTTGACAGCGATGTCTCATGCTCCTCACTAGGCTCATGATGTTGTTCTGAGGCAATGCGTTCCACTCTTCCACATGTGCTACACGTAGTTCTGCCAGGTCACGTTCAAATGGTTTGTCTGGAAATCCTAGTACCCCTCGCATCTTGTAAACGGGCCTGCAGCTGTGTGGCAGTTGCATAACGATGTCTAAGTGCATAGGTCCTTAGGTACTGGTCATCGTTGCGGTCTGTCACTCGTGGGGCTCCACTCCTGGATCTGTCATAAACTCTGCCAGTATTTCTGTGTCTTGATGCAAGTCTGCTGATGACACTTTGAGACACACCAAGTCTCAAATCTCACTGCCTGTCACCGACCCGAAGGCGCGTCATGGCCAAGTAGCGCTGCTCATTTAAGTGACGTGACGTCGTGTGTTCATGGCTGTTTGAATGATGAACTTGGAATGACTTACTGACAATACCAGCTTTTTATACCCACAGAATGTTGAAATTGATGCCACATTGAAAAAGGTTATCTTTTGGGATTGGCCCCAATATAAGGCACACCTGTACACAATGAGACCATTGCATTGAAAGCACAAAATGAGGTGTGTCTATCACTCCAATACAATTGCCTCCCTATCCCAAAAATGTCTGAAGTGAAACAAACACTGTTATGTATGACATCCACTAAGTCTCTCACAATATCTCTAACTTATTGTGAGTAGTGTATATAAATTCTGACCAAACTGCAGATATGTAGAGTTTTTTAGCAGTCAATCTGTAAGGGTATGCTGCTACAGTATTTGCAAGTATGTAGAATAAAAAGAAAATAATTTTTAAACTGTAAAAGTGACTGGTAGCTTTGGCGGGGAAAAGGTCACCAGAGAGCATCCTGTTGTGTACCCTTGTAAAAGAAAAAACATGACAAATAAGATTGATAATCTCTTTTACAATGGCATCCATCATGGGGTTTGTTAAACGGCAAGTGAAATGTCGGATCTGAAAGCAATATAAAAGAGCAAGCATAAGGATCCGAGCAATTTTGACAAGGGACAACGACTTGTTCAGAACGTCTTCAAAACATCAGGGGCCTCATGTACAAAGACTTGCGTTGAATTCATACTAAAACATTGCGTACGGACAAAGCTGTAAATGTGCGTACGCACTAAAGAAATCTGATGTATGAAACAATGCGTATGCGGAATCCCACGCATATTCTCTTAGTACATCCAAATTAACGTGAAATTGAGCGCACGTGCACGAACGCAAAACCCCTCCCTGCCTCCTCCCCCGTATAAATATGGTAATGACTCCACTTTGGCAAAACCAAACGAAAAAGCAATGGCAAAAGCATTGAGAGAAAGAGAAAGAGATTTGGCAAAAGAGAAACTTCACAGAATGTGAATTGGAGGTGCTCCTATCGGAGGTAGACCGGAGAAAAACTGTGTTATTTGTAAGTTTGTCCTCCAGAATTAATAACAAAATAAAAAAAAAAACTTAGCCGGAATACTATCTTTAAATACATCACTCACCAAGAAGCCACCCATCGTGCACCCTGCCACCCTGGAGCCTCATCCCAGCCATGCTGTTTGTGAGGATGAATGAATCATGGGTTGACCCAGGCCACCTTGCCACAATATTTGTTAGGCGCATTTGAGCAGGGCCAGTTCTAGACCTGACCATATGGAGGTCTAGCATTGTTTTTTCCACAGATCATGCAACGGGGCGCGCAGTCAGATCATGCAACAGGGCGGGGGGTGCGCGCGCGCAGTCAGATCATGCAACCTGTTTGAGCATCACATATTATTTGCACATTTATTGAATGGAAATGTTTCCGATTCACGTATGCAAATTCGTCTTCAGATGGCGCCTTTATAGCAATGTGCGTTCAGTCGATGGCTCCGATTACATTAGGAAAACCGGAGATCGCTGCAAATTGCGCTTTAATGCGCTTTAATATATAACTGCTAGACATGCGGATGATCCCGTCCCATACAGCTGGCACTGCACGGCTCAAAGACCCCGAGCGGTCTGCCAGTTCCCTTTGGAAAGAACCAGTTGCCAGGAAACCAATCGTTGTCAGCACCTGTAAGGGAATGGGTAATGCGTGGCTCCTCGCTGTCTCTCTTTCCAAATTTGGACCCAACTCAGCACATAGCTCGAAGAGGATAGCTCTTGGAAATCTGAAACGGCTAATAAGCCAGTCATCATCATGGGCCAGAAAATCACTGTGATCCCAAAAAACGTGTTCCCTTCGGATTCGGCCATTGACAGTGTCCTCTAATAAGGCCAACACTGCCATTGCCATAGACTAAGGCTTGTATACATTTGAAAATGCTTTTATATGTTCTAAATCAAATAATTGGTACAAAAATTTTGTCAATTAACCCATTTTATCAATTATAAATTAATAGCAATGTTTTTCACATGTGTTGGTGCCATACTCTGTAGTGTGCAATTTAACATAATTGCCTCTAGTAGTCGCCAACGGAAATAAAACAAACACACACAAGAAATACACGTACGCCAGACAGGAAGTTGGCGTGGAAGAACGCACATTCTCATATTAATTTCACTGTTAGTAAATCCGACCGTGAGCGTGAAAACTGGCGTAAGCAAAGTTTTTGTGCGTACGCAGCGTTGATACATGAGGCCCCTGGTCTTGTGAGGTGTTTCCAGTATACACCTACCATAAGTGTTCCAAAAAAGGACAACCATTGATTACGGAGTTGGACTACAGTTCAGATGGTCCCAGGTTCAAATCCCACAACTACCAAGTTGTCCCTGTTGGGCCCTTGAGCAAGGCCCTTAACCCTCAATTGATCAGATGTATAATGAGATAAAAATGTAAGACGCTCTGAATAAGGGCATTTTGTATGCCTAAATGTATATCATTCACAAGGCCATGGACACCCAAGGAGCAAAGACTAGTCCATTTGGTCTGGTCCTAGAGAAGAGAAATATGTCCTAGAGAATACATGGAGAATGTTGGTGCTCGCTATGATGGATTGATGTCAGAATCCAGTGCCTACAATGAACATATCAGCATCCAAACTAAAACATGCATTAAGCTGGCATGGACTGATGTCACATAAATGTTTTTTTCTTTTTTTTATTGTCATAATTAATTTCTCCTGTGCTGTCAAAATGTTCTTCTCTACTACTATTGTTAGGACCTTCGTAAACTCTTAAAACATAGGACGTTCCTGTTCCTGTCACAAAAAGGTGTGCCTCAAGGATCGGTTCCTCGTCCCCTCCCCTTAATCATATTTATTCTCCCTCTCTGTCAGAAAATTCAGCAACTTAGTCTTAGCTTACATTGTTGTTCAGATGAGACTGAGATCCATCATATAGTATCACTCCTTCCCACATCTCTAACACCATGTGCTCAAGATTCATGAAAAATTATAAATGATTATAACATTTTCTTACTTCAAAGATAACTTAATTTGAATATGCCATAAACTATGTTTATATGTTTATAATCTCATGCCAGGCAACTACAGTTCTCACTTTATTTGAAACATCAGTAAACATCTAAATAGTCCCTAATGTATTTACAATTTAGTTGCCAGGATCCTCTGCCATTGTTGTTTATATTCATTCCATATTCTTCTGTGTTGTATTCTTTTCCTTCCGGACTCTTTTCTTTTTTTTTTTATTCTTTTTTTTTTATTGTAGAGCATGGTTTTATGCAATAGTAAAGTGCAACATAAATAAAAAGAAGCATCACTATTTACACATTACACACCTGTTAAACATGTACAGCAAAAGGTTATAAACCTAAATGACTTGGGTTGTTTGCTTATCGCTAAAGGCTAGAATACACTGATGTAGCAACATAATGTAATGTTTCTTATATTATTTCTTATGAAGGGTAAAGATACTGTGATATATTGCATTGCATGTACTGTATGTAGAAGAAAAAACCTTTACTGCAACTAGAAACTGCAACGGTTATTGAAAGCATGTTGGTCTGTTTACTTGTTTTCCCTCAGTGGCCAATTGTCAGGTGTTGGATCCCCAGATTGCTGCCTGGTTACTAGATCCTGCTGATTCTGCTTCCTGCTTTCAGGACCTTTTTAATAAGTACTGTACTCGGCCTAACTCGCACACCCCAGCACAGGCTGAGCTCAGATGCAAGAAGGTCTGAACACGCATAACTGACATTTCACCACAACTTGCACACCACCTGATATCACCAGAACACACACATGCTGATGGAAAGTTCTCAGATTTTTTCCAGTTTGCCACTTTTTATTTTTTTCACTTATTCTAAAATGGATTTAATAAAATCCTTGTTTTTCCTCATCATTCTACACATAATACTTTATAATTACAATCTAAAGAAAGGTGTTTGACTATTTTTAAAAATAAAGAATGAAATGTCATATTTATATAAATACTTATGACACTTGATTTGAGCTATGCTGCGTTCTACACCCATCAGTCATCCTTAAGAGGCTTCTACAAGCTTCTGGAGTCCACCTGTGCTGCACCAACTTCATTGAACATAATTAAGAAAGGTCCATACTTGTCTGTATATGGTGTCACCATAAATTGTTTACTGTATGTTAGAGTGAAGAAGCTATAGAAAAAGATATATATTTTATAATAGAAAAAGGTAGAAGGAATTAGGGCTGCATGATACTGGGGCAAAAATTACATTGCAATATTTTTTTTCCTGCAATATATATTGCGATGTGTACAAATTTATTTATGTTCATCAGGTGTTTTGAGCAGCTTAAAAATCAAATAATAATAATAATAATAATTTTGTAAGCATTTTCAAAGAATATAAAATTGTAAAATGTGAAAGTATAATCAAAACCCAATTAGTAATGAATGTTGCTTTTACCCTGATGAAAGGGAATTAACATGAGTGACAAAATAAGTAATTTAACATTTTATTCAACAACTTATTTTTTAAAACAGATTAGTAAATATATTTTGTCACAAAATTTGAAGAAAAAAAAAACCTGAGTGGTAACAAATAAATTGTAAGAAGCTAAACTTGTTATAATGACAATAACAAGTGTTTGTTAACAATAATTATTATTGCGAAATTATTAAACTTGCGAAAGAAATGCGTCCCAAGCTTGTAATATCATTCACAAGTAGATGTGAGGCTTTCATTGCTGCCAAAGGTGCTTTGACCAAGTACTAAGTAACGACACATAATGTATGAATACTGTACTTATGTATATTTTAGTCTTTATTTCTTTTTATAAACTGCAAAATGTTCCAAACGTGTTTAGTTTGTTGCTGTTTGTGTGTAAAATGATGATAAAAAAAGAAGAGTGTGAAACATACAGCATATTCAATTAAAGTCACCAAAGTCACAGAATGTCACTAATATAATTTATGCCTTCAATATTTGTCATACAAATTAAACAAAAAAAAAACTGATAGTCTTCTGTTGTAATGAACAGCTGTCAGAAAAGCTGAAAGAGGCCCTTTCCATCACCAGATAGGTCAACTGACTTATCAACTGAATTATTGAATATATTTCAATAATGCTATATTAACCTAAACAAATTTTCCTTTAAAAAGCTTAACCTTCATGTTGTATTTTTGTTCACAATTCTACCCCATTATTATTCATTCATACTTAAGTCCAGTTATGGTCTTTTTAAAAATCATTGTGGCTAGGTGGCACATTTTCCCTCTCTCACATCTTTCCGTTTCCATGGCAATTTCAGGTGTCAGACAAACTCCACACCTGACTGACATGGCGAGCCACAAACTACAACTTTGAAACAGTCACACTTTTTGGCAAGCTAAAAAAAATCCCACCAACCTAACCACACTGTAGCCATCATACAGCCATTACTTTGTACAATTTGTTCTACGGGCTAGAGGGTAAATGCACATAATCCTTTCAACCTACTGTAAAAATAAAAAGGTTTTTCATAGCTCTATACTTCCCCAGTGTAATTGGATGATGCAAGTCTGGACCTTTACAAAGGATTAAACAATTATATAAATACCTGGTATTAAACATTCTGTAAACTGTTTCCAGTAAAAAAAAATTCTCAGTTTTTCTATTGTCCAAAACATGCCAGCACAACCGCTCTGCCTTGAGGCTCAGCTTGTGCCTTTCATATCTGTTTATCTAAAGTTCGACATGCAGCACCTCCTGCAACACACAGTGTTAGTGTTGTATTTGTTCTTATATCTGATACGACCTCTGAAAAATAAATATATATTAAACAGGTGTTTAGAACGGGCAGCTAGAAGAGGCGGTTGTTCCATCCAGCAGTGATTGTTCAATGATTAATTGAAGGTCAAGAGTTCAAGCCGCAGGACCAACAAGCCAACACTGTCCGGCCTTTAAGGCAAAGCCATTAGCCTTCTTTGCTCCAAGGTCCGTTATATTATGACTGACTCAGCACACTGACCCCAAATTCCTAACAACATGAAGAAAAGTTTTGTTACAAATAGAGGCTTTCTGCAGCTGAGCAGATTCAAGGTTTAAACAGTGTTTTTAAACAGCTGTAGGTTTGATTAAATTTGGGTTGAGATCAAATCACATCGTCACCTGGTTAAATGAGACAAAAAGGTGAATGCACCAGTGTTTGAGTCAGACGGACTAAACACTGCATGTGAAGAGTGTGAATGATTTAAAGGGGTCGTCATATGCAAAATTCACCTTGTGATCGTTTTTGGACATTCAAGCTAACAGGCTAGCAACAACATGGGTTTTCCTTTTTTGTGAATAACCGGATGCATTTTTTGTGAGAAAAGCATCTGTTAAAATTTTTTTTTTTTAAATCATCAAATGGTATGGTGTCATCTCAAGCCGGAAAACCAAGAGAGAGACAATTTGCATAACCTTTCCTCTGCCTCAGTTTGTTGTTTTAAGGGAAGGCTCATTTCTGATTCGCTAGAAAAAAGCACTTCTGCAAAGGCGTGTGAAGGAAGACGTAGCTCATTTGCATTTAAGGGTGCCGACACTGAAATAGTGTTTGAAATGGAGGAAATAAAATGGATGATTCGAGAGGTGTTTCAGCTGAAACATTAAGACACATTTTGTTAGGCCTCTTAGACGTGTTAACTTGTTAAAAAGGAGGATTATATAAAGTATTTTTTTCTCTGAACAGTATTCCCTGTCTTCACATTTTAATTCAGGCAACCCATGTGATCTCCAGCCTGTCTCACCTACACAGGGTGATGGTGGAGCTCCGGAACAAGTTGGAGGTACATTCCTTTGACCTTAAATGTAAGCCTTATTCAAAAACCCTATGCTGACATTTGTACCATTGCCCCCTGCTATAGACACAGGGTCTGTGGCAGCTCTACTTCTGCATGGAACAGAAGACGATTCCCATTTTAGCAGGTAAACCGTTAAACGACAGGTAACTACAAATATCATTTTATATTGGGCTAAATGAGTCACTCTATTTGCAGTCTGTGAGATTTTTACTACTTCAATACTTCTACTTTTTTTTAGATCTGGGGAACATTAGGGTGTATACGAGTCGTCACTATTACGATCTGATGCATTTATCTTCATTGATTATTATATCCTGTATGGAAGGCATTAAACATGGGAGATATACTGCACACTTAATTACTCTGAGTAGATGGTAGCTTCAGTCTAGTTTACCTAGGTGCTCTCTCTCTCTCTCTCCCTCTCTCTCCCTCTCTCTCTCTTAGCTATGGAGAGTCATAGGATCCATGTGGACAGAGATGCCTTAAAGAGGACATCAGAGATACTTGGAGTAAGTGTGTGTGTGTGTGTGTGTGAGAGAGACTGACTGGTGGTGCCTGTTCATGCTATTAAAAAAATGCCAGGTAAGAGCTTATATCTAGCACAGTATGATGAGGAATGTTCTCAGAGGAACAGTTTGCCCTGTAGATTTAATATTGATGCCAGGACCTGCTACTTCTGGCACTTACCTGTTCAAAGAGTACAGTGTGACCTGCCTCTCTCTTTCTGCTTCTAAAATTATCCACTCCATATCTCTCTCTCTCTCTCTCTCTCTCTCTCTCTCTCTCAGAATAAGATAAAGCACTTGGAGCAGGAGGCTCATCAGACAGCCGGTCAGAAGTTCCTGGTGTCTAGCAGTTCTCAGCTTCGACTGGTCAGCGTTCACATTAATGATGTTCAGTGGCAGCGATGCAGATTGATGCTCCTGTGTTCACACGGTAATACCACTTCCTGTTGTCAGGTTCTGTTCGAGAAACTTCGCCTGCATGAACGCTGTGAGAATAAGAAGCTACCCAAAACCATGCTCAAACAGCAGCAGTCCACCTCAGAGGCTGTGGTATATATACACACACACACACACACACACACACACACACACACACACACACACACACACACACACACACAAACAAAAAAAAAAA
The DNA here is from genome assembly GCA_030522415.1 of Channallabes apus. Lineage (NCBI taxonomy): Eukaryota > Metazoa > Chordata > Actinopteri > Siluriformes > Clariidae > Channallabes > Channallabes apus. The sequence continues at coordinate 37,028,180 of CM060108.1, forward strand.
CATATAATCTACAACCTATCTACTTTCGCATCCCTTAGACACACAACCTGTTATGATTGTGTTGCTTCTTTGTGCGACGTCTGCAGTACAATATCTGCGTCTCCTCTATCTTCACCACACACAGTCGTTTGATCACATTACCTAAATCATTTTTGATTGTGATTTTATTTATAAAATAGCACAACCGTGATATTTTCCTGCAATGGTTCATTTAATCAGACTGCGAATGCGCATGATATTTTGTGCTCTCTGTGAAGGGTGAGGAGATAATGTGATGCAACGCGCAGCAACTAAGTGTTCGCATTTGAATGCTTGATGTTCACATGGAGTTAATTTACGATTTTCTATTGCAAAAAGCAATATTTGCTTGAAAAATTGCAGCGATGTCTAAAGGCTAGAGATTTGATTATCAAGCCTCATCATGCAGAATAAATTTTGTCTGAAGATGCCGGTGTTGTTCACTCGGTTATTTGGGCTGTACAGTAGCAGTTTTTGTGGTGATGTCTCTTTGATATTTTTCATTAAAAACAACCCAATGACTGTCAGTGGTGGCTTAAATTTAAAACAGCCACTTTAGATCAACCTGTTCAAAGTTGTACCATGATTTTCATTCTCACAAGTGACTTTAAATATCCTGATCCTTTAATCCTTAAATATTCAATGTGTCTTCCCATAGGCTAACTTGTACATTTTAGTTTCAGCTTTAGGCTCAAGATCTTGGCAATGCGCCTGTTCAGTTGTCATGAAAGACTTTCCAGCCACCCTAGGAGCTCACGTTGTTTTCGTGCTTTAAGATCTTTAGGTGCACATACAGTACAGGCCAAGAGTTTGGACACACCTTCACTCATTCAATGTGTTTTCTTTATTTTCATGAGCATTTACATGGTAGATTCTCACTGAAGGCATCAAAACTATGAATGAACACATGTGGAGTTATTTACATAACAAAAAAAGGTGAAATAACTGAAAACATGTTTTATATTCTAGTTTCTTCCAAATAGCCCCCTTTGCTCTGATTACTGATTTGCACACTCTTGGCATTCTCTCGATGAGCTTCAAGAGGTCGTCACCTGAAATGGTTTCCAACAGTCTTGAAGGAGTTCCCAGAGGCGTTTAGCACTTGTTGGCCCCTTTGCCTTCACTCTGCGGTCCAGCTCACCCCAAACCATCTCGATTGGGTTCAGGTCTGGTGACTGTGGAGACCTTTTTTTGTTAAGTACATAACTCCACATGTGTTCATTCATAGTTTTGATGCCTTCAGTGAGAATCTACCATGTAAATGCTCATGAAAATAAAGAAAACACATTGACAGATAGATGAGAAGGTGTGTCCAAACTTTTGGCTGTACTGTATGAGTAATGAATGACATGTTTATGATTTCTTTTGTATCCCTTTGCTTTGCCTATTTCAGCTCTTACAACTCCAGGACCTGCACCCTCTTCCCAGAATCATTCTGGAATACAGGCAGGTGTGTGTGTGTGTGTGTGTGTGTGTGTGTGTGTGTGTGTGTGTGTGTGTGTGTGTGTGTGTGTGTGTGTGTGTGAACCATTAAGAGAAAGTATGTGTTTGTTTTTACCTGCAGCTCTGTCTTAATTCCTTACTTCGATGTTTCATGAACCCCCCTCCAGTCTGTATGTGTGTAGCCTTTTTGTTTTGTCCTTAGGTTCACAAGATCAAGTCTACATTTCTGGATGGGATTCTGTCATGTATGACAAAGGTAGTCCAACTGATGATGTCCAACATGTTGATTGCTATTATGGATTAGGGTTCAGGTTAAAAGTCCCTTGTGTGCTGTCTAAGCACTAAAACGTCGTCTTCACTACAGTAACACTCTTTAGTAGCGACTCATAGCTGCATCCAAGGAAAACTGTCGCTGCAACAAACCCACTTCACTGCTTATAGTTCTCTTTGTGCAAAAAATAATGTCACTATTAATTGTTATATGTCCTATTTAAAGGCGGCTCAGTGGGGTAGTGGTTAGCACTGTGGCTAAGAGTTTAGTCCTCCAGCTTGTGCCCCAAGTTCCCTGGGACAGACTCCAGACCCCCCCCCCCCCCCCCCCCCCCCGCGTCTCTATACAGGATGATCAGCATGGAAAACTGTTTAATAGAAATCACACTCAGTGTTATCAGATACTGGTTGTTAATCCCAAGCCAAAATTTTTATTACATTTAACACATACACGTGCGCACGCACAAGCAACACCAGATGGCGCTTCATGGCCTACAGTTAGATTAATAAAAAATTATATATAGATATCTCATCAATGTTGCCCTACTGATAAATCGAGTCCTCCTCTAAAGAGATCTTCATTCTACTATTAAAGGATTAATATATAATTCACTTCTTATTTTTCTTTGTCGATCAGTCGTTCATCTCCTCCACATGGAATCAGACGAGTACTGTGAGTGGTCGACTGTCGGCCAAACATCCAGTGAGTACCCCCCCCCCCCCACACACACACACACGCCTTTCCTCTTTAAAACATTTCTCTTTCTACATCCTTCCCCTTTCAATTCTATTTTAGTTTTTTCTTTATTCACCGTCTCCCTGCGATTCTTTCTTATCTTTGTATTTTTGTAGTGAACAAATGTTCAGTAAGGAGACAAAACATTACTGTATTTGACCGAGAAGTCACATACTCTTAGACATTGTTTTACAGGGAGGGAAAAAAAGACCCCCAGTGGGTTTAGTAAGGGTTAATTAATTTATTACTTTTTCATTCTTCCTTTTTTTTTTTTGGTAACTTTTCAGCACTAAAAAGTCTCAGAATGGACACATTATATATGGGTTTAGACTGAAATAGTTTTGACTGGAGCTAATGCCTCTTTTCCACTGCATAGTACGGCACAGCACGGTTCAGTACCTCACTTCGGTTCGGCTCAGTTTGGCTCGGTTTGCGCTTCCACTACAGTTTAGTAACGCTTTAGAGTGGGCGGGATTATTCACGTGTCGTTATAGTTGCGGCGCCTCTACTGCCATGACATCATCGTAAACGCGCCACAAACAAACACACAACAATGGAGCATATCGACGGCATGGTGTTCTTCATTCTCGGCTTGTGGATGTTTTTAACAGCAAGACGAAGGAGTTTGTTTCAAAAGAGGCTGATGGCAGCCAAAGAAAATTTTTGGTTAATACAAAAAGGTGCGTGCGATCCTTCTCTGGCTGTTTTTAAATATAGCGGTTCTGTTGTGTCTCGTGTCGCGAGTTCAGTGACGCAGTAATGACGATTTTCTCCGGCCAATCAGTGACCAGCAGTGTTTACACGTCACGTTTTGGTAACAGTTCGGCACGCTTGGAACCTCGGCTGAGGTGGTACTAAAAAAAGGACCAGGTACCAGGTACTGTTCCCAGTGGAAAACCCCCCAAAAGTGAGCTGAACTGAACCGTGTCGTGCCGTACTATGAATGGACACATTATATATGGGTTTAGACCGATATATGGGTTTAGAATAGAACTGTGGTGTGCTTTATATGGACATACACCAGTTCATAGCATGCCTATATTTATGGTGAGTGTGTGTGTGTGTTGCAGATTAATAATTGAGACCCTGCAGGTGTTTTAGTCAGCACAGCCTTTTCTTTATAGTGCAATAATTTTTACTGAACAGCAGCTAAGCACTAGACACGGTAACTCGTTCTCTGGGTCACTCACACACACACACACACACACACACACACACACACACACACACACACGCTTAATGTGCTTTGACACTGATTGGCATTTATGTGGTGGGTGTTATTTGGTCTGAACCCTCTCCCTGTATTGCCCAGTGTTTTTCTGCCTCCCGTCAGCTCGTGACTTTTATTACCTCTCCAGTCGCTCAGCTTTTACGAACTTCCTCACACTTTCACTGTTCGCATAACTGCAGTGCTTGATTTATGGCCTCAATTTGTAATCCAAAGCCTCTTGTCACTGCGATCTTCTGTGGATTTTGCAATTCTCTCCTTTTTACACTCATGATCAACAGTGATGTAAATGGGATTCAAAACCTTATTTTTTACCTGCTTCATTCAGTTTTATCCAACTTATACCTTTACTGTAAATTATTTCCTCTGAAGGAGTCATGGCAGCCTTTTACTAAAATATCTGCAGAGTTTGCAGAGAGATCCTACTCTAATGTTTCTGTCTAGAGGGAGGGCTTTTCTCGATAGCTCATCTCACCACCATTGTACAGTCAAGGATTTGGCAGGGTAAGACCAGCTCTTGTGCGTGTCTCTCTCACTAACACACGGCGCTAGAATGTCAACTGTCCTCTGAAAGCTCTCTTTTTGTTTTTTTAATTGCTAAATGAATTCAATATTTTCATTCCACTCTGTGTACAGTATGGTGTTTATGCATTTCTTTATGCTGGGGTTTAATCAATGCTACTCTACATTCTGTAAGACGTAGAGAATTTCTTTACCGAATTGCAATGAGATCTGGCTTTGTTGTAATCCAAAACAAAAGATATGAAAGGACCGCTATTTTACTTTTGGTTCAATCACAGAAGTAGCTCATGTGTATTGTACAGTATTTTCAGTGTTTAAGTGAATATATAAAATGTCTAAAGTCCCGTATATTGTACTGTGTGTATGTGTATGAGTGGGGGTGGGGGAGAAATGATTATTCCTGATGGTGAATAATCTTATTTTCAGAGTCCAATACAGTGGAAAACAGCTCTGAGACAAAATGCTGCAGAGACAACAGTGTTAGATTTCACGTGCGAGTTTAATTTCCTTAGGCGTGACAGTGTGGGGGAAAAGGGGAGAGATGTAGTTAAGTGAATTGGTACGCTTTAAATTGTTTATTCGTGTCAAAGGCGTACAAGACTCACTTTGTCTGATCCGGGGACGGAACTCATTCGTAATTTGGGGACTACCTGTATCCAGGAAAAGAAAGAAATATAAACAAATGTAATCATTTTTATTTACACCATAGTGGAGGTTTTTCTGGTTGATGGTAATTGTAAACTGTAAAGTCTTTACACCCACACTACTCTTTCATGTCGCTCTTTTAGCAGACGTTTTGCTTCATTTTCATTTAGCATCTCAGCTGGGTAAAAAAAAAACATAAACGGGAAAATACAGCTGTTGGTATAGCAGCATTGTATGAACCAGAATTCGTCCCAAATACTGTACACACAAAGCAGGCAGAGGAAACTTGTACATAGACAAATAAACGTGGGCCTTGTTGTGGATCAGATCATTTTCTTGCAGGTTTATTTAAAGAATCGTGTGTGTGTTTGTGTGTTTGTGTGTTTGTGTGTGTGTGTGTGTGTGTGTGTGTGTGTGTGTGTGTGTGTGTGTGTGTGTGTGTGTGTAATGCCGCGGCAAAGTTTTCAGACACGGCAGCACGCCTAAGATTCCTAAGGTATCATTTGTTTGTCAGTTAAGAGGGAAGAAACTTCTTCACAGTCATGATGAGCTATTTAGATGAAACACACACGGATAACACATCCAAAAGCTGTAGACTAAAATAACTAACCGAGGCATTTTTACCAAAGTGCCAGGCTCATATTATTATTGTTTTTTTTTAATAATAATGGCTTTCTTAAGTTGCTCTAATCAAAAATAAAGAACAGGAAATGAAGGTCTTACAGAATATTAGAAAGAGAAATAAGTGTAAAGTTTGTGCCAGTGCCTGAAGCTTCATGTGGCCTTTATTAATTAACCTTTAACATTGAGAGAGAGGGAAAATGATCTTTTATACCTATTTACTGTATAAGTAAAAATAGATAAAATGAAAGTTTAAACCAAAACAGTAAAGAATAACTAAACTAGTATTTGTCCGTCATTTTAACTTTGCAAAAAAAAAAAACATTAAAGTAGAAGCATGGCAAAATACTAAAAGTAAACTGTAAAGAGTTTAGAATATGAATAACCTTACAGTATGTTAGGAAAAAGGCATAACTGATGTGTGTGTTGTTCAAGCAGTTTGGGAAAAGAGATTTATTATGGGAAAACTAATTATTTATTAGGATCTGTGGATTTTCTTTTTTTTTTGTGGCATTTCATCACATAAATAATGTGTTTACTTATCATAAGTAATTTTCTTATTGTATTTTATTTCTATAACATCTTTCATTTTGATTTAGTGAGAAAATGCAAATTTTCAAATAACATCACAATATCGTTCTGACAAGACATAAACTAACTGTGGTGTAACGGCTTCATACACTGTGACTTGTTTGTCTGGCATGCCATGCAATCGCTGGATAACAATACACTGGCAGAACATTAAAATCCCACCTGATTTCTAGAGCGAAGAGATTTAGGAGCAAATCATTTAAAACCAGAGGCTCAGCGGATTGCACTTGTTTGTCCAGGATATCCCACAGACGCTGAATTAGATTGAGATCTGGGGAATTTTGAAGCCTAGTCAACACACTTGGTGTGTTAGTGTGCGTAATCCTGTAGAAAGAGGCCACTGCTATTATCAAACACAGTTACGATGAAGGGGTGTAGTTGGTCTACAACAACGTGCCAAAAAACATCCACATTTGCCAGCAGGACGTTGTCCAGGGCATCACATTGCGCACAAACCAAACATAGATGTGGCCCAAAATTAAACGCATGGCAAGTTGGTCATTAATAAATTAAACCATAGCAATCATCAGCGAATCAGTGTGGTACACGGGGAATCGGACACTTCAGACCACGTTGCACAAAAATACAGCAAATGTAGAATGTAAATTGTGGCCTTCCTTTGGCACAGCCGGTGGTTGTCTTTGTCACTCTGATTTAATTATGTGGCTCGGAGCAAAGCTCTGTGTGGTGCTTATCTGCACTAGTTATTCTGTAGTGTGAGTCATTCTCAGGACTTCCGAAGAACTGCTAGACGCTCTGTATTAAACTGCATATTGTCTACAGTGATCTCTCCACGCTTCTCCTCTCAAGCCTGAATTATAGCTTTTACAATTCCCCCTGGATGTTTGCTGTGCAGTGGAGAAACGTTCACACTTTATTTTACATGATGGTACTGTATGGCTCTCAGATTCTTGGAAACAGATTAGAAGGTGTGTTGTTTTCCCCGAACCCTCACCAACCATTTGTTTGTGGGGAAAAATGGTCTATTTCTTATATTATGTTATCTGTAGATTTCTGCAGTCACTTTATACGTTTTGTATGTTGGTTGATTAAAAATATATATTTGAGTTGTGCGTTTGCATTCTAGTGATGCAGCATTAATTCTGTTCAGTTTAAAGAAGTCAGTAAACGTACATCTGCAAGCTTTCCCATGGAATTACAGTACACCCCCCCTTCTCATCCCGAATGTCCTTACATTCCCTCACTCGCTCACTGTTACAAAAATCATTTCTCTTACACACACACACAACCATATGCAGACTCCATAATTCCTGTGCAAGCCTTTTACTCTGCTTTGTCTGCAGCTGAAAAGTCGGTGCAGTCCTTTTCCCGCTGTCAGCTCCCGACTGGTTGTATAATGCATTAAATAGAGGCCTGTGAAACCCTTTCCACACTACATCATCAGCACTCACATTAATAGTGAATCTCACTGCAGTCAGCAGCACACAGTAACGTCTGTCTGTTGTCTGAATGGCAGTAAGGTGGCTACGTACGTGTCTGCAAGGTAAGAGTATGCGACTGAAAAAAGACTCAGCACAACCTTTGTAACCTACTTTTGCTCCTGATTCATTTTGTTTAAAACTGCTTCTCTAACAGTATTAGAATTTTTGTATGGTTAAACCCCCCCCCCCCCCCCTTCAGAGAAAGTTTGACTTACTGGCTAAAAGCAATTTCTTCTTTCTACCTACACAGTAAGCATTGTTTAAAATGTAAGTGGTTGTGGTCCTGCTTATTAAATCCTTTCATTCTTCTAGCAGTTTGAGGTCTGAGGTTAAACACGTACTTGGACTGTTCTTTCTTTGAGCTCCAATAAATGTCAGAGCTTGTGTGAGTGCCAATATTACATTTTTTATTATTGTTTTTGTATTTTTTCCTACCTCTCCTGTTGACATTTGTAATGAATTTAAATACATTGTCCTAACCAGGGGTGTAGGGCGTGGTGGCTTAGGGTCTGTGTGTCCATGGAGTGTGCATGTCTCCCCGTGCTCAGTGTGTTTCCTCTGGGTGCTCGGATTTCCTCCAACAGTCAAAAGACATGCAGGCTTTTAGGCTAATTGGCGTCCCATAGTGTGTGAATGAGCGCAAGTGTGCATGTGTGTATCTACTGGGACAGACTCCAGGCCCCCCACGAGCATTTTATATACAGAATAAAACAGCATAGATGGTGTGCATGTGTGTCCTGCGATGTATTGCTTCCCTGTACAGGTTGTACCACGCCTCAAACCCTGAGTCAGAGGATTGTAGAGAAAATTTTGAGAGATTGTAGAGAAAATGTGAGTGCACTAACCAGTAAATGGACTTTAAATCTTTTTCTAAATTTTGTTATTTCAGAAGAAGTACACCCACCACTGAGAGTCAATGAACTTGGGTCCAAAAACTTTTTTTATATTATTTTCTCACTTTTCTCTCACAGAGAACCTCGGACTTTATAGCAAGTTTGTTTTTGTTTAAACCCATGTAGCACGCATTAATATGGTTTGCTGCTGGATGTTTGTGGAGAATAATGTACAAGAAGGCTGGATTACAAATATTTTAACACAGCAAGTTTCAGGAAATAATTACAATAAGTCTATGTTTAACTCTCTCTTTATGCTTTTTCACTCTTGTACCAAAAGTAAATAAATAAAACTCTATAATCCACTTGACATATAAATGTACAAAGATTGACAGTTACGCAGATGATTTAAACTGTCTTACTGTATATTATAACTGATGGACCTGGAAGCCCCGCCCCTTCTGTAATTTTCACATTAGCTACTACAACTGCCAGTGCCCAGTATTCAGGAAGCATTCAATAAGAATAGCTTGTTGTTCCTGGCAGAGCAAAGCTGTCAGAGTATTAATAAACCACAGAAGCAGACTGGCTGCCACAGCGCCTGTAAGAGCGTAAAACAATAGAGTGAAATCAGGACAGCGTACTCTACAGTATATCTCAGTATCGGGCCTCTGTTCCAAGTCATCGAGGTGCTTTAGTGCTCGTTCCTGCCGGTCTTTTACTCTGCGTGTGTGCGGCAGGCGTCCATGTTTTATTCACTGTTGTTGGATTTGATTAGTTATAAAACATCAGCCAGCAGTGTTTAATTGGGTTTTCTGGTGCGGTGCTGAGCTCTTGTGCTTTGTTAAGCAGCGCAAACAACAGCAGATGAGCACTAATTGCAGGATGAGACAGAAATGGCAACAGAATGCTAATGAGTCAGTGAGTAAGTTAATTAGACTGGGAAAAGGTAGGTTTGCTGTATGTAGGTGCTGCTGACACCTCAAATTCTTGAGGTGCAGCGACGGTGCTTATTATTACACTGATGATTAACCGTTCACTTGATTTTCATTAAATTTACACCTGTCGCTTTTCTCAGAGAGGTAACTACAGTAAAAGTCTAATTAGAGCAGTAAAATATTTCCTGCACATTTATTATAGTTTTCTGGTGTTTGCTATTTTGTGGCCTATCTCAGAAATTTGATAGACGTACAGCATCATGAACAAAAATCAGCATAAAAGCCCCCGCAGCAAGCATGACAGCAGCAGCAAACATGTCATTCAGCTGTCACTTCAATTTTGCGGCTGTTTTCTAGCATAAATGTGAAATCATGGTTAAATCATCTTGGCGTTGATGGCCTGCTGGCTTAACCTGTTGCTTTACATAACTAATACATGCCTGTACTGTTATAGTAACCAACGGTGTTGGTTTGAGAATATGTGAGCACATGTGACTTGTAATTTGTGTTTTAATTCAGAAATCATGAAAAGAGTCCAGAATCCCCGGCAGAGTTAGTGATGGAGTCTCAGTGCAGTTCACTTGACCATCACTTGTTCGGATTCGCTAAAATGTTAACACTGTTTAGATTAAAACCATAAACACTGATTTGAAGTTTGTGTGTGTGTGAGTGAATCTGCCGTTTCTCTAATTCACCCACAGAAAAAGCACAGGCAGCATGTTTTAGTGTTGTCATGCCAACCTGGTAACACTATGGGATGGCAATACAGCTCGCCCATCGCCAGGAGGATTGAGGGATGCCGTTGCCATAGCGACGGCTTAGATAGCGAGAGTGCAGCGAGTGGGTAATTAGGTTTGAAATGTGTCGGGAAGAAGGAAGGTGTTATTTTGATCAAAGATAGCAGCAGGGATGGAAATCCATTCTTTTGTTACAGAGACGGGGGGTGGTGTGTGGTGGGGCAGGTCCGTGGCACCACTTTGTTTCCACTGTCACTTTATGTGATTAAGGCTGGATTTGCATTTGGATGATTGAACTCCAGTTGGGAGACGCTGTTGGGCTTAGAAACACTGAGATAGATGACTTCTATAGACCATATAGATCATATCTAATTGGATCACAAAGTCTCTTGTAAATGCTTTCATCTGGCCACAGTCTCGGCTCGTTTGCTCAGCTGAGCAGAATGCAGTGCTGCTGATGAAGCCGAGGTCGTGGCCCCTATCCCCGTAAGGATCATTTTAGGGCAGCGGTGGCTCAGTGGGTTGGGGTTTTGGGTAACTGTTCAAACCCCACAATTGTTAAGCTGATCCTGTTGGGCTTCTGAGCAAGACCTTTAACTCTCACTACTCCAGGGACGCCGTATCTGACCACAGCTCGCTAACGAGAAGAAAAGAATTTCACCGTGTTGTAAGTTATTTGCCTCAAATAAGGGCAGCATTTGGCAGACGCCTTTTATCCAGAGGTACTTAGATTTTTTTTTATCTGACCATTTCTCGAACCATCTCATTCATGGCGCAGTAGTGGCTCAGTGTGTTATGGCTCTGAGTTACCGATCAGAAGGTCGGCGGTTCGAGTTCACTGTGCAGTAATTTATATATGACAAATAAAGGCTTAACCTAACTTCTGAACTTCCTTCCGTCTCTTTTCCACCTTATAAGTAACATTGGTCCTGTTTTGAAGAGAGCAGTTAGCTTTACTCAGTTTATTCAAGTTGTCTCTCTCACTCACTGTATACGATTCTATACAGTATGTGACGGCATGTTCTCCACGTCAGATTATATCATAAAAAATCCTGTGACAAAAGAAAATGGCTTTACAGTATTCTACTTAAGTCGTTATTCAGTTATCATGCAGGAAAAGGGCTTGTGTAAATAAAAAAACATTATTGAAAATGGGCTTGTGAGCATAATAAGGATATGTTTCCTGTTCTGTGGTTTGCCATCGCCTGTACTGTACTTATAGCTGTTCTTTATGTAGACGGCACAGTGGCTTAGCGGTTACCGCTGTTTCCACACACCATCAGCGTAAAAGTTTGGGTCTGCACCCCGTGTAGAGTTCATCAATAATACAAGTCTTAATAAAATATGAATAGAAATACATTTCTAGTTTTTTTTCTGTAATTTTGAGTTGATAAATTAATATAGATACACATCCCCTTTAATGAGAATTTATTTCATCATCACTTCAACGCCTTTCAGGGGTCGCCACAGCGAATCATCTGCCTCCATCTAACCCTGTCCTCCGCATGCTCTTCTCTTACACCAACTAACTTCATGTCCTCTCTCACTGCATCCATAAATCTCCTCTTTGGTCTTCCTCTAGACCTCCTGCCTGGCAGTTCACCATCTCTCCTCTGAACATGTCCAAACCACCTCAATCTGGCCTCTCTGACTTTATCTCCAAAACATCTAACATGGGTTCAGTGGCGGCTGCTAGCTTTTGAAACAGGGGAAGCTCATATTAGACATTCATCATAAAATTCATTATGCTATTTGTACGTAAATTCTGGCTAGTTTCCCCTTCCACAAGCTACTTTAATTATATGAACGAACTAACTTTACAATGCTGAAACAAGGAGCAAAGTCAAGTTTTTTTATTTTTTTTTTATTTAAAGAATGATTTGTACAAACAAAAATGGTTTATATCACCAGCAAACAATACAGAGTGCAGCAGTTCGTCGTACCACTTCACCTGCAAATCCGCATGGGACTGAACTCGAATATGATGTATACTTAAGACATGCTGTCAATCAAAAAAGGGGTTCCGCCCTTTAAACAGCTTCTCCAATCATCATGCAGCAGCCCAGCTGAGCTTCCCTGGAAGTGACGATTTTGGTGCATTTATCCAATTACCGTCCAGCTTTTCTGCAGTGAAAAAAGCTCCTCTGTGCTGCCCATAGAGCTCCAGTGAAGCTGGGCTTCAGGAGGGTTTAATGCGCTGTGCTGCACGGAAATGTATGACAAGAAAATCGTGTCAAAGAATCTACAATAAATACCTGAATAAATACCTGAACGAGCTAGTCATGAAGTTGAACGCGTTCTAGCGCACTTTTATTAAAACCAATATAAATACGATATAAATTACGAAATAAATTATTTTCTGACATAGTTGGGGAAGCTGAGCTTCCCTTGTAGACTTAGAGATGCCGCCACTGCATGGGTTGTCCCTCCTGAATTCTAGATCCTATCCATCCTTGTCACTCCCAAAGAGAACCTCAACATCTTCAGCTTTGCTACCTCCAACTCTGCCTCCTGTCTTTTCTTCAGTGCCACTGACTCTAAGCCGTAGAGCATCGCTGGTCTCACCACTGTACTGTACACCTTTCCTTTCATTCTCGCTGATACTCTTTTATCGCACAACACACCTGAAACTTTTCTCCGCCCATTCCCAATCTGTCCGTACTCGTCTCTTCACCTTCTTTCCACACTCTCTGTTGCTCTGGACTGTTGACCCCAAGTACTTAAAGCCCTGCACGTTCTTTACCTCTGCTCCCTGTAGCCTCAACGTTCCTCTTGTGTTCTTCTCGTTCTTGTTGCGGCCAACCTTCATTCCTTTGCTTTCCAGAGCATACGTCCACCATCTAGATTTTGCTTCACCTGCTCACTGCCTTCACTACAAAGCACAATGTCATCTGCAAACTTCATAGTCTGTGCAGACTCCTGTCTAACATCTGTCATCCTGTCCATCACCAGAGCAAGAAAGCTTTCTTTTTCCTTTACCCCCGACTCCTAATCAAACACTGGATATGTGGTATGTAAAATAATTGAATACATTTCCAACTTTCGTCTACTAAATCCAGCAAAAGTCAGGGACATTGTGTTCTAATAGCAGCAAGCTAAATTCATGACCAATAGAAAGATTCTATCCCTCTTTAAACCCAGTTTTAGTGCACGCAAACTTCCGTCTGCCCAAAATAACTCTCTTGAAGCTGTCAGCTTAAGGTTTGTTCTTAAAAATCTCCTAAATTTCAAAAGTTTGTTAGGATGAGTCAGGATGCTTGGCTCTGCGCCTGTCTAGAACCTTTTTAATTAAATCAAGGAATAACCTTTTTTTTTTTTTTAACCTAATCTTTTAGTGCATTTTCAGCATGTGTGATTATCATGGGCGAGAATTTCAGCACCTTTCCCTGTACTGAGAAAAGAGCAGGAAACATGTTTACTCGCTTATAATGGATGCAGTTGATCTGTCAATAAATGATTATTCAATACATGTTGTTTTTCCTAGAATTTAGATTATTTCATGGTATTTCAAAAAATAAGCTCTGAATGTGTAGAGCTTGTGTTTTAAGAGAGAGAGAGATGACTTTTCTCTCATGGTTACTTTTCTTAGGGTTATGAAAGCAGGCAGTGTAGCGTAAAGTGTACACCAGAAGTGCCTCAGGTTTTCCCAGACAGAAGCACAAATAAATAATCAATACCCTGAATTACTGTTTACAGTCCTGCCCTAGAGGTGTGACAAGCTGGGAAATCTTCTGATGTTGAAACTCTTGTTTCTGTAATAACACCACACATGGACATCATCGAAATTCAAATCCTGATGTATTTCTTATCAACGCACACAGACGTGCACTCTTTCATACGTGCAAACAACTCCCTCATCAGCTCTCTTATCAAGGTCTGTGTCTGCGTATCTGTATGAGAGAGATAATGATCTGGACGCAGTCCAGGAAGCTGAATGAGAGTCTACATGACACATCCAGCAGGTGGCAGCACAACCTGCGATTGCCATAAGCAGTGCATTGTCTCCTGTACATAAAGGACTACCTGTGTGGAGAGACACATACTCTCCCTCTGAGTGCAGTGTCAGTGAGCAGTGCGCCTCTAGAATACTTGTGTGTGTGTGCAAGTAAGTAAAGCTTTTAGCAGGAGGGATTAAGTGTGCAGGTGAGATTTTGCTGCAGCTTCACACTTTCTGCATCCTGATGCAAGTGTGCGTAGAGCTATAGCCTTTCAGATAAAACTTCACACTTCCTGATGAGTAGATTCTGAATTAGATTACTCACTTGTACAGAGCACTATTCAGTGTCTGGTTTCTTTGCTGGATCAGAATGCTATCTATGATTTAACCATCATGTTAAATCCACAAATAAAGTCGGTTCTTTACACTGATGTGTTCAAATCAGGAGAAACGGGCGAGCATAAGGATTTGAGGAACTCTGACATGGGGCAAATTGCGATGTGTAGAACTCCGTGACATGGCAACTGTATTCCCTGATAGCAGTGGCTTCTTTCTGCAGGATAACGCACCCTGTCACACTGTACAATATGCTCAGAAATGGTTTGATGACCATGATAAAAAGCTCAAGATCTCGACTTGACCACCAAATTCCCTAAATCTTTATATAATCAAGCATCTGTTGGATGTGCTGAACTTAAGGCGTCTTAAACACTTACTGTTTTTTCGTTTCGTAAAGAAAGACACTGTACATTTTATAGATTTCTAGATGCTGCAAAACCGTCCATGAAACGAGCAGCTTTTGACAAGTACGTTACAGAAACTGTAAACCGAGCCTTTGTGCATTTTGTTGCACAAAGTGCAAACTCATCAGTCCTGAAGCCTTGCCTCGTAAAGGATCGCCTTTACCTCAAAGTGCTGAAAATGACTAAAGTAGAGCAAATATCTCCTCCTTACAGTACGCTTCACCTGAGTAGGGGTTCCACATTCTTCCTGTTAAAAGACAGTACAAGCTGTTTAACGTTTAATGTCGTGTGAACGTGCTGCTGCTATAGAAACATAACCTATTAGTGACTTCATAAATATAAACCCGTGATTTAATTTACAGCCGGCGCTACCGTGTGCTCTGCAGTTAGAGAAGATTCAACAACACCTGCTGACCAATCAGCTTTGAGAATTCATGAGCGCCGTGGTATAATTTAAAAGGAACCACACTACAGTTCGATTAACAGGCGGAGACCTGGACATATTAATGATTCTAAATGTGGCAAGGAGCTTCGGACTAAATCCCCTGCAGAAACGGTGTGACTGATGTCTATTGATTGTGTATGTGTGTGTGTCAGCAGTTGCATGGAGAGCTGACCCAGGCTTCTCCGTTTCTGTCCCAGTCATCTGTCTGTAACCACAGTGAGGCAGACGGCTCCATCCTGTGCCAAACTGTCAGCACAGTCACACACACTTTCACACCTTTACAGAAACACATGCACGTATGTAGCCGAGAACATCAGTGACATTAGAAAGAATTGGCCTCATTATTCACTGTGAACGACAGAGCTTCCACTCTGTGTGACACACAAAAATAGCACATGTACTGTTTACAGTATAAGTTAGACTAGAGAACTGATGCATGGTGAGAATTGGCACATGTTTCGGTGGAGTTATGAAACATTTTTTTTGTTTCCTTTAAACATGTAATGATTCATAAAGCAAGTTCACGCTGTATTCACTGTACAAAACACAAATCACACTGCTGCACAAAACTAAAGTTCACCAATATCAAATTTCATCCATATGGATACACTTGAGTGTGTGTGTGTGTGTGTGTGTGTGTGTGTGTGTGTGTGTGTGTGTGTGTGTGTGTGTGTGTGTGTGTGCTCATACACACTGATAGCGTTTCTAGTGGAGCATATGTTTAGGAGGAGAAGCCTGCAGGGTGGAGTCCATCCTTCTGTCACCCTGGCAACATTCCCGCTTCACCCGGCCGTGTGTGTGTGTGAGTGAGATATTGCATAGACTTTGCAGTTAGCTCTGATGCCTCCCTGGTTTAGGAACCTTTTTACTCTTTTACTGACACCACGCTGAGTATGATTACTACAGTTACAGCTACACTGATTTACAATCTTACGATATGTTACAAAATAAAAACGACAATATTTTTATTTCAACTTGTTACCATCAATTACTTGTTCTTTCCAGTTGTTCTCTGTATAGGTGCAAGTTTCCTGAAATGTAGGTTGGATTTTGCATCCTCCTCTCTCTGGACTCCTCTTAATCACACTACAGAGCAGAAATGAAGTCCGCTTTGAAGCCTTTGGCTCTGTAATCTGCTGCTGCAGTAAACACATTACATTTTTTATCTCTGATGCTGGTCTGTATGTTTACACGAGGGCGATGAAATGTACAGAAGCATGCTGTTGCCGACCGGAACTAAATAAATCCCTGGCACTTTTAATAACCGCGTCGTCCTAGGCAAGGTTGTGCTGGAGACACTGGACTCGAAGCGAAATTACAGTGGACGGGATGTTGGTCTATCACAGTTCATCATAAAAACACATTGATACACACATACACACACACACACACACACACACACACACACACACCTGGGGCAATTTGAGACAAATCTATTACTGGCATGATTTTTTGGGGAACCTGGTAAACATGTTTTTTTGTTGTTTTTGGCTCAGTAAGCTGGCAGTTGTTCTGAAGCCATCTCTCTCTCTCTCTCTCTCTTTATAATGACATCAATAATACTGAGAGTTTCAGATTTTATGGAAAAGTCAATCACACGCAACATGCATGACTTCGCTGACTCTCTCTTTCTCACTGCTAAATAATTAAACAGTTTGATTGTGGATGCCACCCTCAAAGCAAGTCAGTCTGTGTGTGTGTGCATGATCCGAGTTCTCAGAGGATGACTTCAACTAGACAGCATCTTAAAGCGACAAACCGCCAACGCCTGTATGCGTTCCCCGAGCTACTGTACGTCCAGTACAGAAAAGTTACTGTAAACTACAGGCCAAATTTCATCATGTACAGTGGCTTTGACTTCCCCATAATAAGTTTGGGCGTGAGAACATCCGTCTGTCACTGAGAAACTACATTTGTTGTAGAGCTAACATGGATTAGAAAGACAGCAGGGAAAAAATGCTGAGTCACACTTAGTGTTATCATCAGTAGGTTTATTTCAATCTCTGTTCTGCGTTCCTCAGAGGAGGAGTGTTGTATTGCTGAAGATCGATCCGGCCACTTGCGAACACCCTGACAGTGCAGTTTTGTGTGTGTGTGTGTGTGTGTGTGTGTGTGTGTGTGTGTGTGTGTGTAGCTATATTGTAATGTTGTGAATATGGGACTGTATGTTCCAGCAAAAGCACAAGACTACGGGCTTGTTTTATTTTTGCTTCCATAACCATATTAAAATAATTCCCTTATCACTTTATGGGGTTGTAATCATTTTGTAGTCACTACAATAGTTTTTTGTTTTGTTTCGTTATTTTGCACAGGTTCGATATTGACATGAGAAGCCGTGTTTATCCATCCTGGAAGCTAGACACTTGTTCTGTGAGCTGACTTTAGTCATTAAGTGATGGGTAATTAAACACAGGAAAGATAGACGAGCTCCAGTCTTTTCATTTTCACCTCCCTCACACCATGTGTGTCATCCTTCTCTTTTATTATTTTAATTCTCTGGTTCCCTAGCTAGTGTCTGTCTGAAGGCATAATCAGCTCAACGTTCACTAAGACGACTCTGTTGCTTTGTAAAGCAAATGGTGTCACAATCGTTATTCATCCACAAATTTCCCCAGTGCATCTTAGCAATAATATACCGTCCCTGACAGCAGTGTTCCAGCACCACGCCGCAGCGTACAGCGACACCGCACTCACTGATCCGAGGCACTTTCAGCCTGTCGTCCACATTCACACTGTGTCCCTCTACTGTTCACAACTACAGAACACAGTTATGTATGATGTACCGGAGTACACAGAACATCACATTAAACACACATTATTACATGGTAGAGGTGAAATACACAAGTTGGAAAAAAGGGTAAAAGTGTGTGTGTGTGTGTGTGAGAGAGAGAGAGAGAGATACACTAAGCGACTGTAATTTCTCTCACAGCATGTATACTGCAGGTTTAGTGCTTTTAATAAAAGTGCTAAGAGGAGTGCAGTGGTGACCTTCATCAAGGCTACACAGTCCTCTTTAATTTTTCGACATATACACATTCATACTCACAGCCAAAAGTTTGGACACACCTTCTAATACAGTGTAAAACAATGCTGAAGGCGTCCAAAATCTGCAATAATCTCCTCTGAACAGTTGATATTGAGATGTGTCTGTACTTATGATCTGCAAAGTCTTCATAACGCCTCTAATCTGAGGTGCTGTTTGTTAATCAGTGATTTTTAAGTGCTGGTACAGTAACTCTAAATGAACTTCTCTGTAGCAGAGGTTTTGAAGGTTTGGTCTTGCTTTCCTGAGAAGGTCTTCATGAGAGCCGGTTTCACAGCATATTACATAATATTCATTACTTGTAAATTGGCATAAGCTATTTTTGATCTTTGCTGCTACTTAAGGAACGTTTGTTACTCCTCCCACTACCTCAACTCATGACCTCATTACCACAGAGTATTGTAATTGTCACTTTGTCGCTCTTGTTTGCACATTTGCACATGCACTTTGTTGTCTCTTTTGTATAAAAACTTTTCTGTTAACTTAAAATGTCAATCTGTCTTGTCTCAGCTGGTCAGCTAATTAGGCTTCTTAGTTAGCTTGTTCGTTTCTGCTAATTTATGTTGTTACTTTGTTGTATAAAGCAACTTGGTCCTGGAGGAACATTTTATTGTGTTATCGCTAACTTTTAAGTGTGTGTGTGTGTGTGTGTGTGTGTGTGTGTATATATGGAGAGCAGTAGTGCTATATATCGCTTTCAGCCGCATTGACCCCACTTTTGGTAGATACTAACCACTGCGTACAAGAAACACCTTACAGAACCTTAGCGATGCTCAGACCCTATCTAGACCCAGATCTAGTCATCATATTTTAACCCTTTGTAAAAGTCGCTCAGATGTTAAAGCTTATCCATTTTCCTGCTTCCAACACATCAAGAAGAACTGCTGCTGCCCAGTACATCACACCCCAGAACCATCTGCACTTTCAAACCTGATCAATAGCTGTCAGACATATAAAAATCTAATTTGAAATATTTCTCATATACTGTAGCAGGCCATGCCTTTTCTTTTTTCTTTTTTTTTTTTTTTTTCTTCCCAGATGCATTTGTAGTTCAGTATTTTACCCTTGGTTGACTGTACAGTTTTATTTCATTTTTACTTTTTAATAACTTGCTGAAGGTTGCTGAAACAAGGCTCACTGTCTCTTTCGGTCTTGATATATTTTTCAGAATTTTCAGGCTCTGCCCAGGCAGCCGGTACAGATTTCTAAGAAGCAGTGTGGTGAAGGTAAAGTATATATAAGGTATAAGTGTAATTTTGAATGCTGATCGCATACTATGAACTGTGTAATATCTATAAGGTCAGGGACATTTTTTACACTGCCGACAGCAAGAAATGCTACGACAGGCAACTCACAGAGACTTTGTAATGTAGGATAAGAAATTTCTGTGTTACATAATACCAATGTCTCTACTTTAATACAATCCAGCTGAAGGACTGTTGTATGGTTAGTTAGTTTTTACTGTAATCTGAAGCACTTGGTTAAGCTTATTATTGTCTTTCCATTTCATTTTATTTACTGTCGGTTTGTAGCTTCCCTTCTTATGTTTCCCTCATTTTGTTATTTGCTACTGTATATTAATTGAGAAATTAAAGACTTGGAAGTGTGTTGATGTGGAATGATAATCAATGACCACATGATGCAATGCTTTCCAACAGAATGAGGACAGTACTGTGTCAGAACAATAGTTTATGTCAGAGTAAATCACTCACTCATCGTCTAGACCACTTTATCCTATATTCAGGGTTGCAGGGGGCCTGGAGTCTATACCAGGAGACTTCTAACACGAGCTGAGGTACATCCTGGACAGGGTGCCAATCCATTGCAGGACACACACACTTACTTATTCACACACTTCAGGCATTTTGGGGAACGCCAATTAGTGTGTAAATGAGAGGGACCCAAGTGGAACGGTGAGGTTAAAGGGGGCACTGGTAAAGAAGGTGCAGGACTTAGTGAAGTCCTTAGGCCTAGAAGAAGATCAAAGAGGAGATTTATGGATGCAGTGAGAGAGGACATGAAGTTAGTTAGTGTGAGAGAAGAGGATGCAGAGGATAGAGTAAGATGGAGGCAGATGATTCGCTGTGGGAACAGCCTTAAGACAAAGAAGAAGAATTGGTGCTAATCTGCACTGATCTGGATTGTGGGAGAAAACCAGAGTACCCGGAGGAAACCCACCAAGCACGGAGTGAACAAGCAGATTCCATACACACGAACCCGGAACCTAGAGGAGCAATAATGCGACAGTTCTGACCACTAAGCCACCGTGCTGTCGACCACAGTAATGTCTGGAAAAACATGTTTATTACCTTTCAACTCTTGTTGAAGCAGCTATAAACAGTGGTCCTCTTACTTCTTTATTAAATAATAATGAGACAATAAATGCTGCACCTTCCAGAGGACACATTTCGCCCTTCTTGAAGCGCGCTAAAATTTATTGTATGAGCTACTTCATAAATAACATTTTAATACAACTGTTACTAACTTGATTGTGTGAGCATCTCGCCTTTGAATTATTAATATTAATTAAAAAGAAGGTGTGAAAAAACAATGTAATGAAATAGCTGAAAGATTGTTATAGAGGGACGAAGATGTTTTGCGCATCATATGGTGTAGGTTGTAGTTTAAAACTTTGCAATGCACTGGGATGGAGTAAACATGCCACAATAAATCCACAGCATGTAAATCAAGTTATAATGAAGTAAACATAAAATCTTCAGCCGCCAAGAGCCTGAGGATTAACACAGCACACTGCTTTCTGAGTGATGTGCAAAAGCTGCTTACACCAGCGGGTGCATGCCTCTGTACTTTCATACGGCCCCAGAGCCTCCTTCAGTCAGCTCCTCCTGCTCTTCTCTCTCTCTCTCGTTCTCGCTTACAAACACACATTTCTTCTATCTGGCTTTACTTTGCCTCCATCACTCACAGTCTAATCATTTATGACTCTCTCGTTCTTTCTCCATCATGTTTGTTTTCCCTTCTTTCTTCTCTTATTCCTCCTCTCCGTGCCTTTTTTTAGGTGTTTGTGTTTGCTGTGTTTTACAGCAGCTCTACATCACTGCCTCAGAGCCATTGATTTTTTTTAGACCAGTGTGTTAGACTCCATCCGTGCCCACACCCAAACACATCAATCTGCTCCTGCGGTGCTTTCACCTCACTCACACCCTCTAAATAAGTTTGTGCTCTTGGCTGTCCTCTACGCCGGCCCAAATAACAATCTGTTAAAGGTTAAGTGCTGCGTATTTATGCAGGAAAAGGTTCGTTTTTGTTTTTACAGTATATAGCGTTTTGATGCTGTGACTTTTACAAAATATTTCCTACTCGTGTAAATAAATGTGTTTTCTGGTACAGGAAAGGAGGCGGAGCTGGTCACTGTTCACCCACGGGCCATGTTCATACCTCGAGAAGGCTGGACTTTCCTTTCTGCAGGTGGGACGTGACAACTAGTTTATGGCGGCTGAGTTACTACAAGATCATCACAATTCTGTCCAACTGCCAGATTTCTAAAAACAATAGATTAGAATAACTTTTTTCTTTCTTTTTTTATATACATACAGCATAGCACTATCTTAACTTTATCTTCAAAGTAAACCCGTTCGCACAGCTATTTTATGTATCTTTATATGAAACCCCTAAAATGTTTAACTCTGCATACGTGAGTACGACACTGTCCGGTGGAAAAGCTCCATGCACTTACAGTATCAGCTATACACATCACTTTGGGTAGCACTGTGGCCACCTCACACCTCCAGAGTCGATGGTTTGGTTCCTGCTTTGGGTGTGTGTGTGTGTGTGTGTGTGTGTGGAGTTTGCAGGTTCTCCCCAAATTTGGTGGGTTTCCTCTCACAGTCCAAAGACATGTAGTTATGGCTAATTAGTGATCCAAAATTGCCTGTAGTGTGTGTGTTTGCGCACAGGGTTTACCCCGCCTCATGCAACTTTGGTCAATGTACAATTTTATCTGTATAGAAGATAAATATATGAACAGACCACTTTATATAGAGTAACTGATTAGGAACCAGTTTGTGTTATGCAGTCGCATACAGTATGTGCTCGGTTTATGTGACTCAATCGGTACAGGGTAGGTTTCCACTCACAAAACTGGATGAGACGCACCCCCACACAAGACACATAAGAACAAGCATATAAAATGCTCAGTGGGTCAGTGGGCCTCCTGTGTGACGTCTTTAGATCAGAGAAAACCATGAGGCTGTTTTTGACTCCAGCTCATCACTGGTCATATCTGTGTTGCTTTTTGTTGTCACTTCCTGCTATTGAGGGTGGATGTGGGTTGTTTTTAACCAAGAGGGAGGTAGACTGAGGAGTGAAGTGTGTGTGTGTGTGTGTGTGGTGAACCTGCTGTTCTCAGTCACCATGGGAAAAGAATGTTCTAAGTGTTCTGACCTAGCTAAGTACAAACGCCCGCCTCAGAACTGTGTCATCAAACAAAGTACAGATGGAGAGAAAAAGAGAAGGGATGAGCACAGAAAGACGGGGATGATGGGGCATTAAAATATGGCCGGTCTCACTGTTGTTATTACAGAGATGCATCTTTGACACCAGCACTGTGTGAAAAAAGCATCTAAAAGCGCATGTGTGTTTGTGCATCGTGCATGCTTAGCATGTGTTTGAATGAGAGAGAGAGAGAATGGAAGGCATGTAGTGGTCTTGATGCATCCTTTTATAGGATGCGAACAAAAGAGCTTCTTTTCTTTTTTTCCTTCATCTTCTCTGTAGTGCCAAAATCACACAGCATCTTTAAGCTTGCCTTCTGTTGTTAAGATCAAACCAGCTAATCTTTACAGCCTCTTTTTATTAAGCTTCTCTAACACTCAATAGCCTATTTAAGTGCTGGTAGTGTTTTTGGTTAACTTTAATTAAATGAACAGGACTTTTCAGTGTGCATGTTTTTAACTAGAAATATGCCACATGATGAAGCTGTTAAATGTATAATTAGCAACAAACTTTGTCCAGATGTGCGTCATGTTCTTGGTAATAATAATACACCTGACAGTTTTTGAGATATGAAAGAGCTCACAAGCAATTTCAATTGGCATTATTCTGTTCGTGCTGTTGTACTGGGTATGAAAACGGCTGTGACGTGGTCTGAGTGCTGAAGATATCACAGTCACACTGATATTCAGTACAACAGCATGACCTGGGGTGTGAGATTGCTTTTTTATACCATTTGCTGTCCTATCAAGAGATTATAATTTGTTTGTTCATTTACCCAGTTATTTCGATCCACCAACGCTCATCCTTCTATGACTGGCAGAACCAACTACCGGTGACTAGCAGAGTTGGCGACCCACAGTTGGCGACTACAGTGAAACCTTGGATTGCGAGCATAAAAACCATGGAAACTCAAATGATTCATTCCACAGCCCAAAACAATAAATACATAAAAATAATTAATACAAAATATAAAGTAAAAATAAATCCAGACGAAGCTAGTCACACACACACACACACATACACAGACATTAAGGGAAAGACTGTTTTGTCAAAAAATTTGCAAGGAACGTCACTGACACTCAAGCGCGCATGTAATTCGACACTCAAGTCAAATTACACGCGCGCACACACATAGCAACAAAGAGAGAAAATAGATTTTTAACCTCTAATGAGACTTTCTTTTGCTTTACACACGTGCACACGAGTATAGTACACGCGTGCACGGATGTTGATTATACCAGTAAGAGACAAGCACTAAGACACAGCAGGCTCAGTTGTGATCACGTGACGCTTGAAGCGCATGCGTGATACATGATACTCGGTGCTCGTAAACCAAGACAATGCTTGTTTTTCAAGTCAAAATTTATTTAAAAATCTTTGCTCGTCTTGCGGAACACTCACAAACCGTGTTACTCGCAATCCGAGGTTTCTGTATGTAATGGGATGGAAGTTTAAAATTCTTCAGAGTAGCCCAAAGATGAGGAGAATAAACTATGGAGGTGGTGGACGGTCCCATGAAACCTATGAGATTTACTTACCGCCTTATGACATAACTTCCGGGTTCTGGAGTTGAATCCCAAATAGCTAGTGCACTAGGGCAGTGGTTCTCAAACTTTCAAGCCAGCGACCCCTAATTGAAGATCGACAAAATCTCGCGACCCCTACTATCAAAAACAAGCAATAAACATAACAAGCTGTTCACAGTATTTTGACTACATTTACTATACTGTACATCTAAATAATTTTGGCTTCAATGGGAAGTGTCTACTGTACTTGTTTTTGGCAGCACAAAAGCTTCATTCGTGGCCTGATGGTGGATACAGCTACCCGCATATCATCTTCCACATCATGACGTGAGCTGTATTTATTTTTTTATATATGTAACAGCGGAAAAAGACTGCTAACACACATATGCTGCACGGGACAACTCGTGTATTCGGTTGCTACGGCAACTTAGTGAATACTGATACTGCATTTTATAAATTCTTCCTCATATTTCCGACGTTTCCTACTTTGGTCTGACGGGGTCTTGCTCTTTTGCTTGGTCGATGTACATGGTTCCGATGACTCAGACAAACAATTTCCTTAACATTTTTAGATTTGCGAATAACAAATGTATCCATCTCGGCAGTTGCGGTTTTCACGTGCAGTTGTGCGCTGTAGCAATAACTAGTGAGCCAGTCGCTGCACAGTGATGTCATATCTTTGAGTCGCGATTTTTTTTTAACACTCAATTTAAACACTCTCACTCAATCAGTAATATCTTTACAAATCAGAAAATATTTATTTATAGCATTTACTTGTAATACTAAAAAGTGTGTATTATAATCACAAAACAATAAATTTTTTAAATCCCTCTTGCGACCCCTTGAAATTATTCCCCAAGAGGAGTCGCGACCCCCAGTTTGTGAACCACTGCTCTAGGGTGTACAATCACACCAATTAGTGACCTTGCTCCAGGGTTAGAGAGAGATTTGGCATTCAGCCTTGTATTAGAAGCTAGTTAGCTTTGTTTTTCAACCACTGTGCCGCGGTACACTAGTGTGCCGTGAGAGATCGTCAGGTGTGCCGTGGGAAATTCCGCATGGAATGTGCCGTGGGACGTTCCGCGAAATTCTGCATGGTCCGCAAAATCCCGCGAGGGCCGTCAAAAAATGAAACGTTTAATTTTTCGCGCGGAAATATGGAAACAGCGCCAAAAAATCATAATGACCCGTACTTACGGCCACCGCTCGAAACTGCATACTGTAGGAGAGATAGGGGTATTAGAGATGGAGCTTCTCAACCCTGACTGCTATAAAAACTAAAAACAGAGAGACTAAGAGCTGATGAGGAAGAGCTTCGTGTGTGTCTTTCTTCAATTCCTGCCAGGATATCAGCTCTGTGTTCATCCAAACAGGCCCAGGTTTCACACTGAGTAGGTAGAAATATGAAAGATCATAAAATACTGTCTTCATTGTGTTTATTTGATTCCCGTTCAAGACACTTTGATAAGAATGACTGTATATTGTTAATATAGACTACAGAGTTTCATTTTTTTACATTTTCGATTGTTGGTGTGCCTTGTGATTTTTTTCAAGAAAAAAATGTACCTTGGCTCAAAAAAGGTTGGAAAACACTGCTATATAATACTAAGGATTTCTTGATTAAAAATTATTTTTTAATTACTGTGTCCTTTTAATATGATGTCGCTCTCTCAATAATAATAAATATATAAATCCTTTTTTGAGCTCCTTTTTTTTTCACGCTCCAGTGAGACACAATGACTTATGGGAAATATTTAATTCCCTTTTATTTTCTGATGAAGTTGAAGACCTGTTGTTCACTCGTTCCCTACATCGTTCACAGTTCCCCTTAAACTGAACATTTTCGCTCACTGCCGTTTGGAATCACGCTAAACATGGCTGAACACTCTGTGAAGTGTACTTTGCAGGCTACTTCAGGCCGATTGGAACGGACCTTTAGAAGCAGCTGTTAAGGAGATGAAGTGTTTAAGATGATGTAACATTATCATGTGTTCTGATGCTGAACGTGTGTCTGTGACTGGTTTTGAATGTGGGTTTCGGCAGGCAGTAGCTCCTTTGCTCTTTCCAGCAATGCGGACCGTGCAGAACTTCTTTCAAACACGCTGCGACTGTTTGTGTAATTAACGATTGTTAGAACACCTGTGACGCAGAGTGATGCAAATAGTTAAACGTCTCAGTGCTGTTATGCTCTATATCGGCACTTGTGGAATGCCTGTCATCCAATCAGATTACTCAGTCAGAACTATAAAGTGCTGGTATCTTTATATAAAGAATGGTTTTAACCACCTTTTCCTTTCACTTGTTCCTGTCAGACTTTTTTTTTTGGATGGTCTTTGAAAACAGTTGTGGAACTTTCCTTTCGACAGAAAGTGCTGTAATAGTAGAAGAAATAGTGTCACTTTTGTCCGTGGGAGTTAGCAGAAGAGAGTAGTGACCTACAATCAGCTGTGAAGCCACTTTCACTGGAAGTGGAAAGCACTCAGACACTTGTGGAACTGATAATCGTGGCGTCCTCGTCGTTGCAACATTTTTTTATCACACGATCAGAGGACAGACTTCTGTATCATAGAGCACACACATGCTATATCTCACTGTTGCAAAAACTAAAGTGTGTGCATTCTTATAATAGTAGTTACATGCGTAGACAAATGGATAGATAAAAAGGTAACAGGAATGTAAACAGGATTCGCACATGTTCTGAAAATCGTATGCTCCGGTCACATGGTAATTGAGATGATTAAAATGTATAATTATATTTAATGATTTAAAGATTTATATTTAAAGATTATAATTAAAATTAATGAGGTTGTTGATAAAGTTGAGCAGTTAAGCTCCTCAGATTACATATTAATTAGTAGCATCATTTTCTGAAAGAAGCCTGCCAGCACTTCACACACACACACACACACACACACACACACACACACACACACACACACACACACACACACACACACACAATCACTGTTGTGCATTGTGACAATTGATCTAAAACTTTAATAATATCAGAATTCTAATGTAGGTCTGTAAGGCATGATGGAGTGTAAAATCTACCACCTGATAACTCGCTGAAAAGGAAAGCTATGAACAGACTGTATGAACAGACTGTATGAATTCTTAAGTCTGTGGTTTATGAGGCAGCAGAAAGCAGTGGACAGACCTGTGGTCTCTTCATTGAGTAAAACACTGGAGGGGCATCTAAATGTTTAATATTGTTCACTAATGATTTCTTCGCTGTTTTCCTCCTGTTGCTTGATGACAATTTTTACGATTTATGTAGTGAAAATGACTTTTTCCCAAGAATTGCTTGTACAAATGTGGTTTTTCTATTTTGATTTTAAACCTCTAAAAGATGTTTGAAACCTCTGTTCAAAGATCAATTTGTCTGTGTGTCTGAGAGGGACGGCGAAATGATAGAAAACTAGCCTTAATTAACTCTTTTAATGATCTCAGATCTCACCTACTGTACCTCGCCCCGCTTCAGAAAAGATTGATTCCTGCTCATTCGTCTTTAGAGTTCCTTTTGCTATTCGGATCAATACGATGCTATTTCTGACCTCCATAAAGGCTCTGTTGAAGCAGAGGGTCTTACAGCAAACCCTTAATATCTTATAATTAGATTAGAATGCCTTTGTGAATCCCCTTCCCTTTTTAGCATTGACTTAAAAGAGTGGCTACTGAAATCCTAGCTAGTGTAGTGTTTTTTTGTTGTTGTTGTTGTTTTTTTACAATCCAGCGGTTTCAGGCAAATGCACAGGATCAGAAATGGTCTCATCACTAACAAGCATCTGCTGTTTTTGAGTGATTGTGGCTGTCTTGTCCTGTCAGGGCCTTGAAACACTAACAGGAATTAATTTATTCTTTCATCTAATATAGAGGCTTTTAGTATAGATTACATTTACTCACACACTAGAGATGAGAAGCAACAGTATGTGGGCAAGTCTGAAAAATAACTTTGAAAATGGCCTGCTTGTTTGATAATGTTTAGTTTTCCTTTTAAGTCAAACAATCAGTGACAGTAAGAGACCTGACATTATGGTTAGAGGAGTTTTCAGTGTTGCTCTACAGCTTTAAAGCTAATGTAACTAATCAATAAGAGGCACTCGTAGACACAGTGTTAGTATTGTGTTACTGGCATCACAGAAAGCACGCTTCACAAACAATATCAGTGTTTTTCATCCTAAACAGACTGATGTGGTTTCTGGAACTGACACGCTGTAACAGGATGTCCGATTCTTTCACAAACCCACAGGATTTAGAAGAAGCAGCGTTGTGGTCTTAAGAAAACCATTTATTAGTGAGGCTAATCGTTCTTCAGTCTGCTAGGGATCGCAAAGACTGGACTTTGGAGAAATGGGGAAAGGTCATGTGATCTGATGAGTCCAGACTAACCCTATTCCAGAGTGGTGTGTGTGTGTGTGTGTGTGTGTGTGTGTCAGGGAAGCATATGAAGCAATGCACCCATCATGCATTGTGCTCACTGTACAAGCAGTTTTATGATCTGGGGTTGCTTTAGTTACACTCAGTAGCTTACGTGGCAACAAAATTAAGCCAGCTGATGACCTGAATGTACTGAATGTCCAGAATATGACATCTACAGTATGGAGTTTATTCCCTGATGGCACAGAGTCATAATCCAGGACTCAAATTATGAAATGATGAAAGCATGAGGAGTCATTTTCACATGACCTTCACCACATTGAGCATGTTTGGGATGTGCTGGAGAGAGAATGTTTTGCAGAGTGATTTGATTCCCCTGTCAAAAATTAACACAACTCCTGATGGAAATAAATGATGCGATGCATAAGGCTGTCGAAACAATGGCACTTCAAAGCTGAAGGACAAGCAAAGATTAGAGATGTGACTTGCTTGTGACTGAGTTGTGGCACATAATTGAATATATATATATATATATATATATATATATATATATATATATATATATATATATATATATATATATATATATATATATATATATATTCAATTCATATATATATGTATATATATATATAAAACATTTTTATGTGCTCAACATCTGCGCCTAACTTAAACAGCAAACTTCATATACCAGCGTCCACATTACAGTATATAATCTGTTATTTTAACTGTCGTGGATGACGCTCTCGTCATGTCGCAGTCAAGTCTGAATCCTAAGCTGTTGCTCGAGTCATGTCTAAGTAAGAGTTTTAAATGGAGAACTCTATCTTCACTAAACACTCCCTGTCTTTTTCTCTATTTGTTTCCTCTAGAAGCCACAAGTTGTGAATGTGTGTATGATGTTCCATCCTGAGTGTTTTCTCATTTCACTCCCTGCGTTACTGGGATACGCTCTAGACTCACTGTAATCCCGAGCTAAGATAAAACACTTACTGGATATGAAGGAGTGAAAAAGAAGCAGCTACTTACATGGCGTATTCAGTAAATATGGAGACTTGTAGAAAGTGTTGGTTTAAGTCTTCAGCTTAAGTTCAAAATCAGGAAGTAATGTTTCTGAAACTATGACTTGTCCTCGACTATTTCTGTTTTTCCTGTATTGATGATCTCATATTGAGCAGTTCAGGTCAGACATTATAAATAGGGATGGGACTGACACCCTGGTTAGCACAGTTAGACTAGGGTTACAGTGGGATTAGTGACTCACTCACTCATGGTCTCTCTGTGTGTGTACATCTGTCTCTCCACTGCGTCACTCACCACACAGCGCTACACAAACAAGACGCAAGGGCGGCTAAGCCAAACATACATTTGTTAGAGGACAGCTACTTTAAAGAACAATTGTGTTTTTTCCTTTTCTTAACGTAAAATTTTTGGGAATTTTTGAGGAGCAAAACTGTGCGAGCGTGCGTGTGTGTGTGTGTATGTGTGTGTGTGTTAAATAGAGAGAGATTTTTTTTTTTCCCTTTAGCAAAATGTACACCCTTGGTGTTGCAGTGTGAGCTCATCCCCTAACATTCACTTTTATCAGGCTGCTGAGAGGATTACTGTGCATGAGAGAGGGTTACGTCAACACACACACACAGGCTTAACATTACCCCTTACATTCTTGTTCTTCAGTTTCTTCAACTTTAGTCTAATTTTGCTTTCTTTAGCAAAAACATGTGTGTGTGTGCTGATTTAGAGTGTTTTAACCCAAACAGTGTGGTGCATCATGGCACAGTTACGATACAATAATCCTGAACTATCTGCACCAGGGTGTGTGTGTGTGTTTTCTAGGGCTGCAACAACTAATCGATAATTATCGATAATGAAATCCGTTGTCAACGAATGCCGTTATTGATTAGTTGGGCTGGTTACAGAAGCGTTTGCAGGTATGGGAGCAATTTACATTAAACGCCTCTTATCGGGTGTTAAAATCGAGCGTTTTTTAATCGGCCGTTCGTAGTGTCCTGTGAGTGCGGATGAAGCGCAGAGGGTTTTCTACACATAGGAGTCAGTGAGAGAGTTCACACGGGGTTTGGTGACGTGCGTTTGTCCGGCGGTTATACGGGGACAAAAAAAAACGTTGCATGCAGCTTTTTCTTGGTGTTCAAATCCCAACGAATGCAAGGAAAACACTTCTAGTGTGGTTTCTTCACGTTTATTTTACACTTCGGAGGACCGGATATATCCCATCATCCTACACGCTATACTGCGGGAAAAGGGCAAAATAAACAGAGTGAACCCAGTAGCGGAGATTTGTTTTTCTCTCTCTACGTCGCCATATTACGAGAATGTCTAGTATAGCAATATATATATTTAAAAAAATTATTTTTCTTTGACACAATGTTAACAAAAAAAAAGGATAAAATACACGAGAGGATCGAAATAATGTATAAACCGTGAAAAGGATGTCGTAAGAGACACTTTCATTAAAAATAATATCATAATAATCTAGAAGTCTATTATTCTTCTTATTAAGTTGAATTAATTGAAGAGAATGTAAGACTGAGGTCATTCTTAACAACTGAATATGTCAGTGTTTAAGATTATTAAACTCTATGTGGCTATTGCATTTTTTAAAGTTTACGTTTATACATAAATAATACACTGGTTCTATATAGTTAAGCAAACCATCAAATTAAAGCGTTTAGTTTTTTATCCGATTAATCGAAAAAATAATCGACCAATTAATCGATTATAATAAAAAATAATCGTTAGCTGCAGCCCTAGTGTTTTCCACTGCATACTGTAACAGTACTTCCAGGCCTCCCGTCATGTTTCACATCATACCAGCGTTAACTAGTGTTTCTGTTCTACCTGATGGAAAGATTATTGGACACTGCTAAAGCTCATGGTACAGATCACTTAGCAAATAATGTTAACCCCCCTATCTCTCTCTCTCTCTCTCTCACACACATGCACACACACACACGTGTGCATATAGATTTCTGTCAGGTGGAGTTGCGTCTGTTGGCTCATCTGTCGTCTGACCCTGAGCTCTTGAGAATCTTCCAGAACCCTGAAACAGATGTTTTCAACATGCTCGCCTCTCAGTGGTGGGTACACACTCACAAACCCACACTCACTTTTGCGCACGCGCACACACACACACACACACACACACACACACACACACACACACACACACACACACAGATCCAGCCAGTAATCCGCACATGAGGAAAAACTTTAAGACACACAGACTCTGTCGCCCCGCGGGCATCTTCTGGTCATGTGCTGTGATGTCGGAGGAGCAACACGTCTAAGCATCCTTTTACACACTGCCGGTGCCGTTGCCATGACGACCCACTGGAGGCAACACAAGTGTTTTGGTTCGGGCACGCAGATTCCCTAGACACACTAAGCACCTACTCCTCTGCCTTTCTGCCACGTGATTATGATTATTAGGAGAAACCAGTGTAACAAATCTAACACGTCAAGGTCACGGGTAGTGCACCTGTTGGTTTATAGTCAAGTTTACACCATAACTGATTAACACATCACGCTTTATTTCACTTCACATTTCCTCCATTCTTAACACGTACACATGCAAAGATGGAAAAACCTTTTATGAACCACTTTGGCACTGACACTGACCCAGCGTTTATTATCTAACATGCTGAAATCATATGAGCCTCATGAGGCTGCTTTTTATATACAGTATATATATATATAGAGAGAGAGAGATTTTTTCTAAATTAAAACACAGTGTTTATTAATTGGTTACCTTTTTCACAATTTTATTTCCCTGTGTTTGTGTCTCTTCTGTCTTTTTTTCCCTCCCATTGTTAAATAATGAATACAGCGCTTGGAAGCAAATGTGTCAAGGGTTTTATTTTTATTCCTCTTATACCCCAGTATAACACTTCTTTTGTAGACACACCTTTTCAACATATCAGCTGTTATACATATTTATTTAAGTATTGTTGTTATTATCTTGTTTTCTTGTTGTATTACAGTAATATAATATGGAAAGTCCGGAGGTGTTAGAATTATGATTGTTCCTGACACAGTGTTTTGCTGAATTAATCAGCTTTCTGACATACAGTATTCTTTTGTAGGAGGTTAATAATCACACAAATATGACTTTAAAAAAACATACTTGATGTATAGAGTAAAAAAAATTGTAACCAACTAATTGAGCCCCATGTAAACACAATTCCGAACTGAGTGAAAATGTGGCTAGTAATGGTCTTAATAATTCATTAAATGAAATTCGCAATCATTATGTAAAGCACTGAATCTGATTAATGTGATTACTTTCAAATTTAAATGTGTGCATTTTGCACAAGTGCTTTTCTGTCAAGATACACAATGATGCAGTGCACAAATGCTTCTTCTAGCTGTCAGATTAATGAGAACATCTGGAGGCTTGTGGTGCTGAGACACACATCATTTAAGACTCACCCCTGCCTGGTGCAATCAGTGTGTGTGTGTGTGTGTAATGAACTTGTTCAGCTGATGAAAAATCTTCACATAAAACTGTGTGTGTGTGTGTGTGTGTGTGTGTGTGTGTGTGTGTGTGTGTGTGTGTGTGTGTGTGTGTGTGTGTGTGTGACTGTGGTGTCCCCACTGTGACCCTTTGATTCTGACATAATTCAGTCTGAAAGCTGACCTGACATTTTGCCATTTCAAAGACAGACTCTGTCAGTACATTGATGTTCCCTCACTGACTTATATAACTCTCTCTCTCTCTCTCTCTCTCTCTCTCTCTATCTCTCTCTCCCCCACACACACAGGAAAGGTGTAAGCGAGGACAGAGTAAGTGCAGAGGACAGAGAGCACGTTAAACGCATCGTCTATTCTGTGGTCTATGGAGCTGGTGAGATCTCGCATGTACTCGTTCTCTCAGTCACATGGTTTAGGTACAGGAAAACCTCAGAGGTACACTCCACTGCCAAAAGTTTGCAGACACCTGACCAGAACACTCGTATCTGCTTGTCATTTTAAATGTATTCCTCCTTTTGGTGTCCAGTTTCCAGGGAAGGATTTTTATTCGAACTTGGAGTCTGGCTGTGGGAGTTACTGCTTTATTTAACCACAAAAACAAAAGCAGGTTTTAATAAGATTTCAGGTTGAAATACAACTGAAATGTACGGACACCTGCAGTGTTTGTTTTATTCTGAAATACCCAGGAATCCCATCGGGGAATCACGACCGGACCAAAAGTGATGTGAAACTACGGCTATTATTAAGCCTAAGACCCTTTTTTAAATAGTGGCTCACAGTCTTTTTGATAAAAACCAGCAGGTACTAAAATAACTCAGTAACTGTTTAACAGTCTTCAGTGTCGTACTCTGCTAAACAGGCTGAAACCGGTCGTCTCATTATCAGATCAGACTGGAAGCCCTGACGATGGGAGAAAGATTATTAGCACATAACCGTTTTAGTACAGACAGGATCTCAGTGACAAATCACAGAATTATTCATTTTTCTTTGGATAGATCACTAAGACAGACTGAAATAAACACTAATTACAATCAGCATGGAAAGAAGTTCAAAGGTTCTAACATACAGTATTGAAGCAGATTGTGTATGCAGAGCTGTTAAAACATTTCAACTTCCTGAAGCTGTAAATGTGACGAGATCAGGCTGTTCATGCGGAATACATTACTGTCTCACTGCGTTTAATTAACTCTATGGCACTTTAACGCTTCATACATTTTAGATTAGTTTTGGGGCTGTTATTAGTGATGGATCCTTATTAAATATATACAGGTCCTTCTCAAAACATTAGCATTTTGTGATAAAGTTCATTATTTTCTGTAATGTACTGATAAACATTAGACTTTCATATATTTTAGATTCATTACACACAACTGAAGTAGTTCAAGCCTTTTATTGTTTTAATATTGATGATTGTGGCATACAGCTCATGAAAACCCAAAATCCCTATCTCAAAAAATTAGCATATTTCGTCCGACCAATAAAAGAAAAGTGTTTTTAATACAAAAAAAAATTCAACCTTCAAATAATTATGTTCAGTTCTGCACTCAATACTTGGTCGGGAATCCTTTTGCAGATTCTTGTGTCTTGTGTCTCTCAACTTTCTCTTCACAACTTTCTATCGCACAGATTCTCTATGGGGTTCAGGTCAGGAGAGTTGGCAGGCCAATTGAGCACAGTAATACCATGGTCAGTAAACCATTTACCAGTGGTTTTGGCACTGTGAGCAGGTGCCAGGTCGTGCTGAAAAATGAAATCTTCATCTCCATAAAGCTTTTCAGCAGATGGAAGCATGAAGTGCTCCAAAATCTCCTGATAGCTAGCTGCATTGACCCTGCCCTTGATAAAACACAGTGGACCAACACCAGCAGCTGACATGGCACCCCAGACCATCACTGACTGTGGGTACTTGACACTGGACTTCAGGCATTTTGGCATTTCCCTCTCCCCAGTCTTCCTCCAGACTCTGGCACCTTGATTTCCGAATGACGTGCAAAATTTGCAACCTGTAGCCCATTTCCTGCACACGCCTGTACACGGTGGCTCTGGATGTTTCTACTCCAGACTCAGTCCACTGCTTCCGCAGGTCCCCCAAGGTCTGGAATCGGTCCTTCTCCACAATCTTCCTCAGGGCCCGGTCACCTCTTCTCGTTGTGCAGCGTTTTCTGCCACACTTTTTCCTTCCCACAGACTTCCCACTGAGGTGCCTTGATACAGCACTCTGGGAACAGCCTATTCGTTCAGAAATGTCTTTCTGTGTCTTACCCTCTTTCTTGAGGGTGTCAATGATGGCCTTCTGGACAGCAGTCAGGTCGGCAGTCTTACCCATGATTGCGGTTTTGAGTAATGAACCAGGCTGGGAGTTTTTAAAAGCCTCAGGAATCTTTTGCAGGTGTTTAGAGTTAATTAGTTGATTCAGATGATTAGGTTAATAGCTCGTTTAGAGAACCTTTTCATGATTTTGGGTTTTCATGAGCTGTATGCCACAATCATCAATATTAAAACAATAAAAGGCTTGAACTACTTCAGTTTGTGTGTAATGAATCTAAAATATATGAAAGTATAATGTTTATCAGTACATTACAGAAGATAATGAACTTTATCACAATATGCTAATTTTTTGAGAAGGACCTGTATTTTAAATTGATGTATATAAAAATATATTTGTCATTACATATTTACAAGTTGATGTTTTTTTCATTCTTCTTCTTTCTCCACCTGCCAATTCCCACCCACCAGCCAGCTCTTTCTTTCCTTTCCTCTGAGACAACTACTAGTCATACTGCAAAGCTTAACACACTCAGAGGAAAGTACTATCTGTCCTCCTCTGCATACACGAGCTCACAACTGCCCACGATTGGCCCATGTCGCTGTTTATTAGCAGGGGAAAGAGAAAAGGCCATTCCTTCCAACCTGAGACCGTGACCAATTACGCTCTCTAGACTCCTGGCTGTGGACTCCTGTGCCGTTCTCCAGACCCGTCATCTCTCTCGTTTTATTTATTTATTTATTTATTTAGGAATAATACATTGTGCCCATTTAGGCACTGAATCTCTGTTAGGGAGGTAATAACTTTTAGATGATTGATTTTGTTTAGCTGTCTAAGATGTTCAAACGTAGTTTAGAATGCAGAACCTTTATGGTAGAAAAACTGTCCAATGTTGTACCTCAGTCATACTCCACACACTAATGTTCAACACTGAGCATACAATGTTGCTCTTGACATTTAAAGTTTTAATGGGCTGACTCTGGTGCATTTTTGCTGAAGCTGTGAAGCTTTATAGCCGCTTCAGAACGTTCAGCTTAGATGAGGATAATCCCTATGATCACATCCAGCTCAGTCAGTGCAGGATCCTCATTCTCACTTAGAGCTGTGGAGTGTGAGCTCTACTGGGTTTTAATGCAGATATACAACATACTCATTTTGACCTTCATTCAGTGCATGTAGTTTAGTGAGTCTGTATTGTTGTTTGTGGGGAAACCAATCAGCCATGTCATGTTCACCACCTGCCAAATGAGTAAATCCCCCATTTTGCCACCAAAATTGTATTATGCTGTGCCACCTTTTTCCACCTTTCTATCAGAACCAGCATTAACATTTTCAGCAATTTGAGCTCCAGTAGCTCTTTTGTTGGATCGGATTTTCCTTCCTTCCGTCCAGCCTTCGACTCCTCACGTGCGTCAGTGAGCCTGTCACTGGTTTCATCAGTTTTCCTTCCTTGTCCTGACCCCCTGCAACCCGGGAACATCTCACAAGAGCTACAGTTTTGGAGCTGCTCTGGCCCAGTTGTCTAGTCATCACAATCTGACCTACAGTATGGCACAGTAGCTGCAGTTACAAATGTAATAACAATGGCACCTGGAAACAGGTGGGATGTATTAAGCAGCAAATTTTTTTTTTTTTCCTGAAGTTGATGTGTTGGAAGCAGAAAAATGGCATGGGCATGCACTAGGATAAGGATTTGAGCGACTTTAACAAGGGCCAAAGTGTGAGGGCTAGACGACTGGGTGAGAGGTTTTTTTTTTTTTTTTTTTGGATGTCCTGGTCTGCAGTGGTCAGGAACCACTGTACTTGAAGAACCTGTTGAACCGGTGAGCAGGGTCATGGGCGGCTGAGACTCGAGTGGGGTTCGCGTGGGCAGTGAAGGCTGGCCTGTGTGGTCCGATCCAATAGAAAAGCCACTGGAGCTCAAATTGCTGAAAAGGTTAATGCTGGATCCAATGGAAAGGTGTCAGGACACCCAGCGTGATACCGTTTAGGAGGCACCTACTCAATATTAGACGAGTGGTCAGGCATAATGTTATGACTGAGGAGTGTATATACTTACGATAGCGATGTTATATCAGGGCAATTGATTCTCAGACCAGGTCTGTGTGCTCCAACCCAAATCACGCGACATGTAGAAATACATTTAGACCATCTCTGACCAGTTTGAGAGACTTGTTGTGGATGAAACTACTGAATGTGGATTCTGATAAAATTTAAAACTACTAACTGTTAACTGGGTTGTCTGTTGCTGTTTGAGCTTATGTTGGTAAACACTCCAACACTTGACACCCTCTTTCTGTCAACAGTTTTTAGCTTTTTGACCTCCTTTTGCACTTCCAATGGGAACCGAGCACGTGTACACAAAAGTCCCTGAAACAGGTACGATAAGATCCTCGAGGAAGCAGAAGGATCATCATGAAAACAAGAGAACCGAGTCATTCACAGATCTCTTTATAACCATGGTAACAGAGTACTAAAAGGAAGCCATACAAGGCACATGCACATTTAAAGGAGAGGGAGTAATGAGCTCATGCGTGCACACGCACTCGCTTGCACAGTTGGGAAATAAAAAAAAATGTAAAACTGTTTGGTGTTAATGAAAGATGATTTAGAGGAGAGGTGTGAGTAAATCAGGTGAAAGGGTGTCTCAGAGGACAGTGTGACTTCACCTAATAAAATGTGGTGTTACACACACACACACACACACACACACACACACACACACACACACACGCACGTTAACAATAACTTGCCATCATTTGAAAGCTGATAGGTCCCTTAAAAGTGTATAAATGGATTCTTTTCAGTCATCAGTAAACATGTCTTTCTACATGCAAGACACACGGACAAGCCATAAGTAAACTAAGATTTCTTCTTTTGTAAACATGAAAGATGTTAGATTAGTGATAAATGGCTTTTTTTCAGCTTAGCTTCAAATAGCTTGTGTAATATAGTATAGTATGTTGTTTGCATCTATACAACTGAGTATCATGATCATGAAAATGGCTTATTACGCTGAATTATCAGATTATCAGTGTGGATGGTAATACGCTAATTTTGAATGCACATAATTCTGAGCAACTAACAGGGATTGCCTTCAGGCATGGTGCATATTCATTGCAGGATTCACCTGCTTTTCGCCCCCCATCCCCCCCCCCCTTCATCTCCCTCAGGCTTTTCCTCATCTCACAAGCTTTTATCCCATCTCATTTCTCCACACTATTGCTGAGTGCAGATGGGCAAATGAGCTTTAGATCACTCGGGGTTAAAAATCTAGTCCTGTTGGCTGGGCAACAGTGGAGCGCCTCTGAAATGGCACAATGTGGTGATGGAGTACAGCTGCTTTAAGCCCTGAACTCTGAGGCGGGAATAGAAATAATAGCTCTGTAATTTTGCCACGGCGTACTAGCCATAGTAGTAGGTGTAGCCATAGCAACACTAGACTAAAATCCTCGTTCTCGCACCCTGCTCAGAGTGCAATATCAATATTTGCAGGATTCCCACATCTTGGGCGAGTATCAACTTGTGTTCCTGTGATTGGGGGAAAAAAGAGAATTAAATCTCATTCAGACTTGCATGCAATATAATAAGAGGAGAAAATGTGTGTAAAGAAGGAATTGCGCTAGTAACTATTCTTAGAAAGTGTTAAAACTGTTGCAATGTGCTGTGCTTTGGTGTAACAGCTACAGAATAAACAGTGTTTAGGGCCTGTAATAGAGACACATGCAAAAACACACATCATATTTCTGCAGTGTGTGAATGTGTGCAGGGTTGCTGGTGTTCTGTAGGAATAAAATTAGTGATGGGGTGAAGTGACGAAGCCCAATGCAAAGCAGAGTGGAGTTGGTGCTTTTTAAGCATTTCTAGATGTATTTAATTGTGTGGAACATCTGTGAAACAAGTTACTCATTCACCAGCCTCTGTGGTTTTGCTTTTTGCTTTTTTTTTTTATTGTAACAACAAAAAGGTGAGCAATCGGGAAACCATAAAGTGCAATTTCCTGAAAACAGTCCTTTGTTCTGATGAGTCCAAAATTGAGATTTGGAGGTCTAACTTCCATGTTTTTTGTTGTTGTTGTTGTTGTTGTTTTATATAAATGTAGAGAGGATGAACAGAGCACCTGAATGTACAGTATGGTTTCCACTGGAACTATCACTGGTTTTCCATCAGGTCCCCAGTCGCGCCTCTAGGTTAAAGAAATTAAAGACGAAAGCTTTATATGTCTGACTGAGAAAATGCTGACACTGGAGACTCGTTAATGTTAAATCTGTTACTATAGAAACAAATAAATATTAGAACGCATAATAGAACATTAACTTAATTGATGTGCAACACTAAAGCCAGTGCTGCTCTTACAGAAAATTGTCACCTTCTGACCAGACAGCTTTGAGAACTGAGGAGGGCCATGATGTTACCCATCAGTTGTTTTGACGTAACCTTTTGTGAGAAAAGTCATCCTATACATTAGTCATGGTTCTCGAATTGCTAAAATAGTTTGTTGCTTTATCCTCTCATTCTCATCAAACAATAGTGATGGACCATGTTGTGTATATAGTATTGCTCGTCTGTCTTTATCTTTGTGTCCAGGAAAGGAGCGTCTCTCTGGTATACTGGGTGTGAGTGCTGAAGAGGCCAGTCGTTTTCAGGACAGTTTCCTCCAGAAGTACAAAGGGGTGCAGGCTTTTATCCAGAGCACCGTGCAGCATTGTCACGAATATGGTGCATGACTTTTGTTACTTTATAATTGCATACAAGTATGAGGACTTGACAGATGGTATTGCACAGGGCATTGGAGGGAGGATTAAGGCAAGCCACAGGTGTGAGCTCACTGTCAATGTGTTCAGTAAAATGTATAAAAATGAAGAAGAGCTCGATATCCTCGATTCTCACATTACATGCTTATATACCTTATAGTGCTCAGTTATTCACTGAAGTATAAAGAACACAGACCATCAATCACTGGCACGCGATGCACACTAGGGGTGGGCGATATAACCAAAATTTTCTATCACAGTAAAAGCAATTTTCTACCTCGATAACAATATATATCACAATATAGCAATTTGTATCTGAAAATGCATAAATAAAAATTAAAACACAAAGAAAATGTTTTACATAATGTAATTTGGCCATATTCATTTGGATGCTTGTATTTCAGATGATAGAAAAGGTTTGACGTGTTTCCACCACTTGTTAAAACAGTGCATTTGCACCTGGCAATCACGTTCGTCTCATTCGTATCACATTTCTTATACCCAAACCAATTCCACACCACAGACGAGGCACCTTTTTTCTTTACAATCTCCTCGTTGTTGGTTTCGTCACATGTAAGTAAACTCACTGCTGCTGCACCGTCTTCTTCCATTGTCAAAGTGTATGTGAAGCCAAACACATCAAAAGTGGGACGAAACCGCGGCACCCGATTGAACCAAATATCTGCGCGGCCCAGTGGACAGCGCAGCGCGACTATCTGGATAGCGCAGAGATGATCTGGTTTATTCGCACAGCTCGGGGGATCGCGCCGCGCGGACCAACTTGAGCAACGGCGCTCGAATCACAAACCTGCGCGACCCACTGTTCTTTATTTAAAAACTATTTATTTAAAATGTCAGGACTGTTTAATATTGTTTCCGCCTTGCCATGCCTGGTTTGTACGTGCGCATCCCAGCGGGGTAAAATGTAATTTGATGGTCTATTTCTATCAGCGTCGCACAGGTTTGTGATTCGAGCAGCGCTGCTCAAGTTGGTCTGCGCTGCGCGATCCACTGGGCTGCGCAGATATTTGTTCTGCTCACGCCGGTTCAATCGGGTGCCACGGTTTCGTCCCACTTTAGATGTGTTTGGCTTCCCATAGAAGTGAATGTGTATTGCGTGGTTACGTAACGTGCAATGTCACATGATCTCAATCGCGATTAAGACGATAGACCAAAATCTCTATCGGTTGACAAATTTCTACCGGTTAACCGTGTATACCGGTGTATCGCCCACCCCTAATGCACACATTTACTCTAAAAAGAGTGTTGATGTGTCCTCAGGGGTTTCCTGATGGTATCTGTAACTAATTAATTTTGCTCACCCCTGCAGTCAAAGGGTTTTGGTTTTAATGGATGTGATGTTCAGTGACCGACTTCATGCCTGGATCAAGAGACAGTGTTACAGGGCTCAGTGCTTAACGCACTGGACTACTGAGTGGAAGGTCCCAGGTTCAAACCCCAACATCACCAAGCTACTGTACCACTGTTGTGCCACTGAGCACGGCCCTTTAACCTTCAACTGCTCAGATGTACAATGAGATAAAAGTCTAAGTCTAGCACTAGCCCCCTCCCTCCCCATCTCGTGCTTCTGAGTGAGAGACCTTCCCACTCTAGTAGAATCCAGTCGAATCATAGCTCCAGCAAGATCAATTGTTGAGGAAAAGAAATGAAACATGAAAACGAGTTATAGAAAACAGATCACGCAAATCTCTTCTCTTTTCTCCCCCTCAATGTGACACTCGTATGTAAATCCGCCTCTATTAATAAAATGTCCCTGAGCTAGAGGTAAAAATGACTAAATCCAAAATTCTAGTAACTGTGTTTGAACTAAGGCCCCGGGTGATCCCTTCATATTTTGTCAGCTCGGAAACTAAATTCCATCATGACATGATCAGTAACCTGACACTGTGCCACTGACAACCGCATACACCCCAGGCATCCAGGCTTTTACTGTGCGTCATGCCAGGACTAGACTGTGAGACCCAAAACTGAGATTTTTTTGAGGCAGAAATAATAAAATAAAATAAGAGGTGCCTTCTCTGTCTTTATATCTATTAAACCTATATGTCAACCGAGCAAAAAAATATTTCTATGACTGACCCCCCAAAATGATGTGATTTTATAAAGATAGACCTTCAGGCTGCAGATCACAGCACAGTTGAACACACACCGGGTGGTAGATTTTTGTCTGGTGGTTTTGACAGCACTCTCCAACATCATCAAAACACCAACCGATCCAATACATTGTGCACAAATATAGTCAATGATAAAAATCTGTTTGATTTCTATGAAAGCCTGGCATCTTCTGTGATCATCTCCCACTCCATCAGAGGGAGATGATGAAGTTGAAACGCAGGTCTCCTGGTGTTATGATCCAGTTGCACAGGGTTAAAGATCAGGGGATGGCCACACACACACACACACACACACACACACACACACACACACACACACACACACACACACGCCAATACAGCAAAGCTTTCACTAAAACAAATTTACACATTCCTGTATTTATGGCATAATTGCTCATCTGTCTATTGTCGCCATCACATACACACACACACACACACACACACACACACGTGAGCCATTGTGACCTGTAGCCCCAGGACATCACTGTGGTTCTGGGAAAGAGATTTGTCCAAGTACAGCAACCTCTGACTCATTTTAGAGGAGGCTTTAACAGTAAAGGCCTTTTATCCGTTTGGAATGCACAGTGAGGTAAAAGGTACAGCAGCATGTGCATCGGTCCTACTCAATTTGACAACGCGTGAGACAAAAGTTTTGGACTGTGTGTGTGTTTTGTGCACCTAGGTTATGTAAAGTCCTTAATGGGCCGGCGCCGTTCCCTCCCTCATATCCATTCAACAGACTGGGGCATCCGGAACCAGGCAGAAAGACAAGCCGTCAACTTTGTTGTGCAAGGTAGTGTAGTGTGGCATTGTGCGTGCGGTCTCATAAAACACAGTGAGGCGTTTCAAATATGTAAAGAGCTGTCGGGTGTTTGCTCCTTCCCAACAACTCTCTCTTAAGTAAGACCACTTGATGGACATTTAGGCTGTTCATGCAGCAGTTACAATGACGTACAACTGTTGCACTCAACAGTGGAGGTGCTAGGACGAAACAAAAATGTGCGTTTCCATGACAACATTAGTAATATAACCAAATAGCCTAGTCTTATAAAGGTAGAAGCATGTAATTGTATACCATCTGATGTTGGATTCTGTAGCATTACAGTTTCCCTACACTGGCGCTGCCTCATGGTGTCCTGTTAACACCTTTCCCCCTTTACATCATCATCATCGAGTACCAGTCCAAAGTTTGGACACAAGTTTGTATTTATTTTCTATATTCTAGAACAACTAAATTATGAAATAACACACATGGCATTGGGTAATTCAGTAACAACAACTAGGGTGGTGTGTAAAAAAGCACATGTACAGTATGTGGATATTATCTAGAAATTGGATGAAGAGAGTGCAATTTCAACACAGGGTAAAATTATGTGGCCATCAATTTGTCGTGTGTGTTAATCAGGTTCTGCTGCAGATCTCTGTAAAATGGCCATGATACACATCTGTTCACTTGTGGCTTCTTCCAGCACTCTGAGCGCCAGGTATGTCCATCCGCTCCAACAGTCCATCAGTCTGCTCTCGTT
The DNA here is from genome assembly GCA_030522415.1 of Channallabes apus. NCBI lineage: Eukaryota > Metazoa > Chordata > Actinopteri > Siluriformes > Clariidae > Channallabes > Channallabes apus. Next base: position 37,071,905 of record CM060108.1, read on the forward strand.
TATCCTCGCTCTCTTCCTCATCTTCCTTTTTAAATCTGTTTACAATCCCATCTCTAACATTTAATCTGTAATTAATTTTCCAATACATACTTTACCAGCGTGTTAAAGTTCTCAGTCCAGCCTGTGTTTGTCACGAGGCCTTTTACTTTTCACTCTGTATCTTTATGTCCAGCTCTCCATTACACCTTCTACTTCCATTAGGACACCTTTATGTTCTTTGCCCTTGTTTCCCCTTCACGCTTCATTGGACTTTTTTTTTTTCTCTCTCCATCTATCGTTTCTTTACCGTCGTCAGACTCCATGTCAAGATGGATTAAAAATCTAAGCAGTGACCCACAGAGATGTTCACTTACAAATGCACTCTGCCCACTGATCTAATAATACCGCTGGTTGCAATCTAGATTGTAGAGAGTAGTTCCAACCCACTTACTGGATATCTGTCTTAGACTGAAAGGATCTTTCAGCTTATTTCTTACATTTTTATTGTATCCTTATTCGCACATACTAAAGGTGCATTAAGTAGCCTGTGATAAAGACACAGCTTCCCTTCAACAGATAAGGTTTTTAGTTTTCCTATCTGCAGCATTTAAGGTGAATTGAGGTGTACATTTATTTATTTTTTTTACCCTCTGTGTCTGTGTGCTCAGGCTGGTGGCTCAGATCCATGATGAATTGCTCTTTGAGGTAGAGGACACACAGGTGGAGGACTTTGCAGGTTAGCTTAAGACACTACTTACTGAGCGTTCAGATCTAGTGAGTCCTGCTTGAACTTTTTATGTTCTGAATGAAAAACTGTGTCTTTGTCTAGAGCTGGTGAAAAACACAATGGAGTCCCTTCAGCACATCAGTTGTCTTGGAGTCAGTCTTACAGTGAGTAATGTCCATAGTAATGTCATTATAATCAAACGTACATCAAAGTAACATTTTAAATACTGCAAATAAAAAACAAATACACTGTGAATACAGTTACAACGGGGCGTTTGTGTCAAACTGGGTCTTCTCATTGTGCAGAATAACAGAACAGAGGAATAAGAGGAAAAACTATCTTTATTTCTCTATATAATCCCCTGCTAAGCTAACGCACTTATCCCAGTGTTTCACTAGTGCTTGGATATGTCTGAAATGCTGGCCTCCCAGGAAGCCCTTTAATGGCCCAAACATGTGGATATTTCTTGGAGCGAGGTCAGTCAATAACTCCCAGCTGGCGTCCTGTAATGTGTAAAGTGGTGTTGGTGAATGATTGCGTGTACGCTTCCCTCAGACAGCTGCGTCTCTTCTGCAATCGGCAACAAATTACCTGTGGATTTTCAAGGATCTGGCGTTTCCCCTTACTGAATGTTCACATGGATGGTTTGCAGTGGGCTCCGAGCCGCCCCGACCGCGATCATCATCCACAAACATTCAACCTTCTTTAGAACGTTTCCGCTATTCAATTGTTGTACCGCGGCTAAGAGTCTCATCACCGTATTGTGTTTAAAGTCTTCTGTAAATGTCAGATATGCCTTTGTTCATGAGAAATTCTGCTCACAAATCCCGTTTTGACTTGAACGCCTCTTGTAGGATGAGTTATAACATTAACCTGCTGTTATTATTTTCTCCTGTGTATTTGTGAAAGCCTGATATAACTAGTTTATTGCTGTTCAAACATAAATCATTAGTACTTCAAGCAACAGGACACTTTTCAAGCAAAATGGCACTTCTTTGAATTCTCTCCTTTTCCTTCATGTAAAAACACTGTTGCGCTGTCTGTAAAAATTGTTTACACGCATAAGATGTCTCTGTACATCTTTAGGGCTCCAAAGAAAGTTTCAGACAGACAGACAGACAGCAGCTCTGGTGTACGTCTGCTTTCAAACTGAAAAAAGCTACAGGAAATAAAACCTAAAAGAGGGTTTGGGTTCCAGTCCCAGCCAACATCCCATACCTAGTGTGGAGGACACTCGTAACGCCAGGTCCCAAACCTAGATTAAACAATGGAGGGTTGTGTGAGGAAGGGCTGATGATTTGCTGCTGCTGTCCATATTGAGAGCAGCCAAAAGAAACAAGACCATCAACATGACAACTGAAGGTTTTATCAAAGAGGCTTCATTCATTGTGACTAAAATTAAACGGGGATTAAATCCGAGTGCGTGATGGAAACTTCCTCAATAGCCTGAACTAATAATAAACGTTTTTGTTAGTTAAATTAAAGAACTTTGTTCATGGTAAGTCCTTTCGAATTACAAAGACTGAATAATAAGCATGGTGACGTAATGATTAGCGAAATCGGTGTAGAGAATGAGTGATAAGTGAATGAAGATAAGTGACCTGAGAAATGTTTGATCTTTTGATTTCATTGAGGGATAAACCAGATACTTATGGAAAATGTATCATGTTGATGAAAAGATTTCTGTATTTGATGAAATTCTGGGGAAATTGTCTATTTAACGCTTCACATGCTCAAATCTCACACGCTCAGAACGTTTGTACTGGCCGTCTACACCGCTTTTTAAAATTCTCTTGGAATGTGTTGGCTGATCGAGCTCATTAGCACACTAATGTACACAAATAATTGCTCGAGGCAACCATTTCATTAATCAGTCAATGATCCAACAGTTTATTGCCTCATTAACCATGGAGGTGCTCGGGTCCCTGTGTGTGTGCCCCTGTGTGTGTGCCCCTGTGCGTGTGCCCCTGTGCGTGTGCCCCTGTGCGTGTGCCCCTGTGTGTGTGCCTGTGTGTGTGTGCCCCTGTGTGTGTGCCTGTGTGTGTGTGCTAATGGATCGATGCAGGCTGCAGGAAACAGTGATTAGTGAACACCGCTCTGTCGATCTGATAGAGATGTCTGTGTGTGTGTGTGTGTGTGTAGGTTCCTCTGAAGGTCTCCGTGTCTACAGGACGTTCGTGGGGCTCCATGTGTGAAGTCGGTCTCCCCCACGCTGCGACCACACACCAGTCTGTTTGAGCCGCTTTGAGGTTTCTCAGTGCCAATGTGTTTCTCTGCCTCTTGTTCTCTTCATTGATTGTTCACTGCCTCATTGTGCTTCTCGTTTTCAGAGGCTCGTTTCTGCAGGTCTTTTTGCATCTCTCTCTCTCTGTCTCTCTCTCTGTCTCTCTCTCTGTCTCTCTCTCTGTCTCTATGTGTCTCTCTCTCTTTCTCATCCTGCCCCTCTCATTTCTTCTCATCTTCTCTAGGTCTTTCTCTGAGCTGAAACCCATCTCCATGGAAACTGGGCTGCTGCAGCTCCCGGTTCTCGTTCCTCGCTTGCTGTATCCGGGGGCAACCGTAGAAGCCTAGACTGGATTGTGCCAGTTTGAGCCTTTCTCTTTCTTCATGAATTTGTCTCCTTTCACCACTACTAATCCATTTTTGTTCTGTACCCTGCTCTCTGTCCATCTCTCATCCAGTCCAACTTGCATGTTCATCGAACTTTTTGTACTCGTCATTGATTTATCTGTTCACTTAAGGATTTTAACAGTCATTCAGTCTATTATCGTCCATGTTTTAACAAGATATGTTCCGAGTTCAACCGAACATAAGTTCACTGAAAATGTTACAGTGCCAGTTTTATATCAAAGTGCCCTTATGTCTGCCTTCTCTTACTGCAGTTTCTTCGTCATTTCAGTAGTGATATTATTACCATAGTGGGTTACCGTAAAAGAGACCTGAACTATTCTTATATCACATTCAATAAAATTTCTTGCATCTCAGCCACTTTCTCAGTAACTGATTTAAGATATGAACAGAGTGCAGCTGTTTTTACAGTACAATTACACTGTCCTGTCCTCATATACATATACACACACACACACTTAGAAGGCAATGCCAAGCACTCAGTCCCAGTTACTCAGTCTGGCAAAAGGGTCATCTCACATATTTCCTCATTTAAAAATGTTACGATTACACCGGAGCCTTTTTAAAGGGTCCACCAACAAGGATATGGGCCAGAGGTAGCTCAGTGGTTAAGGCATTGGACTACGGTTCGGAAGATCCCAGGTTCAAACCCCACAACCACCAAGTTGCCACTGTTGGGCCCTTGAGCAAGGCCCTTAACCCTCAACTGCTCAGATGTGTAATGAGATAAAAATGCAAGTCACTCTGGATAAGAGCGTCTGCCAAATGCCTAAATGGATAGTAATTAAATTCACATTAATATGATAAATTAATTGTACCTAATGTCATATATATATATCCCTTTCAGTCTGGATATCATTAATGAGTTAAAATGTATTTTGTTGGGGGGAAAAAAGCATAAGCAAAATACAAGCTTAACTGTTTTTAATTAATACAGTATGTACAGCCATTTCTTTTTGTAATGCAGGATCTCCTTTCTTTACATCTTTACAATGCTCCCATTTGTTAAGCAAAAAATAAAAATAAAAATTACAGCAGTTGAAAAAAAAAAAAAAAAAAGAACATTGAAAGAAACCGAGACGTCTTAATAATGACAGACCCTGAAGGATCCAGGTGATCACTGCAGCCACACACAAGTTTTTAAACCAGGCCTTTTGCTCATCATTCCCTAAAGACACCTATTCTACCCCTCCCCCCCCTCACTTTTTACCCCTTACTTGTCCTGCTTGTTGGCATATTTAACGCACGTGCCAAGCGCCCAACCCGACCCCATGATCCAGGTGACCTGCTCCCTCGAGTGGTTGCATATATTTATCTGCTGTGCTTGGAGTGGGCTTGTTTCCATAGTGACCGTCAGACAGGAACTGGACCAAAAAAGACAGAAACCCACAGATTACCAGTGCTGATGTGTAAAGAGGATTTTCTAGAATATTCCCTACTAACCAGTTACAGGGAAACGAAACCGCTATAAAGCACCACTCGAACCACAGGAAGCAAAGAAGATACAGTTTCTTTTTTCAGCGTGGGAATTATATTTTAAAATACTGGAGTTTAACTTCGGTTTGCTACAGCAGTAACAGTTTACTGCAAACACCAAAGGCCCGAGTTTGTCGTGTACCGAGGAGATGTCCGTCTCTCTGAAAGCTGTTCTCACTTCAGTGTGTGCTGTTGGTTGTGGAATACAATTGTGTGTCTCAGTTTGCAGGTCAGTTTTTGTAAACATCCAAAGATATCATTTCTGTTATAAAAGGATCAGAAAATATCCCTATTTACAGTAAATTACACTTTACAACTTTACACTTAACAAAATGCTTTTAAAAATAAATAAAAAAAAACTAATTCCTTGTTCTTTATAAGAAAAATCGTTCGTCTCCGACGTTAAACTGTGCATCATTTGGTTAACGTGTTGCTACTTTTCAACGTTCAAAAGCTTAAAAAGTTCACTTCTCTCTCTTTTTTTTTTTTTTTTTTCAGTGCTGAAAGAGACTGTGTGTGTCGAGGTTGGGACGCTGAATTGACGCCGACCGAGAAAGAGATTCGAATCTGGAACAGCTTTCAGAGGGCATGTAGCATCGCTCTGTACAGTGCGCTTGAGTGGTCACTTCTTTCCATGGGCTGCCAAACTGTACAAAACATTCTATACACTAATTCATCATCAATCATCTTCACATTATATATATATAAAAAAAATCACAATAGAAAGGTAGAAAAGGGAAAAAAAAATCAGTTTAGAGTCATGCCCAACAATCTCTCCACCTGCCAGTGGTAATGCTCACCTCCAGTACAGCATTAGGGCTAGAAAATAAATGCAGCATTTTTACCTCTGAATTCCTTACGTTTAACCTCCTCACGTGTGCATTTTATTGCTCGGTTAGATGGCACAAGGGCTTGATCTCCAAATGATTTCCAAGTGTTAAGAACATCGAAGAAAAAAAAATGCAGCAAAAACCACCTTTGGCAAATTCAGCCTTATGAAAAAAGGTTTCTCGTGAATACATTTTTTATCATACATTTGCATATGGTACATACTTGTTATTAGCAAAAAAGCAGTAAATATAACTTCAAAATAAATTCAGAAAAATAAAAAGTACAATTTGTTACAAGTGCTTCTGCATTCTTGGCACCTCCAGCCATAATCAAGAGAGTGCTTTTAACCAGAAGAGTAAACAGGGGAGGTAGGAAGGGGATCCAGCCTTTAGCTTGTACCAAAATTCCCCTCTAGGGAGGCGTACTGTGAAAGCAAGGCACTCAAGGCTGCCTTCCACCGTGTGTATCCCCCCCTCGTGCTCTTAAAAGTGGAACATTCCTGTAGCAGCCATCTTCTCATGCAGGTCACAGGTCTTCTGAAAGCTTTGCATTATCAGTCATTTCCAGACACTGGATAATTATGTACAAAAGACACGCTTGAATGCTGAAAAACGGGGATCGGGGAGGGGAGCGTTGTAGTTGCTCATAAAAGTTTCATTGATTCAATTAGTAGGAATTCCATTTTTTTGACCGTTTTAAAACGAACATCTGTGATTCTTATTAAAACTGTTAATGAACTCTAGGAATTTCCCATGCTTTCTTTTCACAAGCTTTCCACAACTGAGAACGTTCGTCCATCCATCCATCCACTCAGCCTTTAACTAGTACAGCTGTCATTGTGTCGTCATCCTGGAATCCTAGCAGCTTAACCTTTTGCATGGGCAAGACATTCCTTACTCATGCAAAGCCCAGTAACACATCTAAGGACTTTATCACTAGACATGATGTACAGAAGGATTGTTTTTTTGTTTGTTTGTTTTTTCACATGTAGCTATCATGTAGCTGACAAATTAGACCAGCAGTAAAGCAGTATTTAGTGTTATTTAGCCTGACTCTCACTCCAGAAGCTTTACATTACATCACAGCTTGCCATTTACATTCAATCTTCAACATCTGCCAACATCACCTTAGACATGTACTGCAAAAAAAAAACTTTGAGAAAAGAAATTATAATAATAACGTGCAGCAAATATGCACTTGGCTCAACACATCTACACTGTCTGTGTATGTGGGTTTGGGATTCAGGTTCAAGTAAAGGAAACTTTTGTACAGAAATGACACTGATATATTCGGGAGCTACATGCAGGTTTTATTTATTCTTCAATACCATCATGTGACCGCCCAAATCCAGGCTGAGTGAAGTTAGCTGTCTATAAACTGGTTTAATCCATACATCTGTTTAGAAATATTCTTAATATTTCTTAACAGACATTCAATAGTTCAATAACCAGATTTGCATTAGTGCAAAATTGGGCAACACTGAACAAATATACTTCAAAAATATATTCATGCAAGCATTCTCACATTTCTTTAGCTTTGTTTCAACACCTATAGATAATCCTCATCACTTGCTTGGTTATTTTTTATTTTTTTTACATGCAGCTCATTTATGTGAATTTCGCAGCCTCGAGTTCTCCGCAGCGGTCCTATCTCTGTATCCCACACCAGTCCGGTTTATCTGTCTCCTTTTCTTTTTCCGAGTTAAAACGATTCTTCATGGTGTTAACACAACATGGTGTTAATGCGTCTGGTACTGTATGTATTGTATGCTGTTCTGATTTAATGAGCGAGTCAGAGTCTGTTCATTTGGTGATTTATACATTTAAGCTCCTCTGATTTCATCAAGTGAGTTGTCCAGGTGTTTACACTGAGAAGCTCATTTAATATCTTGTAATATACAGTAGAATGTAATGCTGCATTTAGCTGGGTTAGCTTTTGTATTTTTTTTTTTTTTATGGGCTTCTTATTGTAAACAGGATATTCATCACTCCAGTAGTAAAAGGTAAAAGCAAATTGTAAATGTTTTCATGTTAAACAAATAACAATAACAAAAATAAATAAATAAATCTAATTAGAACTCCACTGTTAAGACGATTTGATAGATCGTTTTCTTAAACATTTTTCATTCAGAGTCATGTCTCATGCAAAACAGCAGTTTTCTTTTAACAACGACACATTGTTATATGTTCAGCTAAAAAAGAAGCTTGTTCTACATATTAATTATTTTTTGTTTTTAACAGAATTACATCATTTCCAGGGCAGGCACCGTACGTACGAACCAGGTACAGAGGCATGCCACATATTTGCATTGCTTTTGCATTCTACTTTTGGCAACTGTGATGTCATCGAAGCAGCGAGTCGCGTTTCTTACGTCATACACTAAACCTTTTTGAAATTTTTTATTTAATCGATCCGTCGTCTTTGAGTTACTCGACTTGGCTCCCGAATGGTTCGCGCTGCTTCTGTGACACCACAGAGGGGTTTGTAAGAGTCGTACAAGCTCGAATGGAGATAGAAGCAGCGCGACAAGGCTCAGTGGCGCATGCAAAGATGGGGTATTATGGGGTTACGGTGTGGGAGGGTCTGGCCCAGGGCTGCAGTCAGTTTCATGGATGGGTAAAAGTCAAGTCAGGGAAAATTAGCAAGGGTCAGGGGTCTGTTTTTGTTTTTTTTGTTGCTTTTTTGATTGTTTTTGTAGTTTTTTTCCACTATGTTACTTCGGTTTTAGTTTTTAACTTTATACAAGAACATTTGACAAATGAGGCTCGTTGTGGCTTGTATCTCTCCCATTGCTGGTACTGACATAGGAGAATGGATATGGTGAGAGATTTTCCTTTAAATCTGTTATAGATATGTATTTAAGTGTTTCACATTTACATTTTCCATATTTAGTTAAAATAGAAATGCAGTCAGTTTCTCCAAATCCGAATTTTGTGCTCACATTTGTGTCGGACCAACAAATACAGCGATATTAGACGCCAATCACGTTTATTAATCCTGCAGCAGTATCGTTTTGCATCGGGCAATATTGGTAATATTTAAATGGACATTTGGAATGTGGGTTTTCGGGGGGTTTTTATGCGAATGTCAAATCAAAATTTCACTGACTGCAATTTAATATTTTGTTAATCTAGGTTAATTAACTCACATTTAAACAAGTAGGTATTTTAGTAAGATTAAGACATAACACAATATAGACCTTATACAGCAATACAGTCTGTGCAACATCTGATCTGTTCCAGCGACAAAAAAAAAGAGAAAATTGAGAGACCGGTCTGTAATTAAAACCAAAAAACAGGATATAAGGAGGCAAAATATGAGTTACTATATATGTATTGTAGGATATCTTCTGTAAAGTAAAACCAGCACGTGTGTGTGTGAGAGAGAGAGAGAGTAACTCCGAGTTAAAGTCTGCACTATTAAACTAGGAGTAACTTCACTAAGTGCTAACTTTACCGCTGTTTCTTTCTCTCTTCTTGCTCTCAAGACATAAAAACAACTTACTGTGCTTTAATCAATAGACCCGTTAGAGTCATTACCAGTCTTTCTCAACCTGTGTGTGTGTACATTTTAGTAGAGTAGTGTGACTTTGGAAAGAGAATCTTTACTGCATTCATTCTTCTCTCCTCTGTACACACTCCTCCATTCATTCTGTCATCTTTGAGAAATAGTCAGTGCTAGCTATCAGATCAGCCCTTACAACAGATTTAAAGAGAGTCTGACGGACCGACCAACTGCCTTGGTTCATTGTGTGGCATTTAACTCGTTAAACTAAGGCCGTTATTGTTACTTTTGTGTGTGTGTGTTTGTGTGTGTATACATACATACAGTACATACATACATAAACACACACACTATTTTGGAGGTTCAGGCGATATTGGTAAAAAAAAAAAAGATGATGGAAAAAGTAAAATAATTAAAGAATGACTGAAAATAGTGGTAGAAATAACATTTGTAATAAAAAAAATACTAATAACCTAAGGTTTAAGAGGTGGATTGGGTTTAAGTGTTTTAAGGGTTGTGGTCGGTGTTCATTCTCTCACTCGCTTTCCTACGTCCTCATTCGCTCACGCTTTCGTTCGACCTCGCGCTCCCTCTCACTCTTCGTGGAGCTGTAGCCGGTAGCTGCTGTAGCGGATCTGGAAGAAGAGCCTTTCCATCGGCGAGCGGCTCATTCCCGGCAGAGAGTAGTTCTCACTCTCTCCCACCTTTTGAAAACCCAACGATTCGTAAAGCTTGTGGGCGGCCATCTTGACCGCCGTCGTCCCCAGAACCACGGCCGAGTAGTTGTTGAGCATGGCGAACTCCAGGACCCGTCGCCCCAGCACCTTGGCGATGCCCTTCCCGCGGAATCGGGAGTCCACAGACATGCGGCGCAGCTCCACCGTGTTGTCGTCTTCCCGTCCCTGTGCCGCGACGATGCCCACCACCTGACCGTCCAGCACTGCCACCCAGAATCGGGAACCTGCAGAGACACGACCGCAAACAACTCAGCATTCGCTCGACGAAGCAGTTCCAACTAGAAGACACATTTAGACAGTTTTTACTAATACGTTACAGGATGATAAAGTCCATACATCCATGCTTACATAATCCTAACAGAACTGTAGAAACAGTAGAAACAGAGACCTGTATGTGAAGGAGCCACGGTGCTGTCACCCTATAACGAAATTCAGAGAGACTGGACTCATCGCTTTGAAATGTAAATGTCTTAAGCACTATTCAGACAGGATAAGATTTCCAGACAGGACCCGTGTCTGTTACACAACGTGTCCTGCAGTAATTATGATGGATTCATACAGGGTGAGTGATTTCCATATAAAACAGACATGAAATGTGTGTACACCAATACAGCTCATTTAAATACAGACTGATTATTTTGACCTTTATCATACGAGTCGATCCTGGTTGATCATTAGTAAATCACATGACTGTACCCTATATGTGGCCTTTACCTGTGCTAGGAAATAATTTACCTAACCCCGCCCCCCTCCCCTCCCCCGGAGGCATGGCTTCTCTGATGAGTCCTTTTAGAGACTGTGTAAAATGTAAACTAGTCTGATTAGGACTCTAATCAAATCTCAACTGTAACATGAGACCCAAAAGAAGACTTTTATTATTGCTGAAGATGCATATTTGTGACTGTAAAGTTCAAACAAATTATGGCTGTATCCCTTTAAAAAAAAAAAAAGATTTTGTTTTTGTTTGTTCGGTTGGTCACTCAAACATTTAACAGTCGGGGTTCGCGCTGTGATAACAGGAATCAGGAGTCAAAACGGTTAAACCTCTCCTAAGATTGCTCAGCTGTTATGCTTTAATCGTCATGGTGTCTGTCTGAATGTAAATCCTAAAGATCACATCCTCTCTGATACAGTAAGAAAGGCACGGGGTGAATAAAGTCAAAAAAGATCTTCACTGGCATCATCAAGCCATCAGCAACTTGGCACAAAATCATTCTGACAATCACTAGCAGTGCATCTGAGACTCGAGATATTCTAATTCAGTTTTATTAAAAAACAAAAAAAATCAAATAAAGCTGTCAGTAATCTGTCTTTTTTAAATGAGATCACACAACATTCTGTGTGTAATGAGAGAACCTCCGTCTCAGGGGACTAAATTAGTCGAGGCTGCAAAGTGCAGATGCATCGAGACCCAGCTGTTTCTATTATGTCTGTGTCCAGGGTGCAGGGATTAAACCAGACAGGAGGTGCTGAACATCTCCTGTCACCTCAGTGATAAGGGGGACTGTGCAGAGTTTGGGTGGGCGTGGTGTGTGTCAGGTCTGAGGCAGTGATTGCCATCTGCTTTGTTGGAACCTATCCCAGGAAAACCATATCTATGACTGGGGTGTTTATTTGGAGCTGCTACTACGTGTGCATTTAACATAATAAGAGCATGTTAGTGCTGAAAACCACCGTGGTCTGCAAAGACGTATAGAATGGATGGAATAAAGATGGACTGGAACATGACTAATGAAATAAAGATCTTACTGGAACTCGAGCGAGGAGGGTTGGCATGAAACTGATACCATGCATCCAATGTATATGGGGGGGGTGTTGTTTAAGAAGAATGAGGCATACTATTGGTCACGAATTGTTTTTCTAAATACAGTATTTTTAAAATGGCTATATTTTCTTAGGTCACTTCTCCATATTCCAAAACCACTATGATTGTTATAGGAGAGGAGTGTCAGGCACAAGCAATCCCCAAAATCAAGACCCTGTTATCTCGTAAACCATGCTACTTATTAATCAGATTCATACACTTCTATTAACATGAAACATTTTTAGAGGGAAGATTTTTCAGTCACACCCTCATACTGATTAGAAAAGCTTTCATTACAGATGATCTTAAACGGTGCATTTATAAAAATTCTTGCACATTATTACTCATGTATTATACTTTATGCTCCGTACACTGCAACATGCTGCATGTCTGCAGTCGTTCAGGCTCCTCCCCCTATGTGGGTGGGCCACAGGAAGCGGAGTGTGATAATATGGATCAGCCCATCACTTTCACTCCAGCAAGGCCGAGTCAGCGCTTTCACACCATCATACCACACACCCACGTGTACATATGGCCTAATACACACAGCAGTGTGTTATACAGTTTAGGCGCACACACACACACACACACACACACACACACACGCTGTTCTATATCAGTGTTCTCAGCACAAACTCGGAAAGATAAACCATGATGGGTTAGAGTTGTCCATCTGATCCTCCCTCATGAGCTCTTCCTCTGTATCGCTATCGCATCTCACACACCCACTTGTGCACTCGCACACAATACTTCAAGGGTAAGTAGGTGTGTTAGTTTGTTAGACTGAAAATATCAATATCTGTGCACTGCAGCTTTTTACTGCCCCCACTTTTCCTGTTGAACACACACACACACACACACACCATCGCAGATCTTCTACAGCGCTTCACTTATGTGTCAGTCCACAGATTTATTATTATTATTATTATTTAAATACTGTTATAAATTAGAAGACTGTCTGGCACTTTCTTGCAGCGTTATTCCTCTTGTGTGTGAGTGAAATAAAACACCAATGTAGCTAATGTTATTTGAGCTTGATTGTGCGTGTGAGAGGAGAGTCAGGCGCAGGCAATCCCCGAAATCAAGACCATACTTCACCTATTCCACAGGTTGCTGGCTTATTCCCAGGCACTTTGCCTTATTACCGTGTAGTAATAGCGTCGTAAGAGCTGATGCTTTGAAACGCACATTGCCCCAGACTTTATCCATTTACTATCTTTTGAACTTGGTTGAAAAACAAAAACATCATAGGTGAATGTAAATCTCACTGATTTGTGCAGGCTTTATGTCAGGTTCGGCTACATTCCATGGCTTCATCCAACTTTGCCTGAGAGACCCTCCTGATCCTCCTTTTGCCTGAAGTCTTTACATGTCTAAAAGTCAGTAACCACACCTTTAAAGACTCTTGGGAAAACTCAAATGTTAGCGTTTTCCCCACAAATAACGTCAACTCCTGAGCAGATACGAGAACGACTTGACTGTCATGGAAGACGTGGCTGGTGGGTTCGATTATCATATATCGTTATTCCTGACTTGAACTCCTGATTTTCGCTTACATTCCTATAGTTATTGCTCTATTACATGTTCTGTTCTTAAACGTTCTTCCATTATGCATCCATTATCAGTGCAGCATTATTCTTCCTGCCCTGTGAACCAACAGATTAGCTCTCTGTAAAGCTAATCAAAGGAAACTGAAAAGAAATGGAAGGCTGCAACATTAAAGGAACATCTCTCGCTCTCTTGCCCTCTCTCTCGCTCTCACTCTGAGCCTGACAGATAATTCAGTTAGTCCTATGCCACAGCTTAGCAAAGAGATGGAGAGACTCAGGCTTCCACATTAACAAAGAGAGATGGAGACAGTCAGTGAGAGAGGTCCCTCTGGGAGATTTCTTTGTCTGCATGCTGCCAGTATGCAAAATCATTTCACAGCTTCTTCTCCATTCCATCCCCCATCTTCTGACCCAACACTCACTTCCCTTCCTCCTTATATCTGTGCTAAAATAGGAAACCTGTACCAGGCTGATATTCTGAGGAGAATGATCAGGTGGTATCCTTAAGGAGACAAATACAACAGACTCTGCTTTTTCGCTTTTCTTTGATCAAAGTCTCATCAGTGGTGTGGAGTTTACAGTGTTACTACAGCGTTAGCTCGATAGCAACCACTGAGAATAAAAGGGCCGATATTATAGACTTCACTGGGAACTGCAGGAAGCCGCCTGATGTACCGTGTGCTAGACTTTAGCTGGAGTCGTGGATGCTGATTTCCCCAGGAGGGGATGTATTATTTGAGTGATCTCTCTCTCCCGCTGGTAGACATACGGAAATAGAAAGGATTCAGGAACCAAAAAAAAAGGCGGCCTGCTGTTATGCATAAGCACAAACCCTCATACATGTTCTTTTGTTATGAACTTGGCCTTTAAGAAAAATGAGGTTTCTCCTTTGTCCAGATATTAATGGTGCTGATAAGATTAGAGTATGGATTGGTTAAATCATGCAGAGACCGGATGATGTACGACATGGACCACTCGACCTGACTCAGCCTCCAGGGATTTGCTGCTGATTTGTTGCTCCGACACACACGTGTCATCATAAAGCGCAAGCTGTTTGTGAGCCGTAGTGTGTACATTCCCTGTTAACTGATTAATAATTATTAATAATTAGCACATGGGAAGATAATCAACACCATTTCATCTACTGGATGACTTGCAAACTAGAGTGACGCATCAGCATGAAAACAACGGGCAGTCACTCATGAATTTGCAAAGATCTGCACAGGAGTAGCACTCAGAATAGACTACTTTATTATTGTTCATACGGCTCCCTAATAATGTCTAATTACAGTAATATCTTCGCCATGCAATCATACGGATTAAATGCTGAATCATTTCCTTGATCAGGACTCTTGCTCTGGTCTGAAACTAGAAAGCATGGGCACGAGTCTAAAATTAAACTGAGCTAAATGGGTGCTTGGTAATGTTTCGAGCAGAAACCAGTACTTTCATGTGGCAGTAAAGAGTGCTTGAGCTATATATATATATATATATATATATATACACACACACACACACACACACATTACCCCCCCCCCCCATCGATCGATAGATTTATGAGCAGTGAGCCAGGTCTGAGCTGCTACATATTTAATAAGTCAATTGCATTAAAGCAGCAATTCAGACAGTTAACTCGTACGGATCTGCCATAGACAGGAATTTGTGTATATTTGTGTAAAAAAAATTTTTTACTAAAAGTGAGATGTACTAGCTGGGTAATCATTGTGGAAATAAAATAAAAAATTAATACATTTAAAGTTGAGCATATTAACAATACAAAGCCTGTCAGTTAACTATTAGGACAAAAAAGTTAATCGTAATCCAGGTAAAATATTGAATTAATCATGATATTGATTTGGGATCAAGAGCACTAACGGCTTGTGTAGTTTATTCTCAATCGTGTTGACAAATGATGGTGCGGATTTAAACAAGACAGACCCTGTACTATATGTGATCTGGCCAAGTTTAGATTTTGTGATTAAGGATTGAGATCTGGTTAAGATTGTCAAGTTCAGGCCACACCCACTTTTAAATACAGATACAGACAGACATAAATACTTGGGAAAACTAAACAGGTAGAGACAAGCATGTGATAACAGCACAACATTTTGGATTTTCTCATTTTTTAGTGCCCTTTTTTGCTCAATTAACTCTAATTTGTTTTGAATTTAGTTAATTTATCCTTTTGGATACAAATCTTGTCTGTTCGAAACACAAAAGAACTTGTTTCCAACCTCTACTTGTTTTCACAACCGTGTGTTCCCCTTACCTGTGGGCTTCATGTAGTACGCCTCAATATCGGCCATATCTGTGTGAAGTGCGCAGTCCAAGTAGTTGAGGATGACTTTTCTGCTATAGTAATAGCGTGCTCCCATTAGAATGAAAGGTGTGCAGCATGTCAGCATGATGGACTTGGTCATAACATAGCACAATACTATGGAGAAATGGAAGAAAAATAAACGTCACCTGTCAGAAAAGAGAACCACAAAGTTTGATTTTTGGAAGAGAAGAGAGACACACACACATACAAAAAATGAGACACAACAGGAATGCGTCCACATTTTTATCAGTATTAAAACAGTTGTCCTGACTGTAGAGATATAGTAAAACAGTGGGGCGGGGGGGGGGGGGGTTAAAGTAGTGATGGGTTGCTTATGAACGATTCGTTCTTTTTGAACGGACCTTTAACGTGACTCAGAAGAACAAGTAGTCTCGGCGAGTGATTCATTCATTTTCTACTCGGCGCGCATGCGCAAATTATCGCAAAACCTCCGTAGGTTATGTACAGGAAACAATTGAGCGATTCTTTCTCAATGACTCTTCTACTCCGAGACGTTCGTTCTTTTGTCACCTGACTCCCATAGACCCTATGCAGTGCAATAGATTCAAAAGGGGTAGCTCAGTGGTTAAGGCATTGGACTACGGTTCGGATATATGTATAGTATAAAATTATGTAAGTCGCTCTGGATAAGAGCGTCTGTCAAATGCGTAAATGTAAAAGAACGAACGACTCAGACTGGAGGATATGAGAGATGAGCTGCTCATTCTGTTTATTATAATATGTCCTTAGCTGCATTGTAATATTTTCATTACTGGAACTATAGCCAAAATTTGTGTATGTAGATGTATTGAGGGTCTTTGTATTGAAAATTCAACATTTTATTTAATTTCTTATCAAAAGAACGAAATTAACTAAATGACTCAAAAAAAAGATTTGTTCATTTTGATGAACGAGATTTAAAGAACCGAGTCACTAAAATGATTCAAACTTCCCATCATTAGTTTAAAGCTAAACAGTTCTAATGAGCGTTCCATGTGCGGAACATGTGAACTTGTGTTGGTGCATCTGTATTCGTACAGGGGTTGGACACACGAGGGCGTCCTCGCGAGCACACACACATAGTGAACAACTACAGCCTGAACTGCATGCTGCCTTAGTCAGCAGTGACTATACAACACAACACACACTGGTGCGACTCCCACCATCCCAACTCCTGACTATCTGCCAAAATCAACCTACAGACACACACATACTCGATGTGGAATTTTTAACCGATACCTGCAATTCCTCAGGAGAGTAGCTCATCTGTTAACTTAAGCCAGGTTAAAGGCTCGTTATAGGGGTTTTGTGGTGGTTTGTCTCCATCTAGCACTCCTTAGGCTTTTCTCTGTGTACTTTAACTCTACGTATGACTGACGATGTATCCCAACTGAACATCTTCACATCTTACATTTCTCTCTCTCTCTCTCTCTCTCTCTCTCTCTTCAACTTTAGTATCTATTTCTAAAGTAATGTGAAAGTAGTTTAAGAATGATTTAACATATATGAGGGAACAGTATTGTATAATACTTACTTCTTTTGAGTAACACTTTAGAGATATCTTCCACAGAAACGAGAGCATGTTTCCTTGTTTCTGCATTTACATTTAGCTTTAAAAGTACAGCACATGCACCATTCTAGCCACTGAATAAAGGTATAAAGCGTGTATGATTAAGGAGAGCACTCCAGTGACGAGCAATGGTGCAGTTTAACACTGTTATTGTACGATTGTACTACATGTATACTGTAAATATAGCAAGCAAGTGACAAGGAGTGTATTCGAGTGTACTGTATGTAGAGCCCTAAATCAGGCACTACAAAGAATCCATTTAGAAAACTTTTTCTTTTCTAAGTGTGTGTGAGAAAGAAGGGGTGTGTGTGGGTGCCTGTATGTGAGGTGTGTGTACAGTATGTGTGAGAGAGGGTGAGTTTGTGTGTCTATTACATTGAGTGAGTGGTGTGAGAGAGAGAAAGGGAGAGTGCCTCTGAGTTTGTCTATTCGAATGCAGACATGTTATTTATAATGCAATCAATCTTCTATAATTGCTTTGACAACAATGTAATTTTTTTTAACATTGATGTCAATAAAGCCCTTCTGTACTCAATCTGTGTGTGTGTGTGCATGAGAGAGAGACACTCTGTGAATGTGTGTGTAGAGTGACTGAATGAGGTTTGTGTGTATTCGAGTGTGTGAGTGATGATTTCATATCTCATATGTTCATAATGTTTATATATATACGCTTATAAATTCAGACTGATGTTATTATATGATTACATTATGCTTTATAATTGCTTTGGCAACAATGTAATTCTTTTACCATACATGCCAATAAAGCACTGCTGAACTGAACTGAACTGAGTGAGGTGTGTGTGTGTGTGTGTGTGTGTGTGTGAGTCTGACAGATAGGGGGTCTCTGAATCCTACTTTGCCCTGTATAAATAAGACATGCAGGCTGATTTGGAAACTAATTGGGTTTCTGCAAAATTTCCCATAATAGAGAAGCTATGAGAGATAATAAACGTTAAAGTGGAGGCTGGAGCTCCGACGCACGAGCTGTAGAGTTCACTACACTTCCGCTGCAGCAGAGACGCAGAGACGCTCATTCAGTCTGTCTGTGTCTCTGTGCGCCGGTTCCTTTGTGTGCTCACACTCAGTCGTGTGTCTGATCTCTGTACGGACTCTGTGAACTCTGCGCGCGCGCGTGTGTGTGAGAGAGTGTGTGTGTGTGTGTGTGTGTGTGTGTGTGTGTGTGTGTGTGTGTGAGTGTGCTGCACACCTCCTCCGGCTGAGCCCCTGACTCCTCTTACCTGTGACCAGGGTGTAGATGAGCTGCGTGTGCGGCTGCTGTCCGAGTCCGCGGAAGGCGGTGTTCGGGATCCTCTCCATGATGCCCTCAGTGAAGATGCGGCGCGTCTCCGCGTTATCGGCGCGCGTGAACTCGCGGATTACAACCTGCTCGCGTCTGTTGGCGTCTTTGCGCTCGAACGCGTCGGAAGCCGACGTCCACATCTGCGACGAGGAAACGATTAGAGAATCTTTTTTGTTCCCGGCTATGGCGTCGGGGTCGTCCGCAACTATTTTAGTCTCGCAAACCATTTTGGGAGACGAACAATGCATGCAAGTGGCGTCGGATGGACAGAAACCCGGGGGAAAGGAAACACAAAATAAAAATAAAAAAACGATAATAAGTGCGATTTTTGTTTGTTTGTTTGTTTGTTTTTATTACCTTTTTTGGGGGGGAATGTGGAGGGGAAACCAAAAATAAATGAGAGAGAGAGAGAGAGGGGCGGGGGGGCAGAAATGCGGAGCCGCAAACCCGGAGCTCTCTCACGACCGAAGAGATGCCGGCGTAGCGCACGCGCTCTATATAGCGGGATGTGCCGGGTGCATCCAGGTTCCGGGGTGGGCGTGGCCTCCTCCTACTGCTGATTGGGCGCTCAGCATCCGCCACATGGCGCGCCGAGGAGTAGCGCAGTCAGAGCGGTGATGTCCTGATACCAAGAAACTTCTTTCTGCCGGCTTTATGTGGCCAAACCTCTGCGTGTGTGTGTGTTTTTTGGGGGCGCAGGGGGTAAAATCAGGACGCGTCATCATGTTCAAAATGTTCCTATTTAAATAGTTGCAGTGTTGTGATTGCGTCACTTGGGAGATGTGTTTGCACTGCCGCGCGCGCGCCTCTGATGGATGGAGAGCATTGTGCGTTTCGGGAAAGTTTCCAGCCCGTGCGTTGGTGTTTCTCGCGTGTGTGTGTGTGAGGGAGAGAGAGAGAGAGCTTGGTTTTGCTGCACTGCAGTGCCTCCCTGTGTTTTTTTTTTTTGTTTAGTTTTTTTTTGGTTCAGCACCCAAACCCACCCTTTTCTCCTCGTGCAGACGGATGCACGGGGTTCCCGTCTCTCCTCGTGGACGGCTTGTGCACATTAAGCACTAAGCAGATGTGTGTGCACTCCTGCATTGTATTGCAAACACACAGCACGATGTTAAAGATTTATTAAAGTTATGACACACATATGGGGTAAAGTGCCGGCTGATTCTCCACACATGCACTCGTTAAACTCTCACATCGCAGTGTTCACAAAACTAAGATGATGATGATGATGCATTGGTTATCTCAGGGACGCATCGCCTCCATCAGCCTCAAAAGAGCCGTGATTTCAATGCATTCCGAGCGCATTGTACGGAACTAGTTGAAACTGGATCTTTCCCTCCTGCTTCCCTCCCCCTAATCAACACTCAGGGTGAGAAAGCTCCTCTGCTGGTGGTGTGGTTGACGTTAAGGAATCCCGCGCATGTCTAAAACACCTTAGGCGGCTTTCTGGGAAACGGATATATTATATCTATATTTCTGTGCGCAAAAATAAACAGAATTTCTGTTCTCCTTCCTCAGCATCAGCACCTGCGGCGAGCAACGGGTGTGCCAACGCGCATGCGCATACAGCACAAAGATGAGTCAGGCTGATCAACTTGGACACTGAGAATTGCTGATCCTTGATATTTTTGTGTAAAAAAAATAGACAATAAAGTGTCTGTGCTGTATGTATATCCTGTGTACGATGTTATAAACATGTTAGTTATATGTAGGTTTAAATCCTACTATTGTGTGTGATTTATAAGAAATTAGATTTATGTGCTACAAATTAAATCACAATTTTACAAGTTAAAGGCAGGTCTGCTAATTAGACAAACAGTTATCGATTGATGCTTCACAAAGCCTATAGATTTAAAAGCATTACCAAATATTGCCTGTGCCATTTTCTTTTTTTTTTTCTTTTTTTTTTTTTTGCATTTCATTGTCCTTCTTGTTTCCTCACTTCAGCTTTGACCTCTGTCATGTGAAAGGGAAGGAAGCTGTGACCTTAAAGGCCACACAGTGTGACCAAAATTCCACAAACTGCATTCCAGTTTGACATTGACCACAAGTTGTCAGTTGAACGGGGTCTGTGATTTAAGTGTCCACCACTAAGAAATGTCAAAAAGTGTTTATAGCTCAGAATTGGTGTTGAGAAGGTTAAAGCCTAAAGAGATCAGAGACAAACCAGACAAAAGATCCAGAACAATATCAGGGAATAGTTTATTACTCCCGATTCACTTTTATTGAAAGCATGTTAATGCATGTACAATATATATACAGCTTTCCAAAAAAAAAAAGTCTACAGTTTTAATCTAAAGTTACAAATTTAAAGTACGAATGTTTTCATACTCTCAAGACAAATCCATGGTTTCCTTGAGTGCCCTTCAATGAGTCTGGAGTTCACTGAATAGCTACTGCCATGTGTAAGGCCTTGAGGTCTCTGGGTTAAACTTGAGATATTGAGGTCGACTGATGCAAATTAACTCACTGAAAGAATGTGGGCCTCCAGTGAATGAATGCCTGTGGGTGAGAGAGAGCGCACATGTGTATGCACCATGCATACGTGCCCTGTGGGTTATTGAAACATGCTCAGCATGAGGCCACGCTACACACACAGTAACTAGGTTTGTAGAACTTTTAAAACTTCCTTAGACACTCCCTTCTTAAAGTTACGCTATTTATGCTGTTCACAAATGAAACAGATTTTTTAAACATAATTGAACAAAAATTAAGATTTAATTAAAAATAAATAAAAGTTCAGATGCTTGCAAGTGAGAAGAAGTGTTTGTGCTAATGCAAATTTTATATTCAAATACAAAGCGCCTTAAGGATGTTGCTTCATGTAATGCTACTGACTATTGATTCAGTGGTACAGAATTCCCTTGCTCTGGTTCAAGAGCAAAAGTCTGGTTCAAGTCTGTTCAAAGAACAAAATAAATTCTTTACGAGTACCTATTAGTAAAGTATACTGTACCATGTCTTAAATCAAATAATTTTATTTACTGAATGCAGGATATACAGTAGCGGTTTGAGGTGGGTTCCTGCTATAGATTAATTTGATCGGTTTGGCTTCATCTGATGTTTTTTGTTGGATACACTTTGAAGGCTACTTTTTAGATTTATTTTATTTTTCAAGATTGCTCTTGAACAGATGACGATCATTTTTGGTTAAAGCAAAAATCAGCACAATGACTAAATGCGGTAAAAAAAATCTTTTAATTTTCAACATTGAAGCCCATTAATACTGTACTTGGTGATTTAAGGAAATATACTCTTATCTTGATTTCCATCAAAGTCAAAATAGAGATGATGTGAAAACTAAGCTTAAATTGTTTCCTGCATTTAGCTCTCTCACCATAATTTAAGTAATCGCAAAATGACTAACGTCTCTAATCTTCAAATAGTTAACTGTTTAGACACGACAGCAACAGAAACCTTATTGAATGGCCAGTTTGTTACTTCTGTGTAGGTAATATTTAACAAAAATAGTTAATAATTTAGAGAGAGATTTTTGGAAAGCTTAAATTCATTTTCAAATTCTATAACATTCAGTAATGATTTCACTATTTTATGGTTTGGAACAACAGGCCCGTTCAAGCCTTTCAATGTTACGAAAGCAGATCGGTTAACCAAATTTGTGGTTAAAACTGGTTCTTACATTAGAAGTAAGAAAAAGGTATAAGTAAAAATTGTGAAAAAAATGAAAAGGCCAATCTGGATCACTCTCATTAGATACCCGGTAGGACACAGCACATACACATCGATTTGCCTTTCTGATGGACATGAGCCCATTGTAGGTGCTTTTTACAGGTCTGAGGTTCTGCAGCAAGCTACAATGCAATCTGTTTTCTGACTCCTTTCTGTGAAAGTCAGCTTTAACTTTTCCAGCATTTTGTGCTACACTTTCTATAGGATCAGATGAGGCAGGCTGGCTCACTCCCCACACACATCAGTCCCCACATACATCAGTAGCATTGAGCATCCATAACCCTTTTGATGGGTTCCTGATTGTACGTCCTTGGACCACTTGTAGATTCTAACCACTACATACCACGAACACCTCACATGATCTTCCATTTTGCAGTTGCTTATCTTATACTGTAGATGTTGGTACAATAGTCTAATGTCAATTATAAGTCATGGGGTCATATTTGATTTATAGTTCTGATTTGACACCCAGCTAACCTCTAAAGTCAGTGTTAATTCTGTCAGGTGGGCTCCGATGCTCAAAAGATTTATCCTACATTAATTGAATCAATGTATAAGATATTGCTTGGTGAAAGGAGTTTTGAAATATGCTTACATGTGAAGATTTAGGAAGTGATTAGTAAATGTTTAACTTTAATTGCTAAGATTAAGACTTACCACTGCTATAGGGGAGGGGTTTAGACTTACATTTAGGCATTTGGCAGATGCTCTTATCCAGAGCGACTTACATTTTTTATCTCATTACACATCTGAGCAGTTGAGGGTTAAGGGCCTTGCTCAAGGGCCCAACAGTGGCAACTTGGTGGTTGTGGGGTTTGAACCTGGGATCTTCCGAACCGTAGTCCAATGCCTTAACCACTGAGCTACCCCTGGCCCTAGACTTACCAGCCTCGGAAGTGGAAAAATAACACTAACTCAACTTACATAGCGTTTATATATGCTTTACAGAGCATAAGTAGCAGACACATCTCAATATCAACTCTTCAGAGAAGAATATTGCATATTGCACAATGTAGAAAGAAATAAAAATGAGAAAAGACCACTGGATTGGAAAGTGAGTCCAAACACTTGACAGGTACTGTGCATGGAGCACAAATGTCTCCTAATTAACAGAGAGGTGTGTTTGATGTCATTGTCCTGTTGGAAAACAAATGATGGTCCCCTAAGTGCAAACCAGATGGGACCATGCTGGTGTCAGTAAGTGTGCTCTCAAAAAGTCACCAACAATGTCAACAGCAAAGCACCATTAGACCTCCTCCTTCCTGCTTCACAGTGGGAACCACACATCCAGGAACTGTCTGTACACCCTCGCTACATCTAACAAAGACACAGCAGTTAGAATCAGAAATATCATATTTGCCCTCATCAAACCAATGGACAGTTTTCCACCAATCTAATGGCCCTTCCTTGTGTTTCCTGGGCCAAGCAAGTCTCTTCTTCTTGCTGTTATTCCAAAGCAATGGTGCAATTCTATACCATGAAGGTCTAACTCATGTACAGTAGTCTCCTCTCAATACTGGATGTTGAAACATGACTGCCCCTTTAACTCCAAGGAGTATTTATAATCTCTAACCGGAGGTGCTGTAAATCAGCAGTTTCTGAGGTTGGTCATTCCAATAAACTTTCCATCTGCTGCAGAGGTAGCTCTTGGTCTGTCCTGGGACAGGGCCAGTTTACATCATAGCATTTGATTGTTTTGTCACATGATTAATGTGACACAGCTAAATGTAGCTACTTTGAACGATCTAAAATATAGAACTTGTTTAACAGGTTTTGTTACCTACACAATTTCATATATATGCTTTCATAGTTTGGATATTTTCAGTATTTATGTACAGTATAATGTTGAAAATACATAATAATACAGTGGAACCTTGGATTACAAGCATACTGTAATTCGTTCCCGGAAGCAGGCTCAAAACACCAAAGCAAATTTTCCCATAAGAAATAATGAAAATTAAAATTATTCGTTCCACAGCCTAAAAAACAAATACATAAAAATAATGAATACAAAATATAAAGTAAAAATAAAACAAATGAACCTGCACTTTATCTTAAAAAAAAAAAAAAAGTAAAAATAAATCCCGACAGATAAGCATTTGATGATTATTCGCACAGGCGCTGTGTCTGTGTGTGTGTGAAGCTAAAGTAAGAAGAGAGAAGGAATTAGGCCCTCCCCACTTAACCCTTCTTCCTCTCTTATTTGAGTTTTTCACACACACACACACACACATATTAATGGAAAAACTGTTTTATCTGAAAAATTAAAGTGCATTTTACCTTTGAAAAAAATCGCGACAGAGCAGTGTTTCCATTAGAGAAAGAGAGTGTGTGTGTGTGAAAGCGAGGGGAGGAGGGGTGTGTGAGTGAGAGAGAGAGAGAGAGAGAGAGAGAAGGGCCATGGTGTCCAATGACAGGCACAGACAAAGTGCAGGCTGATGCAGAGAGGGAGAGAGAAAATAGATCTTTGACCTCTCTAACAAGACTTCTTTTGCTTTACACGCGCGTGCACGTGTTATAATAAACAGTACACGCATGCTGTACATGCATGCATACAAACAAAAAAAGGATGTTTTACACGCACACACATGGTCACAGTGTTATAGTAAACATTACATGCGTACACGGATGTTGGATATACCAATGAGAGACGCGCAGTAAGTTCAAGCAGGGGAAACGATTACCCACAATTCTGCAGCACAAGAGAGAGAAAAAATATTGGCTCAGTTGTGATAATTTGATGCTCAGCGTCAAAACAAGAAGCGCATGCGCCATATATGATACTTGGTACTCGTAAACGAGTACCAGTACAGTGGACTTATTTGTTTTCCAAATTCTAATTCAAGCAATGCAAATGCAGTTCTGCTCGTCTTGCAGAACACTCGCAAACTGCGTTACTCGCAATACGAGGTTCCACTGTAATAAAAAAAAAAAAACCTGAAAGAGGTGTGTCAAACTATTTACTCATAGTATACAGTATGCATATATGCTCCTTAATTTCATGAGCATATGGCTTTTGCTATAGGAGGGGGAACTGTGCTGTTTAGACAAACATCCACCGCACATAGTGAGCATAGCCCTGCCCCCAAAATTATTAGTATCCAAATGGAAAGGCTACAACCAATGGCCACTCCACCAACTTGGTGTATTAGACAGTGTCAGTGACCAGCTACATCAACAAGTGCATCATTGGCATCATTGTTTCCAAGACCATTACTATACACTCCAACCATAAGCAGCAGATAATCTTGGGCCTAAAGACCTATCAGGCCGTCCACATCAGGAGTAGTATATTCGTAACCACCACATTGATGACTAGGGTCCCTAGATCTGCTGTCCAGTCTGCTGACTCACAACTATGCACATCAAGATTTCGAATGGCCTGACTGTGGTGGTTCTTATCAGCAACAGAGAGGATGTGCAGTGGCTAATAGATTGGTGCAGAGTCAATCTGTTTCTGAATGAAGACAAAACTAAAGTGATGATAGTTGATTTCAGGGAAGCACAAAACAACCATTTTTTGTTGAACATCCCTGGCTTCTCCATGGAGACCATCAAGAGCACTAGATACCCTGGTGTTGCCTTGTCACAGAATCTCAACTGGTAACTTATACTTTATGTGAAGGCTGGGAATAAGTCACCTCTCTGACCTGCCATCCTCACCACATTCTACAAACTGGACATTGGGAGCACCCTGGGCAGCCATATCACTACCTGGTTTGTGAGTTGCACAAAAAAAAAAAACACTGCATAACACTGCCGCAAATACGACAAACCGCTGCATCAGAGACATTTATCCTGCATGCTAAATCCTCAAAGCTGCCAGCATTGTGGATGATCCCACATAACCCTCACACAAACTCTTCACGCTCCTGCCATGGGGGAAAAATGTGCTGAAGCATTCAGGCCCACCCTCTACCAGTGTCTTTCCCCAAGCCATCTAGATGAAAGAAGCTTGAACCAAATAAGGCATCAGAATGCAATCATAATTAATTTTTTCTTCACATTTTTTAATAATAAAAATCACACATTTTATTATAAATATTGCATGTGAAATGAGGTGATTTTTAAAAAAATGTGTGCTATGCTGTATCAAGCAGCTGAAGGTCATTTGCTTGTTACTTATAAAGGATGTCGGTGGTAGCACATGTGGTCTAGAAGGAAAGATCAAAGACATGGTAGAGAAAAGTTCAAAGGCTTATTTCAGTTTAAACCTGGGGGAAACATTTCATATATGTTTGCTTCATTTTAGCAAGGAAAATTGGTAAAAAGAAAAAACAGAATAATAAGGTGTACAAAGCTCATTTGTGTCATGCTTATAGAGAATCTAACATTAAATTATAATTCTGAAATTTTCATGGAGATGTACATTTGCTGGAATAGTATGTTTAAAGTCTACTCTAAGTTAATCACCAGGTCAACAAAATTCAACGTAGTCATATTTGTGTTTTTTTTTTATGTGTGTGTTATTGCTTTTAGCAATCGACATTGTACCAGTCCAGCATTACAGAAATCCAGGTACAGAGTTGCAATAATGTTCAAATTCTGCACTACCTGCTGAAACCTCCTTGCGGGTTTATTTCCCTCTTAAACTTATAGAAGTTCCTGGTATTCTCTATCAGTTTCTGTTCTGTTGCCTGAGGGTAATTTTCTCCATCTGAGTGACGATATGCATTCCATGATCCTCGTTTCTGAGTGTGTTTCCTTTCAACTGTGCAGCGGGTCAGAGGTCATAAGGCTATAGTTGACCCCTCACAGTGTTGCTTCAGGCTTTACATCCCAACCATCAGCTACATGTGAACTGTGATACACGTGAGATTTATGTGTCTCCTAGTGTTGGGTGAATTGTGATTCTCTATTTTCCACTTACTACTGTGGGGTTTTGTACATCATGATGATGCTGTGGTAACCCAGCTAACACAGAGCCTCCACATTCTGATGCTCACGTAACATCAGATGTAATCCGATGGCTAGAGAAACATTTTAACCGCGCTCCTTGAGAAATGAGAGTTACCAGACATTAGACTGGCTCTAGAACGCTGCTCTGATTGACATGAGAGATCGACTCCATTCTTCGCACCAACAGAACATGACTAATTATGCTCTCTATGGGTGTCATTAACATTCCATTGCATTTACAATTGATATCCCAGGATTTCAAAGCATACACCCCTATCCCACAGACAACGTGCTGTCCCACAGCACAGACTGGTGCTGCAGCCGTCCCACATTTTGGGGGCTGAGGGCTGAAACAGTAAATAATCAGATATCGCAGTTTCCTAATGCATGCAGTGTTTGAATTTTGGCTCTGAAAAGAATCCTCCTTTATCTGTACCTGGTGCAGAAATAGTAATTGTTCAGGATGCACGTGGCACATTTCTTTCAGACCAAGGACAAGTTCATAACAAAATGAAAAACGAACCTGAGACATTACAAGAACACACAGGTTTACCTACAGTATAGCAGCCCTGAAGTGTACACACAGGTCTACTCATACAGTTACACTACTAGGCTTGTTCTTTATTATGTGAGCTAGATCATTTTAAATGCATCACATAGCTGGCTGTATTAAGTATCTTGGATAAAGTAGGCAGGATGGCTGAAGATAGTTTATATACAATAAGTCACCTCACAATATGAATTACCGCAAGTTTGAACCCGAAACCATAAACTGAAACATGAAAATGAAGGGGGGGGGGAGTGTTTGGCGTTGGGGGTGGGCTGCACTCTGGGACTCTGGAGTCTGGTTTAATACAGCTGAAACTGATCTAAGACCAGCGTCCTACAGACGTTGGGGGAGGTGTGGGTAGTGGGAGTTGGCAGAGCACCAGCAGTGCTGTGGTGTGGAATATCTGATAATGGAGCTCAATGGGTCCCTGTTCCAGCCCAATCTGATTTGCGCACTTTATCACACACTAGTAGCATTCACATGCATTTAAACCCAGGTGTATCATTTCAGATTTGAACACCACAGTTTGATGCCTCACTTTTTTCCTAATTTCTCTGGCTCAGTTAAAATGTTTGTACTGATGTTAGATTAGTCAAACAGTAGTAAGTAGCGATTTCCTGATAAATATTCATATTGTTTGTACTTCTTCAATATTAACCATTTTTAAGTACTCATGGTAACAAGTAGCTGGTGGACACGGATGTAAAACTATTTCATTTCAAAAATTTCATTGCTTTTGTTTTATTGTGGCACTACTGATCATTATGAGAAGTAAAAAACTAAATATTGTCATATATATCAAGTCTCATAAAAATGGGATCAGATATTATCAATGTTACAGGAGGTTAGCCAGAGGTCTGCAATAAATGCACAATAAAAGAAAGCTCCTCTTGTTTACGGCTTTTGGTGTCGTGTGTGTGTGTGTGTGTGTGTGTGTGTGTGTGTCTGAGAGAGAGAGAGAGAGAGAGAGAGAGCAGAGAGCATCTCGCTCTCTCTCTGAGTTTGACATACTAAAAATAAGCTAAATATTTTTTCCCTGTGTTTTTAGGTCTGTCTGCCTTTCTATCTGTGTTCGTGTCCTGGGATGCCCGATGTCTGCTCTGTCGCCAGTGCCATGGATATCAACCAGCCTGGCATCACTAGTCACCACCCCGATCAGGATTAGGGAGGGAGTTGGTCATGTCCAAAGTGAGAGAGAGAGAGAGAGAGAACAGGCTGGAACCGGATTCCGTGACCTGAGAGAGCCAGACAAACAGAGCTGAGGGGCGCTGATGGAGGAGGAGGAGGGCTGAAAGAAACAGGGACAGAGACTGCTCTTGAAAATAAACACCTTTCTCACAGCAGATTTTGCAGGCTGTATTTACAGAACGTAGATCTGTGCAATATGCAAAAATGACCTTAATAAAGGGATTATTTTTTTCTTTCATGCGTAGACCGCTGCCAAGTTGATATGCCATTGCTTCTGCCCTCTCCAAAACCTCTGCCAACAAACTCCCACCTTACGGGTAGATGAGAATATTTTATTGTCAGAGTTGCCTAAACCCAGATTATTTATAGATCAGGTTGCTAATGGTGAATTCATCTCAAGACCACATGAAAATATGGATGCATAATTAATGCATTATCAGCTGTATTAATTATTCAAGAAGCCCTCATCACAGCAGTGCTGTGAAATACATCCAGTAAGTATATAGTAGTATGAAGAAATAAAGCCATAAAATACTTGTAAATCTATTTACACTATCTCCATAATTAGTTTAAAATAAATGATATACATATAAATAAACCAATATAAAAATATTTATATTCCTAGATATCTATATACAGTATATATTGTATTTCAGACTTTTTTTCCTATAGGTTCAGTAATAACTTGATGGAGATACATAGGACTGTGAATATGGTAGAAAGAGCAGCAGATCAGATAAGATTGTCTTATACTGTATGTGGAATGACATTTTAAAACAACATTGATCACTCCAAAGAGGTAATTAGTATTTTACCTGCATTTATAATGCATTCAGAATTAGAATTTCATGAATGATGACATTTGTTCATTTGGCCGATATAAACAGTGGGCCCGCCTGTTTCTGTGGACAAGCCACAAAAGGTTACAGTGCAATTAGATAAGGCGCAAGACAAAGAATAAGCAAACGGAAATATCGGATTACTCTTGGATTACTCTCAGCAGTGATCTGAGCACTTGGATATAACACGAGTGAAATGGTGATGATTAGGCGAGTCCTGTGCCCAATACTGACAAACTAAAATCACAACTCTGCTAAACTGTTGTCGCTCTTCTTTTTTCCCCCCACAATTAAAATATGGAGGAATCATCCAAATAACTATTTCAACACTTTTCCCAAGGCACTTGACTTTTTTCCCTTCTCAGCCCTTTTGCCAGCAAGGAAAAGCCAAAAACTGGTCAATTTTTTTCAGAAGCAAAACACAAACTGTCCGATATTGCAGTTAGTAAGAAAAGTCTTTAGGGTAATCTATAACAATGGAAATAGACATTTAAAGTTGATTACATACTTGAAGTTGACATAACCCCAAAAATATATACGGGAATACGAAAAAGAACATTGTTTTTTGCTACACTAACCTAAATCCTTACAGTTCGTCCTCTCCTAATACAACTACTGCAGCTAAGTTCTGGTAATGGAGTTTATCTCTGATCCTGACGGTTTGTCAAGGAGTTGGCAGTGGTACATTAAATCTGAGATTTAGATCTTATTTCTACATTAATTACACTGGTTTTCTCAGCATTATTGGGGGAAACTACAGCACTGCTTTTACCAAAATCACGACCAGTGTACCTGTGTCCTGTAATTCGAGTAGGGAAAGTTTGCTGAAGTTAATAAATATGACTATTGAGCAGGCAGTAGTAGGAGATTGAGTCGTGGTACTGTAGGTTAATGCACCAGGTGATCTCTCTTGACTGTGGGATGTGTTTAAGGCCTCACTAGAACCAAGACAAACAGAAACATATATAATGGAACATGAGTATACAGTATGTTTTCAATAGGACAAATCTGTTTGCTTTGGAAACCCCGTAAATCTGCAGCTCCAAAATGCAGTTTATCTCATCCGTAAACATTACGTTTTGTACAGCTGCACAGCGGATTGCTCCTCTACACGTGTATACTGTTAGGCTTTATGTTGGCAAAATCTGTTATCATCCACACAAGGACAAGCTTCTCGGAGTTTTGATTCTGTCAAGGTTTCTCATTTGTCCAGGTTTATTTATTTATTTATTTATTTTTTTGCCATTCTCACCTCTGACCTGCTAATTAGGACTTTGAACTCACATCTGAGTGATTTTTGCAATAATATCTATTAGAAACAATACTATAGAAAATTTAATTAAAGCGAACATTCTTCATTCTTCTGCCAATAAGGTGGTAAATTCTGCTCCATATTAATATCAACAGGTCCATATCAAGAGTAGAGTCTTTTAACCCCCAAATGGCCCCCTTTTTCCCAAAGAAAGTTCCAAGTTGTTGATACTGTTTATTGCTCAAAAGTTTCATTAAGAAATTTCATAGCATATGTTTGTGATTAACAAAATGAGTATATTTCTTCATTGATTGGTTGGAGCTACACATGCTGCTCCTGTGCTTCCAGTGATCCAGACCTCATCTGCCCTCTGCACCTACTGACTCGTCCCTATGCTGAACTGGTCTTCATGTCAATTTAAATAATTTCTGTCATATTGAATTTTCACCTGCACAACACACAAGATGTTATATCATTTCTATCTGTTATCACCCAAATGAGGATGGGTTCCCTGTTGAGTCTGGTTCCTCTCAAGGTTTCTTCCTAATGCCATCTCAGGGAGTTTTTCCTTGCCACCGTCGCCGTCACCCTTGGCTTGCTCATCAGAGACATTTCATTCATTCGTCTCATTATTATCTGCACATTTTTCTCACACATCCACACTTCCAATTATTTTCTTTTCTATAATTATTATTATTATTTGTTTTTATTTTTATTTTTTCTATTATTATTATTATTATTTTTATTTATTTATTTATTTATTATTATTATTATTACTTTTTTTTTTTTTTAATTTCTTTAATTTTTGTGAAGCTGCTTTGAGACAATGACCATTGTTAAAAGCGCTATATAAATAAAATTGAATTGAATTGAATTGATTATAATCAATATGCAAAATGATTAGATTAGTACTTTATTAAGAGATGCACATTTGAAGCATTCAATTCATAGATAAACAGAACTGGGATGTTTGTTTATGCTTAGCTTTATTTAAATGGGAATTTTAAGATTCATTGATCATTCAATGAATTATAACAGCACTGTAGTCATACTACAAGTAAGTACATTTTTTAATTAATATTCTTAATAGAACCATGTTTATTCATTTATTATTCTGCTGCTCTGTATTACTGATCAGAAGGTCAAGTGTTCAAGTCCCAAGACCGCCAAGTTGTCACTGTCAGGCCCTCGAGCATGGCCCTTAAATCTCTCCGCTCCAGGAGTGCTGTAAATTGGCTGACCCTGTGCTCTTTCCACATCTTCCTAATAACGTACGATATGCGAACAAAATGATTTTATTGTGCTGCAATATATACGTGATAAAGCTAAGCCTTTTTTAAGCACCATACATTTTAATGAGACTCAATAAATATACTGTATTTCATGCATGGTTGATTTGTACATAATTAAGAAAAAAACAGAACACATGCTTCTCAGCTGCATATAGCTCAGCTCTCTATCTAAATATCTATCTATCTTCTATGAGGGGTATTCAAGTCAAACTGGGACTTTTGATTGTACAGAAAAACAGAACAGTTATGAGAGTAAAAACTCCCTTTATTTGACTATATAATCTACCAGAGATAAATACACTAACGCATTTATCCCTGGTTCATGACTGAAACGCTGGCCACCCAGGAACTCTATTACTGGCCCAAACATGTGGAAATGTCTTGGAGAGAGATTAGGACTGTACAGTGGATGTTGCAGTAACTTCTAGCTGAGTTCATGTAATGTGCAAGTGGTGTTGGTGAATGATTGTGTGTACAGTTCCCACAGACAGGTGCGTCTCTTCCACATGTTGATGACTAGTTATCTGTTGATTTAAAAAGAATCAGCCGTTACTGCGCCTAAGAGTCTCATCACTGTGCTGTGCTCGAAGTCTTCTGTAAATACCAGTCAGTTTTACACCTTCATTCATAAGGAATATCATCACAACACCTGCTTTGGTTGGTAGATCAAAACTCCACACACTTTAATCCAAACTCCTGTAGCACAGTAATTCTGTTTAGCCCCTCACTTAGGTAACTGAATTTTATAGGGTATTTACTAGTGCTCAAACCTTTACACTCTAGTCTGCATGATTAGTTCATTTAATCTGTGTAATTTAATGACATCAGTATCATGGTAGCAAATAAGATCACGCGTTAATATTGTTATCTAGAAGAAAAGAGCCTAATTACTGTACAGGCAGGAGAAAATGCCAAAAACAGGATGTCTCGGGTACACAGAGTGTGTTTTCTTTCCCTCTCTCACTGCGACATACTGTGGCCGGTTTTTGGCAGCTAAATGCATGCGGGACACTGCAGTTTCAATTGAAAGCTGATGGCGCTGTGTGGGTATCGCTGGTCTCTTTAGTAGCTGCTGCTACTGCTGTGTGTGTGGAAAAGCAGCTTGCTCGGCTGTAAATGCTGCATTGCTGCGACACGGGGCCGAGCCGTGCTGCATGTGCGCCCCCACCAGCCCGCTCAGAGAGCAGCACTTCCATCATGTGTTGCATCAAATTTTATCCCAGACATGGGGAGACGGTTTGCTATGATTGTTAAAACTGCATTGAATAGTGTTTCTTATGGATGAAATCTCATACAACTCTACAATACCTAGCAACACCAATATTCATTCATTCTCTATACTGTACCACTTATCCTGTGTCGGTTCACAGGGGACCTGGAGCAATGTGTACCCTGCATAGGGGACCAAACCAAACCACTTTAGGGAGCAATTTGGAAACAACAAATCAACCTACAACCTCTGAAGCATGTCTATTAGTTGGAAGTGAGGGCGATATCGCTTGTGTCATTGTGCTAGGCTTCAAGCAGCGCACGCACACATGGTGGGCAATAAATGTTCTCTAGGTTATTTACAGGGGAAAAGTCCGAGGTCATTTCCTTAGTGTACTACTGTAGGTACATAAGTGTCATGTCAATCTGTTATTACATAGAAATTTGCATGGTCTATGGAAATCCAGGGAAACAAAAGAGGGAAATGAACTATAGGAAGCACTGCCATATAAGGAGTGAGGAGGATGAGGGTAAAGCATGGGAAGGTTTAACACTATCTCGGGAAAGTTCATCAGAAAAAATGTCTTTGTCCAGAGAAAACCCACAAAGCACAGGGAGAACATTGTCATCTGACCGTGACAGTAGGTTAATGTTGCAAGTGACAGATATTAATCTGTCGATTATCTTCTGATTGGGTGATTAATCTTATGATTAATCGACTTAATACAGTAAGAAAGCAATCATTTGGTTAACTTGGCCATAAATAATAACCATACCTTATACCATAATATTTTATATATACAATTTTATTTTTTTTGCAAATAAAAAGTAAAAAACAGAAAAATAAAGCACCAAGAATTAGTTGTTCATTTCAGTTTTCCACAAACTTGTTGGAAGCACGTACACACTGTCTTTGTTTGCTCCAACATGATCATTTCACTCCATGTGCCAAATGCCTAAATGTAAATGTAAATGTAAACTTGTGTGTCCTGTGTGTTGAGACATGAACTCTAATCCGTTGATCGTCCTTTTGGATAAATTGGAACTGGCTGCCTGCTCCCCAAGTCATTTCTTTGAGAGCTTAAGTACTAAAATGGCTTTTTACCCTGCTTCTATTTATTTATTTATTTTAAAGTTTTTATTTGTCACAGTGCAATTCTTTATTCTTCACATATCTCAGCTTGGTAGGAAACAGGGGTCAGAGTGCAGGGTCAGCCAAGATACGGCACCCCTGGAGCGGACGGGGTTAACGGCCTTGCTAAAGTGAAAACTTGGTGGCTCGGGGGCTT
The DNA here is from genome assembly GCA_030522415.1 of Channallabes apus. Classification (NCBI taxonomy): domain Eukaryota; kingdom Metazoa; phylum Chordata; class Actinopteri; order Siluriformes; family Clariidae; genus Channallabes; species Channallabes apus. The sequence goes on from CM060108.1 coordinate 37,106,536, forward strand.
GAACCATCGACCTTCTGATCAGTAGCCCAGAGTCTTAACACATTGAGTTACCACTGCCATTTTCTGTTAAAAAGGACCCAATAGTTATTAACAACATAAATCAAGCTGATGTAGGAATCAAAACAGCCTCTGCAATATACATTTCTGTCTGTCATGTTGAGGTTTTGTGTTCATCTCACTAATATCACTTCAAAGATTACCTGCAGATGAACAGCATTTTCTTGTGATAACAGATCTATTCCTGGAGAAATTTTAATAATACAAAGAAAAATCTCACATTTGGGTTCAGCGCTGTTTAATTGTGTTTCAGATACATGAACCTTTTTTTTTTTTAATCTATTTATAAATGAAAAAAAAAAAAACAGTAGCATGAGAACATTACAGGTGCTAATATTCTAAATTAATAACTGTTGCAGCTACATTCAATTATTTATCTATTGTTTTACTCTCACAGCTCTGCAGATTAGTGTAATCTGTATTAAACCCAAATACACCACAACATGATAAGCAGGAATCTGACCATCCTTATAACAATATAAAACAACAAATGTGTACTTCACTTATCATGCTGTTTCTTATTACGGAATATAGATGAAACACTCAGAGCATCCTACACACATTATACAGAATCATAAAAAAATCCTTCTATCTTCTAAGTAAAAAGTAAAACTAGAACTATTTTCAGTGTGACAAAGGAGTAATATTGTGCAAATAATATACTACACATTCATGTGTGAATATAATATAAAGTTGAGGAAATCCAGCTCTACATATATTATCATTTAACATGTAAATGTATGATAAAGCGCTAAACTTCGGAGTGGGATTGTATTGACTCGTACAGCTCTTTATCATGCTGGTCTCGTGTTCTGTAAAACGTTTGCAAAACATGTTGTTTAAACCACAAAGGAAAAGAAACCATTGCATTTGGCTAGTGTTCATTTTTTTTTATAAAAAAGAAAAAATACACAATAAGATGGCGTGATGCGGCATGAACTCAAAGCTCTCCAGAGGCGCTGTAACTGCACTCAGAGGCTGCGGTTTCAGTTTAAGGTGCTGAGGGGCATGCAGTCACACAGCGCTCTCCTCTCGGCTCTCAGCACCAGATTCTCAGTCTGATAAACAAAGCACACACGGCAAGCAGGTTAGATGAAAAACTGATCTAGTACTCATTTTCACTTTCTGTGTGCTACTGAAGAAGGACTGAGGTGATCACAGCACATCCTTCCTCAGAACTGCTTAAGTTTTAAAAATTAAAACCTAGCTGACTCAAATTCAAACTGTATGTTTATAAGAGTGTTCATGTTCTGTCTGAGGAAGAGGTTATGTAGTAATGCATGCTTCTTAAAGGCAACAGAGCTCTTGCAATCATGTGATCCACAAATCTTGCAATCATGTGATCACCATTTTTAGTCACATATCGTACGTCACATATCGTACGTCACATATCGTACGTCACATATCGTACATCACATATCGTACGACCAAGCTATAGAATTTAGAATCTCTGGCTGAATTTACTTCCACTGATTTCACCAATGAAAACATGATAGCGGTGTATGTTAAGAAACTTCAGTCACTGGATATTACTGATTTTATTATTTGTCTAATCAAGCTGTAGCTGCTCTTTACAAAAGTTTTGAGAACAGTGCACTAGCAGACATACGATATGGTGATATCGTATCACGTATGATTTAATGTTGAATTATCATTTAATAAAATCTAAATATTGTTCATGCAGAATACGAGTGGAGTTTATATTTCTGTTATTATAACATTTTAATTTCTGACCTTTAACTCTCTCTATCACACTATCTGAGAGTAGATTTTTGCCATTTTGCACGTACAATAAAATTAGCAAATAGAAAATTAACCTAATTTGAGCTTTGAGGAAACAGCAATTGAACATTTAAAATACAGTAAATGCTCCTGTCCCTGTCCCCTGCATGTACTCTAAATTAGCAAACACAACACAAGGACATCATGTACATTGACTATTTATTGTATTAATGTTACTGAACAGATAAAATGGTTATTACACGAGCACCAGTGATCACAACAGGGACACATCATTGACCTGGATCCTACAGTATCTTTTTGACCTCATATGTTGTGGCTTTCCCGTGCACAACTGATGTGTGGCATTGTAAAACCGCAGACAGCTTGCCAGACAAAATGGCAGCTGGTCTGAGGTTACATCGGGTCTGATGTCACACGCAACAGCCCTATAAAAGGAAGATTAATGAATGCAGCCAAAACCAGAAGAGCCACAGCGGACAGTGTCTAGCACCCCTAGTGGAAATCTCTTCCCAGCATGTCATAGGTGTATTAAACTGATTGGGGTAAACAGTAATAGGTATAAACAAAAGGCCTATGAAATGCACAGAGTAAATTCCAGTATTTTTTAAAGGATCTTGAGGCACTCATCTACAGAATCAGCAGTGACCCAAGTAGAACTGAATTATTTATATATTTATATATTATTCTAATGTACGCTAGGGGCGCTGAACTGTTAAAATAATAATTATAAAAGAATTGTTATGATCAACTTTTAAGGAAAAAAGATAACAGAAAATTTCAGGTGCCAAACACTGATGGCAAAGTAAATGAATTCTCCTGGAACTAGAAATGTCAACTTTTTTCGTTTAATTAACCTTTGTGTCATGATAAAAAAGATTTTGCACCTTTGAATGTTAGACATATTGTTTAAAGAAAATGGCATTTAAGCCACGAAGGTCATCTCAACTCCAGGTTGTGACATTAAACATGTTGAAAAGTTCAACAGAGAAGAAAACTTATTCAAGACACTGAAGACGGATTGTGTTCTTTACAAAAATAAAGGTCATTACATTAGTAGGTTAGATTGGTATAAGATATTAATAAGTGATTAGCAGTTGGTTCAGGTTTTTAGTTAGGATCAATTTTACGTCTTGTGGATCCCAGTCGTTTTAAACAAACATGATGTTTAACCAAAAAAATTTTCTCATTACAAATAGATGACAAGAAATGCACGGCTGATATGAATCCTGTTTTTCATTATCACCGTCAAACCTGAAATGTTAGCTATAATATCATGCTATTACTATACTATAATTATTATTATTTACATATATAAACCATCCTATCTCTAGTTTATTGTTTTATTTATTGATTTACCCGTGAGTCGAGGTTGAAGGCCGTCTTCTTCAGATCCTGCAATGCTCGCTGCATGAATTCAAACGCATGGCAGTCCACACATGGCCGACCTGACACAGAAGCAAAAATGCATAAATGCAGCCACGTTTGTCATACAGCTGTTCTAATATTTCCCCATTTATATGTAGAACTACAGTACTGTAAAATGCTTATGCACTCTGTGCTTCAGTACAAACTTTATCATTTATTATTGAGTATACTTGCCTGGAAAGAAATCAGCATATTATACAAGTGACACCTTTTTATACCAAAAGAAAAACACAATGGTAGCTGCTGGGATTTGCATGGTAAAAAGAAGAACTGTGGGTGGTTCTGCAGGACGCTCAGCAAAAATTAGTAGCTAATTTCCTTATAAAACTGCACAAATTGTAAATGAGACTACAGGATTCTCAAAGCGTTATCACACCAAATGTGACTTTGTTTCACTCATTACTGTTTTCTGGCCTTCACAGAGGGAAAAAAATATAAACTATAGTTATTACTGTAACTTTGTTGCTGGGGTGGTATGTCATGAAGGCTACATGTGAAGGCTACATCATTTGCACCAATAATATGTATGTAATGCCAAGACAAAACCTTGCAAAAACAACACACACAGAACAGACATGATGTGGCACAACATGAAGCTGTACACACAAGTGTTCGAGCTTTAATATAAACCTTCTGTTCATGTTTGCACCAGAACTACTGTTCATGCTGAGTGGTTATACAAAACTGCTGCACACCTACTGAGTAGACTTGAACATTCAACCATGCTTATCTTTAACCTGGATCTCTGAACAAACACACGGTTCTTTTCAACTAACTTGAAACTAAAAAAGCTACATAAATGGATGTGTAGGTCATTTTTTAGAGGAAACCTGTAGTACATGTACTTTTTGTAAAGGTACATTATGGCAATAAACTGTCAAGTGTACAGTATATTATACCAGCTCTGCGTGTGTAAACTCTCTTTATAATTACACTGATCAGCCATGACATTAACACCACCTACAGGTGAACTGATTATATACTGGTGAACTGGTAACAGGACGATGGGCACCCAAGCCTCATTAATGCCTGCGGGGAGCAAAGGTGGTACAATCCTACAGAAAAGCTAATGTAGCACAAATTGCTGAAAACAAAGTAATAATAAAAAGGTATCAAAAGACTTCTGGTGCACACTGGGCTAAACATGCAAAGAGTACAAGGTTGTTGAATCCAAATTAGCCAGATCTCAATCAAATCGGACATCCATGGAATGTCTGATCTATGGATGTCCCACCTTGAACCTTACAGCACTTAAAGGACCAGGTACCACAACATACCATCAGAGGTAATATGTTCCGTCATGATCCGAGGGATGCCCCGATTGCCATACGCGGATGAACCTACATAATAATTTACAGGTTTTTAATGTTTTGGCTGATAAGTGTGGTCGTTGTTTGATAAGGATGCTCCACATTGACTTACTGTCAGAAGCAGAGGCCCAGCGTGTAAAGGCTGTGAGTTACTTATCAGAAGGTCGGCGGTTTGAGCCCCAGCTCTGCCACTGGGGCTCTGGAGCAAGGCCCTTAACCCTCCCTCCGCACTGACCCCTGCCTACTAACAAAGCTGGGATATGCAAAGAATAAAGAATTTCAGTGTCATGAATTAAGGCTGATCTGAACAGATGACATGGAGATGTGCTTAATGCAGATCATATATGGGTCCATGCACTTCTATCAGGAACACATGTACTGTATATAGATGCTCGAAAACATATGAAGAGCTTACTCTCAGCAGGAATAACAGTGCCGGAGTCAGGGTCTGCAGTAACCAGCTGGAGCAGCATCAGCACCACAGCAGCCCAGACACAGCTCTTCCTCATCCTCATCCTCATGTCTCCCTCTGTCTGAAAATCAGCACAGTGTGAACGTCAGCCTGGGAACACACACACACACACACACACACACACACGACATTAACTAATCCAGCAAGTAAAAATCAGCATGCAGCTTATCCGGACCTGGTGGACTAGAACACAAGCCCTGTCGGTGTGTCTGTCTCACACACAAACAACCAGCGCAACTCAAACCCGAAAATCTACACATTCTAATGTTCATTATTATTATTATTATTATTTTAAATCACCGAATGTACGAACCAAGCCGGCGGAATGGACCGACGCTGCGCTTCAGGTTCCGATGCCTGTGTGTGTGAAGATGCTCCGCTTGTTCACATCAACATGGAGCCCTGAGGTTCCGTCCACAGACTGGCGGCGTCCTGCGCTCTGATTGGTCCGTCTGGATCACGTGGGTCGGCGCTGAGTCTGTTACTGTGTATCGAGCTGTGATGATTATAATCGTTTTATAAATCACAAAGATCTGTACTGAAAACCATACACATCATCTTAAACTAATAAAAACAGATTTAAAAAAAACTAAATTTCCGTTAAATAAATGTATATTGTTAATTGATATGGTGAGGGTTTCTGGAAGGAGACGTTTATTAAAGTTTTTTAATAGGAATTCATTTATTTATCTTCTATATTGCTTATCCTGTATACAGGGTAGTGGGAGACCTGGAGCGAGGAGGAGTACACCCTGGGCAAGCACTCTCTCTCTCTCTCTCACACACACACACACACACTACGAGCAATTTTTGAACACCAATTAGCCAAATCTGCATGTCTTTGGACTGTGGGAGGAAACTGGAAAACCAGGAGGAAACCCACCAAGCACACACAGACCCGAGGCCACGGTGATAACCACTACGCCACTGTGCCACAACCCACTACCATCCAGCCTTTCTTTCTTTAACAACCAGCAGCTGAAGATGTTTCCTTAAATATTTCAACTTTAGTTGAACAATATTTTTCTGTGTCCTGGTATTAAGCTACATTAAAAAGAAACAAATATTAATTTTAAAAGAAAGTAAGGCAACATGTGTTTACAGCAGCTGACATATGGATTACTGTGTTTCACATGCATTTCCTTACCTTAAATGCAATTTGAAATGGATAAAGAGATGTTCTAAATAAAAGAAGGCTATGTAAATAAACTAATAAATAATATATTTAAAACAGTAAGTGATATAAGACAAACAAAACACTCTGAGATACATAAGAGCGTATGGGGTAAATAAAGATGATTCCAAGATCCCTGAGTGACCGGTCCCCAGTGAGAAAACACCCATTGGAACCCTAAAAATGCTATGGCGTTTGTTTGAAAAGTGTAGGCATGACAGTGAGATTTAGTAGATTGTGTTAGAACTCAAGCATGTTTTCTCAGCGCAACATATTTGACCATTGTCGCAGCATGATGGCTTCATGGTTAGCACTATCGCCTTGCAGCTCCAGAGTTGTGTGTTCGATTCCCACCTCAGGTGTGTGTGTGCATGTTCTCCCCAGTTCAAAGACATGCAGATTAGGTTAGTTGGCATTACCAGATTGCCCGTGTGTAATGTATGAGTGTGTCCTGCAATAGACTGTATTCCTGTTCAGAGTGTAGGGATAGGCTCCAGGCTGCCGTGACCCTGTAAACAGGATAAAGCTGTATGATAAATAAATGACAGTTGCAGGATGTGATAACAAAGGAACACATAATACTTAACCATTTGTTTTATATTAAATTAACTTCCACTGTTAGGGTAAGAACGTGCACTGTATTGTATAAATAAATCTTAAGTCTGAGATAGAGTCAGGTTTCTGCAGTGGCACATGGGTCATGTTAGACGACTCACATAATACACAAAAGTAGGCACAGAAAAATATGGTATTGTATTTTCAATACAACACATAGTGGAAATAACTTCAGTTTATTAGTAGATATAAGATACACAGAGTTTTCGTTGTTCTTTAGTGTGTGTGTGTGTGTTTGTTATTGCGGGGTCCTGGCTGTGTGAGAGTGCGCGTGTCCTTGTGCGCGCGCGTGTGTTTTTAGGTAGTCCGTTAAAATGCCGGAACCGTTTATTCGCCTTTTTCCAAGATGGCGTCGATGAGGGACAGCGACACCGGCCTGTGGCTTCATAACAAGTTGGGCTCGACGGACGAGCTGTGGACGCCTTCAAGCATCGGTTCTCTGCTCACCGTGTCGGTCATCGACAACATCCGCCTGTGTTTCTCTAATCTCTCCCCGCCGGTCAAGCTGAAGCTGCTGCTCGGCATGCTGCATCTCCCGCGCAGGACTGTGGACGAGGTGGGGCTGAGGTTATACTGCGGCCCAATCCCAAACGCCTCAGCGTGTCACGTTCTTGTGCACTACCTAGGCTGCAAGGAATGGTCACGTAATGCCTGAGTAGTGTACGCGAAGTAGGGCATAACGATGCGTTTGGGACATGGTCGCGTGATAGCAAGGATTAGCCAGGTGCAAGAGTTGCTTTTTAGTTTGCAAACAAAATATTAGGTGATGTAAAATAGTCACTGAGGGTGCGGTAAGGATGAGTGCAGTTCAGGAAACAAATGTTAATGAATGTTTTGTGTGTGTGTGTGTGTGTGTGTGCATTGACTAAGACGGAGCAACGTAAGAAGAAAATAAAGCATAGTTTCTTGTCAGCATTCGAGGCTAACGCAGCTAAACCAGTGGATTTCACAGCGTTTAAAGTCAGCAGTGTGTGTGAAATAGTTCCCCTGTGCAGTTATTAAACATCTGGAATAGTTAATGATTAACTCGTAGTAAGTTAGTTTAGTTAGTGAAACAGAAACTCCGCGCTTCACTGAGTCTGACACACACACACACACACACACACTCGACGCTGCACCTGGGAGACTCTTCACACTTCTCGCTGCCATCGTGTGTTAGTTCTTATGAGTGTTAATAATAATATTAGTTTACAACTCATTGATATTTTCCCCCTGCACTTATTCACAGAGTACATTTATCACTGTGATTTATCTCCTTATTGGCCACGCCCCCTTTATCCTCATGTGTTTTTATTAATTTCACCACTTGCAGAAATACTCACACACTTCACATGTGGAATTACACCTTCAATGCTTTATTAATAACATTTAAGCAATCCCTGACCACTGGATTAAAAAAAAAAAAAAAAAAACTCAATCAGTGTAAGGTTTGAGGTTCGTGCTGTACGCCTGATTATTGGGGAGTTTTGTGGAAATGAGAGCAAGAGTGTGTGAGAAAGCGACGCTGATTTCTGTCTAACCGAGACGGCGAGTTCTGCTCACTGGAGATCTGATCACTCTGTGTTTACACTGATATTTTCAGCCCATTTCGCTGTGATTGAGAAAGTGCATGTGATGAGTGGTATGGCTGCGAAAGATGTGGATTTAGTCAGTCATACTAGTTTTCAACTTCAGTATTGGATTAGACTAGATTCGACTTTGCCGTTGTGCAAAGTACAGGTACAAAGCCAATGAAATGCTGCTGTGGTGTTTATATTTATAACTGTTCAAAGTGTGTAACTTTTCAAACATTGTGCAGTGGATAAGACGATAACTTGCTCAACACAATAGACGTGTACATATATATGAATGTCTGTACCATACAGTATACGGTGGAATATTCAGTCATGTAACGATAAACATAAATTACAGATGATGCAAAGATGCATCGTGAATGAGGCGGTGCAATATAGACTGAAAGTGACAGGGCAGTAGTGTAATGGTTAACATGGCACGATCAGCCGTTCACTGTAGAAGCAGGCCACAGGTCTGTTTGTGGAGGAAGCAAAAGTAGCTAAGCTTTGTGGGAAGTTTTTACTCAAACGTTAAATTATCCAGAGTTGCAAAACTCTAAGCTGTTTTGTTTGAATGTGGTGTAGTGGTTTTCATTGTGACCTCGCACATCCAAGGTCAGGGTCGAGGGTTCGATTCCCACTACGGGTCTGTATGTGTGGTGTTTGCATGTTTTCCTGTTTCATCACTGCATCTGAGATATCATTTCAGCTTTAATTGCATAATCTTGTAAAGTCTCCAGTCAAGAGATGATAGCTATACTGTCCTATATTGTGTGTACTTTTTGTTCTGTACATGAACAGCATTTACAGTTGAAAGTAATGTTACATATACGATGCCCGGTAATGTTAACAGAACTGTTTAGTAAGTTACAAGTTGCTTGCAGCCAAGTTGGTAATGAGATAACATGACCAAATGAACATGACTTGCGGTCTACAGCCTGACCCATGTTAATTTATCTTTATGTACATAACAAACAGAGAATCATGTTTAATCCTGGTTTCTGATCTGTTTATCTTTGCTCAGATGAAAGACGCTCTGTCAGAAATCATCCAGTTGGCCACCGTGGACTCGGAGCCCTGGGTGCTAATGGTAGCGGACATCCTGAAGTCATTTCCTGAGACGGGTTCTCTCAATCTGGACCTGGAGGAGCAGAACCCCAATGTGCAGGACATCCTGGGAGAGCTGAGAGAAAAAGGTCAGCACATGGTCCTGTTTACGTTTATGACATGAAAGGTTCTAAGGTCATTCCTGTTGATGGCGCTGTTTGTTTATTTCACTGAGCATACACATTAGTGATATTCATGCAAAGATTAAACTTGATCAAGGTTCCTTTAAAGTCAAACAGGTTTGCTGTCATTTTAGCATTTCTTCACGAGGTGCAATTTGGCGTAGCAGCACATAATTTAATTTTTAAAAAGTCAGCTTTATTTGCAACAGCTTTATAGAATACTTTAAGAGGTCAGAAGATGTTGGTTTATTTTCCATTTGAATCTCAGATTTTGTCAGATTTTCGTTTCAAGATGGCTGCCACTTATGTTTACATTTTTATAGAATACATGCTGTGATACTGTGTTTGAAATTACATCACAAAGTTTGAGGAAACTGTTGGATGAATTATGTTTGAAGTTTACACAACGCCTCCAAGGCTCCCTCGCTTATCGTTCGTCCTGATTTAGTTCTGCACTGATCATCTCAACTGCGTGACTACTTTTATAGTACTGAAAATGACCTGAGGCAGTTTTCTAGATTGTTGACTTTATTTTAATTTTCACCTTTCAGTGAGCGAGTGCGAGGCGTCGGCCATGCTGCCTCTCGAGTGTCAGTATCTGAATAAGAGCGCTCTGACCACGCTGGTGGGTCCTCTCACACCTCCCATCAAACACTTCCAGCTGAAGAGGAAACCCAAGAGCGCTACACTGAGAGCTGAGCTCCTCCAGAAGTGTAAGTGTGCGTGTGTGTGTGCACACTCATCAGAGTAATGGCCTCATTTAGTCTGATATGTGGTAATAGTCTAATTTAGCATCTGTATTTGTGCGTGTGTTCATCCTGCAGCCACAGAAACAGCACAGCAGTTAAAGAAAACAGCCGGAGTGCCTTTCCACGCTAAAGGACGAGGTCTCGTTAAGAAGATTGACACTACAAGTGAGTTTGGGTGAAATTGTTTTTTTGATTTTTTTCTTCTGTCATTTATACACCCGAGTCTGTCGCACACAGAGTAAACTATAACTATTCTCCTCTTCACCTTCATCATCAGCACCACTGAAGGGGATCCCCAAAGCCCCGTTCCGCAGCCCCACTGCCCCCAGCATGTTCCCTTCCAGTAACCGGACGCCCATCACCCCGGCACGCACGCCGCTGCGCAAAGAGAGAGGGGTCAAGGTAACTCTGCACCACACATTCAATATATATTCATCATATAACTGTTTGAGTATTGTCTTCTCTACACATGTTGCGGTTTACTGATCATTCAGGGAAATGATGTGTTCAATTTCCTTCTTTTAGTTATTAGACATCTCAGAGTTGGATATGGTCGGAGCAGGCAGAGAAGCTAAGAGGAGAAGAAAGACACTGGGTAAGTCAGAGTTGTAGTGCTTCAAGCACTTTACTGTGATGAGCACCTGTTTGATTGGTATTAATCCACTTCCTCTTCCTCTCTCAGACACTGAAGCGGGAGAGAAGGCAGCGAAAGAGGAGGCGGTGGTGGAGAACGCGACCCCCGACTACGCTGCCGGTTTGGTATCTACACAGGTGTGTAATAAACGGGCTGAACACAATGGAAAATGTTGTGTGATACAGCTGTAGTATAGGTTTGCGGCGTGATTATTATGAACAAGTAAAACTGCTTGTTTATTATTTAGAAATTGGGGGCTCTGAACAACGAGAGTGCGCTGCCGTCGACCAGCTACCTCCCAGCCACGCCCAGCATGGTGCCCTCCTCCTCTTACATTCCCAGCTCAGAGACACAGCAGGGTGAGACACAACAGTCACCGGAGTTTTTTTGTTTGTTTGTTTTGTTATTTTTCCCTCTATAGAACTTTGCACAAAAGATTGACATTTTAGTTAAAAAAAAAAAAAAGACATCTTAAAATTTTAGTAAAATAAAAAATGCTGAATATATACAATAAAAAATATACAGCACTGTGCAAAAATCTACATTAAAGAAATATTTTTGACAGGCTGCAAAGTACCAAATGATTCAGTTTTTTAAAATTTGTTTATGTATTAACCTCTGCAGTAATCTCATTTCCCCTCTCGTCTGTTCCAACTACTCAGCGTCACCAGTATCATCCGTTACTGCACCTGTTACTCACCAATTCATGCGTTAAGTTAGATGTTTTTTTATGCATGAATGATGTGTAAGTCCCTGTGTGACTTAATAAACAAAAACATTCATCAGATACAGGGATTGGACTGATGAGAAACAAAAATTATGAAAAAGTCAGGAAGGAGGGTCTAACTCTCAGAGCAAAATATGTGGAAATGATTGGGATCAAGACTTTTGCACAGCACTGTATATCAGTGTGTATTTGATGTCAAAAATAAGTACAAATGGCATGGGGGCAAACTAATGCAATCAATGTTCTTTACCGTTGTAACTCAATTTAAATTGCATTGTTATAACAAATAAATAATTGACATTGCAGCTCTTCTGTTTTTGCTTTTCATCAGCCAGCACAGGCGCTCCAAACCGTCAGCCAGAGGAAACGACGGCGAGCGGTGCTACGGCCTCCGCACTCACGGGTCAGTTTAAACAGAGAGCGCCCATGTACAACGCCAGCACCGCCAGTCCCACCACCCCCACCTCCCCCACCACGCCCACCAGCACCCCCCACAACAACGCCCCGCCCACCGCCGCCACTGCAACACAACCGGAGACGGCCACGCCTCCATCCACTACAGCAGCTCAGGCCACGCCTACGCCAGCTCCCCAGCAACCACAGCCCAAAAAGAACCTGTCACTCACGGTGAGGACAGCATACTGCTCTGCTCTCTCATTCTCAGAGTTTTAGAGCTTTTTTTGTCTTTATTGACCTTTTTTTAAAATTATTTATTCTATTCCTACAGAGAGAACAGATGTACGCCGCACAGGAGATGTTTAAGACCGCAAATAAAGTTACCCGACCCGAGAAAGCTCTTATCCTGGGCTTCATGGCAGGATCGAGAGGTATTGTGAGCAGGAACATGCACACTGCTCATGTATACTTTCAGCAGCTTTTATATGTGTCATGGGAATACGCACACATACATGCATACATGTCACATTAATTGTCTTTAAAAAAATGCTCAAATAGATGCTCAGTTCACTTGAGAGATGAATGGTGAAGTCAGAATAGTGATGCATCAGTTGGCTCTTTGGTCCAAAACAACAGCAACAGAGTTCGGAATGTAATGTAGTGTTGCACACGCGGTGTAGCCATTGCTAAATTTCTGTAAACACTACAAATATAAATAACATCGCAATAATAATATTTAACATCATTTAACATGTTATTTTCCTATACTTTGTCTAATATAAACTAAAAGATATACTAATCGCGGCATAGTGGTTAGCACTGTCTCCTTACACCTCCGGGTTTCGAGTTTGATTCCAGCTGCTGTGTGCATGTTCTGCCTCTGCTTGGTGGGTTTTTCTCGGGGTGCTCCCAAAGTCTAAAGACATGCAGATTAGTCTAATTGGCGTTCCCAAATTGCCCATAGTATGTGACTGTGTGTGTGTGTGTGTGTGTATGTATATGTGTATATATGTATGTATGTATGTATGTATATACAGTGGTGTGACAACCAGACTGCTCATTACCGTCGCACTCACCGCCGTGGAAACGCGGCAGCGGCCGAAATAAACCAGGAGCATTTCAAAATAATTCGTGAAATGACCGCCAGGTGGCGCAAATTGACATTTTCCGTCGTATCGGTTTTTAAATATATTCAGAGCTTAAGTCATAATAAAGTCAAAACAATATGTTGTAGCAAAGTAATACTACAATTATGATAATTTACACATCCAACAAACATGTAAAACTATAAATATAAAAAATATGAGTTAGAAAACATTGGTTTTATTTTGTTTAGACAGACTCTCTGTTTTTATCTGTTTAGTGTTATTATTAAAGAAAACAGCGCAAACAACAGCACTAGGGCTTTCAAAAAAATTATTTCGACAATACTTACAGTTGTTAGAGTTTAAGACATCAAGATTTAAATATAGAAATAACTAAAACAAATAGAGCAAACTTCCAGAATAGATAATAAAAAATAAATCAATAAAAAAGATGTATGCAGTATAATCGGGGCCTCTCATTACATTATATTTTGGTTCAGTGCCAGACGAAGTGCGAGCTAATATTGTCTTACATTTGTGAATAAAATATCATTGTTTTATTCAGAGATTTACAGTATTTGTGCAAAATAATAGTTATGACATAATTAAATATAAATATAATTACAGGCTCTGGATTCGTTTTTCGTTTGCAGTATAAAACCAAAATACATCTTACTATTTTTGAGAGATTCGTCGTAAAAAAAACTATTTTTTTTTTCAGATATTTGTCTGTACAAAATAATATTTATGCAATATAATCACGGGCTCTTGATTCGTTATTCGTTTGCAATATAAACCAAAATACATTAACCATATAATATAAACCAAAATATAAACCAAAATATTTAATTTGCTGTATTAAATATTTATGCCGTCTCATCAAGGATCCAAAGATTGCCTTGTACTAAATAATATTTTTGCTGATTTTTTTCTGCGATTCAGTTGTGTGATGTTTTAATGATGAATGATGTTTTACTGTATGTTTACTGTATATAAAAAAAAATATGAGTTAGAAAACATTGGTTTTATTTTGTTTAGACAGACTCTCTGTTTTTTGGAATTTTGGAATCCACAGACGCAAAAGAACATGATAATAATAATCAAAAGAATAATATTAATCTTTTTGCTGTTTATTTCCACCATTTAATAATGTTTTAATTATCAATAATTAAAGCTGCTCGTGTCGGCTCATATCGGGAGCATTTTTTATGAAAGATAAACAAACAGCTGTGTGTGAATGGAAAAGAGTGCGCTTTGCCGAGTTTTGATCTACTGTAAAGTCAGATGATCACATTTAAACAATTTATTCATACAGATGTACCTGTTTTACATGGAAAGTTACAGGTTTGGGCTACTGTTATCTACTTCAAATATTTGAAGTTAAAAGCTAAAACTTGAAGATTTGAAGCTAAAACTTCAGCCCTTTTCATATTTTCCCCGTGGTCGTTATTAAAAAATATATATAAATAAAAGTTTTGCCTTCCAAGGCAACAGATTATGGAGCTTCTTGAGCTGCTCAGACCTGCGCGTGCGTCGTACTTACACTCCCCGTCCCGATGTCCAGCTGCTCGCTGCTTTTTGTTTAAAATATGTTTCATTCATCATTAGCCATTATCCATAACTTTATGGGTTTTTCTTTTGACACGTTTTATTTTTATGAAATTTGATTTAGTTAAATGAGAAAATAACCATGGGAGTTTCAAACCCCGCATCCATTCATGTTTCTGTGTGATTGTAATGGTTAATACCCCTACAGTATTCACTTACTGTATGCGGTTTGACTCGCTGTGAGATGCGGTGTGTTATACCCCTATCGCACCTGCTCGGTCTCGCGCTGTGACCGTAGGCTTGATCATGATTCACCCCGAGTCTTTGCGCTGTGATTACGTTTCCATGCTTCCGCGTGAAAAATTCCGCGAAGATCTTCCGCATGTTAAACATGTTTATTTTTTTGCGTGGTAAGATGGAAACGTAATAACAGCACCAACACGCTGCGACGGTAGAAGTCGCATACTGCCTGTGCACCCACTGTAGCTAGCTCCTAGTCTCTGCTGTTGGGATAGGCTCCAGGGCTCCGTTCTTCGTACGTCGCTTGACACTCCGCAATGAATTGATACATCTAAGATGACATCATCATGCTAATTACGCTCTGGCTAAGTTGGTTCTTCGAGCACAGCTGTTGTTGATGATTAGTATGGCTGGATTAAGTTGTCTAGGATTATTGCGCGCTCGTGCGTTGGTTTAAAAGGCGATATGCATCGACAGTAGAAACACTGATCACACTGATCATGAAGTCCTTCGATTGGTTGACGAAATGACAAAAGAGCGGCTCAATTTTTTTTAGTAACATGTGTTATGCGCTGATATGCCCCCCTGCCATGGATTGTCCCCCTACATAATCACTATCAAATATTATATTAGAACATAAACTCATAGGTTAATGCTTTACAAATTACATGAGACAATAAAATAAAATAAGCAATATGAAAATAAATGTTGTATATGAAAAAATAGAAATATTAATATTTATTTTAAATACATGTATACTTTTATATTGTTTATTTTATAATAAAATAAATTTTGTCCAATTTTTCATTATAAAAAATATTTATTATTATTATATATAAATATTTATTTGCATCTTCATGACAAACACCTGAAAAATAAATACGTTACAAAATAAACGTTATACAAGAATTTGTATTATTGGTCTTGACGGCTGTCTCGTGCCTAGGCTTCATTATAATAGTAATATCAGATTTGATAATAATAAACCTGTGAATTTATGTTCTACTATAATATTTGATAGCGATTATGTGCGGAGGGGGGCAACCCATGGCAGGGGGGGGCATATACTTTTTTTTTTTTTTTTTTTTAAATTACAGGTATCTATAACTTCAACATTACAATATAATAATGGATGACATTTATATACTTTTCTTTTCCCACGTGAGTCAGTCTGCGTCAGTTATTGCTCTTTAACCAATCAGATGTGACCTCACCATTTCAACCAATCAGAACCCGGCAGGAGCGCAGCCTTAATCCTGTTCACATGAAATAAACCTGCTACCGAACAGGTTCAAGCTTACGGACATGTTTCTATGACAGCAAATGTGAGAAGTGGATTGAAGAACGAAAGAATCCAAGATCAGGACAAATCCACAACAATCAAATCCAGCTAACTGAGTTAGCGACGTACAAAGAACAGACCCCAGGTCCACCGAAACCCTGTATACAAGATAAAGCAGTATAGGCGATGAGTGAGTGTGAGGGGAATGCTGCTTGTGTTAACACCCACTAGGTGGCAGTGTAGCTCCATATATGATGCTGACTCTGCACTCGCAGCAACGTGTAATGGATATTGGCCCACTAGGAAAATGGCAGATGACCAGTCCACCTCTGAACATCTTACTTCCCAACTATTAACCTTTACGACTACACATGTACTACAACTTACAGATAAACAGTATGTGCGTGTGTGATGAATGAAGAAACCTTCTATGTGTGCAGCAGGCAACTGCGCACACAATATTTTGCCACCTCAAAAACAACATCATAAAGAGTCCTGACTTGTCAGCGACACACAGGTGCCAGCCTTAAGGAACTCACAGTAGCAGGCAAAGAGACACAATGGGTCCTGTGAATTTTAGCTCTCTTCGATTCTTTTTTTTGTCCTTTTATATTAGGTGAGCTAAAATGAATGATGTCTGTAGTCATGTGAGCTGTTTTTATTTAGGTCCTTTTGTTTCAAGTAAACAGTTTATTTAACTATTAAAATGTGCTAGGTTTTGATTAATGAACTTTGTAATCTGGAACATTAAAAAAAAAAAGGTGGGGGAGATTTCTCCCTAAGGCTCTGAGTTACTGTCTGGCTGCCACTGTTGAGGCTTTGAGCAAGCCTCTTAACCCTGATCTGCTCCAGGGGGCGCTGTATCCTGACTGACCCTGTGCTCTGACCTCAGACTCGGACTAACTGCGATATGTCAATCATTTCACTGTGCTGTGAGGTACATGTGACAAGTCTTAATCTTATTCCACCCATCTTTGAGGCTGTTCACCATTGCTCAACCAATTGGGGAGGGTAAAGAGTATCAGAAGGGAGCCTACTGGACCTTTTCTCCTTGCTACTCAATGTTAGTGGGTGGTGTAGCACTCTGAGGAAAGCACTGTTCGCCCACTCAAAGATCCTTCTGATTGTCCCTTTGATTGAAATGAGAAAGTAAGTACACCAGCTCTCTCACATCCAAACAAAACCATGACCAGAATGCAGTTTCGGGCAGTGGTGGCTCAATCGGTTAAGGCTGTGGGTTACTGGGTTACTGATCAGAAGGTCGGGGGTTCGAACCCCAGCATCGGCAAGTTGCCACTGTTGAGCCCTTGAGCAAGGCCCTTAACCCTATCTGCTCCAGGGGCGCTGTAAGCTGGCTGACCCTGCGCTCTGACCCCAGTTTCCTAATTGGGATATGCGAAGAAGAAATTTCGCTGTGCTGTAAAAAGTACATGTGACAATAATTGAATATTCTTCTTCTTCTTCTTCTTCAGTTTCAAGTTTTTTTGTTCGTTTTTAAACCAGTCTACATTTAACATTGTAGGATGACACTAATGCAATGTTTTCAATAATGTTCTCACCAGCTCTTTATTGCTAATAAAGTGAAAGCATTCAAAGAATTTGGTCCTGAATGCTTTTTTGTTTCAGGAGGTATTTACAGGATCTCGAGGTGTAGACAAGCTATACACTCACCTTGTCATAGACAACCTCACAATATGAACAACGATAGAAACGCAGTCTCTGCGACAACAGACCTGTTGTGCATTAAGATTAAAAGAAACTCATTGTAGAACATGTGTAATAGTGTAGGAGTGGTGTCTGTCTGTCCTGTGAGCTTGTTGTGCAGACTTCCAGACTTGTCTCCTTCTCACTGTTACAGAGAACCCGTGTCCAGAGCAGGGTGACATCATCCAGATCAAGCTGAGCGAGCACACGGAGAACCTCGCCAAGGCAGACGGTACAGGCAGCACCACCATGCTGGTGGACACAGTGTTTGAGATGAACTACTCCACAGGCCAGTGGACCCGCCTCAAAAAATACAAACCCATCACTAATGCATCCTGAGGAACTGGAAAACACACACATATACACACACACACACAAAAATCCATTATGTGGTCTTTTTAAGAAGGCAATATAAAGAGACAAATCATGCCTTTGATCCCACACACACACACACACACACACACACACACACACACACACACACACACACACACACAAAATCTGGGCCAAAATAACAGACTAAGCAACTGTCTTGATGGTAAAGGGGTGTTAAAGCAGAGTGAGGTGGACTTTTTGTTTTGCTAAGCTCACTTCCTGTTCCTGTTTTGCCAAAAGTCAGGGACCTTCTTTCTATACGTTTTGTTTTCGTTCTGTGGTTTGTAATACAGTCCTTAATTATCATGAACTGATTGTTGAAGATGGGTTAGAATAGAGGTGGCGTTGTTGCTCTCGGATGCTTTTAGCTTCTTTGAATGACACCTGTGGGTTTGGCCTCATACGCCGTGTTCCAAAACAAATACTTGTCCATCTGTTTCAATGTGAGAATACAAAAAATATATATTTGCAAAAAAAAGAATAAACACAGGTTGTTTGCTGGTTAATTTTTTTTTTTGTTCTTTTTGAAAGTTCTGGACGATGTCTTCCAGAATAAGGAAAGAAATAAAT
The DNA here is from genome assembly GCA_030522415.1 of Channallabes apus. NCBI lineage: Eukaryota > Metazoa > Chordata > Actinopteri > Siluriformes > Clariidae > Channallabes > Channallabes apus. The sequence continues at coordinate 37,125,424 of CM060108.1, forward strand.
CGATCCATGTCTGGACATGTATGTGTGCTCACTGATTTTAACATGTGGACCTGATTGATTTGGGGTTATGTTTGTTTGTTTTTGTATTTTTTAACGTTGAAGTTTTAAAAGAACATTTTGTGATTATGTGCCTTTGATTATGCGCCAGATTTGAGGTTTTCTTGAAAAGACTGAAGTGATAAAACTCCAACACAGAGGTGCTGCAATGTACATCAATCAGTCATAACATTAAAACCACTACGCGCTGACAAGAATAAAAAACAATTCTCTTTATACTGTCACAAAGCAAGGGGTGGGTGGGATAGATTAGACTTGAAGTAGTTGTGTTGGAAGCAGAATAGAACAATTTATTGAAACAAATTGTATATGTACTGCTTCCAAGTCCTCCAGTGTGCGAGGCTTTGTCCTGTACACCTCCTCCTTTGCGTAGCTCCACAGGGGGAAAAAAAATCACATCGGATGAGAGCTGGACTTCTTGGGAGTCTGTCGTCCCGGCCAACGTCCTGGAAAATGCTGGAGTACACGTTGGAGGACTTGGAGGCATGGATTTAGGAGGTTCTCAGCAATATCCCAAACGATTTCCTTCAGAATATTCCATCCCGGCTGTTTGAGTAAACTGGTGCCACCGGTTTAATTTAAAGATTTGCTTTTATTTTCCTGTGTAAAAAAGTAAATGTCCAATTGTTTCAATACAATTGTATTAGAATTATGGACTTTATTATGAGTTCTTAATGCCTACTTTTCACCCACGCTGTAGATGACTAGTAGACTTGGCAAGAGCATCTACAAAACAGCAGGTCTTATGGAGGTGTTGTATGCACCTGGTATGCAGTGGTTAGTACTTACAGTGGTGTTCAAAATAGTAGCAGTGTGTTGAAAAAAGTAAGTAATGCTCCATATCTATATAATAACTTTTAATTTAAATCACATAGATGCATTTGGACAGCCTGCACATTCTATTCTGAATCACAACATGAAGAAAAATGTGCTAAATGTATTATTAGTTTAAGGTAAGTGAAGAAAAACATATATTAGGCTGTTCAAATAAATAGCAGTGTCATCACTCATCTTTATAAAGTGATGAATATACAGTTTAAACAAAAATGCTTGAAGTTTAATCTTTCTTGTGGATCTCTGAACTAATATTTAGTTGTATAAACATGGTGTCTGAGAACTGCTTCACATCTGTGACAATTGTACTACACGCCACAATTCCACTGCATTTCTTGGTTTTGCCTCAGAAACAGCATTTTTAATGTCAGGCCACAAGTTTTCTATTGGATTAAGGTCTGGGGATTGGGCGGTCACTCCATAACGTCAATCTTGTTGGTCTGGAACCAAGATGCTGCTCGCTTACTGGTGTGTTTGGGGTCGTTGTCTTGTTGAAACACCCATTTCAAGGGCATTTCCTCTTCGGCATAAGGCAACATGACCTCTGTACTCAAATGTTCTGATGTACTCAAATTGATCCATGATCCCTGAAATGTGATAAATAGGCCCAACACCATAGTACAAGAAGCATCACCATATCATGATGCTTGTGCCTCCATGCTTCAGTGTCTTCACAGTGTACTGTGGCACGATTTCAGTGTTTGGGGGCCTGACAGACTGTCTGCGGCCTCTAGACCCAAAAAGAACAATCTTGCTTTCATCAGTCCACAAAATATTGCGCCATTTCTCTTTAGGCCAGTCAATGTGTTCTTTGGTTAACTGTATCCTCTTCAGCAAATGTCTTTCTTTCAACAATGGGACTTTGCGGGGGCTTCTTGCTGATAGCTTGACTTCACATAGCCGTGTTCTAATAGTAACAGTACTAACAGGTAACTTTAGATGTTCTTTAAGTCAATTTTGTTATTCTTCGATGCATTCGAATGGTAGTTTTCTGTTTTCTTCCACATCTTTCCGGTTTTGGTCTCTACTTAAAAATTTTAAAACTTAAAAATTATTTGGTATCATTTTAGCAGAGTAGCCCATCATTTTCTCATCAGAGCAGAGCATTATTTTCTGCACTTTTCCCATCTCTAATAAACTTTTGAATCAAAGTACGCTGTTCTTCTGAACAATGTCTGGACAACCCATTTTACTCAGATTTTCAAAGGTAAATGCACAGGACAACCTTTTCTGCATTTATCCTTAAATAAGGGGAACTTGTTTGATAATTTACCTCTCTAATTGAACTCCACACTGCTATTTTATTTTAACAGACTAATAAATTTTTCTACATGTAGCACATTTTTCTTCATGTTGTGATTCAGAGTAGAATGTGCAGGGTGTCCAATGCATTTATGTGATTTTAATTAAAATTTATTATATGGATATGGAGCTTTACCCAATTTTTCAACACACTTTTATGATTTTGAACACCACATTTACATTTAGGCATTTGTCAGACACTCTTACCTGATCCATGTCCATCATCGGAAGTGTTACAATGTACACAAAAGAAACTGGACCGTGGATCAGTGGAAGAAGGTGGCCCGGTCTGATGAATCACGTTTTCTTTTACATCATGTGGATGGCTGGGTGCATGTGGGTCACTTACCTGGGGAAAATATGGCACCAGGATACACAGTGGCATTGTGATGCTTTGAGCAATGCTGGGTAAACTTTGGGTCATGACATTCTTGTGATTGTTACTTGACATGTACCACCTGTATAAACATTGTTGCAGACCAAGTACACCCCAACATGGCAACAGTATTCCCTGATAGCAGTGTCGTCTTTCACCAGGATAATATAACACCGCAAAATTTACTCAGAGATGGTTTGAGGAAAGGGTTCAGAATGTTGTCTTTGCCTCCAAATTCCCCAGTTCTCAATCTGCTCAAGCACTTATGAGATGTGCTGGATAAACAAGAAATGTCTAGGTCATGGTGGCTCAGTGTTAGGCTTCTTAAGGTAAATAAGGAAAGCCTTGGCTCATTTCCATGCCAATCCCCAGGCCAAACCACTGGATGTAGGGCATCCTTAGTGCCAGTCTGGTCTACAAAGTTCGTTGTGTACATCTGAAGCCCCAGTAGAATGGGAGGATGGTGTCTCCGGAAGGGCGTCCAGCATAAACCTTGTGCCAAGTTGTATATGGTTCACTGCGGCGATGCCTAAAGAAATTTCTATAGATTCAGACTTTCTGCCACCTGTATGTTAGTTACTTTAACATATTAGTTTAGTTTATGGAGAAGACTAAGTTCTGAGGAGTCTGTGGGTTGTTTTAAGTTAAATGATTATTAAATGCAAACTGTAGCTCTCAGGTCATGAGATAGTTATAGTTGTCAGGCACATAACAAGGATTTTATTCAGAAATTCTCTGTCAGTTTCTGGCTGATGCGATGTAGTTTTTATAGAACATTCTTGTTTGTTACCTGACTAATTCTCTAGCAAAAGATTTTAAATCTCTCCTGAATTACTGTAATTTGACATTATTTATTCAGTGCATGGAGCAAGTCATCAGCATGGTCATACCACAGACATAACCTTGTTATTTCTCATTTCTCACAGATCAGTGATACCTGTATTTCTGATAGTTTTCTTCATAGTATTTGAATAATTTGCTTTCTCCTCTACAAAAAAGCACCATAGCCTTCACTTCTTCCACAGGTATTGATTTTTATTCCTGCTTTTATGGCCACAGAACTCTTTGCATTCAATGGTTTGCTATCTTGTATTTGTCTTGTAAGTCTTACTCAATTTGTTCAGCTATTTTAAATGCTGTTGTCCAATCAAGCACAACCCCTTTAAAACCAGAGCTGAATGATCCTGCTCATGCTTTGAGGTGACGCTGCAGACAAACAGAGTGTAAGTGGAGCAAAGACAATGTACACAAAAGTTATTAGCCACTTCCCGTTTCCTTTTATTTGCCTCGTCACGGCTAAAGTGTTTGAAATATTAAAAGTCCATTCACAATTTTTGACATATCCACATATAGAAATCAGACACCTTGCAGTTCCTAGAGAGACATACAGTATAAATTATTTTTAATGTTTGCTAAATGACTACAAAGAACTCTTATAGAATAACATTACTTTTAAAAACAGAAAGCCAAGAGCTACTACAGTACAAATAATTCCTTTCCACTTTAATGCTTTTAGCTAAGAATAACAGTATGATGTGTGGAGAGGGAAAAAAGCACTTCTCCGCATCTTCTTGATACCCAAATTAACTAGAGACTGTTAAAAACACACACATAGAGAATACATAGACTAACAGAGAAAGACTGAATTACACCCCACACAAATCTAGTTAATAGGTCATCAAAATCCATATTTGTAAGCCAAGTCAAATAATAAGTAGGTATAGTACCACAAAAATACGCATTTCAAAACCTAGTCAAATAAGAGCAACAAAACTTTTCAAACAGCAATATTGTCCAAATCACAGAGCAAATTCTATACATCTGATTTTTGCAAGTGAAGTCAATTAAGTAAACCGTTTGTTTGAATGTTGTATTTATTCCTTCATATAGACAACGTGGAGTTAGGGGGCGAGAGTGCGTTTATTAAGTATAGATTTCAATTGCACTCTCATAAATGCATATAAAAAAAATGTACAGTGCCATTTGTTGAATTTTGAGATGAACTAATGATTTTTTAAGTTTTTTTTAATGACTTCTTGTTCTGTATCAGTTATTAGCAAGTCAAGAATACGTCTTGCACCATCTGTGGTAATCACTTTTTTTTAGTTTTTCATTTAAAAATCAAATCAGCATATTTTCTTTTCTGGTCAGTAGTTTTTTATGTGATTTGTGCACAAACAAGCAAACAAACAGACAGACAAAATTTCCCAAAATCATCTTGATGTGTTCTATTGCTCGTCTTATGCCGCCCCCCCCCGATTATTTTTTCACAAATAACTTCAATGTAGCGACCCGCCAACTTTAAAGTTTTATTATATGTATAGATTCTAAAATGTTCTAAAATGTTTCTGATAAATTGTCTGTAAAACTGTTAGTGCTCAGAACCTTAAACTAAATACCCATGTTCAACTTACTGTAATAATAAAGCTACCTAAGGACTGTACACCCTGTGTGGGGTGCCAATCCATCGCATGGCACAGACATACAGACAGTCACAAGCTCATTTACACACTACAGGCAATTTGGGAAAGCCAATTAGCCTAATCTGCATATCTTTGGACTGTGGGAGGAAATCGGGGGACCCAGAGGGAAACCACGAAGCACATGCGAACTCCATGCACACAAGACCCAAGGCAGGAATCAAACCCTCGACCTTGGAGGTGCAAGGTGACAGCACTAATTATTAAACCACTGTGATGCCTGAGAAAGAGTATTTGATTTTTTAAATCTTTAAAGAAAAATAATTTTATTATAAACTAACCATATTAATTTAATTTGATCATCATATTAACAATATAATGTCAAAACAAAACATCAAATCCCTTTATCTTCACTTTTACACATTCTGATGCTCTGATGCATGAGTTTCCCTTTGTGTGTGTGCTCTGAGATGGATTGGCACCCTGTCCAGGGTGTACCCTGCCTCGTGCCCTAAGCCTCCTGGGATAGACTCCAGGTCCCTGCGAGCCTGAATACAGGATAAAGCGGTATAGAAGATGAGTGAGTGAGTAATTGTAGTTGTTTATATGGCCAACATGGCAATATGACCTGAACCTGGCTATTACTTGCTTTCATAACCTCTAAAAATGACAATAAATTACAATTTACATCAGTAAATTATTCAGTGGCAGCCAGTCAATAAGAGGGGCTGGAGTGCCGCCCCCTTAAAGTTAGGCAGAGAAGAATGCTACTTTAACATGTAATTATTTAACATAACTATTTATTTTAGTAATGAAATGAAGTCATTTAGTCACAATATTCTGCTGTAATTCTTAATATAATTTATTTAAAAAAAAGTTTTAAATTACGCTTGTATTACGTTCATTTGGGTTCGTGTACGTGGTTGCTGGGCAAACAAGTGTCTATGTAGGCAAGTAAATTTTTGAAAAGTATGAGATTTGAGGCTGATCTCTAATTGGATTTTTTCAAATCATCCTTGGGATGCAGCACTGTGCGTCCCGAACCTCCCACTTTTGTTCTTAGTGAATCAATATTGTTTTTAAATATTTGTGCTCATGTGATTGGACCATTCACAACGAGTTTTATTAACAGTCAGCACATTGTTAGTTAATGTATTGAATAGTGATTGATGTGGGAGCCAGCTAAATATGAGAGGAAATTGTCATTTCTTTGCTAAAATACCCTTTCACAAGGCAAAGAAAGAAAAAAGTTAAACAGCTTGTACCAGATCGACCTGATCTTCTATTTAAGCAGCAGTCAAGTGATCGTGGCCGAGCTTACACTCGGTGCTTTTCCAGCACTTAAAATTTTTTTTTTATATTTTTGCACCAGCTGCCACTGAAATTCATTCATTCATTCATTTTCTATACCGCTTAATCCTGTGTTCAGGGTCGCGGGGGCCTGGAGCCTATCCCAGGAGACTTCGGGCACTAGGCGGGGTACACCCTGGACAGGGTGCCAATCCATCACAGGGCACACACACATACACACACTCACACACCCAATCACACACTACGGGCAATTTAGGAACGCCAATTAGCCTAACCTGCATATCTTTGGACTGTGGGAGGAAACCGGAGTACCCGGAGGAAACCCACCAAGCACGGGGAGAACATGCAAACTCCATGCACACAGAGACGGGAATCGAGCCTGGCCGGGGAATCGAACCCAGACCCTGGAGGTGCAAGGCGACAGTGCTAACCACTACACCACCGCGCCGCCACTGAAATTATTAATGAATAATAATAATTATAGTAAAATAATTAAAGTATTCAGATGTCATATCTCTAAACCAATTTAAAAACTCAAAGTGGACTTAATTTTTCAGACTGAAAACACTTTACATATGACTAACTTGACAGTGCTAATAAACTGCACCTGTGATTTCGAACCAGAATCTAAGACAATTTTAGGTGGGAAAAAATTAATTTTGTTTCTAAAAGCTAAAGTTTATTTTAATAATGATTCATGTCAACCAAAGGATTTACTAAAATAAACGGAGTTAGAAAATAACCAATTGTTAAATAACTTAATTGTTTTTGTTGTTAAAGGTTTATTTTAATTGGAACTGAGCACTTGAACTAAATGAAAAATGTTTTCCCTGAGCCTTTGGAGCTGAAATCTCTGTGTCTGACCAATTATCTTCCTGGATGGCATCCTTTTGGGTCCTGTTTTTTTATGGTGTCCTGACTGGAAATCCGACAGTCAGGTTACTGTAAATCACAAAAACATGCAAATATACAGTACTGTGCAAAAGTCTTAGATACATATGAATAATTGCTGTAAAACAATGATATCTTCAAAAAGGTTTCTACATTTAAAATATACTATAAAACGCTGTAAACAGTAATTAATCAAACAAACTCAATAATTGGTGTGATGACTTAAAATATTGTCTCTTGTTTGCAGTTTTATACGGAAACTTTGTAAAGGCGAGCGTGTGTGTGTTGGTGTGAGTGTAGGAGCACGGTGTCAAATTACGTGCGCACACACGACAGGCTGAAAAAATACATCTTTACTCTCTAATGAGACTTGCTTTTGGCTTAATATGCGTGCACACACATGCGTTATAATAAACAATACACGCGCGCTGTACACACCCGCTTACAAACACAAAATACAATATGTTTCACACACACACACATGTGGTCACAGTGTTATAGTAAACAGTACACATGTGCACGGATGTTGATTATACCAGCGAGAGACGAGCACTAAGACCCAGCAGCGGACAATTCCGCAGCGCAAGAGAGAGAAAATCCGTTGGCCCAGTTGTGATCACGTGACGCTCAACTTCAAAACAAGAAGCGCATGTGTGATACATGATACTCGTACTCGTAAACCAAGACAATGTTCGTTTTTAAGTTAAAATTTATTAGAAATCTTTGCTCGTCTTGTGGAACACTCGTAAACCGCGTTACTTGTAATCCAAGGTTCCTCTATATTTTAGCTGGAAATTAACAAACACATTTTGATGACATCTAAGACATGTAAAGGCAAACTTGTTTACAAAGGACTGTGTATGTGACCTTTAAGAAACCAGTGTATTCAGGTTTATAGAGCTAAATTAAAGCTAACTATTCGTGAGATGTTATCACATTCATGGGTGACATATTAAGCTACGTTTACACTCTCAGTTAAATGTGACCCAATTCCACATAAAATCGGAATTGGGTCATATTTACCTGGCAGTGTAAACGTAGCATAAGAGAAACACAATTCAGAATTGCATAAGTAAATAAAGTTTGTGGAATTTACAAAAGTGTATGGACATAAGAGAACTAATTAAACTAATTGCTTACCAATATTCTCTGCACCTCAGTGACAGCAGATCTCATCTCAATTTTTTTAACTCTGTTATCAGTAAAAGTTTTCAAGACTTTCACTGTCAGTGAATATATTACATTAAAAGTTTGGTATTTTAGTACAGACAGTACAGTATGTATTCTGGAAAATTTTAGATCACAATCAGTAACCCGAAAGAGGGCGTGTTCTTTTTTCCATAAACTTTTCATGCACCTTGTTTGCAATTTGCCTTGCCAAAATTATCACTGACATACAAATACTGTATGTAATAGTTGTAATAGTTATAACTTAATAAAACAAACCTTTAATAAGTCTTCAGGCAGGCCAGTCTGTGATGGATAATAATACTAAGCAAAAGAATAAGAAGAAGAATGTGATAATAAAAAAAACATTTTCCCCTAATTTAGATCTGAGTTTAAAAAGTTTACCTGTGGAGGTTTCCGGATTGGCCTCAGTGAAACCCCTTTCTTAATTATCTCCATCGTTTCATCCATTGCCCTGTCTTTAACATCTACAGACAGAGTCAAATTCATATTTGCAAAATAAAGATTTTGAATAATGAAGAAATAGATGCACATACTGTATAGCTCTTACTCTTCATGTCAGTGGCATTGTGTCCAAACGTCTTTCTTTTTCTCAATGCATCCAGTGGGCTAGAGGCATACATCAATAGGTTTATCATAATACCGTAGCTCTTTTTTCAGGTACAGTAATGTATCATGATTGTTCTGTATATTGTAAATGTCATGATAATGGTAAGAATTATCAGTTTGACCTTACTCAATAGAACTTGTAAAGAGCACCAGAGGATGAAGAGGAAGATGAAGAGGAGGAGGAGTAATTGAACGAAGTTGAGCTGGATTGAGAGAAGTCAATTAATATGTGCATTCTCTTTGGCCATTTTCAGCACATACTGACGCTGCTTAACTGAGTAGACATTATTAAAATAGATGCAGTTTTACATGTCATGTAATATTAATCGCTTCTACTTTGAGCATGAACTTAGTCTGACCTCATTAAACTAATGTTAACACAGACCATTAGTCCTCACCTTTCTCTTGCAGTGCTGTCACTGTGTTTTCTGAGCCTCTCAACTGATTCTCAACCTTCTTCTTCTTCACCTTCAGCTCAAGACATACATTAAACTCCTCTGTCTCTGTCAGGGATTTCCTTCTCTGCAAGAGAAAACCACAGTGCAGGAGGACATTTAGGACAGAGGTTAATCATATGTGTTCATCATTTTTGTCTTCCTGCTCCTTCACACAAGCATCTACACATTCAGACACACTCATGCATGCCAGAGGTAGGCCATAATAAAGTTTATTGACTTTACTGTAGCTTAGTACATTCCATGCACTTTATTTTGACTATTAAATCATTACATTGTACTCAATACATTGTAGTCACTATAGCCCCATCATAAGAGTTATTGTCATGCTGGCGTTATGAAGTCTTTATAGAGCATAAGTAGCAGACACATTTCACCATTAACTGTTCAAAGGAGATTAATGCATTTTTTGGACGCCTTCAGCATTCCTTTACAATGTAGAAAGAAATAAAAATCAGGAACCATCATGGAGTTAGAAAGTGACCTCAAACTTTTGAACGGTAATGTAGTTGTATGTATTACAGTTCACATCACTAACAATTAATTATATTACACATGTTATCTATTACCTTGTCAGTGTGGGGTAATGTGTAGTGTCTTTAAGCACAACAAGAACTACAGAGCAAAGTCAAATTCTTTGCAGACTCTAAAAATAGAAAACCACAATTCATCTTTTACCAGAGTAATATATCAGTAGAAGAAAGCCGAGGTTGGAACTGCCATGCAGGAGGTCTAGAGGAAGACCAAAGAGGAGATGTATTGAGAGAGGATATGAAGAGATTGAGCCAATAGAAGAATTGCTGTAATTCAAATTCATGCTGATTCCAATAGAAAGGTGTGAGAACACACTGCATCACTGTTAGTTGGCTGCATAGCTGCAGATCAGTCAGGGTGCCCATGTTGACTCATGTCTAACTCCAAAATTGACTACAAGGTGCACATGAGCATCAGAACTGGACCACGGAGCAATGAAAGAAGTTGACCTGGTCTGACGAAGCATATTTTCTATTGCATCATGTGGATGGCCAGGTATGTACTTTGCTTACCTGTTGGCACTAGGATGCACTAGGGAAGGAAGGTAAGCTGGTGGAGGCATGGTGCTTTCCCATGTGAAACAAAAGTGAAACAAAAGTATGCAATAGTATATTAATTCCTATCATGTCAAAGCATACCTTAGTGTACAGTGCATCCATAAAATATTCACAGCGCTTCATTTTTCCCACATTTTGTTACGTATGTTACAGCCTTATTCTAAAATTGATTAAATTCATTATAAATATCAGGACTCCTCAGTAAAAGGCACATGACAGCTGGCCTGGAGTTTGCCAAATGGCACCTCAAGGACTCTGAGACCGTGAGAAACATTTTTTTTGTTTGTTTGTTTTTAGTGGGTTTCCTCCGGGTACTCTGATTTCATCTCACAGTCCAAAGATATGCAGATTAGACTTACTGGCGTTCCCAAATTGCCCGTAGTGTGTGAGTGTGTGTATGCCCTGCAATGGATTGGCACCCTGTCCAGGGTGTACCCTGCCTCGTGCCCTAAGCCTCCTGGGATAGGCTCCAGGTCCCACAAACCTGATTACAGGATAAAGCTGTATAGAAGATGAGTGAGAGAGTAATTTTGTACTAAGTGTATTTAAGATGTAATTAACTTCTACAAAAGCACAATTTTACGTTTACTAAAGGTAAGGTACTTTTATATGCTAAAGGGAAACTACTTCAAGTTTACTTAGTTCACTTGAAGTATATGGTGACTGACACAATTATTGACACATTAATTTGATTAAAGTATATATTTAATTATTTAATGTATTATAAGTACATTACATAAGTAATATACCAGGAATATACTCGTACTGTATCACTGCAGTAGCTTGCTGTTAAACTTCCTTAATACACTTAAAATTCTCTGCCTGTACACTAAAGGATGCTTTGGCATGCTACTGTAGGATTTAATACACATAGCATACTTTCTTTCTCACCTGGGGGGAAACATGTCAACTATTTTGAGGTGGTAAATGCAAATCCTCATCTGTGGAATGTGTTGGAAAAACAAGTCTGACCCATGCAGACTCCACCTCACAACTTACCCCAGGACTTACAGTATATGAGTCAACTAAATTATACAGACTTCAGGAAATAAAAAAATAGTATGATGTATATAACACTAATATTAATAATATCATGTGATTATCATAATTAATCATATATACTGTACATAACCTATAGAATTTTACCGTTAATTTTAGCATAGTTTTTCTTTCCCTGAAGTCTATCATTTTTTTGGCCTGACTGTATGTATACAATGACTTTACCATGATGTTCCAAGTTACTAAGATGCACTACAAATTATATACACTACTGCGCAAAAGTATTCCACATGCAAATAACTGCTCTAGAGCAAAGTCATCTTTACAAATTAATTTCTATATTTAAAAAAGCAGGAAACAATCATGAATAAAACTCGTTTGGTTCTTTGCTTTGTTTGGGGTTTAATGTGAAGAGTTCAGTATTAAATACGCACCTGTCTGAGATAGATGTTCCCGTCCCGCTGTGTGTGCGGCTCCACTCTCTCTTCTCCGCTTTGTGGCATCACCAGAACAAACAGCTCGTACAAGAGTCTCAAGACAAGACGCAAAAGCGCCTGCAAAATCGCCTGCAAAATCCCTAATAAATCCATACTTAAAATGAGCTATTTGGCTAAACACCCTAATAGATACCGACTTATACTCGGCGTGAGCCCGAATCAATGAAAGTGAAATAAAACAAAATCACTTTTTAAATTCCGAGTACACCACACGAAGGCTGACAAACACTGGTGCTGTTTAGACATCGGTTCATATTTTAAATGATGAGATGCCATCGATTCTGTTTGGCTCACATATAGTCACGTGACACACCGATGATAATTTGTCCAGGAAAGACAATGAGTGCGTGTCAATCAAAACTTCTAAAGCAGAAGACAAAGTCAGTATTGAAAGTAACCCTGGATCAGTAGTCCTGAGATACTCCTGCACATATTGTTCTCTGTATCTACTGGTCATCTGGTCATTTACTCTCATGTGTCTGACTTTCTTTACTTTTATTGCTAAATGAAAGTGCTTCATTTTTCAAAATGAAAAAAAAAAAACTTTTGTTGATGGTGTTTCACGGTTGTGTAAATGCAGCTTCACCTTCTTTTCACACTCTTTTCAACAGCTCTGGACCTAAGTACTTTCAGTCCTGCACCTTCTTTACCTCTGCTTACTGTAGTCTAATTGTTCCACTTAGGTCCCTCTCATTCACACACATGTATTCTATTTTGGCACCAATACACTTCTCCGCTATTCCTCTAGGATCCTCTCATTCTCCAAGATCTTGTTAAACAGACAATCAGAAACTCTACTGCCACCTCTTTCCACACCTCCACAGGTATGTCATAAGGACCAACTGCCTTTCCAATCTTCATCCTCTGTAATGCCCTCCTCACCTCACTCTTACTAATTTTTGCTACTTGCAAACCTACTTGACAAAGCTACTCGACACCTTCCTCACCACCAGGTCATTTTACACACCATCATCCTGTGTTGTCCGGCAACACTCTCCCCTACCAACACTTTGCAGTCTCTGATCTCTTTCAGATTACAACGTCGACACAAGATGTAGTCTACCTGAGTGCTTCTGCTTCTACTTTTATATGTCACCCTATGTTTCTGCCTCTTCTGGAAGAAAGTATTTACTTCTGATATTTTCATCCTCATTGCAAAGTCCACCGCCATCTGTCCACCTGCACTCCTGTTCTGAAGACCAAACCTTGCCCATCACATTATCATCGACTCTGTTCCCTTCCCAAACATGTCCATTAAAATCTGCACCAAACCCACTAGGTGACAGTGTAGCTCCATATATGATGCTGACTGTATGCGCTCACAGCAATGTAGAATGGATATCGGCCTACTAGGAAAATGCCAGATTACCTGTCTACTGTACCTCTGAACATCTTTCCGACATGTACCGCAACTTACAAATAAACAGTATGTGTGATAAACAGACAAACCTACTGTATGTCTAATTATGCAGTGACACACACAGGTATTAAGCAGGCACTTAAGGTACTGTAGTAATAGACCTTTAATTATAAGATTAAATGAATTCAATGCTATTGGATATTTAGTTTTAAGGAGCTCACAGTAACAGGAAAAGAGACAATTAGGTAAAGACTATAACATGTTTCCTCAGAAAGAATTCTAATGGACCTTTTCCAATTGCTGCTCAATGTTAGGGGACTGTCTTACACACCCTGAGGAAAGCACTGTTCGACTGCTTCTGACTGCATTGGCTCAAAGACCCAAATCTAAACAGAACCATGACCAGAAGTCAGTTTCCCACTGGCGTTCAACCCTATGTGCACGGGCGGCTCCATGAAGCACAGACACGAGGTGAGGTCTTACGGGAAAAAGAGTCATTTATTTAGGAAAAATAAAAACATTGTTTGTTACCTGACTAATTCTCTAGCAAAAGATTTTAAATCTCTCCTGAATTACTGTAATTTGACATTATTTATTCAGTGCATGGAACAAGTCATCAGCATGGTCATACCACAGACATAACCTTGTTATTTCTCATTTCTCACAGATCAGTGATACCTGTATTTCTGATAGTTTTCTTCATAGTATTTGAATAATTTGTTTTCTCCTCTACAAAAAAGCACCATAGCCTTCACTTCTTCCACAGGTATTGATTTTTATTCCTGCTTTTATGGCCACAGAACTCTTTGCATTCAATGGTTTGCTATCTTGTATTTGTCTTGTAAGTCTTACTCAATTTGTTCAGCTATTTTAAATGCTGTTGTCCAATCAAGCACAACCCCTTTAAAACCAGAGCTGAATGATCCTGCTCATGCTTTGAGGTGACGCTGCAGACAAACAGAGTGTAAGTGGAGCAAAGACAATGTACACAAAAGTTATTAGCCACTTCCCGTTTCCTTTTATTTGCCTCGTCACGGCTAAAGTGTTTGAAATATTAAAAGTCCATTCACAATTTTTGACATATCCACATATAGAAATCAGACACCTTGCAGTTCCTAGAGAGACATACAGTATAAATTATTTTTAATGTTTGCTAAATGACTACAAAGAACTCTTATAGAATAACATTACTTTTAAAAACAGAAAGCCAAGAGCTACTACAGTACAAATAATTCCTTTCCACTTTAATGCTTTTAGCTAAGAATAACAGTATGATGTGTGGAGAGGGAAAAAAGCACTTCTCCGCATCTTCTTGATACCCAAATTAACTAGAGACTGTTAAAAACACACACATAGAGAATGCATAGACTAACAGAGAAAGACTGAATTACACCCCACACAAATCTAGTTAATAGGTCATCAAAATCCATATTTGTAAGCCAAGTCAAATAATAAGTAGGTATAGTACCACAAAAATACGCATTTCAAAACCTAGTCAAATAAGAGCAACAAAACTTTTCAAACAGCAATATTGTCCAAATCACAGAGCAAATTCTATACATCTGATTTTTGCAAGTGAAGTCAATTAAGTAAACCGTTTGTTTGAATGTTGTATTTATTCCTTCATATAGACAACGTGGAGTTAGGGGGCGAGAGTGCGTTTATTAAGTATAGATTTCAATTGCACTCTCATAAATGCATATAAAAAAAATGTACAGTGCCATTTGTTGAATTTTGAGATGAACTAATGATTTTTTAAGTTTTTTTTAATGACTTCTTGTTCTGTATCAGTTATTAGCAAGTCAAGAATACGTCTTGCACCATCTGTGGTAATCACTTTTTTTTAGTTTTTCATTTAAAAATCAAATCAGCATATTTTCTTTTCTGGTCAGTAGTTTTTTATGTGATTTGTGCACAAACAAGCAAACAAACAGACAGACAAAATTTCCCAAAATCATCTTGATGTGTTCTATTGCTCGTCTTATGCCGCCCCCCCCCCCCCCCCCCGATTATTTTTTCACAAATAACTTCAATGTAGCGACCCGCCAACTTTAAAGTTTTATTATATGTATAGATTCTAAAATGTTCTAAAATGTTTCTGATAAATTGTCTGTAAAACTGTTAGTGCTCAGAACCTTAAACTAAATACCCATGTTCAACTTACTGTAATAATAAAGCTACCTAAGGACTGTACACCCTGTGTGGGGTGCCAATCCATCGCATGGCACAGACATACAGACAGTCACAAGCTCATTTACACACTACAGGCAATTTGGGAAAGCCAATTAGCCTAATCTGCATATCTTTGGACTGTGGGAGGAAATCGGGGGACCCAGAGGGAAACCACGAAGCACATGCGAACTCCATGCACACAAGACCCAAGGCAGGAATCAAACCCTCGACCTTGGAGGTGCAAGGTGACAGCACTAATTATTAAACCACTGTGATGCCTGAGAAAGAGTATTTGATTTTTTAAATCTTTAAAGAAAAATAATTTTATTATAAACTAACCATATTAATTTAATTTGATCAGCATATTAACAGTATAATGTCAAAACAAAACATCAAATCCCTTTATCTTCACTCTTACACATTCTGATGCTGTGATGCATGAGTTTCCCTTTGTGTGTGTGCTCTGAGATGGATTGGCACCCTGTCCAGGGTGTACCCTGCCTCGTGCCCTAAGCCTCCTGGGATAGACTCCAGGTCCCTGCGAGCCTGAATACAGGATAAAGCGGTATAGAAGATGAGTGAGTGAGTAATTGTAGTTGTTTATATGGCCAACATGGCAATATGACCTGAACCTGGCTATTACTTGCTTTCATAACCTCTAAAAATGACAATAAATTTTTACATCAGTAAATGATTCAGTGGCAGCCAGTCAATAAGAGGGGCTGGAGTGCCGCCCCCTTAAAGTTAGGCAGAGAAGAATGCTACTTTAACATGTAATTATTTAACATAACTATTTATTTTAGTAATGAAATGAAGTCATTTAGTCACAATATTCTGCTGTAATTCTTAATATATTCATTCATTCATTCATTTTCTATACCGCTTAATCCTGTGTTCAGGGTCGCGGGGGACCTGGAGCCTATCCCAGGAGACTTCGGGCACTAGGCGGGGTACACCCTGGACAGGGTGCCAATCCATCGCAGGGCACACATACATACACACACCCAATCACACACCCAATCACACATTATGGGCAATTTAGGAACGCCAATTAGCCTAACCTGCATATCTTTGGACTGTGGGAGGAAACCGGAGTACCCGGAGGAAACCCACCAAGCACGGGGAGAACATGCAAACTCCATGCACACAGAGACGGGAATCGAACCCAGACCCTGGAGGTGCAAGGCGACAGTGCTAACCACTACACCACCGCGCCGCCTTATTCTTAATATAATTTATTTACATTTTTTTTTAAATTACGCTTGTATTACGTTCATTTGGGTTCGTGTACGTGGTTGCCGGGCAAACAAGTGTCTATGTAGGCAAGTAAATTTTTGAAAAGTATGAGATTTGAGGCTGATCTCTAATTGGATTTTTTCAAATCATCCTTGGGATGCAGCACTGTGCGTCCCGAACCTCCCACTTTTGTTCTTAGTGAATCAATATTGTTTTTAAATATTTGTGCTCATGTGATTGGACCATTCACAACGAGTTTTATTAACAGTCAGCACATTGTTAGTTAATGTATTGAATAGTGATTGATGTGGGAGCCAGCTAAATATGAGAGGAAATTGTCATTTCTTTGCTAAAATACCCTTTCACAAGGCAAAGAAAGAAAAAAGTTAAACAGCTTGTACCAGATTGACCTGATCTTCTATTTAAGCAGCAGTCAAGTGATCGTGGCCGAGCTTACACTCTCACTTATGGCTATTTACAGGCAATTATTAAAAGTTTAATTTAATTTTTTTTAAATATATTTTTGCACCAGCTTCCACTGAAATTATTAATGAATAATAATAATTATAGTCAAATATTTAAAGTATTCAGATGTCATATCTCTAAACCAATTTAAAAACTCAAAGTGGACTTAATTTTTCAGACTGAAAACACTTTACATATGACTAACTTGACAGTGCTAATAAACTGCACCTGTGATTTCGAACCAGAATCTAAGACAATTTTAGGTGGGAAAAAATTGTGTTTCTAAAAGCTAAAGTTTATTTTAATAATGATTCATGTCAACCAAAGGATTTACTAAAATAAAAGGAGTTAGAAAATAACCAATTGTTAAATAACTTAATTGTTTTTGTTGTTAAAGGTTTATTTTAATTGGAACTGAGCACTTGAACTAAATGAAAAATGTTTTCCCTGAGCCTTTGGAGCTGAAATCTCTGTGTCTGACCAATTATCTTTCTGGATGGCATCCTTTTGGGTCCTGTTTTTTTATGGTGTCCTGACTGGAAATCCGACAGTCAGGTTACTGTAAATCACAAAAACATGCAAATATACAGTACTGTGCAAAAGTCTTAGATACATATGAATAATTGCTGTAAAACAATGATATCTTCAAAAAGGTTTCTACATTTAAAATATACTATAAAAAGCTGTAAACAGTAATTAATCAAACAAACTCAATAATTGGTGTGATGACTTAAAATATTGTCTCTTGTTTGCAGTTTTATACGGAAATAAGTGTGAAGGGGCGGCGCTGCTGTGCTGTAATTATAGATAAAGGTGATTTATTGTGTGTGTGTGTGTGTGTGTGTGTGTGTGTGTGTGTGTGTGTGTGTGTTCGCGAGACTGTTTTATCGGAAAAATTAGAATCACAGAATCACTGAAAAACAGAATCACTGCTGTAAATAAAATAAAAAAAAAACAATTGAACCTGCACTTTACCTTTGAAAAGTATCGCAACAGAGCAGAGTTTCTGTGTAAGGCAAAGAGTGTGCATCTGTATGTGTGTGGGAAGCCAAGAGGAGGAGGGGGTGGGAGGGAGTTTGTAAAGGCGAGCGTGTGTGTGTGTGTTGGTGTGAGTGTAGGAGCACGGTGTCAAATTATGCGCGCGCACACACGACAGGCTGAAAAAATACATCTTTACTCTCTAATGAGACTTGCTTTTGGCTTAATATGCGTGCACACACATGCGTTATAATAAACAACACACGCGCGCTGTACACACCCGCTTACAAGCACAAAATACAATATGTTTCACACACACACACACACACACACACATGTGGTCACAGTGTTATAGTAAACAGTACACATGTGCACGGATGTTGATTATACCAGCGAGAGACGAGCACTAAGACACAGCAGGGGACAATTCCGCAGAGCAAGAGAGAGAAAATCCGTTGGCCCAGTTGTGATCACGTGACGCTCAACTTCAAAACAAGAAGCGCATGTGTGATACATGATACTCGTACTCGTAAAACAAGACAATGTTCGTTTTTAAGTTAAAATTTATTAGAAATCTTTGCTCGTCTTGTGGAACACTCGGAAACCGCGTTACTTGTAATCCAAGGTTCCTCTATATTTTAGCTGGAAATTAACAAACACATTTTGATGACATCTAAGACATGTAAAGGCAAACTTGTTTACAAAGGAGCATAATATGTGACCTTTAAGAAACAATAGGTTACTTGCGTAACCCCGGTTCTCTGATAGCATTAAGTGCGGTGTCTCACTATGGGATACGCCCCTTCCGCGTATTCTTCAGAAGCCCTATTACATTACGCCAGCCCCAATTGGCTGGCAGATGTGCTTCGCTATTCAAAACAAGCAACCTCTTCCTCGCTTCACACAGCAAGGAGGGTGATCTGGTGAGACACCTCACTTAATGCTATCAGAGAACCGGGGTTGCGCAAGTAACCTATTGTTCTCTTTCAAGCATACATTTGACATGTTTTTCAACATTTTTTGGGGAGATATTTTTTGTAGTATATCAGAGGATGTTTCGGTGTCTCACTATGGGATATCCTAACTCCCGTATTGTCAGATAGCCTGTCTTGAAGTCTGCCAACCATAACCAACACATTCAGGGCTGAACGAATTTAGTTTGTAGATTCTGTGCTTACACTCAGTACTGCGTGAGCTAGAGTCTGAGCTGTAACATCTAGTTTATAAAATCTGGCGAATGTGTGCGGCGATGACCAGTTCGCCGCTTCACAGATATCCTGTAATGTGACTCCTTTAAATAGAGCCCATGAACTTGACATTCCCCTTGTTGAGTGCGCGCGTAAACCAGTTGGGGGTTCGAGACCCTTACTGGAGTATGCCAGCGAAATAGCCTCCACTATCCAATGCGATAAACGTTGCTTAGTGATCGGCTTCCCCGTGCGAGGTTTCATCCAAGAAACGAACAGCTGATCGCTCTCCCTTAAACCTCTGGTTCGCTCTGTATAGATGCGTAAAGCGCGCACCGGGCACAGTGTATTTAACTTTTGCTGCTCTGATGATGCAAATTATGCAATTATACTCCTGCATCCCCAGACATGAACTGTAAACATGCTGGGTGCACAGAAAACGCATGAATCTCACTCACGCGCTTCGCTGAGACCAAAGCAATTAATAGCGCAGTCTTGAAAGACAGTGCCTCGAAATCAATCTTGTCTAGCGGTTCAAATGGGGACGTAGACAATGCATCAAGCACCAATCCCAAGTCCCATGATGGGTTAAGTGGATTTGAAACCGGCAGGGCGCGGCGCGCGCCCTTCATGAATCTGCATATCAGAGGATGTTGCCCCACTGTTTTATTATCAAAACCGATGTGGCACGCAGATATAGCAGCCAGAAACACTTTTATGGTTGAGAACGCTCTGCCTTTATCTATCATTTCCTGAAGAAATGAAAGAATCACTGCCACTGAACACTGAAAGGGAATCTCGTGTCTAGCTGTGCACCAGCGCTCAAACACATTCCATTTGCAATCGTAGAGAGACCTAGTCGATGCTGCTCTGGCATTCTGTATGGTCTTGATGACACTGTCAGGCAGGCCAGTCTTACTTAAATTGGACCACTCACAGGCCAGGCCCATAGTGCCAGTCGTTCCGGGTGAGGGTGGAAGATCTCCCCCCCCTCTTGTGACAGGAGGTCTCTGCGCTGCGGGAGAGACCACGGTTCGTCGTACAGCATACTGTATGCATGATCTCCGCAAGCCAGTGTTTTCCTGGCCATCTCGGAGCTATTAGTATTATTTTTCATACCTTCCTCCCTTACTCTGCAGAGAGTTGGTGATATCAGCGCTATTGGCGGGAACGCGTATAGGAGAGTGCGAGGCCACTCGTGTGCTAGCACATCTATTTCCAGGGGCTCGCTCCGGTCCTTCAGGGAAAAGAACAGGTGACATTGGGCATTGCCTTTGGACGTGAACAGATCCACTGTCGCTCTGCCATATATGCTCCAGATCTGTTCGACCACTTCGCTGTTCAGTTTTCACTCCCCATAGGGGGGATTTCCCCTGGACAACAGATCTGCGCCCCGATTCATCACACCCTGTACGTGTGTCACTCTCAGGGATAAAAGGTTGACACTGCCCCATAAAATCAGTCTGCGTGCTAGCTTGTGCAGCAGAAGTGATCTGAGACCCCCCTGACGATTTATGTACGATACAACTGTAGTGTTGTCCGTTCTCACAAGAACATGATTTCCTCTCAGAAAAGGAAGAAAATGTTTTAGTGTCAGAAAGACAGCTAGCATTTCCAGATAGTTTATGTGAAGATTGGTCATGTGCTGACCCCATCTCCCATGCACTATTCTGCCCTCGTGAATGCCCCCCCAACCGGATAGCGACGCGTCCGTTGTTATCATCTTTCTGTGTCGGACCACGCCCATGGCAACCCCTTCGATCAGGAAATTCGGGTGTCTCCACTGGCGCAGTGCTAGAACCGCCTCTGACATCACTCTTACCCTTCTCCGTGAGTGACGTACTGGGTCCAGTCCCTGAAACGCCACCCAGCGTTGAAATTCCCTCATATGCAGTCTGCCTAGGGGAATAACTATCAGGGCTGATGCCATCAGTCCTAGTAGTCTGAGGCATGTGCGAAAGGAAACTTTGTGTCCTCTCTGAAACTGTGTCATGCAGCAGGTGAATCTTTTCACCCTGTCTGTCGAGAGTCGCGCTCTGAACTTCACTGAGTCCAGCGCCAGTCCCAGATACGTTATGGATTGTGTGGGAATTAAAACACTCTTTTCTGTGTTTAATCTTAGCCCCAGTTTCTGTATGTGTTCCATAAGCATAGCTGTGTGTTCTCTCGCTTCTTGCTCCGAGCGGGCTGACACGAGTCGTCTATGTAAGTAGCGAGACGAATGCCTTTTTCCCTGAGCGGAGTCAGTGCCGCTTCTGTGCATTTTATAAATACTCTGGGACTGAGGGACAAGCCGAATGGTAGCACCAGATATTCGTATACCACACCAAGGAAGGCAAATCTCAGAAACTTTCTGTGGGGTGGGTATATTTTTATGTGAAAATATGCGTCCTTCAGGTCGATTGATGTAAACCAATCTCCCTGGCGCACTATTTTCAGGAGTGTAGAATGAGTGAGCATTCTGAACTTGTATTTCTTTAGGTATACATTCAGCGCGCGCAGATCTAGTATCGGGCGGAGGGCTTGAGTCCCTTTCTTTGGGACGAGAAAGTATCTCGAGTAAAACCCGCTGTGGCTCTCTTCGGGTGGAACCACTCTTATTGCCCTCTTGTTCAACAGAGAGGAGATCTCCTCCTGAAGGACCTGCTTTAGTTCCCCCCGCACCTGGGAATGAATTATCCCCCTGAAGGTTGGACTCTGGAATTGCAGTCTGTACCCGAATTGTATTGTTTTTAATACCCAGCGGGACTGCGTGCACCTGTGCTAACTGTTTATCTGCAGTGTTTTGGCGCCATCGTGCGGCTGAATCTCGAACTGTTCTGTGGTCTGTACTGCGCATGCGCGAGCACTTAGCGCTGTGACAGTGTCTGTGTGCCCCATCGCCTCTGTGAGAGCGAAAGCTCCCAGAGGCGATGTCATATTGTGCTTTATTGACATGTTTTTCAACATTTTTTGGGGAGATATTTTTTGTAGTATATTTTTTGGGGGGTACAGAGAAAACTTTATTGGGTTTTGAGTGTAACAGGTGCTTGTGACACATTGCTGCATGCACACCGCTGCACCGTCCCATTTCCTTTTCACTGCCACTCTTCCCCTGGCCCTGCGATAGCTGGGGGGAGGGCGGGCTGTGACCTGTGCAAAGGACTGTCGAAGCAGAGGGGGGGGGGGGGGATTGGTGCCGCCTGCGCCTTCCTGGGCATGCAGAGCTGTAGCGCTTCGTCATCCCGCTTTTTTTCCTCGCATCTCTTCTGCATGCGGGTCAGAGCCGAGCCGAAGATGCCTTCTGTCACCACCGGTGCGTCCAGGATTGACTCCTTCTCTCTGTCAGAGAGATTCGTCAGGTTGAGCCACCGTCCTCTTTCCTGGATGACCATAGTGGCCATAGCCTTACCCGCGGCTTGCACCGCACACCTCTGAAGCCTCAGGGAGAGATCCGTAACAACACAGATCTCCTCCCAGTGTGTCTGACCTGGTGTGGTCGAGGCTTCGTCCTGCAGCTCCGCTTGGTATGCGGTCAGCAAGGAGGTTGCACCTTACTCAATAGGACTTGTAAAGAGCACCAGAGGATGAAGAGGAGGAGGAGTAATTGAACGAAGCTGAGCTGGATTGAGAGAAGTCAATTAATATGTGCATTCTCTTTGGCCATTTTCAGCACATACTGACGCTGCTTAACTGAGTAGACATTATTAAAATAGATGCAGTTTTACATGACATGTAATATTAATCGCTTCTACTTTGAACATGAACTTAGTCTGACCTCATTAAACTAATGTTAACACAGACCATTAGTCCTCACCTTTCTTTTGCAGTGCTGTCACTGTGTTTTCTGAGCCTCTCAACTGATTCTCAACCTTCTTTTTCTCCTTCAGCTCAATACTGTAATGGAAAAATCATATTTTAATTATGTATTAATTCTGATCCTTGTAGTAAGTGTGTAACGTAGACGTTAGAAGTTTGAACTTGGTTGTCGAAGCTTAGAGACACAAGGCCGAGAACAGAATAGAAACAACCTGATTGTAGTTGTCCCTGAATAAATGATAAGGTATGGACATCTGGTCTGGGGCAGATAAAGAGTCATGAGTTTGAATGTAGAAACTTCATGTACGGGGCGTTGATTATGTTAACAGAGATGTTTGTGTATAAAATAGATCAGCTAGAGAAAGAGATCACCTTTCTCTATGCTGCAACTGTTTGCTGTATGAGACTGGTCCTTCTGCAGAAGTTTAAAATAAAACCTTTGTTACTTTGCTCTTACCCAGTGTATGGACTACTTGTCTTAATAATATTTTCAGAATTTCCACCACAACTTGGCGTAGTCGGCAGTTCTCCGTGTTTGAGGAGGGCATTGGAGAATCCCGGGGAGGCGTAAGCGCTGACGCCTTGAAGGCTTTTCACTTCATCTCAAACGCTTAATTGGCAATCGAGCGTGAGAGGACCGGGGATTCACCATGTCACCTCAACACCGGAGTTAAAAGAACTAAAATAGTGTGGTAAGGAAATTTTTTAAGTTGTAAGTCTTTAAGTTGTAATTGTCAAAGTAAGTTGTAATTGAGTAAGAAGTGTGCTTTCTCACAGTGGCTGGGATAGATTTAAACTTGGATCTATCACACGAGTCTGGGATTCGTGAAAAGTACCCAAAAAAGTGCAAAGGCACACAAAAGAGAGGGATAGGGTACTGGTTTCGCCTCGTTTCCGAAAAACTTGGCCCCGTAGCAGACGTGCTCGGTGTGAGGACCTCCGGAGGTAAAGCAAGTCAGAGTGCAGGGTTGCAAGGTGCACACGTAAAAGTCAAGAGGACTTTACGGGAAAAACAGTCAAGGGGACTGTTGAGGTAAATTAAGGTAGAGTGTAAAGTGCACCGGTAAAGTCAAGAGGACTTTACGGCAGAGTGCAAACTGCACCGGTAGCAGTCAAGGGGACTGTGAGAGTTCACTGTGAGTTAGTGGCACGTGTAAATTGACAAGTAAAAATCATGGGTAACAGCAAAAAAAAAAAAAAAAAAAAGATTGTTACGCTTGTGGCGTTCCTTGTTAAAGATAACATCTAAATTATGTTTGAGAAATGTGGAAATCCAGGGAAAACAAAAGAAAAAAAAAAGAGAAATGTAGAATTATTAATTACTGAGATTGCTTTTGAGTTGTGGATGTGTGAATCATAGATTTAATCATAGATGTAGATAGATAATTACAAAAACAAAAAGAAAAATAAAGTAAACGTTAATTGGGTAGGATTTAATATGTGGAAGGCAGAAGCAGAACTTAGAGAAAAACGCATACAACCTGCAAGCACAAAACATTGATTCTTTTCAGTGTGTTCAGTCTGTTTCAGATCCCGACCTGGACGGCTGCCCCCCGCGACCCCCAGCTCTTAGACAGATAGCCCCTACAGCAGATCCAGTAAGACAGCATGGACAAGAGACTTCTCAGCAGGCCCAAGGCCCAGCACAGCAAGCACAGCTCTGTCTCCAATTTCGTCACATACTCGAACCAAGGCTCAGCTGAAAAGAGAAAAGGCTGATCGACAACCACCAGGAGTGGTTACTTGATGAACTCTTAGGAGCTACAGGAAGAGTTCATCAAGTAATCACTGCTCCAATGATGGAAGTAGCAGGGGCGGATGGCACAGCGATGCTTGTTCACCGACCATGGACAATAAAGGACATCGAAAATGCACATGGACAACTCCCAGACCCGAGAGAGGGGGGAGGACAGAAATTCGGTGATGAAATGAGCAGATTTTGCTCAGAGTTTCGCCCGACATCTTATGAAATGCGACGACTTTTGGGGAGAAAACTAGGTGCGGACTTTGCAAAGATTAAGTATTTGTCATACACACTCAATCTGCGCCCGGCACTAGGACCTGGAAGTAAGACGGGCGCAAAACCAGGAAGTATAAAAGAGATAAACAAACGATGGCTTACCGCTCAGTCATTGAGTTCGGCCCATGTCAGCTCCAGTTGTCGTTTCAGCAAACCGTGAGTACTCACATGTTGGTTCCGTTTGTCTTTTGCTATTGTGTGTGTATCTACAGGACGCGGGTTAAATTTGTGTTTTTCCCTTACTCCGTTTTTGTGAGAGTCCTTAGACTAAATCGCGTGGCTATCCTGCCTACTCGCTTCTTTCCGCGTTTGGGTTTATCCTCCACGCTACATTGGGCTAACCGCTAAAGCTACGTCTTCTGGTCACCTCAGGTTAGTCCATCTTGACAGAATGACTGAGCCCTCCGCGGTAAACCCAGCGGATTATGCGAGTCTCTGCGGCGTTGTAGATCAGCATGCCGCGCTCATCAATCATCTAACCGGGGATCTCGCTTCTCTCCGCCACGCGAGGTCGCTGAGCTCCGGTGGAAGAATGCGGATCTCCGCGCAGCTGTTGATGACGTCACTGCTCGATCGCACGCCGCGGAGGCCGCCGCATCATCCCCCCTCTCCCCCCCCTTCTGATGTTTTTCTTTCTCTACCAGAGAAGTGGAACGGCACGGATGGGAAGTGCAGTGTATTTCTGACAGCTCTCGATCTGGTGTTTGAGTTCAATGCCACCAAGTACTCCACCGATCGCCTTCGCATTGCTGTTCTCGTCTCGTTGCTAAAAGGGCAGGCAGCTGAGTGGGCCACGGCAGTTCTACAAGCAGATACGGACACTGCCCACTCATACAATGAGTTCACCCACCAACTCAGACTCACCTTCGAACACCCAGCGTGCGAGGTGGAGACCGACACCCGACTCTATCACCTGAGGCAGGGAGGATTGCCCGTGAGCCGCTACACAGCGGAGTTTCGCACCCTCGCCATTCAGACCACGTGGGGCGATGCAGCGCTCCGGACGTCCTACTACGAGGGCCTGGCTTCGCAAATAAAGGACGAACTAGCCGGGCGAGAGCTTCCTGTGACCCTGGAGGGCCTGATCCAACTCGCTCTCCGGATCGACCAGCGCCTTCTCTCTCGCCCGAGGCCAGCCCCTCGCACCCTGCCACCCGCACCCACCTTCACTGTCACCACTCCACGACCCGCACCCGCCTTCACCGTCACCACTCCACGACCCGCAGACTCCGTCACCTACTCCACCCCTGGATATGTCGGTTCTCCACCTCCTGCCATGGTTGACACAGGAGCCGGGGAACCCATGCAACTAGGACGCGCCTCCTTGACCGCTGCAGAACGGGAGAGACGCTTCCGTGAAGGGCTCTGTGCCTATTGCGGGTCAGCCACACATCACAGGGCAACCTGTCCTCTCAGACCGGGAAACGCCCAGGCCCGGTGAGAGGAGAGAGAGATACTCGCCGGGTCACCTTCGTCTCTCCGCCATCACCACCAACTCCTCCCGTCTCACGGTTCAGGTACACCTCCAGGTTGGCCACAAACGAGTCCGAAGTGCTGCATTCATCGACTCCGGGGCAGCAGGTAACTTCATTGACTCCGCATATGCCAAAACCCTGGGGGTAAAACTCGAGGCGTTATCCCAGCCCATTCGCATCACATCTGTAGACGGTCGCCCCCTATCCACCAGCCCAATCAGCACCCGGACCGAATCCATCACCGTCTCCATTGATCAACATCACGAACAGTTAAAGTTTTTCGTCACCTCCATTTCCTCACCTCCCATCATCCTAGGACATCCCTGGCTGCTCCAGCATGACCCTCTAATCTCCTGGACACAGAACCGGATCCTCCAGTGGGGCGCGACCTGCAACTAACTATGCCTACGGGCAACGGCTGGGACGTGCTCTAGGGAGTCCGAGGCCCCCGACGTCGACACCAACTCCATCCCCGAGCCGTATCGAGACCTAGCGGAGGTGTTCTGCAGACGACGAGCCACCCATCTTCCTCCTCATCGTCCATACGACCTCGCCATAGACCTCCAACCCGGTACGGTCCCACCCCGCGGCCATCTCTACTCACTCACACC